>OX376350.1:21294678-21896086 GCA_947369235.1 Udea olivalis | reverse complement strand
AAAGATTTTTGCTTTTGAACTTTACTAAAACCTCGGGTACAGTCGCCATTAGATATTTTAGCAGACAGCAGTGCCACTAAAAATGTGAACTATTTGAAAAGCCCAAAAGTACTTTACACCACAAGTTACCAATAATATCTGAACAATAATTACATCATTATTAACTAAGCAGCTTGTCAAAAAAAATATACATACTTACGAATAACCAAAATATCTGAACATTTATTGCTTTAATGTGTATTCTTCATCTATCTTCCTACTTATCATATTAAAAGGAAAAAATATTGTTTGTTTATTTGTATTAAATAGGTTCTAAAACTATTGGACCGATTTTCTACACAAAGATAGAAACTAGAAAAATTCGACCTGACCCTAAGGACTGGGACCCTAAGGATCAGGTCGATTCTTTCTAGTTTCTATCTTTGGGTAGAAAATAGTGCATTGTTAAATGCCAAAATAAAAATTCACTTACTACTGGACCGATTGTAAAAATTCCTTCACCAAAATAAAGCTACGTTATAAGCGAGTGGCCTAAATTTAAGGGTAAGTATATTATAACGGGAGAAATAGTCTGCTCGGGTGAAGCCGATGACCGACAGCTAGTAAGTAATAAAATAATCAAAAACTACGGTACCAATTTCCAAAATTATTTTAGCAATAAACTTTATTATTAACAAGTAACATAGGAAAGCTCGAATTCATGACCAGTGCATTTTACCGGTGCTCACGTATGGGGCCGAGACCTGGGTTTTTACTAAGGAAGTCCTTTATAAACTTCAGGTGGCTCAGAGAGCAATTGAGAGAAAACTGGTTGAAGTTACGCTGAAGGATCGTAAAAGAAATGAGTGGGTTAGAGAGCGTAGTAAAGTGAGCGACGCTACTAAGCGAGTTGCGAAATTGAAATAGGAGTAAGCTGGCCATGCCGCAAGGCGGTGGTGGAATGGAGGCCGTGGGGCGAGAAGCGTCCACGAGGAAGACGGCAGATGTGTTTGTGTGACGACATCAAAATACTGGCGAGAACAAAGTGGTTGGAAACTGCTCAATAACTTAAAAGATGCCATAAACTGAAGAAGGCCTACACCTTAGCGGTTGAAATTGGCCTAAGAAGAAAAAAAAACATAGGATATACTATAAAAGAAGAAAACTGAACAGCCAAAATCGTAGTCCACGTAGGCGAAGCCGCGTGCGAACAGCTAGTGTTTTATGCTTAGAGTAGGTCTGCGTAGATACACTTGACGTTTTAGGTGTTGATATTTTCATTTTTGTGTATAGAAATTATTGACTAACTGCTGCTCAGATATTAATGATGTTATTAATGTTGAGATATTACTGGTAGTTAAGGAACTTATTAACATTTTAAATTGTTTAGCAGTATTTGGTCACCCTGTCTGCTACAATATAGCTGATGGTGACTGTACAACATAAATACACGAGTTGGGACTAATGTGCTATTGCCTTCCAGTTTTATATGTATTATCTGCATGGGAATGATGATGACAGAAAAGCTAAATACTAACAAGAGAAAAACTGTAACTTAACTCGAAAAGATTTTATTTACAAAAATAACTAATTACAACTAATATACTGTAGCACACCACTTTCACTCTTTCTGCTCCAGCTTCCTCCGCCAGACCTTGACTTTGCCTCTGAGCTCACGCAGCCTCTTCATCTCCTCCTTGAAGTCCTGGTGCTCATCCCTGAAGAGCCCGTACTCGCGGAGGCGCAGCGTAAGCGCGTGCGTCTCCACGTGCCGCGGGTAGTATTCCACCACCTCCCGGTTGCTGTGCAATGGACGCTCTGAGAACATTTCTACCACCTTCATTGACTTTGAGTTAGTGGGAATTGCAACCTCGCCGAAAATCCGATTGGACAGCCTCTTCATGCGTCGTGCGTAGTTTGTTGACGCATTTAATAACTGCGCGTACTTAGCATAATTTGTAGCCATTATTTCTCTGTAAGTGAATAATAATTCATGCTCAATAATGTCATCACAAACTGGAAATTATTTTGTTTTAAAAAGTGATTTATGAATTATGATTTATATGATTCTAGTGATAGTGGTAATAAAATTTTGCGTACTCTAATTTATTACTATCCGTAAAGTAGTGTATTTAAGAATAAAAATAAAAATGTATCTTTTGTTTGAGGTTATAGCATAGCAAAGCAAACGTCAAAACAAAGATGTCAACCAATTGTAATGTCATCTAGGAAGCGTTCTAAAATGGGTGAATTTTTCATCTGCGTTCGTCGGCAGGGACCGAAAAACCAATATTTCTGTCTGACAAGACAATCCCAAAATATAAATACTGATACTCAGTTATCGAATTATCGGTAAAATTAATATAAAAAATCGTCGCCACTTCTTTATCTTACAATGCAAATCGAATCGCAAATCGCTCGTATTTATAATAGCCAATTAACGAAGGCATTTTCTAATATTTATACATCGAAAAGCTTTAATCGCTTTCAAAGGTGTTGTGACTCCCACCTGGCCCGACCACGACATGGGACGGAGTTTTTACTTTGGCACAAAATTTACATTTTAATTGTGCCACTTGTTCCACGAATTTGTGCCTTATACTTTTCGAGTAATAAGAGTACGATTGTGGTCGGGCTGGAAACCACGGTTCCAGGCCCGACCACAGCCAGATCTAATAAAATATCAATAGTGTGAAGGTACTGAGTATGCCAAAAAAATGTGCGTCAATTATGCCTACAGCACAAAGAATGTATTTAGGTTTTATTTCACAGAATTTAACCACATTCGAATTAAATTAAGTAAGTAATCGAATATTAAAGTGTGTCAAATCATACGCTATCCAATTTTACTACGACTTTGTAAGGAGTATTTCTTGTTTTGTGGAACTACTTATGTGTCTATTTCTCAAAAAGGGTTCACTAAACAGAAAGTTTACTGTCAGAATCGTCTTTTGGCATGTATTTTGCGTATAATATTTCTTGTTACGAAAAAGTAGACCTAAAAAATAGCATTTGTAGAGTGGCATTTTACAATATCTAAATATTTGGTAATTAACACGTTTTTACTGATTATTCTTCTTAATCAATTGGATTAGATAAAAATCGTCGGATGCTGGAATATCTAGACAGACAGAAAGTCTTTAAAAAAACCGCAGCGTCAGCTTTAAGTTTCTTTCCGCAGTTAAGAGTTGAGTTACTATTATAATTTTAACATCCAGGAAAATCAAAAAGCAACGTTAAAGCTTCTATTACCGACAGTTTTAGCTGTTACTAATAAATACGAATAGCATTTAGCTGAATGAGGTCGGTTTTTATAACAGTTTTTACTTTATTTATTATGTTGGGGACGGTAGACAAAATAAAGAAATTACAAAAATTGGTGCGGAAGAAAAGCCTGTTTGGTGAGTTGGTGTCCGTCCAAAATGTAGCTTTTTCAATCCTGTTTATTTTTTGAATACAGCATGTATATGAGATATGATCATATGACTATGAAACTACATAGTGGGCCTATAATTATTTATGTCAGTTTTGTCACGTTTCTTGAACAGCAAAGCTAAATTGGAGTGGCAAAGGGTTTTAAGGATATTTCCTGTTTTGAGTATTGTGTTGAAAAGCCTTGCGAGATGAGAACAAAGACTGGGCTTTCCAATTTTTAAAATCTCTGAGGTAACTCCGTCGCGTCTTCGCCAGGGCTCTTGCTGTATTTCATACTTTTAATGGCAGTGTTGATTTCTTCTATGCTGATTAGCGGGATGCTTTCATTACACTGATATTTTATGTTCTGATTCATCTGAATATAATAATTGGTAGAATTCAGTGCATGTTCATAATCTTGTGGCGATTATTGTGGTTTTGTCCATGACGATCCCGCAAACCAGTTATCCAGGTTTTAGTTTTAGTAATTCCTTGTTTTGCTGAGTGTGCCGGATGGTCACGTAGTAAAATTAGGCACACACAGTGTACGTGTATGAGTTCGTATATAAGCTTTAGTAGAATTATAATAAACCAGACTATTACCAACTGTAGTCTCATTTCACTGCCATTCCGTCTGTGGTTATATAGTAATTCTTAAGGTCCAACTGTGTCTTATTGCGTCTCCTCGACAGCACTGCAACAGTGGTGGACCCTGACGTGAGATCACGTCGGGGTCCGCAACACTGAGCTTATAGAAGTATTTTTCTCAAGTGCTGTCTTGATTAGATGGGTTTTGTGGTGTCTGATGTCTTTTCTAATGTTTCGTTCAACTTGCCTGTCTAGTATTCTGTGCTCCACTGTACCCAGTCTTGTATTTAGTCTTTTATCGATCAACGTTTTAGATTTTGTTAGTTTACGTTATTTCGTTTTTCTTGTTTGATAATAATGGCTTACTGTCTTTATTGCTGCCAAAATTGTGTTGTACTGTGTATTGGCGTCTAGTCTATATCACGAACGGTCATCACGTTTACAAAGTAATTATTTAGTTCCAAATTTAAGTAATTTTATTCTCTTCATTCATTAAATAACTTAAGCATAAAATTTGTACAGTATTTCTATAAAACAAAGATTTACAACAATAAAACAACTTTTGAATTATAATTATAAAAACAAAATACATAGTTACAATTATAAAACCTAAGCTTAAATTAAAGTTATAAAAACAATTATTTATAAAAGTACTATATAAACCTTAACCTAGGGTGCCGCCGAGAGCAGGGCAGGCAAGGCCCAGACTACCGGTGGTTAGAGCTGCAGAGAGAGTAACCTCCTGACAATGCGAGCCGTGTCCAGGAGCACCGCCTTCTGCATCGGACCCTTGACCCAACCGCTGAGCGAAAGCCTCTCTAGGTGTTGGTCGAGGCTCTTCGCTATTAAATTGTTCGCCGATACGACTATCGGGACAATGATCGTCGAATCAACATTCCACATGGCGGTCACCTCATGAGCCAAGTCAAGGTACTTGCTGAGTTTGTCCTTCTCAGCTTTTACGAGGTTATCGTCATGTGGAATGGTGATGTCAACGAGCACTGCCTGGCGTTGGGATCGGTCTACCAGCACGATATCAGGCTTATTGGCTACAATAGTCCTGTCCGTGATGATAGAGCGATCCCAATAGAGCAATGCACGACTATTTTCGAGAACTGGTACCGGTGCGTACTTCTAGTGCGGTACCTCTGACTCGACAAGGCCATATCGAAGAGAAAGTTGCTGGTGGATGATCCTGGCTACTAGGTTGTGCCTGTACAAGTACTCTCCGTTAGCAAGGTAAAAACGACCGGAAATAACGTGGCGAATAGACTCGCCAGGACGGCGGCATGCCCGACAAATGTTAACCGTACCGTCCTTCAAGATGTATTTCCGGCAGTTATTCACCGTGATAACTTCATCAGCAATTGCACAGACAAAACCCTCGGTTTCCCCAAAGAGGTCTCCAAAGCGTAGCCAGTTCACCGATGCGGAGAGGTCCACATCGAGCCCTGTTAAGGCACGATTGAACCTCCCATGCAGCTTCTTGCTCTTCCATATTTCCTTGCGGTGGTCGGTGGTGAGCTCCGGTAGTTGACGCTAGTTCTCGTTTGTTAAGGAGAGCGGCGTGAGCCCCTTGTCAACTGCCACAACGTCGCGATGAATCCCACACTCGTTGTTGAGGAAAAACCTCCTGAAATTGCACACTTCACGGTTGTGAAAGTCCTTAGCATTTAGGAAGCCACGACCCTTCACCTTCCGTGGGATGTACAATCTCATAACAGACGAGCTCGAGTGTGGCATGCGATGCGTTGCGAGCAGTTTTTGGACTCTTGTATCCAGAGCACCCAGCTCAGTTTGAGTCCATCTCAGTATGCCAAAGGAGTATATCAAAAAGGCCATCACCCAACCGTTGAAGGCGCGCACGTTGTTGCCACCTGACAAAGAAGTCTTAAGTACCTTTGTAAGGCGGACAAAGAAACGCTCGAACACCGATTGTTTGACGTCACCCATTGATACACCCAACGACTCTGACACACCGAGATATTTGTAGGTTTCGGCTTCAGAGAAAGATCTGAGTGTCATCGTCTCAGAGAGCTGTAAACTCGGTGAATCTACAACTCCCCCATCCTGTACATGCATGACCGCACACTTATCGACACCAAATTTCATCTTGATGGCGTTGCTGAAAATATCGTTGATTTTTAACAATTCTATCAAGACCTGGGAGCTTAGTGCAAACAGCTTCAGGTCATCTATGTACAGCAAATTAGAGATGAACTCACCTCTGCGAAGCCGATAGCCTAGCTTTGAATCCTTTAGTAAGGTACTAAGAGGATTCAGAGCTAAACAAAACCACAAAGGACTCAAACTATCGCCCTGCAAAATACCTCGCTCTCGCTTCCTTATGAAATCCTGCGGATCAGAGGAGCCATCTCCACCACCTGGCTGACGAAGGACTGTGATCCACTGCCCCATGCATGTGCTCAAGAAAGATCTCAAAGTTGTATCCATTTTATACAGCTCCAAGATCCTCCTGAGCCACGAATCGGGCACCGAATCATAGGCCTTCTTATAGTCAATCCAGGCAGTTGAAAGAGCTTTCCGATTCCACCGGACTTGTTGGCAAATAGTCGTGTCTATGAGGAGGAGTTCTTTAGTACCTCGGGACCCAACCCACATCCATTCTGAGCAGGCGCCAAAACATTGTTTGCAACGATATGGGAGTTAATTTTTTTTGCTAGAATGGACGTCAGGAGCTTGTAGATGGTAGGTAAGCCCGTGATGGAACTATAGTTTTTTGCTTCCGAGGTACTACCTGACTTGTATAAAAGGAAAGTGACACCAGAAGTCTAAGCTAGGGAGAGAACCAACCTCGAGGGATTCCTGGAACTGCACTGCCAAGCATAAATGTGAGCATCAAACCACTTGATCCAGAAGTTGCATAACTCAATCCATCCGCGCCAGGACTTGTTCAGTTCTTAGCCGTCTGAATTGCACAACTAACGTCTTCGGAGTCAATAGTAAGTAATATTATTATTATTATTTTATTATGGTAAGTGTATTTTTTTGTTAAGGGACTGTACGGGACTCCGTTTTTTGTTATTACATTTTTTCGAACTTTTTTTAAATTGATCAATTAATTAAATAAAAACTTTTTTCAAGCAAAAGCTCTCTTAGTTCTCGCTAGAATATTGGCTAACCTTTCTATATACCTTGATTACTAAATCTTATTCGAATCTAGCTATAGTCTTCATTTTTTCGGAATACGTGTGGTAAGAATAGTAATAAGAAGTCAATTGTTTTATCAAACTATTTTCGTAACGTTTTTTTATGATTTTATATTCATACGAAAACAGATAGTTGAGTGTAAATAGTTACAACCTGATTGATCATTAGCCGTCACAATATTTTGCCATTGTATAACAATTATTTAGTTACTACTGAATCCTATTTCGTTACTACCTTTTCGTTGCGTACATTTTTTTTAACAGATAAAGATAGTTTCACAAAATAAGAAATACTTCTTACACAGTCGTAGTAAAATTGGATAGCGTATGATTTGACACACTTCAATATTTTGTTACTTCATTTTATTCGAATCTGGTTAAATTCTGTGAAATAAAACCAAATACTTACATTCTATGTGCTGCAGGCATAATTGACGCACATTTTTTTGGCATACTCAGTACCTTCACACTATTGATATTTTATTAGATCTGGCTGTGGTCGGGCCAGGAACCGTGGTTATTACTCGAAAAGCATAAGGCACAAATTCGTGGGACAAGTAGCACAATTAGGCACAATAAAATGACGATTTTGTGCCAAAGTAAAAACTCCGTCCCATGTCATAGTCGGGCCAGGAGTCACAACACTTTCAAAGTTGTGAAGTGAACAACCACACCGTTAAGAGATGAAAATGATTTCATAGCGCTCAAAGTACATACACAATATCTCAATTTATGTGCTAAAATTGGAATCTGATTGCAGCAGCTGAGCAGAATTGACCAAAAGACTTCACGTCACTTCCACGCCTATCCATGGCTTCCCGATTTGATGAAAGCGCGCTTTTGATAGATAGCGCGATGTCATTCACCAAGCTGTCTTGCAGTACGGTGATTATGCTCCTCGTCTGCGAATATTCAATTATCTTTACATTTTATCTTTTATCGATTACAATGAAGAATGCCTTTTCCCAGCACTGGGACAGTTTATACCTAGAACACAAAATGTGAAATTTCAATTCCACAGTAAGGTTTTTAATAAAGTATCGAGGCTTCGAACCGTTCGAATATAGTTTGGAAACAAAAACACTCGCGACAGTGCGACTGGCCACGACACCGATTCTGACCGGTATCGCCTGCAAACACACTGTGTCTGTGTGCGTGATCAAAGTAGCGGACTATCTGTCCGGGGCCGCTTCTTCTTCTTCTTCTTTCGTGTCGGCAAGAACACAGGCTAAATCCGACTTGCCGAGAAAGCGGCTACTGTGGTAGCCCTCTGGTTACTGACAAGTAAGTCCTTACGCGAGCAGGTGGTCGGGCACGCGGGACAGTTAGTGAGGTGAGCCATGCTACGTTGCTTGAGTACCCCCACCGACACAGGTTATCTTTACTTCGACCAACCTGGGTCCTCAGCCTATTTAGACTTCTCCAGGTTGGCCAAGGTTCCTTATACCCTGGAGGCAGATTTTCATCAGGGGGGTACAGTGAATGTGGGTACTCGCTTGCCCAAAGCCTGCACCTCATGTCAGTAGGGATTTCGTCGGTAGGCTGCGTAGATCGCAGGAAGCTTTTGCGGCTTTGCAACCGAACTGTGGCGGGGGAGGGCCCGTAGAGTGGATGTCTCGGGTCGCTTTCCTGTTTTTGTTTTTCAAGCGAACATGTCATTTCTCTGCGGACTCTGGGTGGAGCTATTCCCGCAAGAGGAAACGGCATACCGACCGGGGTTGGCTTAAGACAGCCAGTCACTATGTGGCAGGTGTCGTTCAGCTCTGCGTCCACGTCTCTGGTATGTGCTGACCTAGCCCACACTGGACACGCGTATTCTCCTGCTGAAAAACACAAAGCTAGTCCCGTAGTGCGCATAATATGTCCCGTGGTTTGCTCCCCAGTTAGTGGAGGAGAGACGGCGCAGTAGATTATTGCGGGAACTAACTTTTTGTTTTGTGTTTCTGCAGAAGGTCTTGTAAGTCAGAGAGTGGTCCAGCAGTGTCACTCCCAGGTATCTAGGGAGGTTACAGTGAGTGAGTGAGTGAGTGAGTGAGGGAGTTACACCGGAGCCGCGGCGGTGCACAGTTTGCGTTATGTCAAATTCATAAAAATTTTTTTTTTTAAGCCTTTCTAAGTTTTTAGTAAAAATATCTTGCGAAAGGCAGCAAGCAACTGATACTTAGAAGTTATACTTGAGCATGTGTGAACGATAATTTCGTCGTCCGATTTGATGAAAACGCTCGTAGCGTAACGATTTTTCTTTTTTCTGCACTTTTCAATTTGGATTTAGGCGCTTCTAGCCATAAATCTAAATCGCATGGTCTGTTTATGCTGTGGCTCAGTGACTTGTAACTGAAGCTTTGACTTGTGGTCTGCGGCTGTGACAGACTTCTTGAAGTCTGTGGTCCAGCTGACGGAACTATGTCAGTGTCAGCTAAATAGCACTGTCGGTAAGGTAACTCGGTCGGTACCTAACCCACTGTCACTCTCAATCAAGGTCATCGCGATTTGTTGACATCAAATCAACTCTTCTTTCTGATCTGTGACATCTACCTAAGTCGATTTAACAAAAACTCCCTCTAATAAAAATTTTATTGCAATCGGTGTTAAAACAAAAAAGTTGATATCGATAAAAAATTGTGTTGACAGTTATAAAAAAAACTAAGAAAACCTTCGTTGATTAAAAAAAATATTAGGCCTGTTCATTTTTATTTACGACTCTACCATAAATAAAAAGCAGGCTGTACATACAGCAAATAAATATTAATCAACTCAGGCGTGAAAAATTTGTTTATAATTATACATCTAACACAATTATCTGGATGTCTCACCATACAGAAATTCCGGAGGTCGTCGTTAAGCCTGTAAGTAAACAGCTCTTGTAATTTCTTACACCTCAGAGGATTGTCTTAGAGGTTCAGCATCGTATATCTGACGATGGGTAGACGGCTCCTATCTTATCTGCTATCAGCACAATCTGACAAAAAATTTAAGGATAATATTCTGCTAGTTACTCAGGAGCCGAAGTGTCTACTTACTTATCTATCACATGATTAGCAAATAGTCATACGAGAAGTAAAAAGCTACTTCACATAAACACACAAGTTACTCTCTACATTTACTCTCTACTGTAGAAAAACACAATACCTAATACTGTAAAAGAATTGAAATACCTAAGTAATATTTAGATGTAGTCAGAGAAAGTGTCATTAAAATTGGTTTCGATTTAATTTTAGGGCAGTATGATCAACTACTGGTCATCTAAGCTGAAGGTGGGTGCGCTGCTGCTTGCTCTGGCTCTCTACGTCTATGGGCTGCTCTTCATCAAAACCATGTATATGAAAAGTAAAAGGCTTGACAATATTATGGCCATGGTCAGTAAAGTTATCCTTCATTTGCTAAATTATCTATTAAAGAGATGGTTTTTGTTTTCAATTACTTAAAATAGTTGTTATTTATGATGCTTCAAATTTTTTTAATTACCTTAGTGTTTCTATTAGTAGTTTGACATACTTACAATAGCTTATCTGAAAAAAAACTTTTTACAATAGAAAAACTATGTGCAATCTCTCAACATTTTTCCATTTTCTAAAGGTTTGTGATGTGTTTGTGAAAAAAATTACCTAATGATATTGAACAGAAATTAATTGAATACATGTATTTCAGGCAGTGGACACCGAAAGGATGATCAACAATGTACATGAAATGGACCAAAATCTTGCTGCTAGGATAGAGCAGCTAGATGACTTGTATGATGATTACTGAAGAAGGGGGTTCGATTGCTTAACCTTAGATCTGGTAGAGAAATCTCAATTCTAAAAGAATGTTTTACAACTGGTGCAAGTTTATATGACTAAGAATGTAATGGGTGCCGTCTGTGCTATGAACCAACAGTATTTAATGCTCAATAATTTTGCAGTTCCATGGAATGCTTATTTTTTAATGTTCTGGTTAAGTAAAATATAGTAAAGGAGTTTTTTCTCTGTTTTTTTTGTTTAAATGCTATAGGATAGGTACTGTTAGATGTACTAGTGTTTGAATCTGATATTAGCTTTTGAAGTATTTACTCAGTTAATGTTTGTCTTTTATCCTTAAGGACTCAAAAATGTTGACATGCCACGATTGATATTTGTAGATGATTGTTGGAAGGCAAACCCTAAGAGTAAAGACAGGTTTGGAGATATTATTATTAAGTAAAGTAGATTTTTATAATAAAGAATTAAAAGTATTATAAGTTAGGGTGCCTATCGAATATTTAATTTGCCACCTTTTTGTGTAGTGTGCGCTCATTCTAATTATTTTAGGGCTGGTCAGTTGGCCTGGTTTGTAGGGGTATATAGGCATAAACTGCATGGTTTTAGGTTAAGTCTACACACAAGACAAATAATAATATACATTGTGATGTTTTTTATGTGTCTGGGTGTTATTATTTTCGGTTTAAGTATGTATTGGTTAATATCAAGGAATGATTGTCAATCACTGACTTTCATTAAACAAGCTGTGCTAGGATGAAATAGTCTTGGTGTTCTGTCCCAGAAATGTATATTAATTTCCCTTGTTGTGTACCTTACTTTAAACATAACTAAAACAAGGATACAAAATGTTATTGTTTTATTTTTGTATTATTCTAAATGTTACTTATGATTTGAGAGTGTTAGTTTATAGTATATAACAATAATACAACAGTGAAGATTAAATGTACTGCATTCAAAAACAGTTTTTTCTAAAACATCCTATGAAGACTAATAGAATCAGATTAAAGACACCAACTGGGTATCATAAAAACATGATAATATTTTAGTGATAAAGAGAAGCACTAGTAGAAATGTATATTTTGTAAAAGGTCAGTGATCATCGCAATATACCTGACGATTTTTGATATCATTAAGATATAAAATGCTAAGAGCAGGTGATTACAAAAATCACTAGGTACATAATTTCTTATCTCCATCAAAATGACTGTGCTTCTAAAATCAAGTTGAAAATGATAAATATTCAGCACCCTAGTAATATTAGGTAACTTTTAATATTTAGACATCAATTCAAGAAATACTTCTGTTCTGGTACTAATTAATTATATGATAGTAGATATGATGAAACTTTCTTAGTAATTATATATTATGTGAGTATTCAGCATGAGCATTTAAAATATTTTATTAAGTACATACATTAAACATCGTTGTATGTAATAAATTAGTAGAAATAAGTTTTATTATTTTTCAAACAGCAGAGGATAGCATGAGATTACGATCAGCTTAAATGACAATACAAGCTCGGAAGATACAGTTAGCAAAGCAAATTTTTTGAACACCTCAAAATTCATGTCATTTCTAATTTATTCCCACCAGCAATTTCAAGCCGGTATGCTATGATTATTTCTGTTCGTATGTGTTCGTTTTAGGACCTACTTGGTAGACTTCTCACAGTCACTAAGCTTTTTAAATTTATAATATAGAAAGATTCCAAATCGGTCGATAAGTTCCTTCTGAATTTTATTGACAGGGATCTAATGGTTCAATGAGTTACTAATGAGTAATTTACGACATCAGAGGTGCCTAACAAATACGCTCGAAACCTAGGTAATCTAAATGAAATAATACTTTCTTAGTAAAGAAATAATAAATGGTTCCAAAAGTTAACATACGTGTATAAGTAATGCATAACGATCTGGAACGGGGTATTCAATGTCCGAATTTTACACCTAACACCACAGTAAGTGGTGATGTAGTTGTCCTTTTCGTCAGCATCAGTTAAAAATTCTGAGTATTATGGAATGTGTGGGAATCAGGAGAGAGAATAACTGTTACGAACTGTTCCAGAACGAAGCGTATTCGCGCGTCTCGTAGCACAAACAAATGCTACATTTAGTAGGTTACTCCTTCCCCCCCGCCCCGGCGGAAAGTGGGCTACTGTTCAGGCATGTAGCAGTCACGTGCATGTCGGGGAGCAGCCCGTTGTGGAGGCTGCGGCACGCGGCGCGCTCCAGCACGGCGCCGGGCGCGCACCGCCACGGGTCGCGCGTCGCGCGCTGCCACGCACGCAGCCGCGCGCGCAGCGCCGCCTCCGCGCGGGCCAGCGACGGCTTGCCTACGGGAATACACCAGCATTAGGTTAGCGAACGAATCGTTACTGACGACCCTCCATCATCATCGGCCTTTGCGTCGTCCGCAGACGATTCATGCAATGCCGCTTCAACATTTCTTACTGTGACTAAATATAGCTAGGTATCCGCAAACAGTATAACCTTCCACTGCCTCCTTTCTTCCACATGCAGCGACTTTTGTTGCTGACTGTACTGACCCAAAATATGTTTTTATTGACAACTGCATAAATATATATATATATAATATTATTAGCATATCTCAGTATGACTTATTTTAATTTTTGTGACGTCAGTCCAAACGCCTATAAATACTGCGACAGTAGCACGGACAACTCATTCGCCCGAGCGACTCCGAGCGGTGAGGTTGTTGGATTGGTGTTCGGCGCGATTTATTGTAAGTCATACCCTCACTATTTATTCTTGTGAAAAGTGGTTTTTCTTTTAAAGTCAGTGGATGCTTGATTGTTAATTTTGAGTTGTGATTTTATTAAATCATTGTGAAGTAAATGAATTCAGTTCCTTAGACTTTGTTTTTTTTTAATAAAATCCGCTTCTGATTGCTAAAATCAGAAGTGGGATTCACCTGTGCTCACATTAGTTTGGCTTTTATAAAGATAGATCAGTTTCGTTTTGTTTACCTACCTACAATCAAGCAACCGCTGTTTTATGTGAAATCATGCCACGCTCGACTCGTTCGCGTGAAAGATCAAACTCAGACGGGACGCCGCGCCGCAGGGCGAGGCGTACTCGTAGCAAATCGCGCCGACACAACCATAAGCCTCGATCGCGGTCGCGTCGCCATAGGTCTCGGTCGCGGTCACACCGCGATCGGTCCCGTTCTCGCGCTCGCGATAACTCGATGAAGCAAACGTTAGGTTCAATAATAGCGCGATTAAATGCAATTGAAGAAAACAATTCGAGTATATCGCAAAATCCATTTCCACCTAACCGTTTCAGTACACCTCACGCCTACGCGTAATTAAGGGCATAAGTGAAGAACTAATGGTTCAAATTGTAATTCGTGGCATAAGTGACGCACAAGTGAGGGCGGCAGCCGCGAATGCCAACCTTACAACGGAAAATTTAGTGTCGTTTTTAGCCATTTATGTCAAGCCTGGCCGTAGCAAACTTGATAACCGTCTACCCCCTAATGTATTAAGAAAACGAAATGTTGACAGATCTGAAAATAAATGTTTTTCCTGCGGCCAGACTGGACATATTAGCGCAAATTGCTTTAAGAAGCGTAAGGTCTTCGAAAATCGTTCTAAAGTCACGTGTAGTTTTTGTAAAAAGACAGGCCATAAAGAAAGCGACTGTTTCGCTAAAGCTCGATCGGAAGGCCAAAATAATAACCAACGTAAGATTAACCTTTGTAAAGAGCTTTCGAACCAAACCGGTAACAATGACGTGTGCACGGCCGTTATACAGGGCATACCTGTCGACGTCTTGATAGACAGTGGCGCACTTAACATTTCTTTAATCTCATCAGCCGCTCTCAAACATTTTTCTGGCCCACGCAAACAAACTCATTGTGTCTTAAAAGGAAAAAGCACCAACGAAATTATTGCCAAAGAATACGTCACACTCACCGTTGAGTTTAGTGATATTGCGTTAGATGTTGATTTTGTGGTCGTACCGGCATCGTGTATGAATACACCAATAATTATTGGGACGGATGTCCTGAATAGGGATGGCGTGACATTTGTGAGAACAAAGAATAGGCAGTACTTGACTCACTCTTCATGTACGGTCGCGAAAGTTAATTCCGTTAATCCTAAACATCTCGGTAAAGTAAATACGCCTCTTCACGGTGACGAACTTTCCAGTCTGATGACTGTGGTAAATGACTTTTCTTCCTTTTTAATATCTGGTACCGCCACAACGACAGTAAAAACGGGTAAAATGCACATCAACCTTACAAGTGATGTCCCAATAGCTTATCATCCCTACCGATTGTCGTACCAAGAAAAATTAAAAGTTCGCGACATTGTGAGGGATTTGTTAGACAAAAAAATTATTAGGGAATCAGATTCCGAGTACGCAAGCCCAATATTATCCTGGTCAAAAAGAAGGACGGCACTGACAGGATGTGTGTGGACTTTCGAGCACTCAATCGCATCACAATAAAAGACAGATATCCTCTCCCGCTGATCGAGGACCATATAGACCGACTTGGATGCTCGAAATTCTTCACCAGCCTCGATATGGCATCGGGATTTCACCAAATACCGATTGATGAAGGCTCGATACATAAAACCGGTTTTGTAACCCCGGAATCTCATTACGAATACCTGAAAATGCCTTTTGGCCTTTGCAATTCTCCAACCGTATATCAGAGAATTATCAATAATACGCTACGAAAATTGATCGAAGCGGGCCACGTCTTAGTGTACATCGATGACGTATTAATACTGAGTATGACGGTAAACGAAGATATCAAGCTGCTACGCGAAGTCCTGGATACTTTGACTACAGCCGGATTCTCGATCAATCTTCGGAAGTGTTCTTTCCTAAGCACGGAAATAGAATACCTAGGTCGCGTGATTAGTCATGGTCAGGTTAGACCGAGCCCCGGTAAAATAGAGGCCTTAATTAACTCACCCATCCCAACAAACGTCAAACAAGTGCGGCAATTCCTAGGTTTGGCCGGGTATTTTAGACGCTATATCAAAGATTACGCGACGAAAACTGCAAGTATTTCACGACTTACAAAAAAGGACGTTAAATTCGAATGGGGACCGGAACAAGATCAAGTCCGTCAATATCTCCTACACCAGTTAACTAATGAACCGATACTTGCAATTAGCGACCCCAACTTACTTGTAGAACTTCACACGGACGCGAGTAGTGCGGGCTACGGGGCTGTCCTAATGCAGGTACACTCGGATGGTAGTAAAAGGGTGGTAGCCTACTTCAGCAAGATCACCCAAGGCGCAGAGAGCAGATACCATTCATATGAATTGGAGACGCTCGCGGTCGTCAGGGCACTGCAGCATTTCAGGCATTACCTAGTAGGTGTAACTTTTAAAATTATAACAGACTGCAATGCCCTGTTGGCCACCGAGCGCAAGAAGGATCTGCTTCCGCGAGTTGCTCGCTGGTGGATTTATTTGCAAGATTTTAATTTTAAACTTGTGTATAGAAAAGGTGCAATGATGGGCCACGCCGATTATTTAAGCAGAAACCCACCAGCGATGCAAATCAATCACATCGAGAGACCTTTGAACTGGGCACAAATGGCTCAGAACGCTGATGGCGAAACGCAGGATCTGATCGAAAAACTTAGGGACGGTGTTTTAGATTCGAATCGTTACGTGTGTCAGAACGACTTATTGTATTACCGGTATTCACCCACAGGTGAAGAGTCACGCTTGTTATGTTTCGTACCTAAAGGACACCGACTAAGCTTGTTGCGTGTCTTCCATGATGAGCACGAACATGTGGGGGTAGAAAAGACACTAGACCTCATATTAAAACATTTTTGGTTCCCTGGTCTCAAGTCATTTGTCCAAAAATACACATCACATTGCCTAATTTGCATTTCCAAAAAGAGAATTCCCAGAGCCCCGTGTCAACCTATTACATCTTGGGAAAAGTCTGATACGCCTTTTGATACTGTTCATACGGACGTGTTAGGACCACTACCTGAATCGAATGGCTACAAGTTTGTGCTCATAATTGTGGACTCATTTACAAAGTTTTGCCTACTTTTCCCCATGTACAGACAAGATACCGACGAACTCAAACGTGTTTTTAACGAAGCCATTTCATTGTTTGGTGCACCCAAACTAATAGTTTGTGACAGAGGGCGCATGTTTGAAGCGTCCAGTTTTACAAACTGGATATCCGAGTTAGGATGTGACATCCACTACATAACGCCCGAAATGCACCATGCAAATGGGCAAGCTGAGCGTTATGTACGGACAGTCCTCAACCTGATTCGTGTTGAAAGTTATCATAAGAACTCATCCTGGTCCGAGACTTTGCGTAAAATTCAACTAGTCCTAAATATAACTAAACAGAAAACCACTCAAGTTTCAGCTTTGTATCTGTTAATTGGTACTAATGCGACCACTCCTGTCATTCGTGCGCTTGTCCGAGATGTAGCTATTGAAAATAGCAGCCCTAATCATGAGGCGCTGAGAGAAATGAGCAGACACCGAGCCAAGGACTTGCTCAAGAAAAATCAAGACCAGCAAGACTCTCGTGTGAATCGCCGCCGAAACCCTCCTCGAGTATTCAAACTTAATGACCAGGTCTTCGTCATCAAGTACTCCCAATCTACGGGAAAGCTGGACTCAGGCATGAGAGGGCCCTACCGCGTGATCAAAATCTTGCCAAGTGGACGTTATGAGCTGAAGTTGCTGGGTGGTGCACGAGGCAAGACCACTCAAGCAGCGGCACAATATATGGTGCCTTGGAAGGGAGAATGGTGCCCTGAGAGTTGCGCAGCTTTCTTCGAAAGTAAGTTTCACACTCGTCCCCATAACCTAAAGTTTTATGTTGCAGCTTACTTGGCTACGTGCATGCATATCGCGCCTTCAGCGAGTGCGTGTGTGTGTATACGTGGAGCGAGGCAGAAGCCTGGAGCTTGATAAGCTGGATTTGTGACTAGCGAGTGTGATCGAGCAGTCCGTTGGGTACGGAGGATGCCTCTACCTTGCAGACGCATTTTTCAATGCGTATGGGCTTCGGCCTTGCAGATGCATTTTTCAATGCATAGGGGCTTCGGCCTTGCAGACGCATTTTTCAATGCGTATGGGCTTCGGCCTTGCAGATGCATTTTTCAATGCATAGGGGCTCCGGCCTTGCAGACGCATTTTTCAATGCGTATGGGCTTCGGCCTTGCAGATGCATTTTTCAATGCGTATGGGCTTCGGCCTTGCAGATGCATTTTTCAATGCATAGGGGCTTCGGCCTTGCAGACGCATTTTTCAATGCGTATGGGCTACGGCCTTGCAGACGCATATCCTTGTGCGTAAGTACACGTTTGTTAACGTGTGTTTAGCTATTGCGTGTTCATTGGTTTCCTAGAAGTTGTTAATTGAGCTTGTAAGTACGATGAGTGTCACACATGTGCAAGAAATTATGTGAGTGTGTAAAAGGTGTAGACCATAAAAAGCTTTGTGTGAACTATTGAAAGAGGGCCTTGTATGTGCGATGAATGAAAGAATAGGTTGCATAACCCTTAACTTATTTCCTATCAACAGGTAATGAGGGTCCAGATGACGACAACGAGGCAGGCCCATCTCCAGGTCTGTCTAACCTCGAAGGCGTACGAGCTACGCCAGAAGAGACGGCCGAAGACATACTCCGGAGGGACCTCGCTCTCAGCGATGATGACGACCCTGAAGCAGGGTCCTCCATCTCCAGCTGAGTCTGCTCTTGCGGGTGCGGCCGTGGACGGCGCGCGGTCAGGAGAGGCCGTATTAGCATATCTCAGTATGACTTATTTTAATTTTTGTGACGTCAGTCCAAACGCCTATAAATACTGCGACAGTAGCACGGACAACTCATTTGCCCGAGCGACTCCGAGCGGTGAGGTTGTTGGATTGGTGATCGGCGCGATTTATTGTAAGTCATACCCTCACTATTTATTCTTGTGAAAAGTGGTTTTTCTTTTAAAGTCAGTGGATGCTTGATTGTTAATTTTGAGTTGTGATTTTATTAAATCATTGTGAAGTAAATGTATTCAGTTCCTTAGACTTTGTTTTTTTTTAATAAAATCCGCTTCTGATTGCTAAAAATATATATATTTATGCAGTTGTCAATAAATATATATATAATTTCATTTTATATGGATTATATTATTAGTATATTATTTATGTTTTTTTATTTTATAATTTCAGTCGTTTGCGTGCAAAAACATTTGCAGAAAACCAACGTCGTGTATCCAGCCAGTGCCCGGACAGTATATGTACCGAGTGGATAATTTATTATTTAAGAGATGTGGAACTACATAAATCATACATGACGCGCAACCATGTCCATGTGCGAGGTTACGGCTCAATGATACTGAGTTGTTGTCAATGTTACGACTGCTCGGCAGTAGTTGACTGCACATGCTTAAATTGTTACGTACCGTGTAAATTGTTCAGCTCCATAGGATCGGCGACAACATCGAACAGTTCCCACTGCGGCCGGAAGTAGTACTGCTTCAGCGTCTTGTACCACGGCAGCGGCTGCTTGCTGCGCGTGCGGTTCAGGATGTCCTAAAATAATGAACAAGAATTACAGCACACATTCAAATTCATTTATTCGTCATCACAGGTAGTACAAGATAGTATGGTGATAAATTAACTAGCAACTCCATGATGCGCCTTACCATACGAAAAACATTATTAATTAACAAAAAATACAAATAAAAATAGCGATTAAATATTAAAATACAACATGTCAATAAATTACGGAATATAATTATAAACAAACTCGCACTTGGTTCTCAGAGTGCCTAGTGCGAGGTGCGAGTTGCACAAAGGGATTCGAATGACATCACCATCGCGTTTTGAGAGCACGAAACGCGAATGTGAATGGCATCGAGTCAGCGCCACCAAGCGGCAAATTCGGGCAATATTAATATATTTGTACAACTCAATCGTCAAAAATGCTGCGTCAATCTCTGAACAATCAATCTGAACTAAAATAGGTATGTATCCAACTAAACACAATATTATGAATCTTAGTTAAGTTAAACTCAAACTCAAATAACTTTGTTCAAATAGACTGTATAATACTTTCAAATTGTCAAATTTACAGCAAAATATACTAAATAACAGACATAAATACCATAATAATATGGATATGTAGGTAAATACACAGTATACAGACATAATGCGTCTCTACCACCACCGTAGGTAATGAGAAGAAAGACAATTCTAGATTTAATGAATTGTTAATAAGTCCTATTTACACATACTATTTTTTAGCAATTTTTGAGCTCGAATATAGGACGTACCTCGTACACGCACGCGAAACAAAAATTTCAAGTCGGGGCGTATGTATGAAGACAACCGACTTCTATCCTTTTACTATGACACTAGGCACTCAGGTCAACTAGGACACTTGTCTCGGTGTAGCTGCGATTGAGCAGTACCATAAGTGAAGTTACAAGGCAGACGAAAAACGGAATTCAGATATGAAACATTAAAGTTCGTTTAGTGAGCATGACATTTCTATTGATGAAACAAGGTAATGCTGGTTACCTGGAAGGTGGGCGAGACGTACAGGTCCTGGTCGATGGGGAAGGGCATGGCGAAGTTGAGGTTGTGCACGAGCTTGTGTCTGCGCGTGCGCACGCCGCGCATCGGGTAGTACATCGTGACCTCGTGGTGCGTCTGCGACAAGAACACCGCATCCGACTCCGTGGCCGGAGGCTCTGGGAAAAGAAAAGGATAGCTCAGTATTGGGTATTTATTACTAGATTCCAAATAAAAAACCTGCCTTATAATTTAATATCGTGAAGGAAACTTAAAAATACAACAAGATAAGTCAGTACCTTTTTCTAATATCGGGAGCAAACTCTTCGGCATGTCTGACCCCCAAATATCATTAGTCTCCTGTTGTTCTGTCTTGATCTCGAACCAGTCCACCACAGTGGGCGCGAGGTCCAGCAGGCTGACCATGGCGCCCGAGCCCGCGGCCCGGCGCGCGCGCGGCGCGGGCGACGCGAGGATGAGCGGCTCGCGGAGGCCGGGGTCGTAGAAGTTGGTGCGCCCCGACGGGAACGGCGTGCCGTTGTCAGACGTGTAGATCACGAGCGTGTCGTCCAGGTGGCCGGCCGCTTCGAGCTCTTTCAAAAGGAGACCAACACCTACAAGAAGATTTTGTAAAAAAAAAAAATGTAAATGTTTTATTTCTTGAATAAACTAGGTGTACAACATATTTTGCCATACTTTCAAGAGGTCACTATAGATACCTATTTAAATTGTCGGTGGGAAACCTATAGGGTAAAGTGCATTACTTTAAGTTAAGATCTTTGAGTTCTGTTCACGTCCAATAACTTTATTTTACTGGCACCTCCCCATACGGGAATACAATACGATAGTACGGATTAAGCCAAAGCAATAGCCACCAGTGAGCAGATTCTTGTCCGCGAAATGTCTAAGCATATTTTTTTTTCTAAAACTTGAAATTGACGTCTGAACCTTTAAAGGGCGATAATTGCACAATCTCTGTCACCGCTTTTGTACACTGGTGTAATTAGTGCTCGTTTTAACGTATCGGGAAATAGTCCTTGTCAAAAACAAAGATTAGTTATGAGGTAAATAATTGGTTCAAGCAGAGAATGCGCCATCTTCAAAAACCGAGTTGGTATTTTGACGGATTGTACTTCTTCGTTGTCAGTTTCTAGTAGGACACACGGGGTTTGTTGTTGCTGTGGTGGTATAATGCATCTAGAGAGAACACCATTATTGCTAACTAAAGAAAGAGACTGTATGGCTACCTGTTTTTTATGTATTTTGTCGGCTAAGTCGGTACCAATGTTAGTAAAAATAACTGTTAACTGAGTTGATAGACTCGTTTGCTGAGTCTTTAATATTTAACAAGTCGGTATTAGTATCTATTTAATAATAAAAACCAAAATGTTACAAAAAATAGGAAACGAGTCATACCTTGGTCCAGTCTGGATATCGTTGTATATTGTGCTGCCACATCTCTTCTAGCTGCTTCCGTATCCTGCAAATTAACATAAAAGTGTTGTTTTAATATGCTATTAATATATATAAGTAGAATAAATATCTAATATGTTAAACCTATGAGCGTTAGAAACTTTAAAAAAAAAATGTTCTTCCTCGACAAATGAATATACTTACGTTTTTTTTGAATTTCGTCCCACGGG
The DNA here is from genome assembly GCA_947369235.1 of Udea olivalis. NCBI lineage: Eukaryota > Metazoa > Arthropoda > Insecta > Lepidoptera > Crambidae > Udea > Udea olivalis. The sequence goes on along the minus strand of OX376350.1, from coordinate 21,874,011 downwards.
TTACACGTTTACAAGGAATTGATAATCGAAATCTAAGGTGAGCCCTACGCTTAGCTCGCAAAACTAAAAAACTTGCTGTTCGTCCAGTGCAGAACTCGCACAATAGTACTCACGGGTATATGGAAAGGTAGCTGCACTTCGTCCCACTGGTAGTACCAAGGTTTCCAGTCAGGGATGAGCCCCATTCCTTCCTCGCCGGAGCCGAAGCGCTCGCAAAAGGGCCCGAACTGCGGCTGGGTATGCCCGCATCGGTGCGGGTCGTGGAACCCAATGTACAAAAAGAAAGGCCTTCGGGATGAAAGAAGCTCGATTAGCAAACAAATAGTGTGACGTACGCGATTATTACAGTGCGAGTTGCACAAAGAGATTCATATGACTTCACCATCGCGTTTTGGCAAATCGGGCAACATTAAGGCAGCTAGGTGGCGCTGACTCGATGTCATATAAAATGCGTTTACGTGCTCGCAATTCCGCAAAACGCGGTGGTGAAGTCATTCGAATCTCTTTGTGCAACTCGTACTAGGCACTCGGAAACTTTTGAGTTATTCACAAAAACTTTAATTTGCCCTGAGACTACAATCCAACAGTGTTGGAAGACTGATATATTTTTTATGGGTGAAATCTTATATAGTAAAACCAGGTAAAACACAAGTAAACTAACTTATTTTTCTCATTGGCCGTGCTGAGGAACTCCCGCGCCAGAAGCTTGATGTGCGTGATGTTGCGCCCCACCTGGTTGATGTGGTTGTTCTCCTCGGTCTGCTCGAAGTCGAACTGGTACACGCTCGCCGGACCCACGTGCTTCTTACCAATTATACCTGTAAGTACGCCCAATAGAAGAGACAAGTATTATAATGTTAGCCACATTCGCAGATGTCTTCTGCGAATGTGACAACAGGTGGCGAAGTTTTATTTCGTGCGATCCTGACATGTGCGTCAGCAGTGGTTGTGTAATAGGAATTCTTATATAATATTCCCAAGTATATCTAAATCATCTAGAATTCTACATGAATATAGCTGTGCATATTTTGTCCCAGGTTTGGCATCTAGTTGATAAGAGAGAACTTATTAAATTAGAAGGTGAGGTGGATGCAGGTTGTACTCTGGTACTATTGTTACGGCTTTGCCAAGTAGTATGGGCTATAGAGGAAGGCGGATATTCAGTGCCTTGCTGGGTTCGTTCGTGCTCGTATTAAAAACTTCCTTGTGCGTTAGTTGCTGGCGTTGCTGTAAGGCGAAAACTCGTTAAGTCAGTCAGTAAATCATTTATCAAAACGGTTAGGAATCTGTGGTTTAAATGACGCTATCAATTCAATCCCACGTCCTGGGTGGTGTTTCCCAAGCTAGGATATTTCTGCTTCCGGGTATACGTACCAGTAAAGACGCCGTGTTCACGCAGTAAGTTGGGCAAGCTGGAAACGTTGTTGAACGAGTTGAAGTGGTGCACGCCCTGGTGCAAGCCGTACATGCCATTCTGGTGGCTAGGGGTGCCCGTCAGCAGCGCCGCGCGGCTACAGACAATGACAAAATCAGAATGAGACACCCTTCCTTCTCTCTACAATTTGAATAAAACGAATGAAAATACCTATTGCGGGTAGATTTTAATAAATTGGTACTTATTACCTGGGCGAACAACTGCTGACTGAGGTAAAAGCGTTGTTGAAGAGGACTCCCCGTCGCGCCAGATTATCTATGTTCGGAGTCTGACATATCTTATTCCTGTAAGCTCCAATCTCAAATCCACCATCATCAGCTGTAATATTTTGGGGAAGTACTTCATTACAAAATATTTAAATAATAATCAATAAAGTGAAAATATTTTTTTGTAAAGCGTACATAACGTCGAACTATAATCAGCAACATTCGCTAGATATCACAGTACCTACTTAATACAGCAATAATACCTACATACTGTACAAATTTTATACTTAAAAGCTAAATAATGAAAGAGAATATAATTTTCAAGTCCATTTATACTCATAACAAAAAAAAGCCACAAGTAACAATGTTTTTTTGACAGTTTTAAAAGAGTAGTATTTAACTGCAAATCAAAAAATCTTCCTTTTGTATAAAATTAAAATCCCATTACTAATTAAAAAATACTGATTGCACAGCAAAATAGCTAGGTACCTTAAAATATTAATATTTAAGCATCAATTTATGTTCGTGACTCATTACTTTTTATTTAAATATAAAGCATTTTCATTGACGTATACCTAATAATTACTAACGTTCAGTAAAACTATTTACATCTTGTTTTATTAAAGAGAAGGTCTATATTCGTATTGTATACTTCAGTATAAATGAATAAAACCTCTTTTTCTTTGAAAAAATAAGCTAATTATTTAAATTAGGACACAATGAGATCAACAATAAAATTCTAAAATCACATACAAATCTACTTTCTGTAGATTTTTTGAATAATGAGAGCAGACCTTGCCTTGGCTGGACCTCCACGCCTCCTTTTCTGGCCAATAGGTATATTTTTGGGGTTCACTACATAATTCCGAAAAACATAACTCCGAAAGTCAAAATCCCGAATTTCAAAATTCCGAATGATTTAGAATCCCGAAAGTAAAAATTCTGAATTATCAAAATCCGAATATTAAAAATCCCAAATTTCAATACTCCGAATTTTCATAAGTCCGAAAGTCAGAATTCCGAATTTCACAATCCCGAATCATTAAAATTCCGAATCAACAATAATCCGATCTTTCATAAATACGAATTCCGAATGATCAAAACTCTGGAAAATCATAAATACGAAATCTATTGAATTTTTATAAACATTTCACATGTTACTTGGCCGACAATTCGGTTCTGGTGATTACGGTGGCCACAGTTCTAACCTAACCTAACCTAACCAATAGTAGCTTTTTAAACTGTGAAAACTTAATACTAAGAAAAATATTCTATCGAGGGATTTTCTTTTATTACATTGTAATAATAATATCAATAGATTATTTGTTACTCATACTTATTTGCCGACAATTCGGTTTTTGAATTACACTCTAGTGTAGGGCAGACTAGTATCACGGCGGGATGACCACGGCGAGTCGGGTTAATTTTTTTGTATAAAAATAGTATTTTTGACGTAAACTTTTAAATCTTTTAAATGTTTTTTTTTAAATTCGGAACATCGTTTTACGTACAAATGAAACTTCGGGTTTTCAATTCTTCGTAAGTACTAATGAAATTCGGAAATTTTAAATATCGGATTTGTGACTTTCGAAAAAATAACGAATAATAGTCAGACATAATAGTAAGACAGTATTATCAAAAAAGGGCTATTACACTACAAATGATTACCTTTGGATAAAAAGGCCTGGGTTTAAGCTCTCTACTCGGTACATGATTAGATAACTCTTGTAATATTTATACTAGTTTGTACTGACTAACAAAAATCTAACAATTTCTAGGCTTGAATTGTATAAACTTTGTACAATGTTTTTGCTTTATATCCGGTAGTTTAGATGTACTTTGAGGTCCATATTTTAAGGAAATGTTAAAACGTAAGCATTTTTTTTTAAATACTCTTTGTACTTTACTAACTCTTTTTGTGAAACCGAAACAAGTTTAAAAGAGTAAGTACTGAGTTTCTCGCCGGGTCTTCTCAGTATAAGATCAACTTCCGATGCGGTGGTAGAGTCACATTATGTTTGTATACAGTGTATTTATGTATTCATATTATTATAGTATTTAAGTCTATTACTAAGTATTTTTTTTTCCTTGTAATGACGATTTAAAAGTACTTGTTACAGGTCTATTTAAATAAAGATATTTTTTGTTGCTGTTCTTCAAGAAGGGTGACAAAACTCTCTTGAAGAACTACAGACCCATCTCGCTTCTGAGCCATATCTATAAGCTGTTTTCGAGAGTCATTACGAATCGTCTCGCTCGCAGGTTCGACGACTTCCAACCTCCAGAACAAGCAGGGTTCCGAAAAGGCTATAGTACCGTAGACCACATTCATACGCTGCGGCAAGTAATACAGAAGACCGAAGAGTATAACTTGCCACTTTGCTTAGCGTTCGTGGACTACGAGAAAGCCTTTGATTCGATTGAGACCTGGGCAGTACTGCAGTCTCTCCAAAGGTGCCAAATAGACTACAGGTACATTGAGGTGCTAAGGTACTTATACCAGAACGCCACCATGTCGGTCCGATTACAGAACCAGAGCTCTAATCCGATCCAACTACAGCGAGGCGTGAGACAAGGAGACGTTATTTCTCCGAAACTGTTCACGGCTGCGTTGGAGGATATTTTCAAGCTTCTGGACTGGAAAGGACGCGGCATCAACATCAATGGCGAGTACCTAACACACCTGCGATTTGCCGATGATGTAGTTCTTATGGCTGAGACCTTGGAAGACCTGAACATAATGCTCGAAGATCTCGGTAATGCTTCTCAAAGAGTGGGTCTTAAGATGAACATGGACAAAACGAAAATCATGTTAAATGCCCATATTGCACCCGCTTTCGTTAACGTTGGGAACATTACACTCGAAGTTGTTGACCACTATGTTTACCTGGGACAGACAGTCCAGCTAGGTAAGTCCAACTTCGAGAAAGAGATCTCTCGTCGAATCCAGCTCGGATGGGCAGCGTTCGGGAAGCTCCGGCATATATTTGCGTCCGAAATACCTCAGTGTCTCAAGGCAAAAGTCTTTGACCAGTGTGTGTTGCCAGTAATGACCTATGGGAGTGAGACGTGGTCCCTTACTATGGGTCTCATAAGAAGGCTCAAGATCACCCAGCGAGCAATGGAGAGAGCGATGCTTGGTATTTCCCTGCTCGATCGAATCAGAAATGATGAGATCCGCAGGAGAACAAAAACAACCGACATCGCTCGAAGGATTGCATTGCTGAAGTGGAAGTGGGCGGGACACATAGCGCGGAGAACCGATGGCCGTTGGGGCGGAAAGGTTCTCGAATGGCGACCGCGTACCGGACGACGTTCCGTGGTCAGGCCCTCTACAAGGTGGACCGACGATCTGGTCAAGGTCGCGGGAAGCCGCTGGAGGCGGACAGCGCAGGACCGATCGTTGTGGAGATCCTTGGGGGAGGCCTATGCCCAGCAGTGGGCGTCGTTCGGCTGAAATGATGATGATGATTTTTTGTTTGTTTGTTTGTTCAGTATACTAAACCAACATAAACAAACACTATTCGTGGTCTGCATGAAGCATAAACGCAAGAGTGATAAATATATCCTTCTCACTCGCTCTTAGCGAGTCGCTCTCGCACTTTGCGGACCGCGAAGTGATAGTAAGCGCGCGAAATCATTTCCAATAAATTTGATCGATTTTAAAAAATAATGGTATTTGAAACTCATTATGTACTTTGTTTTATTGATTAATAAATTTGCTGAGCGTGTCATCTGAAATTCTAAGAAATTTATGTCAAGCAGGGATTGAGATGCGCACTAAGAAACTAGTCGTAAGAATAGTTATTTGGTTATGACTGTTAATATTATGTATGTGCGCCCAGGTTAATTTGCTGTGCAACTGCAAACAGCATATTATTATTATTAGATATGAAATTCGTTTTTGAATAGTAAAAAACTTTATTGTCGCGCGTCTGAGGAAAAATATGATTTATGTAGGTATATAGGTACTATTGATTTTTTTATTCGTAAAATTTGTATTGCTAATTTTGTTAAACAATTGGTTTCCTTGCAGTCAAAAGATATATTTGATGAGAAAATAATTTAATTTATGAATATAAATAGATGTATGTTAAGTTGTTTGCTGTGCATTTAAAATTAAGCCGTTTTGAAACTTTAACACGTTTGATTTTAACGTGATCTATAATCTGTGCACTGTGCATGCATTGCTTCGTAAACGAACGAAACGTCGCTGTCAACAAATAGGTACATTTCATTTTAGCAAAGGGAATTAATTCGTAATGATAGCTAGAAATAAAACTTTACCCAACATTAGAAGCACATTCTTTGCTTTACTACACAACACAGTTTCCGTGACAAATAAACATAGTAATAGAACACAAACAGCAGCCGGCAATCTCGACATGATAAGCCGTGTTTTCATTTGCGAGTGACGTGTCGGAGTGAGTGAAGTGTTGGCAAGGTAGTGCCGCCGGCGCCCCGGTTATTGACCGCTCTCCCGCTTTGCCTCCAAAATTCAAACAGGTCTACGAACTGTTCAAAACTTATTTTTCATTCGCATTGAAGATGTCGGCTAGGAAAAACGTGTTGTATTTGTTCGACGTCGACGGTACGCTCACGAAGCCGCGCCAAGTTATCTCTGAGGAACTGAAGAGCTTTTTACTGGAGCAAGTGAAGCCTCAGGTGTCTATAGGCCTGGTCAGCGGCTCTGACTATGCCAAAATCGTTGAGCAAATGAGTGGAGAACAGGTGACTAATCAGTTTGATTATGTTTTTTGTGAAAATGGTGTAATGCAATACAAAAATGGTGTTCTTAAAAGTAAACAAAGCATTCTTCAGCTAGTGGGGGAGCAAAGACTCCAAAAACTTATTAACTTTGCTCTAGGCTACATGTCTAAGCTAGAGCTTCCAGCCAAAAGAGGGAACTTTGTTGAGTTCCGTTCCAGTATGATCAATATTTGCCCTGTGGGGCGTTCATGCAGCCAAGCAGAACGAGATGAATTTTCCAAGTATGATATGCAGCATAAAGTCAGACAACAATTTGTTGATGCATTGAAAAATGAATTTCCTGACTATGGGCTGACATTTGCACTCGGTGGGCAGATAAGTGTAGATGTTTTCCCCAAAGGCTGGGACAAAACCTATTGCTTAGATCACGTAGCCGAAGCTAATTATGATGAAATTCATTTCTTTGGTGACAAAACTGTCCCTGGAGGAAATGATTATGAAATTTATAACGATGATAGAACGATTGCGCACAAGGTGACCTCCCCTGATGACACCCAAGAACAGCTGATAAAGTGTCTGAATATTGCATGAAATATAAAAAAACAAGACAATTAATTTCTATCAAGTAACAAAATACGGCACACAGCACAGTGAGGAGTTAAGTTTACCTATTACATTAGATGACACAGAGATAAAAGCTGAACTTGTGATAAGAAAACAAGGATGTATGTACATATGATTCAATATTTATAAATGTTTATTTTAATCATTTTATTTGTACAATAAATGTTATAAAAAATTGTATATTATTTTCTTACAAACTATTTTACTGTATGAATATTAAATACAAAAATAATGGACTTAGAATTAGATTAACAACATTGTGATAAGATCACTTAACAAACATTAGAAAGATTGTAAAATAGAACTACATATTGTGTATACAGAGATGCCTATGATCTACCATGGATATATACTGAGAATGTTATGATAAGGCTTCGAGCTGCCATCTAGTGGCCTCCATAAACTGGTTTCCTTTTTTCTATAAAAGATATCATGCCCTCCTGTCTGTCTTTAGTAGGAATGTTGACCTCATAGAACTTCTGTTCTACCTCATAACCATCCTTGATGCTAAGTTGGATGCCTTCATTGATAGCTTGCTTAGCACACCTCAATGCTATAGGTGCATTAGGGATTATTTCCCGAGCTAAACTAAGAGCTTTTTCAAAAGCAGCATTGTTGTTGCTGTTTTGTGGAACTGCATGGTTGACCAGACCTGAAATGAAATTGTGTGTTACAGTAGTTATCATCAACACCCTACTAACTTAATAAAAGCAATAATTTATTGGAAGCTCACCAATCTCTTTAGCTTCCTTTCCACTGACAATTTTGGAAGTGAAAATTAATTCTTTTGCAATGTTTAGGTGAACACTTCTTGGTAGTCTTTGAGTGCCCCCTGCACCAGGAATCAAACCACGGCCAGTTTCAACAAGGCCCAACTTTGCAGTCTCTGCAGCAATTCTAATGTCACAAGCGAGAGCCAGCTCCAGTCCTCCGCCCACGGCAACACCTTCTACAGCAACAATTGTAGGCATTGGCAGATCTTCCACCTCGATGAAGGTGCCTCTAAGACCTCGCACGAACGATGCTACTTGATCATCAGACATCTGGAACCTCTCCTTCAAATTAGCTCCTATAAAAAAAGACATTAAGGTAGCAATACATTATAATTAGAATGTAAGTAGGTAAAAAGTTCTAACATGAATAATTCAATTGAATTGAATTATAATCAATAATTCACTCACCAGCACAAAATATTCCTGGAACTAAGCTGTGCAATATAACGACAGAAACTTTCGTATCCTCACGCAGGAGCTGATTGACTTCTTTCATGGCCTTGATTAGGTCAAAGCCGAGCGCATTTCTATCCTTAGGGCTGTTCAAACCATATACAGCGATGCCCTTATCGGCGCCGGTTAGTTTGTGGAACACCACCGGTCCGTTCTGATCCACCTGAGGTGAAGATTGCGTTGCCAGTAGCCGTACGCCGGGAGTTTTGACTAAAAACCTCATGTTAGGTAGCCTTGAAAACAGCATTTTGGTTTGACTTTGACTAGTCACACCACCAATACGCTCAAGATATAACCTTTATTAGTGAGCACGATTTATAGGTATATTTCAAGACTTATAATCTTATCACTAAAGAGATAACAAAGTAAAAACTTTTAAAAGTACCGTGTAAACAAACTCGATGAAATTATCGCGTCACGCATTTTATTTTTTAATTTGACAGACTAAAACTTTTGACTAGTTTTGACAGCTAGTCGTTCTAAAACGGCCCTGGCGCGCGGTCCGATTTGGGATTCTTTAATGCAAAAAATCTTTTCACCCCCGTCCTTTGTGAAACAACCTGTATTATCTGTGGATGGACGATGGACCGAAAATGTCAGTACCCGTCAATGTCAACCTGTTCTCTTACTAGTCTGTGGTCAATGTTCTGTCAGCTAGCCTGCCTGTTTGTTTGTAAACGTGCGATTCAGTAAAATCGCCTTTTACTTTTTCAATTATTTTTTATCTAAAGTAATAATACCAACATATAAAAATGCCCAGAAAGAAAGGTATACCATCTGCTATAAGAGATCCGCCCAGTGAATGCAAAATAACAGACTCTGTAAGTGGATTACTTCAAACAAATTTTGCGTTCATGAATTTAAAAGTATTTGCTAAGGTTGGGTCTAATTGTTTGCTGTATACGTGTATACGTTAATGATGTATTTTCTGAAATAATGTAAAAAATCATTTTTTACAGGAACAAGAATTGTGTAACTATGAACTAGACCCTGAGACAGCCACAACTCTACAGATGCACCTATTCAAAAATGTGAATAATGTAGAAGAAATTAGGAAAAACGTAATGAATGGTTCATGGAAATGCGCAATAATCAAACCAGCTTTGATCTTAGATCCACTACAAGTTGCAGTAGCTGCTAACCGAGCAGTACTTGCTGAGAAATTTGGTACAATGACCACTAGAAACGTGTATACAGAGATTTTATATAATCTATCACTAACCAAGAACATATCTCAAAGTCTTAGCAAGTTTGGAATAGAAAAGGACACAAATATGCTTGTGGGCTTCTTAATTACCTCTAGCCAGAACACCAGTGAGGAGATCTTGCCCAAGATAGATGGTGAACTGTGCACAATGGGCACTCTTCTTAATCTTAGGGATTTAAAAAAAATAAAAAATGTGTACAAACTTGATAACCTAAAATGTGAAGGCAATTTAAAGGAAACACTCAGCATTATGATAAGCAGGATGGCAACTAAGAACATCATTGCTTACTAAATATAGTTTTTTAACCATAGTTTTTTTTATTGACTTAACCTAGTTTGTAGTTTGACACTCCCTAGGCCTATACCATAATTAGAAATGTAGGTTTTTTATCATGATGATTAATTGCTCTTTTAGACTAATAATCATACCACTCTTATTAATATCAACATTTTTATACTGTAAACTAATATTTAGTCGATGGAGGTATGAGTGTTACTGCCTAAGAAACCTGCAACAATATAACTATTAAAATATGTAAGTAAATATGATTTAATTGAAGATACCTCTATCTACAAGGTTCATGTAGAAACCTAAAACTACTATGAAAGTAATTTTCAGCTAGCTTATGGATTGAGAAATAATTATTGTTCAAATATTTTCCACGTATTTAGTATCATTATTTGCTCATCTTGCACCACCACATCTGTTTTTTTCGTGATTTATTTACTGTATTTTTTAAATACTTGACTCAAATATAACTTTTGCACATCTTATTTGTTATTTGTCAAAAGAAAAAAAATAAGGAAAACACACAACAAAACACATAAATTTCATCATATATTTTTATTTTAACAACAACAATTATTATGTAAAATGTACATTTAATTTATACAGTATGTAAAGCGATAATCAATTCACAGACAAAACGCCATAGTCTGGTACATGAACATCAAAACCTGGCACCCACATACATTGTACAGGCAGTCTACAACTGCTGAGTATGTTCATAATCACAATTTTCATCGTTGATCTACCCAATATTCAGTAAATGTGGTCAGCACTTACACAAATAAACATTCATGGTAGGAAATAGTTAAATAATTTAATTTTGTTCACATGAACCATTAATTAGAATCCATTTCACGATATCTTTCATTTGTTAAGTTAAATGCTCATTGTATCACTTAAACTACACAGGAAATTAGCAGCATTTCATTACATAGATAAATGTACAAATACACTCTCATCATCTTCATAATTAACTGTTAAAATAATCATGATTAACTCATGCACATTCATTTATAATTGGTAATCCTAATAATGAAATGAACACAAAGTCAGTTACTAACAAAATATAATGAACTAAAACACCTTATTTAAAATTAAAATGGCATCTAATATTTATTAAGTCTTAGGAACTTTCAGTAAATCAGTAATCACAAAATCATTTGAAACAAATATTATTTCCTTGTACATAAGTTAGAATATAGTCACTATGGATATAGTTGTTTCATCGTGTGCTGTTGGTATGAAGCCAGTGCTAATAGCAAGGAGCCGGGGCCGCGCGTGACGTCACCGCTGCAGTGCCGCCGACGTGGCTTGAGCGCACAACGGGTCAAACAACTGCGCGGCGGCGTTGCGTGACAATGTTAAGTAGAATATATTATTTTTATAAACACTAAGCAATTTTGCAGCAGCTGTAGATTACATGATAATAATAATAAATAAAATATAATATCTTTAGTATTAAAGAGTTATTTCGATTTAAAGATTTGTGAAACAAAAATAATTTGTAGTTACATTAACACTGCCTTCGCAGGCGAAGCGGCCGCTGGATAAATAATTAAACTTAGCACAAAAAATAGACTAGGTTTAAATATTGACTTCCGTGTAGCCAAACATATAAAACGTGTCACTCACTATGAGATCACAGCAAAATAATGGTGACAAAGGTTTTAATTGTAGTTTTTTTGTAATAGGCTGAATGTATCTAATAAATAAAACTATAAATATTGCATTTTATTTTTAAAGTACCTACTGTAGCATCGCTATCCGCTAGCTAAATTCATATTTACAAAGTAATTACATATTTAAAGCATTACATTTTGTGAATAATAGTGTATAAATGTATGTATTTGGCTGGAAAAGCAATTATTTGATTGCATCGCCCGTCATTACGTCGTATACGATGGTCGATTGTGTAGTTTTGATATAGGTTAGGTACGAGAACTACTCGTATTTTAAGCAATTTGCAATATTGCCGATCGGGCTCGAGCAGGTCGTGCCTAGCCTAGGATACCTAGCGCGGTACGTAGCTGCTAGACGCGTCTTGTATATGGTAGCACCAATTGTTCGTGTCGGAGGCTTCCGCTCCGCGAGTCTCAAACGTCACATTACGTACATGTTAAGACTAATTTAAATAAGTATTGAGGTAGAAAGCTAGTGTTACCAGAAAAAAATAGAGTGAGTTTTTCTCGTTTCCTAAATGATGCTGAAGTTAAATATAATTAAGTATTGATATTTTACTATACAAAGGAAGAAATAACTTTAAACGAGTTGTGCCGACGTGAAGAACCCTGAAGGAGCAGAAATAAATGAAGGAAGTGACGTTTGTTTGTAGCAGTCGCGGTCGCCCCCTCGCCCGCCATCGACGCGCCTACCTGCCAGCAGAGAACGAACACGTTATTTATGTTACGTTATCATGTTTTTATTGGTATCAAAATAACTTTCTCATGACTCTTGAGACACTCAGAAAGTACACAGATATTTTAAATTATCAATCACACAGTCCATCGAGCCCACTCCTAGAGCCCCCCTGTACAGTGACTCACCTTAGGTGTCGCGGTCACTGGTGGAAGGGCAGCGTCTGCGCGAGGCTGTACAGCGAGGGTCACCGGCGCGCCTCCGACACGTACACGCAAACTGACGAGTCCATCGAGCCCACTCCTAGAGCCACCCTGTATAACAGATAAATCATTACATTAGACACATAGTAAAGTAAAAAAACACTGCCATAGCGATTCTCGAGCGAACACCTGCTCGGCGGCAACGCAGCACAAACGTTATAAGTCTGTGCCGAACGTCGAGCTTCCTCAGTTACCACTCCAAGCTATTAACTAGAAAACGCGTCTCGCGTGCATTGCTTTGCGCCACGCGAGGCGCCTGCAAGACGCTAACGCTCAAAAAACGCTTTTGTGGGGGGTCTCTTAATCGCAAAAAAATACAAGTCTGGCTATTGCTGTATCCTCGTTCAATGTCGAAGAGTAAGGAAAATTTTTCACCAACTGTGCAAAAGTCAACTACTATTACAGTACCCTGAATTGACGGCATTATGTCCCTGGGCAATAAAAGTGTTTACCTTAGCGGATGGAAAGTGAGGCAGGAGACGGGCCCGATGCGCGCGCCCATGAAGCCCTCGTGGAACTTGATCGTGTTGAGGCGCGCGCCCTTCAGGTCATAGATGCTGATGCACTGGTTCGCCGAACCGCTGCAGGAAGACGAGGAAACATTATAATCTGGTACAGTTGAATACAGCTATGTTGCAGTGCTGTCGAGGAGACGCAATAAGACACAGTTGGACCTTAAGAATTACTGTATAACCACAGACGGAATGGCAGTGAAATGAGACAACAGTTGGTAATAGTCTGGTTTATTATAATTCTACTAAAGCTTATATACGAACTCATACACGTACACTGTGTGTGCCTAATCTTACTACGTGACCATCCGGCACAGCTACATCGAAACAATGTAAACGCTAAACTTTTTTTCTAAACTTTGTGTTCAATAAGCGAGTTTGTAACTAGTCTTAAAATACTTAAGCTGTGGTTATAGTACATAGTGTTAATAATTTTCTGAAAAGCCTCCTAACAATTGTTGGAAACAGTGCAATAGTCACTTTGACTTTAAGTTGGGGTGACAAGGCACACCAACTGTGATGCCAAAAGCACACAGTACAGTAACAGTTAAAATTGTTATTTGTTGCTTGTTACTGAATTGTTTCAGATATAGAAATATGGTTTGTGTCATTCTGACTATGTTAACACTAGTTTACTGCAAAAGTTGTCATTTTGCCAAAGTTCTTACCACAGGAAGCTCAAATTGTGCACTGACGTTTTAGCTGATTCATAATTGTGGCTCTAACACGGGAGCGCCAGTACTCGCTCTCTATGTGTTATTTATTATTTTATGAAATTTAATGTGAGTTTCAAGAAGGGTGTTAGAAACTCTCGCACTCGAACGTTTTTTAACCGGCTCATTTTGAGCAAAATAAAATTGGCAAATAGAGCAGTTGAAAAGCAATTGAACCACTGTCATTATAATGGGAACACTGTGTGGGAAGGGCGCAAACCATGTTTCGTTTTAAACACTCCGTTGCGGCATCCTCGACTGAGTAAGCCTGTGGAAGGGAATGAATATTTGTGTAGATGCGACTCACCAAGCCATGAGGTCTGCGAGCGGGTGCACGTCGACGGCGGCGAGCGGCGCCGGCGCGCGCACCTCGTCGCCCACGCACGCGCCGAGCCGCCGCGAGTCGTAGATGCGGACTATGCCGTCCGCGCTGGAAGAAACACGTCATTAGCACATTGATTAAAACTGAACATTAAGAGGCGGCTTTCATTTTGAGCGCATGATCCAACTTTTCAAGCGTAATAATTTTTGATACAATGTACTACAGGGAATGCTGTACTTCATGGACGGGCTCCGCCCACTTAGAGATGTTTCATTTTCGTAATTAATGACCACAGACTATGAAATGGTTTGAAATAAATCGAATATATTAATAAAACATACCATAAAAGTATTGTGATTATATTTTATATCAAATCACGTAAAAACCTTTATTATTTTGCATTAAAATGCCATAAATGTCTCTGTTTTAATGCATAAATAATTTGCGTAATGAAAACAGTTCCATCATACTCGTACCTAGTAATGGGGAGTACCGAATTTATTCACTGCAAATTAATGAATCTAAAATAATCGTTCAGACTTACTGTAATTGGTTCAAATAAAAAGCACGTGAATGAACTGCGGCACCTACTTGTAATGAACAGGTGCAAAATGTTGAAATTCATAGTACTTTAGGGATTAAAAAATAAAACAACCAAAAGAGGTACTGTAATACTATTTTTAATTATAAAGAATCGTCTTCTTCGTATGACCAGGAATCATCATCACTTGAGTTCTCAGTAATATTGATTATCAATTCTTGGACAGATAAATTGGCGAATGCAACATCCCGATCCCAATCCGACATTATCACCTTTTTTGTTTTTTCTACAACACTTTTAGTAAATCCAGCATTTTTCTTGCGGTGAAAGGAGGAGTTGTATTGTTCCTCGCAGCAAATCCTTTAACTTTATAACCAGATCATTTCAAGTGCATTATATTGGCAGTGATATGGGGGAATTCTGAGGACGGTATGCCCATGCTCTGCTGCCATTACATCTGTTACGTATCGTTTTGGCAGCTTCTTTGTTTTTAATATCTTTACTAACTCTACTTTTAGTAGGGACTCGTCCACCCCCTCGCCATTGTCACGGAGCCAGTTTATGATTTCATGTTTTTTGTTGGCCTGCGTTGGCAGTTTATTAATTTGACGAGAGTGATAGGGTGCATTATCAATAAATATTATTGATGGCTCCTTCGAGTGATGTAAGCTTTTCTCTGAACCACTTTTCATACACGTTCGAATTCATCTTCTCATGATAATCTCCTGTTTTCTGGGATTTGGAAGCTAATAGAGCGTCTGGCACAAATCCCTTTACTGTTCCTGCACGGCAAATAATCAGTAGTTCGCCTTTTCCCATTGGTACTGCAGAAGTGAAGCCAGCAGTGTTGTGAGTCCAAGTTTTTGACAGCGTATGATTCGCATTGAGCCAAGTATTATCTGTGAAAACAACATTCGACCCTTCTTCTATTTTGTTCGCTTGTCCTAAAAATTCGCATCGATACAAAGCAAAATCATTGCGTTCCATTAAAAGTTTTCGTTTGCCACATTTTTGGAATAAGTTTCAATACCTTTGCCAAAGAAGATTTTTGACCACGGAACAAACCACCGTATTTCGTAGACATTGTGTTAGGGTTTTTTTAATGTTGGAATCTTTTCTTTGGTAATAGTCGTATATACGACGACGAATAGCATCAGCGTCAAAATTGTCAGCTGCTGTCACTTTGCAGGGCTGACGTTTTTTCTTAGGTGTAGATAGCTTATTCTGTTCCGTGCCACTGCTGCCGTAGCCTTCTTTTGTTATTTTTGCCACTATTGGAGCACTAATACCTAATGCTGCTGTAACACGGTCTCTAACTTGAGTCACTGGTATAAGAGGCCCACCATTACGTATTCACGAAGTCGCAAGACAAACTCTCTTGTTTGTCCTTTAAGTACTTTATTTTTTGCATTTTGACAGTAACGGAGGGGGGAACGATACGCTCAACTCAACCAAACGTGAGAATTCACAAATAAATCAATACGGAGGAATATAAATACTCAACTCGACGTATAAAAATGTGGATTAACACTGACAACAAAATGGCGTCGCGGGTCGCCGCCGCGTCCAGTGTTGCCGTTTAATAATCGATAAAATTACGAAATTATCGATAAAATAATGAGTGTGATAAATCGATAAAAACTTCTTCATGAATAAAATCAATCGATAAAAGAAATCGAATCGGTAACGGGTCAGGGTATCACTACTTGAATAAGTATTAGAGCTGTCAAAAGTTAAATAAACGATTGGAAAGGGTATAACTTCGCCTCATTGCACTCGTGATGCATTTTTAATGCAAGTAGTGCCTTGAGCATCATGGTAGGGATAGAAAAAGAAAAGTCAAATAAGAATGCACTTGCAGCGATTTTGAAAATACCTAAACAACAGCAAAAATATGATGTGAAATCAGTGTTACATTTATCAAGTTATATGACGGTAATATGTGGTTAAATTTGTTAGAAAGCTAAAAGCGTCATGATGGATTTTGCTTTTCTTGAATCATATGACACAAGTACCAAGCGTGCTGAAATTGTAAAGCAGCTTGTTTCCACGTACCAGGCGGTGAGCATCGTGTTCCTCGCGTGCACGGCAGCTGCGGCGAGCACGGGCGCGGAGTGGTGCTGCAGCTGGTACAGCGGCGCGGCGGGCGCGCGCTCGTCCCACGCGCGCACCGAGCCGTCGCCGAAGCCGCCCACGAGCTGCCAGGCGCCCGCGCCCGCGCCGCCGCCGTCGCCGCCGCCGCCGCGCCACAGCGACGTCACGCCGGCTTCGCACTCTGCAGGCGTGACACACGCGTTAGTTGTTCAAACCTAAACACTGCTTAAGTCCACTTTACCACTGTAAAGTAGTATTGTAAGATTACATATGTTATTTTTTATAAATAAGGGGATAGCACTGTGCAGACAGGGAGGCGATGATAAAACTTCAATAAAAGTCAAATTTTTTGTATATCTTCTGGATCAACAGAAGTTAGGGGTTCCACTTTCACTCGCGAAGTAGCGTAATGCTGTGATGTGTGTTCTTTTAACATATTTTACTTTTAGTGTAGTGATATTGTATTTTTTATTTCGTTATTATTGTCTTGTTTTACCATATAATTAATTTGTGTCACCATTTTATTCTTCTATTCTCCGTATGATATTGGACAGAAAGCTTATGTGCTTATACACATGTGAAATGTACTTCTCTTCCGATGTTTCTGCACCTTCCAGGCGATGGCTGAAAATCAGTGCATGCGCTCTTGCAGCGATGCGTCACTGAGCCTTGACCCATAGTTGACTGCAGCGCACATGTGCATTCATGTATGTAAATAGTATATGATTGTATTTTCCTGTTTATAACTGTGTTTTAAGCTTGTATTGTATGTACGTGTGTGTTGGAGATGCTAATAAACGTTTTTATCTATCTATCTAATTACCCTATAAACTGTCCCACTGCTGGGCATAGACCTCCATCATCGAAATCAAGTCATCGCTACAAATTATGGGCATTGGCTTAATCAGTGCGCTTGCCGTATGCGGGTTGGTGATCGCAAAACCGGGCTATGTTGCAAAAAATCCGAATGACACTTTGCCCGACCTGGTGTTTGAATTTGGGATCTCCAGATTTCGGGGCGAGTTCTGTTACCACTTGACCACGGAGACGGGAAGAGGCGAGAACAAAAAAGTAAACGGTTAAAATAACCGTATTCGAGGTTTTAAATCCGGCTAAAAGGACCAAAATGTATGATGCTGGCTTAATTGACCGCAAAAACCACACAGGAAGTGGTTGCTGTCGTTGAAGTAAATGCAGTCTGACAAGTAGTTGATAGTACAAGACCAACCAATTACTTGCGTAACCTTGAATTGAGGGACACCGTGTGTTTAAATGATTTTATTTTACTTTACTATATGATCGTTACACCAGCGCTGAAGAGTCGCCACGGGCCGCTGTGTGTGTGTGTACTCACGCGTTTCGATGTTCGCGTGCAACAGCTCGGCGTGCGCGTCCCACAGGCGCACGTGCGGCGAGGGCCCGGCCAGCGCGAGCGTGCGCCGGCGCGGGCACCAGCGCAGCAGCGTCGCCGGCGGCTTCGCGTTGAACCCGCCGCTCCCGCTTGAGCCCTCCGCGCTTTTGGACATGCCGACGCCCACTGTGCACACAATATAACAATTTTGATTTTAAAAGTGAGCGCCGAGCCCGACATTTTGAAACGTAACTCAAAGGCGAGCATCCTCTAAACCCACGGCGTCCTGTAGGGCTAAGACGCCATCGCAAGACAATTTCGTCAGGCGTTATCTGCGCGTCCTATGCGCGAGAAAAAGAGTAAGATATTTTTGTCGCGGTGCGCATTTTAGTCCTGCTGAACGTGCGAGTAGAAATGTCAGGGACAGCTATTAATATAAGAATACTCAACGTAGAGTGACGTTTCAAAATAAGGGCGTTTTCGCGACCGCTTGTTTTTGCAATAACAGTACTTTTTTTTTTACAACTATTTGGAATGATAAACATTAGTTGCGATTAAATTAAATAGTCAATTCCGGTTGTTACCGACTGACATAGCAGAGCGGTAAGCGAGAAACAGTTACGATGTTTCCTAAAAGCTGAACTGGTAATTATACCCATTGCATATGTTCTAATACTAACTACTTTTACTAACTACCTTCAAGAATAATGTCACCCGAGAATGATTTTTTAGAACTCCAATAGAAGTAAAATGTACAGGCATATGCTATATGATTTGAGACACTCGCCAGCTTGTTTGCAGCATGCCATTCCTATTGTACTTCTACTGCTGTTTAGAACATATGAACTTCTGAATGAAAATGATGTAATCATGAAATACATTAGCAGAAAAATGCATAAAAACCTACCATTAAATGAGAAGCCAGGTTTGAGGCATGAGGCATCATTATACTGTTTAATGCTGATTGTACTTCCGTATTACCGTGATGTTAGTTACAAACACATGCATGATATATTAGTTGCCGCGACAAGGCTACAGAGCGAGGAGCGATATAAAGTAAAAGAAGGTTATATATGTATCGTATGGTCGAGGGATCAAGCGACTCACTGTCCTGATCGGGCGCGGCCTGCTTGGCGCGCGCCTGCTGCGCGCGGTCGTCGGCCGAGATGAACTGTTCCGACACGAGCTGCGCCAGACCTGCGCAATACCCGCTTTTGTACGCACTTACCACCACCCGGTAAACCATATTTACGGGGACGCGTATAGTGATTAGTATAGTGGTCCCCGTTTGGTACAACTTTTTGGCTACAAGAAAATAGGCCCAGACCCAAAAGAATCTAGCAAATTATGTTAGCGGGTGATTGGTATATTTTTTCTTCATTATAAGGGCGAAATGCGATAAAATAATTAAAAAACATTAAGTTTAATATCGAACTTTACTGTTTCACTGCAGGGTTACACTATTGATCTTTGACTAAAAAATTGATAACAGTAACTTAAGAAGAATACAGAAGTGATAGCTTAAAAATACGCTCCCATAACACGTGAGTTTTAATGTCTGCAGATGAACACATACTGGACAGTGGTGTGAAGAGTTCCATGCGCGAATGAGAACAACACATAGTGTAGACACTCACTTTGCACATTTAGTTAAAACAACAAAACAAATGAAATGCGACACGGTGCGTGACTATATTTGACAGACATAGAAGCTATTGTGTAGATTATGTTATCTTATATTAAGTTAGGGAAAACATTCAATGGAGTCCATCTTAGAGACTGTAATTCGTGCACATTTGAAATGTGCGTTTAGTTCTTTGTCTGACAAAAAAATATTACCACATTATTGTGAACTTACTTATTTATTGAGCGTTTTTTTTTGCACTCTGAATAAAGCGGCAAATGTCCCTTTTCCGCACGAAACCGGATATGAAGTGTCACGAATATTATCAAATAACGATGTTAATGATTTTCAAATGATAGGTAGAGTAAAAGTGCATGCAGTGTATTTAAAGGTTTATATTTTTTTAAGATGGATTATCCTACATTACATTGTCTTTTGAGGTTTACGCGAAGTCATTGAAATAAAACAGATATTACAGATTCCATTCACGACATACTTTTATTAGGGTTTTCGACTTCTTATTATTAAATAACTATTAATTTAAAATTATTAAAAAAAAAAAAATAAAAAAAAAAAAAATATTTCGGACCGGAATCCATAGTGTTAGTAACAAATAACTTATCAACTATGTTAGTAACAGAAAGTTTGTTTACACAAAGAAAGACACTACTATCCCGCATATCTATTGTACGTGATAGCAGTGTCCTTAGTTAGGTGGACGCGAGTCCAGTGCTGCATTATTGCACTGTCCACGTCTAACCTCCCCGCCACGGTCTTCAGGAGGCTGTTTGAGCTGCCGCGCACCCGCTGTATCAGGCTTTATTACAATCCATAAAGTTTGTTTTATTTTGATTAATTATAACATCTATTCTACGTTTAGTCGATGTAATGAGGGATATTTTCACGTGATGCTGATGTCATACATGAGTGAGTATATTTTCTTAAGATTATGTTTGGATTTATGATCAATACGCATAAGCATTCGTATTTGGGGAGATATTGCACACTTATCATAGAAAAAACGTGATCAACACTTTGGTACTATATAGTTTAGGTCATGTTGAGTGAATGTCTAGCTCAAGTTGACGGCAACAGGAAGAATAAATGAGAAAAAACAGCTCATTATTATTTAAAATTTAGTAGCCTGTTTAGTGTATAGGTGTTGTAAATATCTACTTTTATATTTATTTCAAAATATTTTAACATATTTATTGCCTTAAGTATACTTTACAAGTTGGTGCAAGTTTTCTTAGGTAATTATTTATCTAAAGTAGTGTTATCACCTCCGATAAAGTAGGGTTACAACTTGATTTTTTTTCGAGTTGTAACCCTACTTTATCGAAGATGCGAATGCGTATGTACTAAAGAAAAGATTTAATAGTTTTTTGTTTGTTTGTATTGAATAGGCTCCGAAACTACTGATCCGTTCGTGAAAATTCTTACACTAACAGAAAGCTAAACTATTCAGGAGTGCTATAGGCTATATTTTATTATGATATGATATACGTTGAACGGCGTGGGGGTCACCGGTGACCGGCAAACAAAAGATTTTCTATTGTGTCTGGTTTCGCGGCAGTCAAAAACTTACAAAAATTGAGTGAAAAATAATAGTACATAAATAAATAAATCAAGTCGGAGAACAGCGGGCAGATGTGATAATGGACACCGGCTGTCAAACAATTGACGATAAAGTTGAATGTCATTTATTTATTCATTGCACGTCATGTGATGGAATAAGACGATAATTTAAGGACTACAGTATTGTGACGGCCTGTACTATAGGTTAACCGCCGTAAAGTCGACCCTCCCGATGGTGCGCACGGGTACACACGGCATTACGCTGCGGCGAAATATCTCATTCTATACATTAAGAACATAACTATTAAACATTTTTATTGCACAATTAAATTTTTTGAATTCAAGCGCGCTCGTGAGTTGAATGAGCGGGATATGTGTGAATGCGTCTGTATGTGTGCGTCCGTATGTGTGGTGGTGTATGTTTACGTTACTCACTGATGAGCGGCTGCGCGGGCGGCGGGCGGTACTCGGGCTGCGGCCGCACGTCGAGCGCGCGCCACGCCGCCACCAGCGCCGGCTCCGTGATGCTGCCCGAGGGTCTGCAGGGCGAACAGTGTTAAAGTAAAGTAAAAAAAATGGTTGACTGTAAAGTCGGTTTTACGGGCGAAGATTTTACGTGACAACGTCTTTTTCTCGGTAGAATATTTATTGATATGAATATAATTAAATTGCACAATAGGAACAAGGAATTGAATGAAAATAAGAATTGCGGCAGACCGATCATAGTTGAGTGGGAGAGAGACGCAAGGCATTCGGCGGGCCTCTCTCTCGTTCGGTGACTCATCGTAACGTTACCGAGCGTTACACTTTTTCATAAGTGACTCCCAGCCGCAACCTAATTTAAGACGTTGTCACGTCAAAAATATCTTTATTCATATAGACTTCTTTTTATGTCAATTTTAATGTATTTATATTGCGAACTTAATGTTCGAAGAAGAGTTCCAGGCTGGTATGTCTATGCATTAGTTCATACTGCGGCGTGCGGGACTGTCCCGGATCCTGCACTACACTATACCTGTATATGGCGAGGTTGCCCGAGTGCGAGGCGACGGCGAGCAGCGCGTGCTCGTGCGCGTTCAGGTACGCGAGCGCGCTGATGCGGCCCCAGCTGCGCTTCCACGAGCCCACGCACAGCTTGGCTGCGGTGCCCCAGTCCCAGATCCTGCACAATCATCACATCTATTTGAATATTGCCCGTCAAGATGACCTCACTCCACCTGATGGAAAGTAGTTCCAAATATGAAGCTGACAAGCACAGTAATGCAAAGGAATCACTGAGCTGGCCATACTCATCTTGAAGGCCTGTAGAAATGCCTCTTCACGCCCGCTCGACGAACCTGGTACTATAAGAGGAAAGAAACACATCTGCTGGAAGAGTGTTCCAGGTCTGGATGGTACGACAAAGAAAGGAGTCATTGAATCTTTTAGTTCAGGCCAACAATATAGAAAACGATCTTTTCTGAATTGGCTCGGGTCTGGGTGTGCTAGAAGACGCCCCTGGGTCCAATAGTCTGGTACCTAGTAACACAGGGGTAATTTTATCCCCACTTCGAGAGGATGACAAGGGGTGTGGTTGTCTTCACATATTGTTTTGTTTATGTGTGTCTAACCTATAGATGCGTAGCCGGTTATTACCGATTTTAAACAAGCGGTTAAAAATGGATTTTTCGTTATTAACGGTTAATTAACTGCATTTTATGCTTGTCACGGTTAAATACCACCGCTAGATGGCGCTGGCGGCACTACACTATATTGACTGTTTCCTCAGGAAGTCGGATTTCCAGTCACACAGTGAGATGGGAAATCCGTAAGAAGGTCGGAAGATCGGAACTTCGGAAAAAAAATCAATTTTAAAAAAGTAATTATTTTTAAAAAACACTTCTAATTTCAACTTTTTCGCAAACAAATAAATGACAATGTCATTGCCGTCTCACTATTTTACTATAGGGCTGGCATCCAGTTGCCTTATTTAGGTCGGCCATCTTAGGGAACACGAGGTTAGTCGATGCCCATTATTGACCTTGAAGAATTACTGTACTCTTTTTCTCGGTCGCAGTCAGATAATTAACCGTTAATAACCGCATTTTATCAGTAGTTAACCATTAATTTGGTTAAGTAACGGTAGCTAACGGGTTTTTTACAACTATAGTCTCACCCGAAGTTGTCCTTGCTGGCGACTGCGGCGTGCTGCTCGTAGGGATGGAACATCACGACGGCCGGCGGCAGCGCGCAGCGCGAGTGGAACGCCTGCGTCTCCAGCCGGCTCACGCGCGCCGTGCGGAGCGCTGCGGGAAGTTATGTTGGATAAGTATAGAGCGACCAGCTAATTGTAATACATCATTGTAATGTATTATGTAAATAAACGCGCGAGAATGTTACGATAATTCATTTAAGTTCACCGAAATAATATATTTCACCTCGCGCCTGACTATCATTGAAGACAAGGTCAGGAATACTTATTCGAGCTACCTTTCCGGTAGCTAGAGCATGGTATACGGCTACGCGACCCCGGCCCCCGAGCTATCACTGACTCACCCCAATCCTTCCGAGACAGTGATATCCTTGTTACCTTCTTCCTACCTACGCCCTAAACATCCTTTGTTTGTTAATTTCCAATCCTTTTCCTCTTCCCTTTTTCCTTCTCTACTCCGCGGAGGAGAAAACCTCTAGAAAAAACCCTAAGCTAAGGCGTTACCGACCGTGCTGATAGCTGAATGGCTGAGGGTAGCTCAGTCCCGAACGGTGGGTCTCTGATACCAGGCGACCTCAGAGACTAATTAGCCTTACCCCCGCACGCGGGGCTCTGTGGGGGCGGACGACCCTTTCCCTAGCTACTCGTGGGACTCATATGGATACTAATTTATATGACCTTGATATAGGGGACCTCAGTAGCCCCCTATCCCTTACTGCGGAGGAGTCCGTGATGGCCTCCGCACCTACCGAAGATGCCTTGGTATCTAAGGTTGCTGACCAAGTGTCTTGCGTTGAGATTGATGGTGATGGCATGTCTCATCTTCCTCGCGCAACCACTGACACCACTGAATCAGGCTTGGGCAACTCTGCCCTGCAGCCTACATCGGTCTCGACACCGACGCCAAAGGCAGCTAAGGCTAGGCCTGGGCTCAAGACTGGCTGGCTCTCAGAAAAGGAGGCTGTACAAGCTTCTAGCTCAGGAAGTTAGCCGGGAAGAGGCTCTGGTCCTATGTCGGGTGCCAATCTTTGGCCAAGGACCTCAGGCGGGCTCTCCGCCTGCCTCAAGGCCTAACGCTCCTGTGGGACCCGCACCAGCTGACGACCCTCGAGCTCCCATAAGAGTGCGATCGGAAGAGGAGTCTCCTAAAACCAACCCTAAGAGATCTGCACGGGGCGTAGAGGGCCGACCGGCTTTCAGCCAAGTGGCTGCATCTCTTAGAGTTGGGATCAGGGATCCTAATGCACCTCTGACCGAGGAGCAACAGATTTTGGTGCGGGAATATCTGATATTCTGACCCGCATGGATGAAGAAAACCAGGGCGCCGGAACGTGTCCCCGGTTTATGGGCTCATCAAACAGGCATGGATGCTGTTCGTCTGCGCGGACGACTTCACCCAGCTCTGGTTGGAGAGGGTAGTACCAGAAGGGAAACCTTGGGAGGGAGCAAACCTTCAGGTTATGAAGGCCAGTGAGTTCCCTAAGCCGCACGTTGGCATCCTTTTCATCCCAGGGCCTAACCCAAGGGACCCCGCCTTAATTGAACAAAGGTTGCGTGGGTCTAACCGGCAACTTGGCCCAGGGGAGGATGGCGCGTTCTGAACGTCCAGTATAAAGAAGACGGGCAGGTCGTAGCGCTCGCACTGGACGACGAGGCTCTAGAGGCCTTGAGATAGCTCAACTTCACGCTTCACTTTGAGTTTGGGTTTCTCCGAGTGAAGGTGAAAAAGGACCCTAAGGCGAAGGCTGCCAGTGAGGGGAACGCCCAACCCTTGACCTCGGCACGGGGGCTGACTAAGCCGCCGTCCGTGGTCGGCGGAGGGGTGTCCCTCCCACCTATGGAGGAGGTTATTGGCGCATCGGGTGGACCTTTCACGGCTACCCATGGGGACAATAACCTCACAGCCAGTGTGAGACCGGGGGTTCAGCTGAGTCCGCCATCACTGGTGACTCGGTTTCGTGAGCCGAATCGTCCTCCCATGACATGGACTGGTAGGTGGTCGGTCGCAACCGTACCTTTGCCCTGCCTGCGGGTTGCGTCAGCACCCCAGGTGCTGGAGTAGGGCGCACGCGTCGTCCGCCTTCAGTCAAAGTGGGGAAAAATGGCAACCGCAACCCAGCACTAGCCGGGCCCCGGTGCAGGCTTTTCCCTGCCCCGTTAGGGGCGAAACGAAGCCTAACCTCAGC
Organism: Udea olivalis; assembly: GCA_947369235.1. Lineage (NCBI taxonomy): Eukaryota > Metazoa > Arthropoda > Insecta > Lepidoptera > Crambidae > Udea > Udea olivalis. Next base: position 21,848,584 of record OX376350.1, on the reverse strand, counting down.
ACTAGAGGAACTTCGGGTCCTCGACCTGCGCGGGGCTGGGGGCGGAGAGGGGGGGGCGCCCACGGTGCCGCTCCAATTCGTTACCCAACGGTCCGAGGCACTTGCTCAAGGAGCAGTCAGAGGAAGGGCGGGAGGACCGAGAGGGTCAAGAGGTGCAAGAGGCCGCCCAGCTCTGACCAAGGAGCACTCCAGCAAGAAGGCCTCTAGAAACCTACTTCAACATAGGCAGAAGGTTCCTTACTACACTCCACACTCACACACGACCACACACGGTATTGTACATATATATATATATAAAACGAATATCGTATTTATCTTGCATATTTGTATATATATATCTCAATACACACACAACAATGTTAAAATTATCCAAGCAAACCTTCACCACGCGAAGGGTGCCTCGGCCGTCCTGGGCCAGAGGACTGCCTGCCTGGGCCGCGGCCTGGGCCGCGAGGACTTGGGCATAGCTTTGATACAAGAGCCTTGGCTGAACAAGAACACGGTGCTCGGACTGAGTGGCGCAGGTAATGTACTTTACAATACTAGCGGCCCCGGCCTAGAGCTTGTATGGTTCTTAAGAAAAGTATTAAGTTCATCCCAATTCCAGAGATGTGTGGCGATGACCTCATTGCCGCCTACGTCTCTTTGCCTGGTCCTCATGGAAGGAAGATTGTTGTCTGCTCAGCGTACCTTCCCGAAGAGGCCTCTAACCCGTCACTTCAACTTGAAGCCCTCGCTGACTACTGCAGGGAACAAGCAGCCGAACTGGTAGTGGGCTGTGACTGCCATCACATCTGGATTCCATCTTGGGATGGAAGCCAGAGCAGCCATGCTGAGGGCACTAGACGGTGGAAGTAGCCGGTACCAGTCAAAAAACATGAATGTCCTGAAAGCTGAGCTGCACAAAATACCAGTCATGCTCATGCAAGGACAGCATGTCGGTACAGTATCTTTTTAAAAAATGGTACTCAGTTGAAATACCAGGTAGGAAGGAGTGGGAGGATGGCACTCCTGCAAACTTCCAAACCGGAAGTCGTGTGGTACACTGATGGCTCCAGGATAAATGGGCGGGCTGGCTATGGAGTCTATGGCGAGAGACCTAAAGCGCAGATTCACAGCAGTCTGGGCCTACACGCCACCGTCTTTCAGGCCGAAATAACCGCCATCTTGCACTGCGCACAGGAGAACCTGGAACGCGCTTTCAAAAATAAGAGTATATATATAAGTATGGTGGTATTATTTATTCTTTTTGGACGGTTAGTTTAAATAAACAATGTGTTGCTCTGTAAACAAAGATATATTTTATTATTTACATACGAATGACAATCAAATACACTAATAACCAAAATTACACTATCCTACCTGTAAACAAAGAAACGACATTTAAAGTCTATTAACTAATCTTTTATCCCTTTTTATAATAGGTAATGGAATTCATCGTAATTCGTAAGCAATTTATATTTAAGCTGAAATCACAATGACGTTCAATATGTCGCTCTGTCCTATAGACAGTCTTGGTCTTAGACGTCATTACATAGTGTGGCAAAAAGTATTTACGCTAAATAATTATAATGTCGGTTCTTTACATCTCCCTCCTTCGGAGTGATTTTTTTTACAAAAAATTCATTCATTCTTTTCAGATTATTTGAACTGAGTTATTAAATTAACAAAATAATATTAAATTAAAGAACAAAACCTACTATACTACTTATTTATTTTATGTATTATTTATGTATGGTATGAGTTTTGTGATGTGAAAAAGATTTGACTCTGTTTTCCTATGACCTGTATTGATTCTATAAATAGAATTTGATATCCTTCCTATTATTTCAAACGGACCAATCCTTAGTTCATCTAATTTACTCCTATTTAGCCTGTTTCCATTCTCCACATACACCATATCTCCTATATTTAAATTCAGTTGAATTCTATTTTTGTCAAATATACTTTTATTATAGTTATGAGACTTAATTGAATTTGCTAATGCTATTTTCCTATCTTCGAGCCATTCAACTTGCGTTTTATATTTTTTTAATTCATTTGGCACGATAGAAACATCTGTACCATTTAAAATATATCTTGGTGCAAAACCAGTCACTGTGTGTACTGTATCGTTATATTTATCTACACAATTATGAGCAATTGTTGTCCATGCTATTTTATCACCATTCTCGTTTATTTTACATCTGATTTTATTTACAAGCGTTTGATTAAGTCTTTCATTTAAACCATTCGAAAATGGGGCATTTACTGCAGTAAAGACCAAAGGTATTGATTTTTCATTTAAAAACTGTTTGAATTCTTTTGAATTTATTCCTGGGTACTGATCAGTAAGAAGCATCCCAATTGAATAACTACCAGCTACATTATTTATTAGTTTGATGAAATCATTAGAGCTCTGTGTTTTTGAGGTAACAATAAAAGCGTATCGTGTGAAATGGTCCACTAAAAGATGTAAATATTTTTTTGTAGATCGTGATCCACCAAAACCTCCGATAGTGTCCATGGAGACTATTTCGAAAGGTTTTGTAGCAGGACCTAAATGTGACATCAGGCCATATTTATTTTGCCCTCTAGATTTATTTTTTATACATATCTCACAACTAATACAATATTTTTTTATATTTATTTTTAAATTTTTTGCTGTGTATACTGGATTTATTTTGGATTCCATTTGTTTTATACCTATATGACACATATTTTCATGTATATCTTTTATAAGTTTTTTACTGAATTCTTCTGATAAAATATTTTTTTCCTGTTTTTTTACCCGTTTATAGTAAATATTGTGTTTATGAATTAACCTAGATTTCATAAGTTGAACATGTTCATTTTTTTGTTGATCTGTAATAATATCGTCTAATTTTATCATATTTACAATGTTTAATTGTTCATCAGTGTCTTCATTTGCATCCAATACTGGATTCCTACTTAAACAATCCGCTTCAATATTATTTTTTCCAGGTGCATATTTTATTTTAAAATCATACTGTGATAAATAATATGTTAAATCTCCTAATTCTTCATCTGTCCTAGATTTTATATTTAAATTTTCTAGTGGCTTGTGATCAGAAAACACTGTGAATGATTTTCCTATTAACCAGTATTGCCAATATCTAATAGCTTCTTTTATAGCTAAGCATTCTAAATATATTGCTTTTTTCTTTTTCTGAACCTTATTTAACTTTTTTGAGAAATAAGCTACTGGTTTATCTTTTCCGTTTGTTTGTGTTTGCTTCAACACTGTTCCAATACCTTCAATAGATGCATCAGTATAAATGTTTATTGGTAAATTTTGATCGAAAATTTCTAAAATAGGTTGTGTGCACAATAATTGTTTTATTTCTTCAAAAGATTTTTGGCAATCTGAAGACCAAATGAATTTTTGATTTTTCCGAAGTAAATTATGAAGAGGTTCTAATATAATTGCACTTTTTGGTAAATATTCATGATAAAAATTTATCTTACCTAAAAATTGTCTAATATTTTTTTGTGTTTTTGGTGTTGGGAAATTTTTAATTGAAATTAAATTATCTCGTATTGGCCGAACTGTATTATTCTCTATTATATGCCCTAGATATTTGACTAAATCCGAAGCAAACGTACATTTTGTAAACTTCAACCTAAAACCTTCATTTTTTATAGCATCCAACAATTGTTTTAGATGGTCCAAATGCTCCGTAAAAGATCTAGAAAACACTAAAATATCATCGATATAGTTAACCGCAAAATTAGTAAGTTTGTACTTCCTTAAAATATTACTTAGTATTCGTTGAAAAATAGCGGGCGATGTTTTCAATCCGAAAGGTAAACAAGTCCATTGATAGTGTCCTTCATGTGTAACAAAACCAGTCTTGTTTCTATCTTCGATTCTCAAGGGAATAGACCAGAACGCTGAATTAATGTCTAGTGTCGTGAAATATGTAGAGTTTCTTGTCTTGATCACTAGGTCTTCGATTATTGGAAATGGCTGAGCTTGAGGTACCACTATTTTATTAAGTTCTCTGAAATCTATACATAACCTTGATTTCCTGTTGTCTTCTTTTTTGAAAGCTAAAGTTACAGGTGCCGCAAATGGGCTATAAGATTCTTCTATTAAATTGTTGTCAAGCAATTTTGCTACTTGTTCTTCTATCTCCTTTTTATCGTCTACTGAACATCTGTAAGGTCTTTTGCTACAGTATCTGTCGACGAGTAGATCAATTCGTGCTTCATATTCTCTGACAGTTCCTATATCATATTTATCTTTTGCAAATATTGATTTATACGAGTCAATCAAGTTATTTATTTCAGATTTTTGGTAAGAATTTAAATTACTCATATCTATTCTGAAATCTTCTTTCTTAATATGTTCATTGAAATTTATTGAACATCGATTCCTTTCATTTCTGTCTTCTTCCTCTTGCTTTATTTCTTCTCTTTTTTGAGTAACTTTCAAGTTTTCATCTTGAATCAATTTGAATTCTTTTATGATATCTAATCCAATTAGAAAATCATATTCAAAATCCTCTCCATCAATAATATAAGCACTGGTTTCTTTTTGTATATCAAAAATCTGTAATGTAATTGTGGCCAAACCACTTGTCCTTTTGACACCATTAATCGTGACTAAATTATAACTTTTTGAATTATTCTCCTCGTCTTCTCTTACTCTTATTATTTTGGAATTTATTAAAGAAACATTAGATCCTGAATCATATAAACCAAATGTTTCTAATTGTTTATTTAATATTATTTTTACTTTGATTAATGGTGTTATTATTAGTTTTTTTGGTCATTGTTATTTATTTCCACATCAATCACTGAATTATTTACCGCTTTACTATAGGTTCTTTTAGGATAACGTTCTTCCGGTTGTTTAAACCAGCATTTCTCTTCCGGGTGGAACCGAATGCCTTTATTTAAATTCTCACAAGTTTAACAGGGTTTTATTTTATCAACCTTTTCTTTATTATCATAGGTATTTCTTTTGTTCTTATTGAAATTAATTTTATTCACCATGTTTTCATGTTTCCCTATTTCATTATAAAGACCTGCGGTAGATTTTGTGTTTTTTCTATCAATTTTATCTGTTATGTAATCTGGTAACCCTATTACAATAAGATGTATCATTGTTTAAGTATCGATGTTCTTATTGATCTCTAACAACAGTTTTTCTTTTCTTGTGGCATATTCTAACAACGATCCAGCATGAAATTTAAATGTAAACGCATATTTGACATGAGACCAACCATTATTTCCAAATGTTTCACAAAAATTACCCTTCCATATTTTCCATTCTGAATTTACTGTTAATTTTATTATCATACTGCTGTACCATTGTTTTTCTAGTAGATATTTTAAAATCTCAATTTTCCTCTCATTCTGTAGAATCTCGAATCTTTCGCATTCACTCTCAAATTCACAAATCCATTGATCAGCATTTAATTTATCAGAAAATTTTTCTATGACGAAACTTTCGGCAACTTTTCCGAGATTTCTATATTCCGTTACGCTGTGACCAGCGTTATTATTTGACGTTACTGCCTCTCCTGTCATCTCTTCTAAATATTGCTCACCAAACTGTATATTTTCCCCTTCATCAAGGTATATTTCTCTTAAATCCGGATCCAGTAAAATCCAAACTGAACGCGTTTGATGTCTTTTTTGTAATGATTTTTTTATTTTTGTGAACACATCTGTAGATATTATACCAGTATGCTTACTTGCAGGCCTTAGCTCATCTGGCACATTAAAAATGCGTCCGTCCGGTGTCTCAATGGAGGCTATGCTGATTATATTAGTTTTTCCATCCGTTGATCCCATTACCAGAAATTTAAACCGAAGTTTATCCATTTTCATAATAATAACCAGAAATGTCGTTTTATAAGTATGGTTGTATTATTTATTCTTTTTGGACGGTTAGTTTAAATAAACAATGTGTTGCTCTGTAAACAAAGATATATTTTATTATTTACATACGAATGACAATCAAATACACTAATAACCAAAATTACACTATCCTACCTGTAAACAAAGAAACGACATTTAAAGTCTATTAACTAATCTTTTATCCCTTTTTATAATAGGTAATGGAATTCATCGTAATTCGTAAGCAATTTATATTTAAGCTGAAATCACAATGACGTTCAATATGTCGCTCTGTCCTATAGACAGTCTTGGTCTTAGACGTCATTACATAGTGTGGCAAAAAGTATTTACGCTAAATAATTATAATGTCGGTTCTTTGACGACCGACTTGGTGTAATGGTTAAGAAGTTGGCTACTACACCAGAGGTCGCGGGTTCGATCCCCGCACAGTACAAACATTTGTGTGCATGAACATGTCTGTTTGTACTGGTCTGGGTGTCTCCTATGTATAATAAGTATGTATTTACAAAAGAAAATGTATTTAAGTATGTTTATCCGTTGTCTAGTATCCCATAACACAAGCTTTAATTAGCTTACTTTGGGGCTAGATGGCGCTGTGTGGAATAATGTCCAGGGATATTTATTTTTTACATATATATACTATCAGACAGTCAGGCAGCCCTTAGAGCGCTTGACGCAGTTGAAATCAACTCAAAACTCACCCTTGATTGTGCCGAAGCCCTGAACAAACTCAGGCCAACAATAGGGTGACGATACGCTGGGTACCGGGACACTGTGATATCCCGGGTAACGAAACAGCAGACGAACTGGCCAGGGCGGGTGCGGCAACCATCACACATGCCCCTGAGCCTGTAGTGGGTATACCCAAATTCGCCCTGAGGCAGCCGCTATTAGCCCGAATGGAATACCTTAGTAGGAAACACTGGACCAGCAGCAATGGTATGGTACATGCTAAGGCACTTATCGAAGGCTACTCCCACAAGTTCACCACAAAGGCCCTTGGATTAAGAAGGAGACAGATAAGAATCCTTACCAGAACCCTTGCGGGGCACTGTAGGCTGAACAAACACGGACACAGGATTGGTATCGCTGAGTCACCGACCTGTAGATTCTGTCGTGAAGAGGAAGAGACCCTGGTCCATGTCCTATGCGACTGTGATGCTTTAATACACAGCAGAAGCCACGTTCTCGGCGGACACAAGCTTGCCCCTTCGGACGCCATTGACATCACTCCCAGGAAAACAATTCAGTTCATGATGGCTGTAGGCCTGGAGAGTGATTTTTGAGGGGATGATGACCACAATAGATGAATCCTGGTCGCAGTGTTCAATCGCTTTGCTGACATCCTAATGCTAAACGAATAACGAATCATTGAAGACATCGAAAACTATAGGAGGAGATTCAGCCCGTCATGTTCTCCAATTGCATTAAAAATAACTAGCACAGTCAAGTTACTTAACTAGCGCTATATTAAGGCTAATTTAACCAGGCAATGCGTTACGTTCTAGTGACAAAAAGATGTGACATGAAACACTACTTCTACCATGGGTTACCGTCACGTTAACTACGATAGATGACTGCAGCAATTTGTATGCCATTTTTAGTTTCATTTCTATTCACTGGAGGCACTGTACCTAAATCCAACATAAAAACGTCAACCCGGACGCTGGAAACTTGTAAAGGTGTAAACTCATGGTCGAGGTACAGATTTACTTTTTATTCGTAGTTTAGTGCTGCCGCCCACGGGCACACACTGGTAGTGTCGCCCGCCTCCTGCGTACACTTGGCCACAGTCTCCGCTCGGCGCCCCGTTTTTAGTTCTAGCGGTAGCTTTTGGTTGCCGCGTCTAGTGGGCTTATGCCAGCACCAAGTGATTTTCACAGTCTTCAGCCCCCGCCAGGGACGACTCACCCCGGGCCTCGCGGCGCAGACTGCGGTTGCGCGCGTACCGCCACACGCGCGCGTGGTGGCCGCGCGACTCGCAGTCGCCGCGCCACGCCGCCGCGCCGCCGCCCTCGCGCGCCGGACGCGCGAACACCGTCCACGCCCACGGGACGAACTCGCTCGACACTATCGGCTTCTTTATGGGTTGACCTGGGGATACCACATAAAAGATAAGACTAATATTCTGTATTAAACAATCAAACAGCAAGTAAAAGAGCATAACTACATAATGTACAATTTTAGCGGTCTAATCGTTATAAAGCTGTACATTTCAAGTCAAAGTTTTCTTTAAGGCTACGAATTTGATACTAAAGTGATTTAAGAGCGCTCGAATAGATCCTGAATAAGTGTAGCGCAAACTTAGGCTGAGAACTGACGGCGCGGTTGCGGGACCGCAACTTTAATAGAATGTGGAAATGTAAGAAATAATTTAAAGCAGATTTCACAACACGTTTATTTCCCACGGAGGGCGCGATTTCCGGGCGGCAACTGCGCGCTCGGCGGTTGGTAAATTTACCATGAGTTTGGGTAATAAACCATTTTCAGCCATAAGGTAAACGATGCAACATGATGGCTCACATCATACACTGCGACTAAGAACTTCGGCCAAGTATATATAGGGCTCATATTTGGTGGAGATACTAAACCGGGTGTACAAGGTATCCCCTTGTAAATTAATCTGCCGCGCCTTAGTGAATCCCGAAATCGTGGATGCCCACTATGCTATTTAGGTGGATCCACGCCCACAACCCTGACTCAGGTCATCAGGATAACGATTTTGCTCTCGAGCGCAAACACATACACTAGAATGTTTAGAATTACTAATTCAAAAGAAAAATGTTCTTTAATGTCAATCTTATACTATGAATACAACGATTATGTAAAGCTGACCTCGATATACACCAACATCAGGAACGTATTTATGCAGCAAACTTACTAGAGTTAGAAGAAGTGGAGTCCCGCTCGCGCTCGGGGCCGGCGCGCTCGCGGCTGGCCACCGAGTCCTCCGATATCGTGTGCGGCAGGCCCGTCTTGCCGCGGCGGGATCCTGCATGGAGAGTTGAACCGGTTACTTATTTATACTATTATGGAATTCTTAAATAAATTGCAAGGCAGCTTCAACTGACTTTGAGGTGAATTGGAATATCGCGTAGGAGATTATGTTGTGGAGGCAATAGGGTATTTATTTGACTATTTTTAGACCTCTTTAAAATATAAATGACGTGGAACAGACGTGGAACGCTCTTCCAGCACATGTGTTTTCTTCCTCTTATAGTTCCAAGTCCTTCAAGCGGGGCGTGAAAAGGCATTTCCTTTTCACGCCCCGCTTGAAGGACCTGGAAGGTCTCATCAAGGTGAGGATGGCCAGCCCAGTGATTCGTTTGAATGACTGAGCTTGTCAACCTCATATCTGGACCTCACGACTGCTTTCCATCAGGTGGAGTGGAGGTCAACTTGACGGGCAATATAAAAAAAACATATTGGTCAAAAAGGCACGAACCGCCACGATGATGTAACAAATTTAAAAATCTTATTTTAGGACTTGCCCAAAACGCTTCCTACAAACTGCCGCTACTAAATGACGTCATTTGCTATTTCTTTGCGTTCTGCAAAACATTTCTTCGACAGCTATATAGAAATTTGTGTTTATGGATATGGTTTCTTCAATGAGTTACTATAAATTACGTAGATTATCGAATAGTATAGGTTTTTCTATTTACTTTACACTTTCAAAACTTCTTTACACTTTTGCTTACCAAGTTTAAGGGGCCATGACATGAATTCTACTTAAGACACAAACTAAAAGCCCTTTTTATAAATAAATAAATATCTAGGACAATTCACACCAAGATCATCTGACCCCAAACTAAGCAGAGCTTGTATAATGTGCGTCAGAGACTGATAAACATACTTAAATATTTCTAAATACATACTTAAATAGATAATAACACCCAGCCACGCAACAAACACAAATATTCGTCACATAAATGTTTGTCATGGGTGGGGATCGAACCCACGACCTCCGGCGTCAAAGGCAGGATCGCTGCCATTGCGCCAATAGGCCACTAATGTTTTAATGTATCGTTAACTATATTAAATTAATTTCAGAATCCGCATAAGTTGTCAAATACCCTATTGTGCTGATTACAGAAGAGCGTAAGATCCTGTCTCATGGATTTGTCTTTAGATAAAAACATATTTAAGAAGTTTTTGTTAGGTCGCTTGAGTAGAAAAATTTCTATTCAATTAATGAATATTTGGAGCATAAATTGACTTAATGAGAAATAGCAGTAATAAACTCTAAAATTTTGACACTTTCTGTTTTTAATTTACTGACATTTTATAATTTGTAATTTTAAATATTCATTGAACTGACATAAAACAGTATATACATACAAATAATTTCTATTAATTTAATGGTTCAAAAATAGTTTTAAACAATTTTTTAATAATCAATGGTGTAAATACTGACTTAAGTAATGTTTAAATCAGTTTTTTAATTATCATTGCCTCAAATTATGATTATATTATTAATTAATATTTGCATGCCTATTTAAAGGCAGAACTGTTGAGTCTTAGTAATATTGCAGACTATAGCTATATATATATGTACATAGTTTTGAGCAAATAAATTATTTATATTTCTAATAAAGTCTGTTTGCTTTAACTTAATACGTTTTTTGGCATTGTTCACCTGCGTGCGGCAGAGTCCTGGTGTGGTCGTGCGCGTGCAGCAGCGGCGAGGGCCGCGTGTTGGGCGAGGGCGGCAGCGAGGAGGTCCCGCTGACGCTGCTGCGCATCGACACTTCCACCTCGCGACCGACGTTATCCACCTGAGTAAACAAATTTACAATTTTAATAATTCCCAAAAACAAAATATCGAAAAACGTTAAACTTTTAACAGCCCTCTTTTGCCTCATAAAGTATTCAGGCAAAGAGTAAGAGCCACAATGCTGATGTTTATTGACGTAATGAAGTTCGACAAGGACGAATGTTGTAGCCTTTTTAATGTGTTTACTATCTTAAGGAGTTTTCTGGATTTAATGTATTTACAAATTTTTTGATAAGTAGACATTTCAATTCATAAAGTCAGTTTACCTGATGAGAAATATAGTTGATGATGTCAGCCGCCATCTGCGATACTTGAGGGTGCGGTTCCCGCGACATCGCGCACAGCGTGTTCCACAGCTTCATGTATACGGAGCCGAAACCTACAACAAGATATAGTTGTTTAGTCCTATTACAATATAGTACTCGCCCCATAACTTGTAATTGCGTAGTATACGGCTTTAACTTTTGACCAAAAGACAGCGAGGGAGCAAACCCCGTAGCAATATACCGCAGTAAAGTTAATAAAACTAACATAATCAACTGGCATAAAGCCATTTTTTGTATTTCAAAAATGTATATGAAAGGGAAGGGCTCTGCTTTTAAGCCTAGTTATAAAAATCAAAAATAAAGAGGAATAAAACAAGATAGGTGAACAAAACACCATCGTAATAGAAATAAATTGCTGTTAACATTTGGTGCGTGTCTGTACATGCGCATTGCTATACCCACTCACCGATGGAGGGCAGCACCATGGCCTGCGCGCTGGCGCCGGCGCGCGCGAGCTGGTGCGAGGAGCGCGCGCCCAGCACCAGCGCTTCCACGGCGCGGTCCACCTCGGTGATGCGCTCCTGGCGCGGCTTGCGGCCCTCTCTGTCGATCAAACTGATCATATTTTATTTTGATTTTATTCATATGCTTTACTCATAACATAAAAATACAAAATGGTTTAGTGGGAGAATGGTGCTGGTGTAACTTAATTTGTGGCTTATAAGAAATCATAGAAAACAGTAAAGGCCTAAGTTATGTGTCAAAGCCGTTCATAGTGTAGATCACCTGATTTTAATTACTTAGCGATTGTGAATACTGCTCTTAACAAAATATTGAAATAAGGGGTTTTCGTTACTTTTTCTGCCACCAGTCAGCGCTAGCGTTGCGTTAGGTCCAAACAGCTTGTACGATGTACGTACATGATTTTATTAAGTTATTTGCTATTTTACAATTTCTTACATTGTTACCTGGTCGCGATTCAAGGAATACCTTGACCTCGATCTAAAGACCTAGATTCCTAAATTAATAAGTTATGTGTGATTCCGCATTCTCTACGAATTTGCTTAGTCGCGATTCAATTTCTAGATGTACTTTGATCGCGACCTAAATGATGTACACGGGCTTGAGACAACTTTGTCGAGTGTATTCATTTTTTGATTTAGTGTTTCGATTAGACGACCAACGGTTAACTCGGGATTTTTATTTACAGCATCTTATCCCTCCGGACACTCATTTAACTTAACATTGACTTTAACGTACTACCTACATTGACTTGAACATTGACTGTTACATTTTTTTTGGTCCTTCGAAAAAAGGCTTCGGGTATTTCGGTCTACATTAACTGAGTGCCGAGGTCCGAGATTTGAACTAGTTACATTTGACATTGACGAACGTATCGCCGCGTGTGAATTTGTGTGTGCTGTGCGGTGCAGAGTTTACAGGCGACAAACTACGAACTACATTTGAGGGCAAGTTCCTGGCTAACAAGTAAGATCTTTCCTTTCTAACTTGACAATAATGGAGGCAGTAATTGAACAACAGGCGGCTCTTCTTCAGGAGTTCAAACAGGTACACTGCAACTTTAAGAAGGATGGAGCGCAAAGAAAAACCGAGGAATACATTATCCTCAGGTTAGAGAAAGTAGACGAGCTGTGGGAGAAGTGTAGGCGCAATCACGAATAATTGATGGGGATGGAGGAAAAAACTCATCAGTATTTTAGTGAGAATATCTTCAGCGTCCTACAGGGGTGGTACGAAGGTGCCCGTCGAGAAATTGCAGCGTGGGAGCCGAGAGTGTCTGCTGGGGCTACGGCGCAACCACGCGCTGACGCGGAGGGTACTGCTAAGAGCGAAATAAGGTTCGACAGTCGACATTTTGAAAGTCCACAACAGGATGAAAAGATACAAGAATTACAACAGTTGCAGAATGCTAACTTTAGGGCATTGACAAGGTTAGTGGAGGCTATGTGCATTGACGAAATTACAGAAAAATGGGAAATTGAGGATAACTTAACATTGACTTTAACGTACTACCTACATTGACTTTTACACAGCTATCATAGATTCGTACTGAAAATATAACTGTTTTTTGAAATTTCATCAATTTGGAGGTTATTGATTTTATTATGGATAACGGCCAGAAACAAGTCGCTGATCTGAAGATTGAGCTCAAAAACAGAGGCGCAAAAGCCACTGGTATTAAGAAAAAGCTCATTAAAATTTAATTTAAGGTAATAGTATTTGTTTATACAATTTGATTTGGTTTTTAAACTTCTAAATTGCAGTTATTTGTGTTTCAATGAGTTGTAGTTGATTAATGTATATTAATAAAGCAAAATAAACCATGCTTTATTAAGGTACAATAATGAACTACAACTCATAAAACGTTTATTAATTAAGCATAATAAACCATGCTTTATTAATATATATTAATCAACGAGGCTATTTCTTTATTGGATTAAATGTACCACTGCGAATGGCTACAAGTCATTGTTTAATCGGTATTTATCCCCCGTAAAAAACATATGCCCTCCAGTTTTATCTGCACTCTTATGCACTGCACAACACTATGGCCTTTAAGAAAACAATATTCCTATAGTAATGTTTATAAGAATAAATAAACAAAAAAATTATCGAAAAATACGAAAAGTGTATGTATTTGACAGTTGATTGCACCTAACGCTACAGTGCTGCCATCTCACGCAGGCCATTTCAGAAAACCCTCATGGAAGCTTAGCTGTAGAAATCAAAAAATCTATGTAAATGGTTTTTTGTTTTGAAAGTTAAAATTAAATCCTGGGGATTGATTCTTAACGTTTACCATATTATGTACAAACGACGGCAAGTTAGTGTTCACAAAGTCTTTGCAAAACGGGCCTTATGATGGTAATATGAGGTGCTGTGCCATGACAAGCTTTGAATTCTGTCTCCTGTACATTTATCACGTGAGAGTAAATTTCTTTAATTAAATACTACTTTGATGGTTTATAATTAATTATCCTCTCCTGTCTGTAATTCGAAGTTCAGCCATTTTTGCCTAGCGCAACGCGAGGTGCACGCCCACTGCTGGGCACACTACATACCTGTCGCTGCGTCGCAGCCGCTCCTGCACCAGCACGGCGATGAAGTGCTGCTCGAAGGTGAGCACGAGCCACTGCAGCGCGGCCAGGATCTCCTGCCGCACGAGCAGCGACGCGTCCGCGTGCGCGCGCAACGCGAGGTGCACGCCCACTTGCTGGTCCAGCGCGTTCCCGTGCTCGGTGCGTTCCGCGCCCGCCATCACGAATGTGCCCAGGGCGAACGCACACGCCGCGCGGACCTGGCACAATGTACACTGTTATAATCGTAGCCTGAGAATGAAAATGCGTTTGAGTACAACAACACAAGTAACAGCAAAGAAAAAAGTGAGATACAAATATAGAAAACAGGCTTCTACACGTTTATATATCACCTTCACTCTCGGAAATGAATAAATCCAAAATACAGGAATTTTGATGTTTTTTTTTACAAATATTGAACTGCTCCACCCCAGTGCCAATAATTTAAAACCTTTCCTAAAAATGAACAAGATGAGTCCCTAGAGGCCTGCGCAGACGACGTATTTTTAGTCGGCGTTCGGCGTACTTTTAGTCGACCGTGTGCGTTGTTCGATACAGTTCGTAAGAGACAAAAGACAGACAAAAAAGTACGCCGCAGATAATCCTTCGTCTGCCCTAAAACATGCTACAAAACCGACATATTCATCAAGGTCTCGTTAGCTCGTTATTCATTTATTCCAAACTCTAACTATACAGGTTTATTGATAAAACATCAACAATCTCGCAAGACTAGGTAGCTACCATCACACACAACAACATTTGTACCTATAAACTCGATTGAAATGATCGAAATAGAGAATGATCACCATTAAGAGGACACTGCACGGTCAAGATAGCTGGAAAATAGGTATTTGTAAAATCTATTGACGGCACGATTGGCGTAGTGCGCTGTAGCACGGTTTCTCGCCTCGATTTCCCTAGTGTCCCAGGTTTGATTCCCGGTCGGGTCAATTCAGGAAACGATCTTTTCTGAATTGACTCGGGTCTGGGTGTGCTGGGAGACGCACCTGGCTTATTTCCTTGTGTGGTACCTCGTAACACAGGGATATTAATCCCTACTTCGAGACCAACAAGAGGTGTGTTGTCTGGCGCATATTTATTTATTTATATTTATTGCTGTCTTTTGCCAACCTCGAGCCGCCCGCAGAGTGTAATAGAGACGAACTGCAAATCGAACTGAAATTAACTATTAAAAGTACACAAAATCGAAGATTCGTAGTCCCCTGATCCCTTTTCGAAAACTGGACCGATTGAATTATTTTAGTAAAAATTAGAAAAAGGCTTTGGCCGTGTTCCTATGTTTTCCTTTTTTATATATAATCTAATCAAATTAATTTTATCGATGTTTGAATACAGCGGAATATCTGACGATTTTTTTTGATTTTCAAAGGGTCATATCACTCATATCTCTTTTGATAAGTAATTAGTGTATCAAAAAAAGGAAAACATAGGGACATGCTAGTAGTTGCCATAGATTTTTTGGGAAAAAATGATTCCTCTACTAGCAATATCCAGGGCGGAAACAGGGGACTACGTTTGTAAGGAAAAACGGCGCTTCTGTATCCTCTTAAAATGGTTCAAATTAATGAAATGAAAATATTTATTTCAGACCAAGCACACATAAAATTATACAGGTCCATAATATGTTAGTAGGTTGATACCTCTATCTATGTTAGTAAAATTTAAAACAATTGTTATTATTTTGGACATGCATGAGCGACCAATGCCGCAGGATTTGGTTAAAGCAATTATTTGACCTTCTAAAAGAAATCGATTAATATATTTATTAAAAAATAAATTTACTATTAAGTATCTAGGTAGGCTTATTTTTTAAACAGTCTAAATCTATTTCGATTAAAGTTTAATGTTTTTTAGGATTCCAGACGTGGTAGACCCGTAGCAGGATTCCGGTGCACGCAGACCGACTGCAACCTGTCGCTTTGGAAATCTATGTTCAGTGGACGTGCTAAGGCTGCAAATGATGAAAAATGCTGATGATGATCACCTCAGGAATGTTCTCCAGCAGCAGCGGGTACAGCTTCTCGTGCGCCAGGTCGCGCACGCCGGCCCAGCGCGCCGCGTCGAAGCCGCGCCACAGCCGGCCCAGGCAGATGCACGCCCACTGGCGCAGAGCGGCCGAGCTGTCGTTCAGTTGTTCCAGGCAGATTGATATCATGGAGCCCTAAGAAATTAAAGAATTATCTTACGAGTTCTTGGGACATCACAACTTACATACAATCAAAATGTAAGAGAAATAACACAGGCCCTATTTGTTGGCCCGAACTAAAAGGTTCGGTGACTCGTTTCTTTGTCGTACCATTCAGACGTGGAACGCTCTTCCAGCACATGTGTTTCCTTACTCTTATAGACCTGGGTTCTTCAAGCGGGGCGTGAAAAGGCATTTCTGCAGGCCTTCAAGGTGAGAATGGCCAGCCAAGTGATTCGTTTGAATGACGGGGCTTGTCAACCTCATATCTGGACCTCACGACCGCTTCCCATCAGGTGGAGTGAGGTCATCTTGACGGGCAATATAAGAAAAAAAAGGCAAAACTACTGGGTTCCTTGTAGAGAAGCGGTAAGAAACGGGTACCAGTTTCTTGTAAAAAAGGCGGCTTTTGAAACAGTGCGCAACAAAATCTTTTTCACTTCTCATGCTCTAAAATTACGCCAATATAGCCCTACGAAGCGGGACTAAAGTGAACACTTTAGTCTCTAGTGTTAGCGTAATACGTAATCACGTCTGACACTTTAATTTAATTGTGTTGAAAATATTCGCTATTGGCAATTTCCGGTAAAAATGGTTGTATTGTTTTAACAAATCTTAGTCTTTAAAATACTAGCACATTTTAGAAGTGCGTGTCCTGTAATTATCTTATACTATTCAGTAGATATTAATTATAATATTAATGCAATTAATATTTAAATTTGATATTGGTAAAAATGTTCATTATTTGTCAACTTCCGGCAATGATGTGTGTAATGTTTAAAGAAATCCTAATTCTATAAAAATCAAATAAATTTAGAAATGCTTTTTACAATGATGCTGTTGTGAATAATATTATAAACATAATTTATTAAAAAGATTGAGTCCCACCGGAAGTATGACTCCTTTCCTGGCCACGTGCTACGGCTGTTTGTTCGTTCCTATAAAAGGAGGTGCACGAGCGTTCTAAGGCATTCTGTTTCCAACTGTCGTTGAGTAAACATCGTGTCTCGAGCTCCTCCGCCTAAATGTAAGTTAATTGATATGTACATAAGATATTAAATTAATTTATTGGGAACTTATGTTCTTTTCTTTATAATTTAGGGATACAGATGATGTAATTTAGTAATTACTTTATAGTTAGGTTTCATGATTACTTTATATACCAACAAGCATTTTATTTACTACTAGACCTAGCATACCCGCCCTTCTGGCTATTACCTGCGTTCAGTTCAGAAGTGGGATAGAACCTGCAGCTCAGCCAGGCTCAAATACTGTCTCTTTTTTTTTCTTTTTCAGTAAATATGGAAAACAGAGATAGTGAAAACCGTGCACAGTCTCCAGTGCTGAAGTCAACACTGGGTGGCAGAAAAGATATAGCACCTGTTGCTAGGGTGCAATGCGCAACAGCGAGTGCCTGCCGTCAATCAAGATCGCACCAATCACCACTAGTATTGCATACTCCAAGGCACCGGTCACGCAGCCAGAAAACACGGAGCCGGTCACACAGCCCTGATGATCGGTTTCCGGAGCCTCGTCATCGTTCTCAAAGCCCGTATCCCCGCCAGCAGCCTGGTCGCCAGTCAAGAAGCCGGTCACGCCGCCATGAAATGGTTGGGCGTGACAGCTTACCTAACCTGCTGTGTGCTTCTAGCAGCCGGCTACGCCGCCCTGTAATGGCTGGGCGTGACCGCTCGCCCAACATCGTTGGGACCTCGACACGACTACAGTCGTCAGCCGTCCAGAGAGCCTAGCAGCAGCGCTGTTAACACCGCCTACCAACACCGGGTTCCTGATCGATCACCACAACGTGGCAATGGTGAGCACTTTCAGTATAATTATGCAGGTTCAGATTCGCTATCTTTGCTAATTAACGCTTTGAAAAATATTGCCCCTGACTCAAACAAGCTGGCTTCTTTCAATACAAGTAACACTGTCCCTGAGTTTGACCCCTCTAGAAGAGAGCAAACGATGAGTATGTGGCTTCATAAAGTGTGGAACAATTTATGGGTGGTCCGAAAGACAAATCATACACCATGCAATGCCAAAATTGCAAGGCGTTGCCAAAAGATGGTATGAGGCCTTACCGTCGGTGCTTTTTTCTTGGACCGAGTGGCAGACAAAATTATTATCAGCTTTTCCTTCAACTGAAAACTACGGGCAAATGTTAAGCGACATGCTTGCTAAACGGGCTCGCTTTGGTGATTCTCTAGAGGATTACTACTACGAAAAGATTGCCCTTATTACTAGGTGTGGCATATCTGGTCGTAGGGCCGTCGAGTGTGTGTTGCATGGCATCGATGATAGGGCCGTTAGATTAAGTGCAGAGGCCGGTCAATTTGATGAACTAGATAAATTGCTTACGTATCTGAGGAATTCCAAAAATATAAAGTCTCAAATATTTGACAAGAGAAATACAAGGTTTCAGCCCTTTAAATCTAGCACTAGTGATTCGGTACCAAGAGGTCCACCTGTTAAAAATCGTACTGTACGGTGCATCAATTGTAAATTAGAAGGTCATTTGGCAAGTCAATGCCCTCAACCAATAAAAAAATGTACGAAGTGTTTGAGATTAGGTCATGAAGCTTCTAATTGCTATAGTTCCGCCCCTACAACCGAAAAATCTATTAACCGCATAACTGACGGCACCTCGGTTAACCAAAAGTACTTCAAGACTGCTTTAGTGAATGACGTTCCGATGGAATCGTTCATAGATCTGGGTAGTGAGTGTTCAATACTAAAAATTTCTGAACTTTCAAAATTAGGAATATCTGAAATAGATACACATAACTTACCAACACTGAAGGGATTTGGTAACATGGTAGTAGCCACCATTGGCAGGATAAATGCAAAGGTAGTTATTGATGATGTAGTAGCTAAAACTGAAATTTTGATTGTAGACGATGACGTTATGCAAGTACCTCTTATGATTGGTCAGACATTTACAGAGCAGCCACACGTAGTAATTCAAAAAACCAAAGATAACTTAGAAATCCTACAATTATGTCACGACACGGTGCCCACAGTCAAATTTAAATTATATTGCTGTGAAGACACAACCGTAACGGGCAACACAGTTTTAAATGTTTATACAAAACCAATATTTCATGGTGCATTATATATTGAGAGCGGTTTGCGTCACAACGTAGGCTGTGGCCAGTGTGGTCACGCTATTCCGCCAGGCTTGTATGATGTTGACAAAACCGGATCTTGTAAAATTGTCATAAACGGATTGAATCCTAACTCTCTCTTTATTAAAAAAGATTCTTGTGTAGCACGTGGTATAGTTGCGTTAAAAGATGATGTCTTAGAGGTCAGGCATGTTTCAGAATCGATGTATCAAAAACAAAAATTAGAAATTCTATGCTCCGATTTAAGTGGTAATTTAGATGAAGAAGTTAGTAGAGCCCTACTGCACTTACTTAATAAGTACCGATCTTGTTTTGCTTTATCCATGGCAGAATTAGGTAAATGCAACATCACTGAAATGTCAATCAATTTAGATAACAATGAACCAGTCACTTATAGACCATATCGGTTAGCATTTAAAGAGAAGGAGATAGTTAGAGACTTAATAAATGAACTACTGGAAAACGACATAGTAACACCATCAACATCTTCATATGCCAGCCCAATAGTGCTGGTGAAGAAACGTAATAATGACTACCGCCTGTGCATCGATTATAGGGCATTGAATAAGAAAACAATAAAAGAAAACTATCCGATGCCTTTAATAGACGATCAATTGGATAAGCTAAGTGGTAGTAATTATTTCACAACATTAGATTTATCTTCCGGCTACTATCAAATTCCGATTAGAGAACAAGATCGCCATAAAACCGCATTTGTCACTCCTGATGGTCACTTCGAATTTACTAGAATGCCTTTCGGTTTGGCAAATGCTCCTGCAGTCTTCCAAAGGATGATGCACATGGTTCTAGGCAACTTACGACACCGAGAGGCGTTAGCATATTTAGATGACATAATAATACCGTCTGAAACCATATGCCAAGGCATGAAAAACCTAGAAATGGTCCTACAACGGCTACGCGATTCAGGCCTTACACTTAAATTGAGTAAATGCAACTTTTTTGGAAAAACTGTTGATTATTTAGGATTTGAAGTCTCTAAAGATGGAATTAGACCAGGCACAAAGATTTTAGAAGCAGTAGATAAATTTCCAGCACCAACAAACCAACACACTGTCCGTCAATTTCTCGGCTTAGCGAGCTTTTTCCGCAGATTTGTTCAAGGTTTTTCCATCATAGCAAAACCCCTTACTCAATTATTGAAAAAAGACTCCCAATGGGTGTGGGGTGCAGATCAGCAATTAGCCTTTGATAAACTCAAAACCAGTTTGGTTCAAAAACCAGTTTTGGCCCTTTATAATCCCAAGGCCGATACAGAGCTTCATACGGATGCCTGCAAAATAGGGATAGCAGGAATTCTTCTCCAAAGGGACTCTCAAAATTTGCTCAAACCAGCAGCATATTTCAGTAGGCAAACTAGCCCCGAAGAACAAAATTATACTGCATATGATCTTGAGACTCTAGCTGTTGTAGCGTCCCTCCAAAAATGTCGACCTTATTTAATCGGCTTAAGTTTTAAAATTATAACAGATTGCAACTCCTTACGTGCTACATTTTTGAAACGTGATATATTACCACGTGTAGCGAGGTGGTGGTCACAAATGCAAGAATTTGATTTTAGCATCGAATACCGAGCAGGCACCTCTATGGGGCATGTCGATGCTTTAAGCCGCAACCCTTCAGATAACCAATGCTCAACATCTCTTAGTGTTCAAGCTATTGCAGAGACTGATTGGATTACCACAGTTCAAAATTCTGATACCGAAGTACAGCGTATCATCGGGGTTTTAAACGATTCTAGTTTAAATGACGTTTCGGATATTAAAAATAACTTTAAAATAAAAAGCGGGAAACTATATCGAGTAACTTCTAACGGAGACAAATGGGTCGTGCCTAAAGGGGTCAGGTGGCAAATCGTTAAACAAAACCACGACGACATTGGTCATTTTTCGCTAGAAAAGACTTTAGAGAAGATTAGGTCAAATTATTGGTTTCCTAAGATGCGTAAGTTTATCAAAAAATATGTTTCGTCTTGTTTAGAATGTGCCTATTCTAAATCCGCAGGAGGTAAGAAACCCGGTTTTTTAAATTCAATTGAGAAAATAAGCATCCCTTTCGATACCCTGCACATGGATCATTTAGGCCCATTTGTTCGCAGCAGCAAATGCAACACACACATACTAGTCATAATAGATGCCTTCACAAGATTCATATTTACGAAACCCGTCAGAAACACGAAAACCAGTACAACTATAAAAGTATTGCAGGAATATTTTGGGGTGTTTGGTGTACCACGTCGATTAATTTCAGACAGAGGAACTTCGTTCACCAGTGACATTTTTAAAAAGTTTGTGTCTGATAAGGGTATCAAGCACATTCTTAATGCCGTTGCTACACCCAGAGCTAACGGGCAAGTGGAACGGTACAACAAAACGATTGTAGATGCTTTAACTACTAAATGTATTGGGACGTTGGACAATAAATGGGACAGTCATATTTATGATGTTCAGTGGGGAATCAATAATACTTTCAATAAAGGTATTAACCGTACACCAGCAGAAGCATTATTTGGAGTCCGACCTAAGGGCTCAAGTGATAGTAAAATTTTATCAGCCATTCAAGATATCCCAGTTTCCGAAGAACGCAATTTAGATACAATAAGACAAGAAATAACTGGTCATGTAAAATCATCTCAAGAGTCACAAAAAAAGAATTATGACCGAAAACGATGTAAGCCCCTTCAGTTTAGTGTAGGTGACTTAGTTAGAGTTGAAAGACACGTACCTGCTACTGGAGGTAGTAAAAAACTAATCCCCAAATTTCAAGGACCATACAAGATTGTCAAGGTATATGATCATGATCGATACCAAATAGAGGACACACCCTTAACTCGTAAAAGTGGAAAGCCTTACTCTTCAGTTGTTGCTGTGGATAAAATAAAGCCATGGCTTAACTTTAACCGACCCCATGATGATCTATGTAGCGACGATGAATCTGAGCCTGAGTAAAACACATAAGTGCTTGAGACTGTCAGAGTCCACCGTTTACCAAACGACCGACAGGGTCCATATATTCAAGACTGACAGAGTCAATACCAGTGGGCAGACTGACAGAGTCTTACCACGCCATTTGATTACAGATTTTTTATAAGTATAAGCATGTTATTTCAGTTTCTATTTATTTCGGTACTCCAGACATAACCGACAGGGTTACGCCTGGAATAATTTTATAACAATTGTATAATGTTGATTTATTTTTGCACTTCCTACATAACCGACAGGGTTATAGCTGGAATTATTTTACAGTTCATGTCCGGTACAAATGTGCGAGGTCACACATAATATTCGGATGGCCGAATCTGTTAGCGTAATACGTAATCACGTCTGACACTTTAATTTAATTGTGTTGAAAATATTCGCTATTGGCAATTTCCGGTAAAAATGGTTGTATTGTTTTAACAAATCTTAGTCTTTAAAATACTAGCACATTTTAGAAGTGCGTGTCCTGTAATTATCTTATACTATTCAGTAGATATTAATTATAATATTAATGCAATTAATATTTAAATTTGATATTGGTAAAAATGTTCATTATTTGTCAAGTTCCGGCAATGATGTGTGTAATGTTTAAAGAAATCCTAATTCTATAAAAATCAAATAAATTTAGAAATGCTTTTTACAATGATGCTGTTGTGAATAATATTATAAACATAATTTATTAAAAAGATTGAGTCCCACCGGAAGTATGACTCCTTTCCTGGCCACGTGCTACGGCTGTTTGTTCGTTCCTATAAAAGGAGGTGCACGAGCGTTCTAAGGCATTCTGTTTCCAACTGTCGTTGAGTAAACATCGTGTCTCGAGCTCCTCCGCCTAAATGTAAGTTAATTGATATGTACATAAGATATTAAATTAATTTATTGGGAACTTATGTTCTTTTCTTTATAATTTAGGGATACAGATGATGTAATTTAGTAATCATGAAACCTAACTATAAAGTAATTACTTGTTAAAATATTAAATCTAAATGAACTAAATTAATAGAGTTATGATATAATTTATTATTTATTTACCCTTTCTGAATTACATGAGAACTTTATATACCAACAAGCATTTTATTTACTACTAGACCTAGCATACCCGCCCTTCTGGCTATTACCTGCGTTCACTAGGGAGTAAAAAGTAATTAGTTTTTAAATTTCCTTCATGTGACATAGACATACTATTATCTGTGGAGTGTGAACCGTCTTCATTGCGAAAATGTTGAGAGTTTTAGTAACGTGGTTTGTCCGCAAAGAAGGTGGCGCCATGTGTTTTAAATTGTTAATGTGTGACAACCAGTCAGAGATAAACAATTTCAGAACAGAAGAAAAAAGTGACCGCGGAAATTCCAGAACTTTTGTCGAGTGTAAATTTGTTCGGTTTTAAATGTTTCTGTACTAAATTGTCTATTTTTTTCGCACTCAAAGTGAAAAGTACAGTTTGCACCTCGAGACTAAACGCCAACTTGATATACCCTCGGTTTAATTGACTCCCTCGCACGTTCGGGCGTCAAACCACCTCTGGTATATTATGGCTTCGTTTAGTCCCTCGATATAAAATATACTATAATGTTACTTGGCGATCAAATTATGTGAAGAGTGTACACCACGCAACTTATGTTGTTTGTTCAAAAGAGAAAAGTAGTCATACGAGGGCTGCTATTCATATATCCGGAATAACAAAGTGAAACAAACATATAGCATTTATTAAAGTTTAATTGCTTTCCGAAATATTGACCATGATGAACGATGCACTTTTGCATACGATGGAACCAATTTTCACTTTTTCCCTTCGGATTGAGATATCTCCAAAACGTGCATTTTGCACGCAACAACAGCCTCTTCACGGCTCGAGAAACGTTGACCACGTAATTTATTCTTCACGGTTGGGAATAATTACAAGTCGTTGGGGGCTAAGTCGGGGCTGTACGGCGGATGACCCGTTAATTCGATCTTTTGATCTTTCAAATACTGAGTTGTTTCGGCGTGTGGTAGCTAGATGCTAGCTACCACACGCCGAAACAACTCGGTGAACAACATGAAGGATTCTGCGTTGTCGGTTGTTCTTTCTCATTTCTTCAAAGACATAACTTCTGGCAAACAAATGGTCGTGTACCATTCAGAATTAACCGTTTCACTTCTAGTGGCACTAGCCACGTCCATTTGTACCAAAAAAACAAGCGACCATTTGCTTTAAAGTGCTTTTTGAACGAATGACTTTTGTTGGGTTCGGCTCATCTTGGAACACCCAAACCGTTGATTATTGTTTTGTTTCAGAATTATTTGTCCAAGATTTTTCGTCTCTGTAGATATTACAGACAGCTTTTGCAGCACCCTGATTGTACTTTAAACAAGATTAAGTGTCAATACGTTAACTATTTGAAACTACATAAAATTGTCTTTACATTGCTTAGTAAAATTGAGTTTGAAAACTTACATAATGCCGAAAATGATTGATTTTCTTGTTTTCACTGACACAGTTTTTTTTGGTTTCATCACTAACGTTCTAAGGTTCTAATCACTAACTGCCTCTAGTATTGCCACATTTTCACTACACCATTTTTTCATTTACATTTCATTTTCATTTACCACAAAACACCTTTTTTCTAGCTACACGTATGACTACATAAACCAAAATTAATTACGCAGTGACATGACGGAAAAAGATAGCGCATATTTTTTTTTTAGATAAACTAGCTTTCCGCCCGCGGCTTCGCCCGCGTGAACTTCATTTTTCTTTCCCGCTTTTCTGTTGAAATTTTTCCTGAATTTTCTTTGCTATAAACCTCACGGAGCCCGAGACCTTTCCAACGAATGCAAAACCGTGGAAATCGGTTCGTGCGTTCTGGAGTTATAGCGTCAGGAAGGAAAACCCGACTTATTTTTATATAATAGATAGTCTCTTAACTCTGTAAGACACTTGTTTTTAATTCGGTTAAAGGTGATATTTTGTGTAAAAGTAAGCCCATGATTGGTTGCATAAACTTATGTGATCAGCTAATCACAAAATATGAGTGAACTTGACGCCAAAGGCAACGGAGTCGCTTATGGACAGACGTATGTCCGCAGGCCGCTCGACGGGTTAAATGTTATAATTACTTGTTTAATATTGTTCTGTAACTGGCCAGTTCCGGATAGATAAATAGCCGCCCTCGTATTTAGTTTAAGTAATGAAGAAAAGTTTAGTTGCCTTTTAGTTATTCTAAGTATGATGTAATCCCCTATATCTATACTAATATTATAAAGAGGAAAGATTTGATTGTTTGTTTGTATTGAATAGGCTCCGAAATTACTGGACGGAATTCAAAAATTCTTGCTAAATCTCATTATATTTGAACAAAACATCCAGTGAAAAATAATAGTATCTGTAAATCAAGTTGGAGAAACGCGGGCGAGATTTGCTGCTTTACCGACGCCGCGACGTGCAATTACTTTTGACAGAAAGAAGTCTGTCGAGGCGGCTAACATAAAATATCTAAAAGGAATAGCTCCGATTAAACACAATACATGAGGTTAGTGGTCCACCATAATGTCAGATTTTCTATCTAGTTTAAGATAATATTATGTTTGACATCTGTCAAAACGTAATTCTTAGAATAGTTGGACTGTAGCATAAGACAACATTAGGAACATCAAATACGAACAGTTTTTGCTCACCTACAGGTTGCTCCAAAAAGTATTTATTTAGTGAATATTTTAAGTTTTTTTGATTGAGTGTATTCCTAAGTTTCTTAGGAAGGCTGTTTATTAGAACTGGTACAATGTATTCAAGAGTTCGTTTACCATGATTGTTTAAACATTAAGGCACTAATAGTTTGGGATTTTGTGTACTTCTGGTAATTTATATGTTGGACTATAGTATGAGATAATATTATTGTCAAACCTGCAATGCTGCTTCTTGTCCAGCTGGATAATTGTCAACTATTCCAGCCAGTACATAAGCCGCTAATGTTCTGTGTTCGCTCTGAAACAAATACAGAGTTAATTTTTTATCAAGATGAGTTGTATTATGGTTCTATTTGTTATTAAACTTTACTTACATCAACAGTCGGATCTTGGAGTATCATTAGGAAGTATTTGTGTCCTTTTGCGTTCACCAGATCCACTTGACAACTCTGTGAACAAAGAAAAATAGGATTTTGATTATTGTGAAAGTCGAAGTTCAAAAAGTGTCTATTTGACTTTGGAGTCAAATGGACACTTTTCCATATGAGAGAAACGTGCTACTGAATAGCTACATGTATAAAACTTTAAAATACACGAGAGCATCACAAATGTGGCGGGATATTGGTTGGTTGGATGTAAAGAGTTGCAGTCGCCTCGTTAATAGACACTTTAGCGTTTAGTGTCACACCGAGTCCCCAATTGTCATCTCCTAGCCGTAGAAAGCGGCACAGCAGACTGTGGCAGGTGACCTAGTCTACATACCGGGTCCACGGCGACCAGCGACGCCCAGATGTAGACCATGGAGGCTCTGAGGTCGTGCGCTTGCGCCTGCAGCAGCTTCAGCATGTACGGGAAGATGCCGACGGCCAGCACGGCGCGCGCGGCCCACGCGCCCAGGGCTAGGAAGCGGCACAGCAGGCTATGGCAGGTGACCTAGTCTACATACCGGGTCCACGGCGACCAGCGACGCCCAGATGTAGACCATGGAGGCTCTGAGGTCGTGCGCTTGCGCCTGCAGCAGCTTCAGCATGTACGGGAAGATGCCGACGGCCAGCACGGCGCGCGCGGCCCACGCGCCCAGGGCTAGGAAGCGGCACAGCAGGCTATGGCAGGTGACCTAGTCTACATACCGGGTCCACGGCGACCAGCGACGCCCAGATGTAGACCATGGAGGCTCTGAGGTCGTGCGCTTGCGCCTGCAGCAGCTTCAGCATGTACGGGAAGATGCCGACGGCCAGCACGGCGCGCGCGGCCCACGCGCCCAGGGCTAGGAAGCGGCACAGCAGGCTATGGCAGGTGACCTAGTCTACATACCGGGTCCACGGCGACCAGCGACGCCCAGATGTAGACCATGGAGGCTCTGAGGTCGTGCGCTTGCGCCTGCAGCAGCTTCAGCATGTACGGGAAGATGCCGACGGCCAGCACGGCGCGCGCGGCCCACGCGCCCAGGGCTAGGAAGCGGCACAGCAGGCTATGGCAGGTGACCTAGTCTACATACCGGGTCCACGGCGACCAGCGACGCCCAGATGTAGACCATGGAGGCTCTGAGGTCGTGCGCTTGCGCCTGCAGCAGCTTCAGCATGTACGGGAAGATGCCGACGGCCAGCACGGCGCGCGCGGCCCACGCGCCCAGGGCTAGGAAGCGGCACAGCAGGCTATGGCAGGTGACCTAGTCTACATACCGGGTCCACGGCGACCAGCGACGCCCAGATGTAGACCATGGAGGCTCTGAGGTCGTGCGCTTGCGCCTGCAGCAGCTTCAGCATGTACGGGAAGATGCCGACGGCCAGCACGGCGCGCGCGGCCCACGCGCCCAGGGCTAGGAAGCGGCACAGCAGGCTATGGCAGGTGACCTAGTCTACATACCGGGTCCACGGCGACCAGCGACGCCCAGATGTAGACCATGGAGGCTCTGAGGTCGTGCGCTTGCGCCTGCAGCAGCTTCAGCATGTACGGGAAGATGCCGACGGCCAGCACGGCGCGCGCGGCCCACGCGCCCAGGGCTAGGAAGCGGCACAGCAGGCGCAGCGCGCGCACGCGGTGCAGGGTGCTCAGCAGCACTTGCAGAACCATCGGGAGTTGGGATGGAGGGTTGCGCGATGGGGAGCCTGAGGATGAAAATTAATTTTAAACTTAATTCACTTGTGCACAACCACTTTAACAATGTTTTGCAGAACAATGT
The DNA here is from genome assembly GCA_947369235.1 of Udea olivalis. Lineage (NCBI taxonomy): Eukaryota > Metazoa > Arthropoda > Insecta > Lepidoptera > Crambidae > Udea > Udea olivalis. Next base: position 21,820,394 of record OX376350.1, on the reverse strand, counting down.
TATAAATCATCAAAATAATATGACTTTTATCCACCGTTTATCTTTAGTTCCCATTCAATTTTCTATACTAATATTATAAAGAGGAAACATTTGTTTGTTTATTTGTGATGAATAGGCTCCAAAACTACTGGACCGCGTTAAAAAAATCCTTGCCAAACATACTCCAAAATAAAGCTACATTGTCAGGGAGTGACTAGGGATATTTTTTTAAATTAGGCTATAAATCATGAATTTTTGTTTTCTTCTTTTGGTTAAATAGCCAAAGAAAAAGAGAGACCCAATTAAAGACTACAACGTAATCTAGCAGGTGCTTTTGCGCCACATTAAGCGATACACTACCAGTGCCTGCGTCACTCACCCAGGTCCAGCCACACCTGGAAGGCGGTGAGGTGGTCGCGAAAGAAAGGCGAGTGCGTGTAGTCAGCCGGGTGGTGCGGGTGCAGCAGCGCCGGCAGCTGCGCTAGAGCCAGGTCCAGCGTGTGCTCCCAGGCCGCCCACAGCGGGTGCCGCGCTAGGGACGGCAGCGCTGGCATCGATACCGGCGTGCAGTTGTACGACCTGCAATACCATACACATCATTTACCAGCTTCCACTGCAATAAAAACGAGTCGCATTTCATGTTACCTATAGTTCCTGTCACGTATAAAGGAGCTAGGTGACAGTGGAGGAGTAGACGGTTCCGTGCACGAATACGGTGTGAACATGTTTCATAGCATCAATTTCTCCCTAAATTCGCTTCGTTTGTGACGTTTTCAAGTCAGTACCACTGAACCAATTACAAAGAATTTTTGGCTGACTTATTCACTAACTTTGATTGATTTATTTATTTAGGGACAGTACACAGCTCAATACAGTTTTAAGTACAATATTAAATATAATTATGTAGGCCAATTACGATTATCCAACGTATTACAATCGGTGCTCGAGATGAACAAAAGTGCAACAACAATGCAAAGATTTAAATATCATTCAAATACTCAAGGGAAACAGACTTGATAAACCGCAATTACTTTACCCAAAATTATTTAATTATTTAACCAAAGTGCAAATATTCACCACAGCGAGAATAATACAAGATACCCACCGCAATAACAGATCATAATCATACATACACAAAGTATATATATATTCACATATACACCATACCAACATAGTTAAATACGCATTTTAAACATTGCATCATATCATTAACCAACTCGCACTTACACCTTTTTCTCATCAGCAAATATGGAGCCAAATACCTACAACTTACCATTTAGCTACAACTACTAATATCGGGGCCGTATAAACTTCGTTCGATATTATTCAGAAACAACGCCTTGGAGCCGACAAAAAGATCAACACCACTGAACTTTTTTTTTTATAGCGCCAGACAACACACCTCTTGTAATGGTCTCGAAGTAGGGATTAATATCCCTGTGTCACGAGTTACCACACAAAGAAAACAGCCAGGGGCGTCTCTCAGCACACCCAGACCCGAGTCAATTCAGTAAAGATCGTTTCCTGAATTGACCCGACCGGGAATCGAACCCGGGACACTAAGGAAATCGAGGCGAGAAACCGTGCTACAGCGAACTACGCCAATCGTGTCGTCAAATTTCAATGTAAGTATGAGGCAGTCTGGTAAATACTGCGTTCTGCCCATAGTTAGTGTGGCGGTGCGGGACATGCAGCAGCCGAGCCTGCCTCGTGCGTCGCGGGGGGCTGAGTGAGATTAGTTCGAGCAACTCCGGACAGTCCAGGCGGCCGCGAATTACGTCATATAATAAGCCCATTTCTAGTACCCGTCGACGCTCTTCTAGTGTAAGAAGGTTGTAAGCGCGTCAAATCTCCTTGAAAGCAAGATAATCCATTTTATCCGTAATAGGGCGACCAGAGCGACGAGCATCTTTGATATCAAAATTTCCGGATTGAAAACGCTGAAACCAAATTTGTGCTACTCTCACAGACACTGCACTAGGTCTAGGTTGCAATATTTAAATCGCAAATTTTTTTCGCTGCTTGCGTTACATTTGTACCTTTTTGTAGTAAAATTTTAAAATGTATCGAATTTCTTCATTAGATTCACTCATCTTGACAGTAAAAAAAACAAATGAAAATCACACATTTTCCTACTTTGATTTTGGAATTATCTTCTTTAAAATTTTAACTTTTAATAATACCAAAACTAGCCAGATACAAATAGTATAGCCAAAGAGATTTTATTACAAGTTCATACATACTATTTGCGAAAATACTTTTTCCCCAACCTAATATGTATTAATGTAATATTCATTGCGGCCCCCTGCGGATTCAGAACAAAGTTATCGACCGATTCGGTTATTTTCTTTTATTTTTGAATCATCTTTTTAGTATGGAATATGTCTGTATTATTTGTAACACACAAACTAAAGGCCTTTGACTTTGGCATATAGAAATATTGCATGTTACCGTTCTTTAGGTAATTTACCATAATTAAAACAAATTTACCGAATCGATCACTAACTTCGTTCTGAATCGGGGAGCTGGACCTGGCAGTAGACAATTCGAAAGCCAGTATTTCTTATCTATAGATTGATTTTGATTTCGGGCAGACGTACCTCATGATCCTGTCGGCTAGTAAGAAGTTGCGGCAGAGGCTGGCGGTGAGCAGGTCAGCGCGGAACAGCTGCTGGAACAGCTCCGGCGGGAGAGAGCTCCAGGCGATGGTGTCGGTGATGGCGGTGAAGATCCAGTTCAGCTCGCCCAGCATCGTGCGCCGGTCCGTCACTTGCCCGGGGATTCTGAAGCGCAGATACTCTTAGTATGTTAACAAATAACATTCAAAACCCTACAAACATTGTTCTTACAGGTATTATATTGAAGAGCAGAAAATTTTGTAATAAAGGCTGATTGTGGACATTTTCCTAAATAGAGAGATTGTCTTTATCAAAAGCAATAGATTTATCTTAATAAATTATTTATAATAATAATAATAAATTCGTTTATATGCAAGAATACAAGTTCTAAAGGTCTTAAAATTATCTATGTTATGTACATGTACTCAACCTGCACGCAGGTGTGCAAATTAATGTAAAAAGGTTATGTCACAATGTATTCAATGAGTACTACATATTTATATTAATCAATTTAATTAAGTATTAATTTATGTAAGCGATTTTATTTATTACATGTTATTTTATAATTCATAAATTCAGTCACGCTATAAAAACAATATTCCATTAGCCATGCAGTCAATTTAATTTTAAACCTTCTACCTTTCAAAGTTTTGATATCTTCCGGGAGATTGTTAAACAGTGTGATACACATGTTAAAAACATTATTTTCATAAATGTAAGTGGAACATTTAGGTTGATGTAATAGATTGACATACTGTGCTCTCAGTTTCCGGACTTTGACTTCAACGAGTTTTTGGAAGAACTCAGGGTGGGCCATCACAAAAGTGCAAACATTTTTTATGTACATGCAAGCCAGAGGTAAGATTTTTAACTCTTTAAATAAGGGTTTGCAGCTTACTCTAAACCATGTATTTGTTATGACTCGAATACATCTTTTCTGGAGCTTAAACACTCTATCTATTTCCACAGAATTTCCCCATAAAGACACAGAATTTAGGCGGCTTTAGGCTATTGCTGCTAAGTAAGGTAGCCAGAGCTCGTCGAGAAACTGTTTGCGTAGGAGAAATAGTTATTAGTTTTTTAGGGTAAAGCACGAGTACATTGGCTGGTAGAGCTTGTCTTATCTAAGTTGCCATGCCCCCTCCATTGCATTTATGCACACATTATATTTTAAATATGGACGCAATACATATAAACATGCCACTGTGATTGGTCGTTCAGTAGCGAGTTGGAGACGAACCTAGGAGCATGCGTCATTAGTTCGCGAACATACACTTGGCTCATCTACAGCTCTAACTGCTTACCATAACACGACCACAGTCTGTCGTCTCTAGCTTGCTATTGTTATATTTTTTATGTTTGACAAGAAATTAAACTATAATGTGCGAATAAATAAATTATATTATCTTATCTTTTCTAACAAACCGAAAAACACCTGAAAGAAAAGACTTAGTTTTCAGGAATAGTACATTGTTCACCGAGAGGAGAAAGAGACCGATTACCGTCGAGGGTGTCGTTTAAAACACCCGAGATCGGGAATCGCACTTTCTCTCGAGTGATACATAGTGCTTTATACTACACCTACGAGGAAAATAAAAAACTAAATCTTTACTAATTGAAATTTATATTGAAATTGTTGCAGTTAGTGAAGCTTAATGTAACACTTTTTCCATTAATGTTTCCTTCAACTGCGGCGGAGTTAAAAAATCTTCATCATCACTATCACTACTTATCATTTTGATAGTTTTACTTTACTTTCTACGAAAACTGAATACAACACACAAATTGAAAATGGCGCCAATGCAAATGGCGTCTGCAATTTTCACATGTTCTTTTTTCAAATTGTTTATCCTGCCGCCGCAGGGTCGCACTGCCAGCCCGACACCATCCGACACACAGCTAGTGGCCAGTGTCATTTTGCGAACTTGGAGATAAAAACTCACTGTAAAAACTTTTTGGCTTTTGATATTTAGGTTACCGGCGCATAGTCTTACCCAAAATTAAAAAGAAAAACCACGTAAGAAATGGATTTTCATACACTTTTCTCTCCCGCTCAGATGCGTTTTCTCCCCGCATATTTGTTCGATATGCAATGACGTACTTTCTACCGTAAATTTGATAAAGTATCAAGGTACTTTCCGAGCAGGTGTAGTATAAATATATTTCCAGTCTCAGCCACTACTACCTACTTGTCAATGAGATCGTGCACGTCCTGCGGCGCGACGCGCGTGCGCGTGCGCAGCACGAACCACTTCATGGCCATCTTGACGGGCGTGGTGAGGCACGCCGTGAACAGGTCCGCCGGCAGCTCCGGGTTCATGGGCAGGCTCTGGCCGGCCGCGCACGCGCCGAGCTGGATGCAGTTCTTGTATGAGACCGCGGCCGGCGGCGGGCCTTCGCCTTTGCTGTTCAGTGCTGCCTGGTACCGAAAAATTATGACTTTTATACCTGACTGCAATATTTGATGTGAATTAACTTCATACTGACGTTCGCTAACAAGCTACAACTTCTTTTTAACCGACTTGAAAAAAGTTTTTCAATTCTTATTTTATGTTTGTAACCTTAGAACTTGGGACTGGGTGAACCAATTATAATTCTTTTTTTTTAAAACTGGAGCTTCCCGACTGGTCCCATTTTTTGACACAGACTCCAACAATAACAATAATTGTACCTACATTATTTATTGTATAATCGTATAAGTTTTAGAAGACCATTTTTTTTTTACTTTTTAGTGCATTTTTTTTTTTTGGAATAAGCTTTTGTTTGAAGTTGGTTTTTACATAATAAATATTGGAGGGTTTCAAATGAATAACCATGTGGCCGAAGTACTTGTCCTTGTACTATGGAAATCAGAACCAACTAAAGTTTTCATTTGGTTTATCAACAAACATCTGTGGTAGTGCGGGATTTTAACCCGTGATCCTTTGCGTGCGTCTCAACCGGCGCTCGTTATCACTGTGCTAAACGGGTCGTCTAGTGAAACCTTTAATGCGTACTCGTGCTGACAAGGAAAATGTACTTGATATTTTAAGGGCCGTAAGGTATGGCACCAGATATGAGGATGATAAGCACAGTAACGCAATGCAACTTCTGAGCTGGTCAAACTATCTAGAAGTACTGCAAAATAATTTGCCAATTAATTTGTTGGAAGTGTATTAACAACTCACTTCATATTCCCGATCGTGCTGGTCAGCGAACTGCTTGAAGTTGTCGACGATGACGCCCGCGTTGGAGCAGTCATACACGTACAGCGACGGCGCGCCCATCCACGTCTGCAGGTCGTACATCGACAGGGGAATGTACTGTGTATACGCCTGCAAACCATATACCAACCATATATTGCACTATTTCATTTTATTATTCACTAAAATATAGTAATCAATGTTGTTGATTTGCAGGGTGCAAAGCATTACTGGTAAGTCTGGGTGCTGCGATTCCTTTAAGGCTGCAAACTGGACGCCCGCGGATGGTGGCGACCGCGGTGTACAAACGGCTCGCGCGACTTGATATAAATGCTTTGCGCGGTCGCCGCTGCCAGTTTGCACCCTCATAGGTTGGAAATCACTGACAAGAACAATGCAGTGACTGCTTACCTTAATATTTCTTTAAAATTCTTAACATGACATGATTTAGGGACTTTTATAGAGTATGCCAGTCCTAACCTGATATGAATACCAAATAATAACTACGAGGGGTGTTCAATAAAAAGTAATAATGCCAAATACACTCCTTGAACAACAAAAAAGTAAATACTGAAGTCATTTGTTTTCGTCGTGTCGGAGCGTGGTACGCAAAATGGATAAAATTTAAATACGCGCCGTAATATAATATCTCTGCCTGAAAAAATGTTCTACTGTGCAAGTAAATCTAGACTTGAAAGGAACATTAGGGGTTAATGCTCCTCCGTATTCAACGGTTGCGCGGTGGTGTACCGAGTTTAAGAGAGGTAGAACTTTAACTAAAGACGACCCGCCCTACGACGGCAGTTACCGAACAAATGATAAAAAAGTTAAAAAAAATGTTTTGGCAGATCGTCGTTCGTTTTGTAGCTGAAGAACTAAGGATTTCGATAGTAAGTATCTATAGTATTATACATGAACATTTGGGCATGGAAAACGTATCATCGCGCTGGGTGCCTAGAATGCTTACAGACGAGCATAAACAAACAAGACTGCGGATTCCTCAAATCAATATGGAATTGTTACAACAAGATAATGACCGATTTTTGGCACGCTTCGTAACTATGGATGAAACATGGCTCCACCATTATGATCCTGAAAGGAAAAAACAGTCCTTGACTTGGAAGAGGCCGTCATCTAGTTTAATTAAGGCAATTCCATCCGCCGGTAAGATTATGGGCTCTCTTTTCTGGGACAGCCAGGGGGTGATAATGATTGAATACCTCAATCATGGAGCCACTATTACGGGGCCCTTTTACGCAGAACAAATAAAAAACTGCGTCAGAACGCGGCAAACTTGCTAAAGTTGAGTTGTTTCACCAAGATAAGACCCTCGCACACAAGTCCCGAGTTGCGATGACTGCTATCCAAGATGCTGGATTTGAATTGATGGAACATCCTCCATACTCACCTGACCTTGCGCCTAGTTATTTCTACCTGTTCCCGCGGTTAAAAGAACAACTGAGAGGTCACAAATATGGCAATGATGAGGAAATGATTGCCGCCGTACATAATACTTACCCTCAATGCTGTCTTGTGTACCTACATTATGGTTAGCAATAAATAAATTGAAAATTGAAATTGTTACCAATGCTCAGGCATGAGACTGGCTCGTGTGAAAATAAATCCCCAAATAAGGTCTCAAATGAATTACACATATTCTTGTTATTTTACTTCATTATACTTTTGTTATATTGTTTCCGCCCTTTATCCCCATTTATTACATATTGCTACAAAGAAACTCAATTTCCGTATTTTCATTATAAATGAAAATAAACGTTAAGGGTTAAACGTTAATAGAAAAAAGAGGTTCCGTAAGTTACATCACCGTTGACCGTCTAATATCTGAATATTAGTAGTTAATCCTAGTCAAAAGCCTGAAGCCTCGTTTACGGAGACAAAGCGCTTTGCGCGTTGCGATGGGCGATGAGGCCCGTACTGTATTCAAACACTTGGCATTTACGTAGTGCTTTTACGGAGAAGCGATTTTAGACGCGTTTACTTGAAATGGAACGTTTCTTAGGGCTCGTTTAAGGAGACGCGGGGCGTCGAGCGGTGCGGTGCTCGAAGCGGGCCGCCAGAAACACAAACATATGGCGATGTTTGAAGCGTTCAAGGAGAAGGGTTTGTTTGAGTTGTAGCGTCGCATGCGACGAGCGGCGCCGCGTCGGACGCGGTATCTGAAGCGACAGGGGACGCCGCGAAGGACGCGTCGGGTGAACTAGCAAGTTTCGCAACGGGGGAACGCGGCGGGCGAACGCGGCGAAGGACGCGGCAAGTAATGGGAGAGTGAGGTGCGGGGTATGCGGTGGGGATGTTGGCTCCAGTTTGCAGTCGGAGACGGTTGAACAAGACTGGAAGGATGCCAATATGCTGCGAGAGTCGCAGCGGGTGTCGCTCGGAACGACGCCGTTAACAACGCTGCGTACCACGCGGCGGGCGCGTGGCAGTGCGTGTGGCAAGCCACGCCGCACGTGACGCTGGACGCGCCGCATTTCTGTATGTTTGAGTTTGCACGTAGAACGACGCAGGCCGCTTCACGCGCCGCCTCACAATAAACGGTAAAAACGCCCGACGCGTTGTTTTGTTGATTTCGCAGTTACTTCACTTAATTACAATTGCTCTTGGTGGTAAGTGACGATGTGGTCTATGATTTTACATGTCTGCTCATTAAATGCCTATTCACTCTTGTCTTGCAGATACCCAAGTTGTGTTGTTCCGGAAAAACATTCGCCGGGAGCGGGCCACTATTCCGTTCGAGTGCATGGATACTGGCGGCACTGAAGTCGTTATTCGCGTATAAGGTAAAAGCTCCTATTACAGAGGCAAATGGCAACATTTGAAAGTGAGAAAGAAAAATAAGCATTTACAAATAACATAAAGAATGAAAAAAAAATGTTTCGACAAAAAGATAGATTATATTTTACATTGCTTCTGACACTACATGTTTCTGAGGTGATTAAATACATAAAAATATATATTTAAGTGCTCAGGTCGATTTTCCCTATAACGGAGGTATAACTAAGGTTCGAGCAAATTACGGCGGTAGTCGGCTCCTACAACAGAGGGTCAGAATCAGAACGCTAAATGTACTGGGGTTCCTTGCATTAACATTATACTGCTGGTTTGTTTTATGTTTAGGCTCTGAACTATTTTTCCTATTAGATCGGGAACTACGGTAATGAAACCTGGGCACTAAATATCACAGAATATAAATGTCATATTTATAGGATTTTTTAAGTTTATAGTTTATTATCGATCAAGATTAAGATTTTTCCAAAAAGGGAATCTTAGTATTAGAAAAACGATATACCAAGTGTTAAATGTCCCAAAAAACTACTGTCTAAATCTGGTAGATCAATAAATCAAACCACGAGTAGAGTGTATAAGTAGTATATTTCAAAATAACTGACACTAACTATATATAATATCGAAGAAAAATCTTAACACCGCGATTCAGCGGTCAGCGGCCAGTACAGAAGCGCTACGGAGCAGCGCCATCTAGTAGCATGCAACTACAACTAACATTATTGTAAGCAATAAGGTTAACTTTGAACATACCGCCCACCATGGACGGATGGTCCATAAATAAACTTGACTACAAACAAATCTGGAAACATTGACAGTGGGTTTATAAACAAACTACATCACTATTAACTTTAATGAGAAAAAACATAAACGAAACTTTTTCTTGACAAACCTTTTGTCTAGTTCCAGGTTTTTTTTTAACAATAGATACTTCTTACTACACATAAATAAAGAAACAAACATAAAAAAAATATAATAAACATAACAAAAATATTACTTCTAATTTGCTTAAACAAATAAAACTCCTTCTTGCAAAACTTAGCATCTATCTTAACTATTTTCTTTTTGAAATAACAGTAGTTACTACTTGTTTTAGTAACATTTCTTTTAGTTGTAACTGTAAAACACATTGATTTACATTAAAATTCTATCTAAGGTTACATACAAGGCTAAATGATGGCAATACTACAACAGAATTGTGAAACAAGTCCTTATCAAAATCCAAATGAACAACCACCACAAAAAATATATATTCTGTACTAACATAACTATATATTTACTGGCAAAACACACAATTTTGATACGGGTCGCTTAATAGTGGCACCCTTACATTTTAGACTAACAACACGCGTTATTTGGTCCGAACCTGGGTGTTTATCCGTCACAATACCGTAAAGCCATCTAGCTGGGGGAAGATCATCTTCTTTGACCAAAATAACATCGCCTATCTGTGGTTCTGGAATCTAGTTTGACCATTTATGACGCTGTAAAAGTAGTGTCAAATACTCCAGTGACCACCTACGCCAAAAATCTTGAACCATCTTTTGCGCGTGCTGCCACCGCCTGAGACTGTTCACATTCGAAGATTCATAATTCGCATCAGGGGCAAGCAATAACGGTCCACCAACGAGAAAATGTCCTGGAGTCAGCGGATATGGATCACTAGAATCATCGCTTACTCGTGTGATAGGTCGCGAATTGAGCGCTCTTAATTCACGAGCTGCTCCGACAAAGTTGGTGCCATTGTCACTCCATAAATCCGAACAGTGACCACGTCTGGCCACAAATCTTTTGAATGCAGCGATGAAACCTTCCGATGTCAAGTCACTAACAGCTTCTAAATGTATTGCTTTCGTCGACATACAAATGAATAAGCAAATGTATCCTTTCGTGGAACGATGACCCCTTCCTTTAGCAGTTCTGATGGCAATTGGGCCAGCGTAATCAACTCCACTATGCTGAAAGGGTCTGCTTGGATTAACCCTGGCTGATGGCAGCTGCCCCATGAGTTGATTAGAGGTCTGTGACGAATAACGAGTACAAGCTACACATTTGTGAATACACGATTTGATAGCTCTTCTGGCGTTAACAATACAATAGTTAGAACGAATGTAATTCAACATCAGCTGAGTACCGCCATGAAAAGTTCGTTCATGAGCGTCAGATATCAACAAATCAGTTAAATCAGACTTATATGGAACTACATTGGGGCTTATAACATTAAGAGGTAAATGAGCTTTTTGCAGTTTGCCACCCACCCTAAGAATCCCGTCCTTATCCAAAAAGGGATTAAGACTGCGGATCTTACTCCTCTTACTAATTTCATTATTATTGCCGAGGCATTTTATCTCGCTTCGGTAATATATTTTTTGAGTCTCACGAACAAAGGCTCTCAAGGTTTTCTGTAGCTCTGAACAAGTAAGCCATTTGGGAAAATCAGGAAGTGGTTCTTGTTTCACCCGTGCTTGTGCTGCTTTTATAAATCTTTGACAGTATGTCAACACTCTGATCAGACGACGCAGTGAAGAAAATCTGGTGAAAATTGTTTCTTCGTCGACGTTTGTGGCTGTGCATACAATATCTTTTTTGGCCCTCTCTTCCAACTTTACGTCTTGGTCGTATTTCAGTGGACTGTATTCGATAGCTGTTTCTTATAACCAAGATGGGCCATTTTTCCACAACTGAATTTCAGATGGTTTCGATGGCTGAATACCACGCGATGCACAATCAGCAGGATTTTCACCAGACCGAACATGTGACCATTGTTTTCTGTCAAACAGTGAAAGAATCTCAGAAACCCTGTTGGCGATGAAGGTCTTCCATTTACTAGGGTGGCTACTTAGCCATGCCAATACTACTTGGGAATCAGTCTAAGCATGAATGTGATTGCGCTGAACTTCTAAGACATCTGATACCTCAACCAACAACTTCGATAATAAGACAGCTCCACACAACTCTAATCGAGGTATTGATATCTGCTTGATTGGTGAGACTTTTGTTTTCGATGTGATAATGCTAACATGTACCCTTTGTTTGCTATCTACTACTCGAAGGTAAACTACAGCTGCATAAGCATCTGTCGAAGCATCACAAAAGCCATGCAATTCCACACACAAGTCACTAGAGGTGGTATGTATCCATCTAGGAATGGTGAACTTGGTGAGGTTTGTGAGTTTATCCCTGTAGGTTATCCACTCCTGCAACAAATTAACTGGCAATTCCTGATCCCAATCCAACCCAGTCATCCATAATTTTTGGATAAATATTACTCTGATTCCAATTCCCAAAACTTCTTAATTAAGTCGTCACTGTCAACTGTAGAGTGCATGCTAATGACAGAACTATTGTAACACGACTGGGAGCTATCCATCGATTCAGAATACACCTGACCAGACAGTATCCATCGAAGCTTAGTATTCTGTGCTACCGGTGTACCTGGAGAACCTTTGATTATTTATTTATTTATTTATTTATTTAACACAATCAAACGGGATAATCCCAGTTACATAATTATGAAAGCTACAGGAAGGAATACATTACACCAATTTTTCGACTTTGCTTAAAAGCGATTGAGGACTGCCAATGAATATATCCAATTCAGGGTTAGCGACCAGTAACATGTTTAGCGCCCTCTGCATACGACACAGCGGGGATTGCTCACGAGCTACTGTACGACACGTTGGAATAGCGAACAGCCGATGTCTCCGACCGGAGCGAATACGTAAATATTTATCAGGCACATATAGACGGGACAATTGCTCAACACACTCGGGCGAATCCATCCAGCCCCGCAAGATTGCTAAGGCAGTTGAAACCTCCAAACGGGCTCTTCTCACCTCTAAAGAGTTCATCTGCAACATTCCCAGCAAAAAATCGGTGGGGTACATGAAGGGATAATACCCATACACTCGCTTATAGAAGTACCGAAGAAAAGCCTTTTGAATCTTTTCCAACATTAGCCTATACTTAGCTTCGTGAGGATTCCAGATACATGCGCTAGATTCTAATGAGCTTCTAACAAGACTTATAAATATAAGTTTGGTTACATCAGGACTGTGGAAGACACGCAGATTACGTAATACAAATCCCAGTCGACGGAAGCAACTACGAGTTAGAGTAGTAATGTGCTCATTGAAAGTAAGAGCGGAATCGAATGTTACACCTAGGTCTTTTATAGTGTCTTTTCGATCGATCACATTACAACCAAGCAAATAATTAAATTTCACAGGATTTCGCTGGCGACTGAAGGTCATGACTGAGCATTTATTGTGGTTTTTTATGCCGTCGACTAAGATCTGACCAAAAACATCAGCTCCCAGTAATAAGTCAACTTTGTTAGGTGTGTGGAAATTAGGATCAGCTAACTGAATACCTACAAATTGAGGACATAAACTGAATTCCAATTTTTTGGCTGGTAAAACGGATGTCAGATTATTCAAAACATGAGCCCTGATGACTACAACGAAAGTAGGATCATGTAATGATTGAAGGTTGAAGCTAACTGTTGATTTAGATACAACGGAGTCAGCATGCTCACCAACGCCAGAAATAAGAACCTTGCTAGGCGATTTATACAAACCTAGTAATTGTACCGCAGATTCAGTTATAAAGGACGCCTGAGATCCTTGGTCTAATAGAGACCTAAGCGTACAATGGCATCCAGACGTGGACTCCACTCGAACTAGCGCAGTAGCCAAAAGAACTTGACTTTGAGTATTTGAATGATAAGCTACAACATTATCTACTTCATCATTTTCGGCATCATCATTTTCATCTAAAGATGAAGAAGTAGTAGCTACAACGATACTATTGTCAACGGATGAATTCACAACATTATTTTCCGTTGATTTTGGAACACTTTGAGGATGTAAAAGAGAATGGTGTTTCCTCTTGCATACGCGACATCTAGAGGATTGACGGCATGCGAACACGGAGTGATTTGGACCCAAACAACTGTAGCAAAGACTATTGGTTTGGACGAAATTGCGGCGCGTTTCAACATTTTCCTGCGCAAAACCTTTGCAATTGCATAACTTGTGACCTTCTGAACAAAAGACACATGATGTGGTTGAGGTGTGATACACTCTGGTATTGACAATACTGTTACTGTTATTACTTCTAACTATATTACTTGGCTTTATTGTTTTAGCTGGTATTAAAAATTCCAATGAGCGAAATCTAAGTTCCAAAAATTCTTTAAACTGACTCATTGATGGATTTTCATCTGAAGTACTAATGTTAGCCTCCCACAGTTTTCGGGACTCCGAATCCAATTTCAAACTTATCAGATAGATTACTATAACATCCCAGGAATCTGTACAAAGCCCCAAACTTTTTAAGCCATTCAAACAGTCAGTTGTCGTGTCTAATAAAGATTTTATCGAAATGGCAGATTCTATCGTTGTACTTGACTGCCCAATAAGACGTTTCAACAAACAGTTAGACAAGAACCTTTTGTTACTGTATCTCTTGTTCAGAAGTGCCCATGACTCGGTATAATTTGCCTCAGTGACTGGCACATGCCTTAATAGCTGTTCAGCTTCGCCAGTCAAATGAGCTTTTAAATAATGCAGTTTATGCACATTCTCTAAACTTGTATTGTTGTGAACTAGCGATACAAACAAATCCTTACAAGTAGTCCACTCGGTGTATTTGCCACTAAATATTGGAATGGTTATCTTAGGTAACTTGACATTAAAATTTGATACAGCCGCTACGGAAGCCTGAGCTGTTTGTTGCTTAAAAATTGTAGTAGATTGCACACTTAGAATTTTACCTGAAGCCTCCTTCAATTCAGTCTTATAATCATAATACAATTCTAGTGTACTATCATATACATTTTCGGTGTAATAATCAGATTCTTGGTACTCCGAAGAGTCAATATCCGTAATGATAGTGCGATGCGTATCAGTAAATGACTTCCACTGATCCTCTAAATTTTCTAACCGAGTCTCTATGTAGGCTTGAGTTACGCGATCTTTTGGAGACTTTTTGAAATTAATTTTGCCCTTTTCGATAGTGGTTTTGACATCGGTTTGCAAACTGGTTAAGGCCTCCATTTTGCGTTGTAAAATATTTAGGATGGACCTATCTTATATAGAAATCAGAATATAAACTTAACCTTCGTTGGAAAATAAGTAATCTTCAAGCAACAAATTTTAAAAGCTAAGCAATTTAATTTAACAATCAAATCCCAATCACCACATCAAAACTTTGAAGTGTTTCAGAAATTGGACGCTTTATAAAAATTTGGGCATAGGTTCCCCGTTGGTACCAATTTTCTTAAACTATTCTAAGTTAATAAACTACAATTTAAAATTACAAGTGTTTTTAAATTCTTACAAGTCCATAACTTCCAAATAATTAAGCAAGCTTCACGTTTATTTACTTGAAAACAAATGTCAGTAGTAAATCACTCACGGTTTATCCATATGTTCACTCTCACCACACTGACTGATCCAAATCCGCCTGGTCCAGCCGTTTGCTTACTTCGTCGCTCCAAATGAAATTAGCTGCAACTATCAGCGCCAACTTTCGCTACCACACAATCTCCAACATGAACTTCTCACGCGTCCAAACCACAGCAGTCGACCATTGGGTCAACTGGTCGCCGTCGTATAACCCAGCTGGACACAATCCTCTAGTATGCCTTATCCGGCTCTCCAAAGGACCAATGTTAAATGTCCCAAAAAACTACTCTCTAAAATTGGTAGATCAATAAATCAAACCACGAGTAGAGTGTATAAGTAGTATATTTCAAAATAACTGACACTAACTATATATAATATCGAAGAAAAATCTTAACACCGCGATTCAGCGGTCAGCGGCCAGTACAGAAGCGCTACGGAGCAGCGCCATCTAGTAGCATGCAACTACAACTAACATTATTTTAAGCAATAAGGTTAACTTTGAACAACAAGTGTATAAACCTCAAAGGTGATTATTTCGAAAAATAAAATAACAATAAATAATATATAACTGCTTCATACTCAGTATCACTTTTTATTGAACAGCCCTAGTATATTGTATTTTTTATTATTTCTATCATATTTATCTTATCTAAAGATAGAAAAACTATAAAATTCAAATTTCAGACCTTGAAGAAATCAGGCAGGAAATCAGAATTAGAATCAGATCAGTATTTTTCTATCTTTAGATATAAAAAAACAAGCATTGTAAAATGCTAAAATAAACAAAGTAACAATATTTATCTTACCCTGTTGAATACCCAAATCTCGCCCTGTACGGTGGGCTTGGGAACCCCATGGCCATTGTAGTGAAACAGGACGCGCTCATCTTTTGCATTACGCCGTAACGAGCAGCACAGTTTCTTAACCTAAAAAACCAAACAATGTTTTGTTTAGTATCTCATCATCATAACTGACAGACAGTACTATGGAAGGTTGTGGGTTAGATCCCTGCGCAGGCCAAACCTTCACGAGACGGAGATTTGTGTTTGATGAGCTTGTGTGTTTTATTATTATCTATTTAAGTATAAATCATAGATAAATAAATAAATCATATACTTTATTGTGGAACACAATACAGATGTTAACAAGTTTCTGATCAACTGTGACCTACCTCTATAGGCGTACAATAATTATTCAACAGAGTTGAAGGTAATTGATGTAAACATGCTGCACACAAAAGAAAATAAAATAATAAGGTTTGTTTTGAGAGAAGTGGTCAAAAATGAGTTATAATCTCACACCTACATTTTATCTGTTAAAGATTCATTTGAGAGTAATAACATTTTACTCAATACTCAATGTTTTATTTGCAAGCCATATGTACAGAAGATGGTAAATTATTATAGTATAATACATGACCAATATGGACCCTGTCGGGCACGCAAAACGGTAATGAAAGAGAGGAAACGCTTCAATTAAAGAAATAAGATAAGATAAGTCTACAAATTTACAAATTAAAGAATAACAAAATATATATATATATATAAAATGTAGATCACAATGCAGGACGTTTTAGTAATTAAAGGATTTAATTTATTGCTAACTCTATCAATTAAATATTCATTTATACTATAATAACATTTAGCAAGTAGATATTTCTTTAATTTGTTTATGAATGTGGGGTACTTGGTTTCACTTATTATGGATTCTGGTAATATTTTTTTTTTCTATATTGCCCGTCAAGATGACCTCACTCCACCTGATGGAAAGCGGTCGTGAGGTCCAGATATGAGGTTGACAAGCCCAGTCATTCAAACGAATCACTGGGCTGGCCATCCTCACCTTGAAGGCCTGCAGAAATGCCTTTTCACGCCCCGCTTGAAGAACCCGGGACTATACGAGGAAGGAAACACATGTGCTGGAAGAGCGTTCCACGTCTGGATGGTACGACAAAGAAACGAGTCACCGAACCTTTTAGTTCGGGCCAACAAATGTTGAATTGTGTGTGGGTGACGCCGTAGTCCAGCACGCGTGGTAGTACGGGAGTGGAAGGGTGAGGGTGGGATAAGCTGGAATAACTCGTCAGAGCATTCCCCATTGTAGAAGCGATAGAGAACACTTCGCCTGGCAATGTCTCTACGCAATTCGAGAGGCTCAAGGGTCAAAGTTGCCTCTGGGTTTCCAATAATACGGATAGCACGCCGCTGCAACCT
This sequence comes from Udea olivalis, assembly GCA_947369235.1. Lineage (NCBI taxonomy): Eukaryota > Metazoa > Arthropoda > Insecta > Lepidoptera > Crambidae > Udea > Udea olivalis. Next base: position 21,803,187 of record OX376350.1, on the reverse strand, counting down.
GTCAAGAGCTTCGAGTAGGTACTTAGCGGAACCGTCCCAGAGATGAAAGCAGTATTCCACACACGTGCGAACTTGTGTCTTATACAAGAGACAGAGCTGCTCAGGCGTGAAGAATCGTCTCACTCTGTTCAGGACTCAGAGTTTACGAGATGCAGTTCTAATGACGCTCTCAATGTAGTCCCGCTGGTTTAGGTTGCTACGAACATCCATGCTAAGGATGTTTAGGCTTTCCCTAATCGGTAGCGGGGTGCTCTGAAGAGTGGGATGGGAAAGGAACGGCGACGCCTTTGCTGTGAATGCACACACCTGCGTTTTCTTGGCATTGAACTCGACAAGATTGCATGCACCCCATTCTGAAATGCGGTCCAACACTCCGTCAAGCTCAACAACAAGACTTCGCCTCTTCTCCTCGATGTCAGTCTGCTTTGCCCCATGGCGCTCGAAATAACGCGCGTGGACCGTGCTATCATCCGCATAGCAATGAATATTACCAAGAGATAACATGTCATTGATATGCAGAAGAAACAAAGTTGGCGACAAGGCGGAGCCCTGCGGCACTCCGGCATTAATCTGGAGAAAGCGTGATTTTCGACCATCGCAAAGGACACAAATTCTACGTCCCCCCAGAAATCCGGCGACCCAGTCGCATAGGCGAGGTGGCAGACCATATGCCGGAAGCTTGAAAAGAAGCGAACGATGCCATACACGGTCGAAAGCTTTGGCAATGTCAAGGCTGACGGCCAAAGATTCCCCATGCTTGTCCATAGCCTCCCCCCAGATGTGTGTTACGTACGCTAGATCACCCGTAGACCGTTTTGGTCGGAAGCCGTACTGACGGTCGTGAATGAGAGAATGATCCTCTAGGTAGCGGATGAGCTGCGTGTTTATGATCCGCTCAAACACTTTAGCTAAAACTAAGGTTACGGCTATTGGACGGTAATTGGCAGGGTCAGACCGGTCCCCTTATTTGGGAACTGGTTGAACGTTCGCCTCCCTCCAAGACAGCGGCACAAGACCCGAATTGTAGGAGAGGCGATACAGTCTAGTGAACACTGGAGACAACTCCGCTGCACATTTCTTCAGCACCACAGCTGGAATTCCATCAGGGCCACTGGCTTTCCTGACATCGAGTGACTGCAGTTCGGCACGAACATCACGCTGCCTGATACGAGTATCAGGCATTGTGGAGCCGCAATGTGGAATTTCAGGCGGCGCAGCACCGCAGTCATCGATGCAAGAGTTTGCGGCAAAGAGGTTAGCCAGCAAATCGGCTTTCTCTTGCGGCTGATGAGCCAACGATCCATCAGGGAATCTCAGTGGGGGCAGCGAAGGCACGCAGAGGTTAGATTGCACGTGTTTAGCCAGTCGCCAGTAGGAGCGGCTACCCGTAGGGTGCGTGATGAGTTCTTGGCCAACACGTGCAATTTCGCTGGGCGTCTGCTATAATGTAAGCCCTCTTCGTGGCCTAGGTGGCTTTATTAAAGGCTGCTTTCAGGGAGGCAAGGTTTGAATGATCATTGAGTGCCTGGGCCCTAGACCAAGCACGGTACGCCGCCTGTTTTTGTTCAACAGCTGCGGCACACTCGCGATTGAACCAGGGACCAGTTTTGCTAGCACTGACGACATCAGTAAAAGGAATGTAGTATTCCATTCCGGTACTGATCTCGTCAGCGATAGCAGATGCACTCTCTGAAGCATCCCTTTCTCCAAAGCAGCACTGCCGCCAAGGGACGGAGGCAAAATACTCTCGCAATCCGTCCCAATCTGCCGACGAGTAGTGCCATAACCGCCGCGTCACCTCCACAGGTTGTGGGGGAGCTGCACAAGGCACTGTAGCGCCAACCAGACAGTGATCGGAGGAGCCCAATGGAGCACCAACCGATACTTTATAAACTTTAATCGAATAATGGAATGTACTATAAGATGTTAATTTAAGCCTGGAACTTAGAACTATTAATTTGTTTTTGTGTCGTGTTGTATATCTACAATAAGGAGTTCTGAAAGCTCTTGAAAATCTTTACATCATTAATGTCGCGAATGGCCTCCGGAATATGATTGTAAATACGAGGAGCATTGCAGTCACTTAATACCTATCTCTATGGCACAAATCTGCTCAGTTAGAAGTCATATGATCCTCTGTTGCCTTATTTATTCAATTTGATCCATTTATCATACCACTAAAAAACAACTTTGAAAATAGTATTCTAACAATACATTAGCTAGAATTGTACTGAAACTCTTTTTAGGCGAGTAGGCGCAAGTATGTCCAACCTGTCCCAAGGTTGCGCGGCCGTTCGCATCGGGGTCACCGGGGCGCGCCCTGGCCTGATATCCGTGTTCAACTGTGAACTATGTCTCACTGTAATCAGTATTTCTTAAATACAGAAAACTACATACACTATTGTGAGGTATTAGTTACCTCATCACTGGTGGGGTCCAGTGACTGCTTGTAGCGGGCGCGCGGCTGCCACCGCTCGTACTGCAGCTGCAGCGCGTGCCCGATACTCTCAAGGGCTTTACTTGGAGACAGCGAGTTGGGATCTGGTAACAATTTGCGACAGTCTAATAAATATGCACATTACAGGACAATTATTATGGCATTCGCACAGGACAGAGGTAACTGGCGAACGGGCGTCTTAAATGGACGCGAAGTGGATGTAGGGTACAACTGGTCAAGTCTGAAAATTTAGTCAATTGGTCAAGTGTTATACCACCCATTTTAGTGCTTATTCGTCAGGCAACTATTCTGTAGATATGTTTTTCGCAAAAAAATAAATAAATATAAAATTAAAAAATAATAATAGCATAAAGCACTTGAGTGGTTACTGCTTGACGAATGATCACTGAAATGGGCGGTTAAAAAACGCTTGACCAATTGACACAATTTTCAGACTTGACCAGTTGTACCCTACATTTTTGAATCGTCTGCAATAGAATGAATAGAAAAAGGCCGCTGATGAATAAATATGCAAGGTGTCTCAAGTTCTCAATCTGTCGGATTGTTGTCACTAATTGTTTACATAGAAACTCTAGTCTCTTACGTCTTCTGAATACATATTATTAGTACATTATTTATTTTCTTTAAATTCTGCAGTCATGTTGGATAATTGAACTTTGATCTAGTTTACAATTGGCGTAGTGGGTTGTAGCACGGTTTCCCGCCTTGACTTATATAGTGACCTAGGTTCGATTCCTGGTTAAGTGAATTCAGGAAATTATCTTTTTCAAAATGGGCTTAAGTGTGCTGGGAGACGCCACTGGCTTAATTTCTTGTCTGGTACCTTATAACAAAGGTTTAATTATTCTTACTTTGACTGGTGTTTTGTCTGGCGCAAATGTATGTATCAATGTCTTAATCAGAAACAATACGTCAACTTACCAATCCAACATTCTAGACGTGCACACGGCTGAGTCTTCACAATGTCTGGAGGATCAACGCCTACATTCAGGCACAGGACCAGTGCCACACAATGTGTCTTGTACTATAAACATATAAATTTAAATTAATAACTTACCACATCAGATAACTGGTGTACAACTTTGCATTATGTTCAAGAATTCAGGGACGAACAAATTACATTTTCATATTAGACAATGCAACCTTTTCAGAAAATAAATACATACGCACAGCAATAGTTATGTGAATAGAAAAATATTCATATAAAAATAATACTTCATAAAATTAACAAGCAAAAATCCATGGTAATTAGTTCTTAGAGGTTCAAAACAGGTGAGGTCAGACCTCTGTCACTACATGCACTTGCGCGTGATAATTACCTACCAGCCGCCGGGTCTTCCAAGACCCATTTGGCAGTTGGTTATCCATAGCCACATAGAGTATTTGTACGCTAATCTTGCGGTAGCCTTGGCAATGAATGCCTGCCACATGACAGGACGCATTTACAATTTACAAAATTTTAAATATTCTATGGAGTGATTTATCTGTTGTCCAGTATAGATCTATAAATGTAATTTGTTGCCTGAAATAAATAATATTCTATTCTATTCTATTAAGTAATCAGTGGTTAGGTTAAGACCAACTATGAGGTGTTGCAGTTGTTAGAATTGTATTGTCTATGCAGAACTTAGGCCTCAGCCTTAGCTGCTCTGACTGAAAATAACAATAAAATTCAGTTTGTCCTCTGCTATTAGTTTCTACTTAAAGCAAACATGATTTAAGTAGAAACATGAACTTCCTATTTTCGTGCATCAAAGCTGGTGTAGCTCAACAAAACATTGTTAAATTAACACATGTTGAGAAGTACATAAAATCTTATTTGAGAGATAATGCTTTCTAAGAATTGATGAGGTAGTGTTAACCTAAGTTATAGGTATTACAATAATTTGAATTCTAGTACATGCCAGAGATGTGGTTGCTCTTGTTTGTAGCTCTAATAAATAACGTAGGTACTCCTAACTCATATATCACTCATACCAGTAGTGCGATTCTGTAAAATTCGAAACCCGATCTCACTCAGGTGATCGAACTCACTTTTGCTTAAATACACACAATTTATATAAACTTGATATCAAAATCTCATTAAACGTTGTTTATTTTATGAACACTTTCATCAGAAAGGTGACATTTCGACGTTATCCAGTTTTACAAGATGCGAAATTTGAATCTCACGGCGGATTCACTGGGTGAGGTTCGAAATGAGTTTTTAAGAATAGCCCTACAGATCAGAATCTCTGGAGAAATCAATCAATTTAGAAAGGTTTATCAAAAGCTAAAAGCTGAGATTGCTGTTTTATTATCATTATCGCTAACTCTAATACAATTGCAAATTGTGATCACACAGGGTTGCTAAGGGAAAATACACTAAATAACTTCATTGGTACTTTAATGGTCACAGTAGCTTAGTGGTGTGAGTTCAAATTTCGCTCTACGCCTAGGGACAAGTTGAATATTTAAAATTTTCCTATATTTAGTGATTATTGGACAGATTTATTAAAAACCTAATAGTTATGTTTATGTGATTGACTCATACAGACTACCTTCATTAAAGTTGCATGAATTACTTGTGCAATAAAGCAAAAATAAAAAACATTTGAAGATAATTATTGTTACTTTTGCATAAAAAAGTGATACAATTTAAATTGATATTTTAATTTATATCACTCATTCAACCGCCCCGTTCTTTTGCTTACGCGCGCATGAAATTTGACACCACTCCAGACCACTCGCCACTCGAGATGTAAACACGATTTATGACTCACAGGAGTAGCTATAAGCTAAACAAATGACAGTTTCTAACTGAGGAATAGATGCTCTATTTGATTTTAGATAAAAGAAGGACGGCGAACTTCCATGTAATTTCAGACCTCTACTTACGGGCCACGTACATAAAAGAAATCGGTAGATGTTTTTAGAACTACGCTAGACTAACAAAAAAGTTAATTGTTTTAACTCTCTTAAAACTGGGGTTAAAAAGATATTAAAGCTATAAGGCGAAGGTAGTGAGGTTATATTTTAAATCGCTGGTTTTTAATCATTTTATAATTATTAAAATGATACTGATGCTTACACATCAGTCAGAATGGATACATGTTCCACTACAATGCAACGTACAATATCCGCATTTTGTCCGACTAGGCACGGTTCCATGCAAAGTGTTCCGTTCCGGAGAATTGCGCGGATGACCGTCGTGGGAAGGCGGACTCCGCGCCCTCCCAGACGGGCCCACGTCTTTGCGACGGGTCCCGTCGCGGGTGTACGAACGGGCTTGTTCAGTCAACAGCGCTACATGATACGTGCAATGAGAACCCTCGATGGGCCTCATCCACCACATCCTCATCCCATGCAAAGGCGCACTGCGAGTTTGTTAGTACGGCCGCGTGCTTCTTCTACTACGCGTATAGCTCGTGCCGCATCGGTGCGCGGCACGAGCGATCTGTCACCCGTTGAAGGGCAACGGGTGACAGATCGCTCGTGCCGCGCATCACACATCACATCATCACAAAACTATAGAACAAGACAAAGGCCTTCAAGGTTGAGGATGGCCAGCCCAGTGATTCGTTTGAATGACTGGGCTTGTCAACCTCATATCTGGACCTCACGACCGCTTTCCATCAGGTGGAGTGAGGTCATCTTGACGGGCAATATAAAAAAAAAAGAACAAAAGAAGTACATTTCTGGTGTACTTATATTAAGTTCGTTAAGCTCAGTATGAGGCTTATTTAAGTTTTACTGCTATGTAAGCTTTGAAATGAAAATCATATTAACTTATTTTTGTACATTTATTTAAATAATTTACAAGTGGTCCAAGAATGCAGCAGGAGCTCCGAAATGATCCGGATGACAAGCGTACCCCATGTACCATAAAATGGGCATTATGTGCGAGCAACACCCAACTGTATGATTTCCAGCAGCACAATAACAATAATATCCTAAAATGGCTTCACTCCCTTGTACTACTTAAAGTCTACTAAGTAGGACCCTTCTGTGTATAGACTCAGGTACATGAAGTTTTTCCCGATCATCACACTCTGGAAACAAGCAACGGCCAGCAGAGGCAGCTGCTCTTCTTGTTGTTGTAAGAGCTATTTGAGTGTTTGCTTTATTATATGCTTGCTGGGTTTCAATTTGATTATGTTTTTCTGCAACAGGTGGTGCAGGTAATTCTGGAGGGATTCTACTTTCTCTTACAGTTTGATTATTTGATGAAAACGAAAAAAAACTGTTACAAACAATAAAATAATAAAAATTAAACGTAACGTAATGTGAGTGATTCGTTTGACATTGACAATATTGACATTGATGACAACAATGGGCAAAAGGCAAAGAAGTATATTACCATACAGCCTCTTTGTCAGTTTGTTTTTTCACTTTGCACTTGAATACATTCAAAATACAATTATGTGGCTTCAAAATTTTCATTATAGTGTATTTATTTAATTAAAATAGGTCAAGACAGTTAAAATATAACTTACCATAACACAAATTGAAAATAAAAATAATTCCATGATTAAAAACTTCTGCGTAGATTGGAATACTCTCACAGGAAATAAAACCGTTTAGTTTTTGCACTTTTCGTTGCACTACAGAAAAGTTTTGTTTCATTGAAATCGGGAATAATTTATCTTTGACCTGCCTTCTTTAAAAATCCTGATTATATGGAAATAAATTCAACAAATTTAACTCTATTTATTTAACATGTTTCCGTTTGGTAACGTTTTTGTAAAATATGGAGGCGAGTTTCGCCGCCCTTCTTTGCATAACATGCATAACATGACATAAAGGAATTACTTGATCAAACATTTTAATTTAATAGAAACTTTCATTCTGACTTTGTTTTATTCGATTGACATTGATTGTTTTGTTTAATTGATATTTTACTATGTTTTATTTGCTTTGATTTAATTTATTTATTGTTTACATCACAAACCAGGGGCCGAAAAACAGATATTTTTAGGATATCTGATATTCAGGTATCAAAGAAAAGATACCTCATTTTCAAAATTTTATACGATACCGCGTCAAATGGATATCCCAACAGCGTCTCAACAACCGAAACCCAAAAATAGAAATACCGGTATATTAAGGTACCTGAAAATAATAAAGTATCCGAATTATTATTTTTGAGATATCATTAAAAGTGGCAACGTCGCTTTTTCGAGGATACATTACATGAAATAATTTGCATTTAAAGTTAACTCATTTTAGTTGGATTTAGTATTGACTTAGAAGCACACTATTGTTTTTGTGTTTGTGATTTCACTGAAAAAAAATGGGTAAGTTTCATTAATTATAACACGTCGATTAATTCACCATTTCAAATATGAATTATAACTAAGGTTCCTTTTAATAAGCTGTCACTAAATTATTTCTTTAATTATTATATCAGATACTTATATAATATTACTTATATACTTATTAAACTGACTGCCTGTGCCTCATTGGTCAGTTCGCTACCTACTATACAATCGTTTTTGATTTTCATTATTTTAATTTGAATTATTATTTCAGCAAAGAAAAGATGTGCTTTATTTGATTCGGAGGCAACAAACGCAGAAACCCAAGGGTTTTCTATTGCTAGCAGCAAACCAAATGGTTAGAGAATTTAATGTTCAAAAGAAGTTCTGTATGTACATACCTTTATAAATAAGTTTTTATAAAACAACTAGCGTCCCCAACAAACTTTGTTCTGTCAAAAGTTATTGGCAAATGCCAGCTGTGAAAATTTATAATAGATTTTTTTTTGTTTTTATATAAAAGGATCCTATGTCCGTCTCCTGGATCTAAGCTACCTCCTCACAAATTTTTAGCCAAATCAGTTCAGCCGTTCTTAGGTTATAAATAGTATAAATAACTAACACGACTGTCTTTTATATATATAGATAATTGTTAAAGATATAAAATAGATAGTTTCTGATTTTCATAAAGCTAGTGCTTGATCTAATTACTTTGGGATCAGCAATGTGGGTATGTGATGATGTTTAGTATTTATATATATCAAGGTTAACATTTGTATTACGGACGATTACTACAACTGCATAATATGCCACAGTATTTACTTTGACGTGCCAGTCCCGGATCGACAGTTTTAGCGAGGCAGGACAAAACTAAAAAAAAACTTTATTATACCGTTTGTTTAACATTTGTTGGAGGAATCCTCTCTTTAAGTTTTAAGACCTGTATTGAGAGGAAACCGCTCAATTGTGCCATATTTCTTTAAGTACTTACATAGAAAAGTGGTGTGAAAAAACTAAAAAAATGTAAATCATAAATACATTTTAAATACCATCGTATACAATGTAGATAACACTGATCCCAAAGTATGTTGGGACTTAGCTTGATAAGCAAAGCACTTGTTTTAAGGAAACCTGAAACACCACAACAAACCCGGGACTCGATGTTATTAAAAAAGGTAAACATGAGTGAAAATTCGACACTTGTGCAGACGAGTTTGCGGGGAACCACCGGTACTTTATAATTTGTATAGATCAAATGGTTAAAAAAGTTATAAATTTAAAATTATTACTTATTGTTATTGTATAATTCTAATTTCAGTGTCTGAATTAGAAGTCTGTCAAACTCAAGAACTGGAAAGCTGCTACTCCGCTGAATGTGGCCAGAGATGGGGTTATGACGACAAAATAATCACAAAAAAAGATAAAACGATTCAAACTTTTATTAATGAAAATGAAGCTACAAATAAAACGTTAAAGAATAATGTCAGCACGCAAACTTTACATTTAAATGAGGAAAATGAAGATAAAAAAGAGGCTAACATTAATTTTGGTAGGTTTGTAGCTAGTGAACTATCAATTGTTCCACCTATTAAGAGAAGAGAAATTATGTGGGAGATAGTCAGAATATTCGAATAAATCCACATAATATTTTATTTTAATATCAAATTTGCATGATACCCAAAAACTATGATAATTGCACATGAATAAAAACTGAAAAGTACTTATCTTCGTTATGATTAAAATATTTTAAAATGATTATGTTCTTTAATTTAATGAAAATAAAAAAGGAAAGAAAGTAGAAGAAAAAAGAGATCTAATGCTTTTTCAAGAACAACCAACAAGACGAGAAAACTCTTCTCTTTTCTCTCCTTTATTATACTCGTATCACATTACAACTCTTTCAAGGGATTTAATTGCTACTGCTTAATTGACACGAAATACTATTATGAGCTCTTATTTTAGAATTTCAGAATTGAGATCTTTATTAGCTCTTATGATTAAGACATTTTGAACCATTTCAGGAGTTAAATTATATCTTTGGGGATTTAATATAAATTTTAGTGACTATAATAATCTTTCGACACTTACTTGAGTAGCAGGTACAGCGAGAACTGTAGTAGCTAAACGACTAAGTTCACTTAATGCAGTTTTTTTACTTTGCCAAAATTTTAAGACACTTTCTGTTATTTCTACACGTGGATACTGGGCAAAATTTGCAATAGCACTTGTGATCATGTGGAAATTATCATGGTTCATTGTGGATCTTCTGGTAGAATTGTTTTCTATGCTCTGAAGAAATCTTTCTATCGGCGGGACCGAACTGGTGGATTCTCTGGCTAAATGTACACTAGCGTTGGCATCTTCACTCTCACAATTTTGTTCATTTGCCACTTTAAGAAGACGGCGCCAAATTAATTGCAACTGGTTAATGGCTATTTGTTTTTGTTCATTTGATAGAGTAATACACACATCAAAAGTGTCCAGGGATCAACATATATTTTTGCAATAACTTTTCTCCTGATTGATATTAATTAAAATTTTCTTTAAGGATTCATCAAATAAAGTGTTTTCGTTTGTCTACAGTAACGATAAACCAAGTCACCTTTGCATTAATAAAGAAATTTGCCATTTTCCTAATAAAGGGATTTTTGACATTTGAACCACTAACATTAAAGTTCGAAAAAAAGACAAATAACAGTTTTCTTTAAAATTTTATTGGGTAACTAAAACAATTAATAATCCGTGTTTCTACCGCGAACACTAACAACACAAGAACATCGGTTTGGCATACTCAAAATGAGTTCATCCAAATCACGCTGTGGAATGGCCGCCCATGTTCGTTGCAACAACAAAAAAAGGTCTTATTGCGACTTATTGCATATCCCATGCATGCTCAATCGGGTTCAAGTCTGGCGACTGAGCAGGCCAGGGCAGGACATTGATGTTAGCTGCGGCGAGAGTCTGTCTTACAACTGCGGTGTGCGGTCGTGCATTATCATGCATTAACTGAAATAAGGGACCGATTTGCACTTGTAGAGGAACGATGACGTCTGATACAATCGTCTCAGCATAAATTTGAGCGTTGAGGTTGCCTCTGATCCAAATCAACTCAGTTCTTCCGCCGATCCAAATACCCGCCCATACCATGATGGTTCCACCACTATAAGGATGAACTTCCTGGCAGGATTTTAATCGCTGTTGGCGTCCAGGGGTTCTCCAGTGTCGTATACGTCTTGTATCCGGTCTCATACCAAAACGAGACTCATCAGAAAAGCACACGAAACGCCATTGTTCTTCTGCCCAATTTCTGTGTTCAAGAGCCCATTGATATCGAATCCTACGATTGTGCATTGCTATAGGTGGTACCCTTAGCGGTCTTCGGGAATGAAGGTTCACTTCATACAAGCGGTTTCTGACTGTTTGGTCGCTAATTAAGTTCCCTGAAGAGTGATGAAGCCTCACGGCTAACATCATGGCGGTTATTGTTGGAGCTCTTCGAGTTGTGATTTGAATGTATCGGTCTTGTCTCCGTGTGGTGCAGCGATACCGTCCTCCATGGCGCTCAGCCACGGTACCAGTGCTTCAGTAACGTGTCCAAAGTCGACTGATAACACTCTGACTTGTATTCAGAGCTAAAGCCACAGTACGTTGCCGGGAACCAGCTTCTATCATTACCACGGCTCTGAGCATTTCTTCCCTGCTTAAATGACGTCGCCGCTCCATAATAACGTTGGTTTTAATCAGTAGTAGGGAAACAGTAGCACTAATAATGTCTTCAATGCGTTGTATGTTTTTATAGGGAAAATATTGACAGCTGATTTACATCTTTTACTCGAATTTGATTGACAGTTCCTGTTTCAAATTATGAAATGCACCAAAAAGGATCCATATAAATTTATAAAATCATAAATTTATTGCAAAGCCACATCTCAATCTCAAGAAATCCGCATAAAAATGCTTGATCCCTAGACACTTTTGATGTGTGTATTTATTCTTGGATCCAGATATACAGCTGCACAAAAAATGCCATGATTCATTAAATTATGTTCTCTTATCTTAATTCTTTCTGCGAGGCTATTTGATATATCTGTATCAATTTCCTTGCACTCCAAATAACAATTGGTCCATACTATAAAAAAATCACTTAAAAGCAATAGTTTTTCCTGTAACAACAGAGTCGCTTATTTTGCAGGAGTCAATGAATGGATGATATTCTCAATACAACTCCATTGTTCTTCAGTTAATAGATTGACATCACGTTTGGATTGACAAAAACTTTTATATTCTACCAATCGTAAAAGCATATCATGCGTTGAATTCCAACGTGTAGGGCAATCTATAATTGTTTTTTTGTTTTTGGAGGCTTTGATCTCTTGTCTTAAATTGGGGGCTCTCAACTTTCTCACAACACCTCTAGCAAAGTCAATAACGTCAGAAATGTTATCTTCTTTTAATACATCTCGCACAGCTAACTGCAACGTATGTGCAGCACACATGACAGAAGTAATTTTATGAACACTTGGACCTTCAGATTCCGCACCGAAATCCGCACCTTGATTTTCATCATTAGTGTCTGAATTTCCTGAATCATCCTCGTCAAATAATGTTACTGTTAATTCTGTTCCGGCTTGAATTTGTTCTTCATTTTCCGAATCAGAATCACTTAAATCGTCTTCAATAGTTTTACACATTTTTTTGAAATTTGCCTCTTTCACAATTCAAAAAATATATTATTCCTGACACAAGCAATAAAATTAGCGCCCGACTCAAAGAAAATACCGTATCGGATTGATCGGTTGATGCAATATGCAATACAATAATAGTAATTTAGTAAATAAATAAACAGGTCGGCACAAGTCTTTCGCTAGCCTTGAGCCTTGGCATCCACGTGCACAGAGACAACGTATAACTCTTTTTAATTACATGTGTTAGAGAAAGAAAGAATTTTTGGGTGTAAACAGAGATGACTGCGCGTGACGGACATATAAAACTGACGTTCGTCTTAACGTTACCGCTTACATTTTCGGGTATCCGAAAGTGGTGGTACCCTAATTAAGGGATATCTTAACAAGTGTACACTGTTTGATATCTGAATATTCAGGTATCATTAATTGTGGTACTTAAATGGGAAGTTAGCGTTTGAGTATCACTAGAAAGATCCGTTTAAAACCGCTTATCCGGGTACCTTTTCGGTCCCTGTCACAAACACATTGTTTGTTTTAATTTACATTGTTTTTTTCGTCCTACATGAAGATTTGTATGTATATTTGCATGCTAACAATCCTGGCAAGACATGTGCACTTTGAAATTGTAATTGAAAACTTTATACCGTGTTCTTATGCAAATAAAGAATTATGAATAACATAGTAATAATTTACAATAAATGTCAAACTTCATTATTGTGAAAAATTTCCGACTTAATGAAAATTTTTTTTTTTATAATATAGCACTATGACATGTTTTTTATATTTTATTCAATCTTTATATTAGTATACCTTTTTATTAAGATAATTTTGAATATATATTTGACCTGAAATGAAAATCATAAAACAAATTCTATTTTTGGAAATAAATTTCGTGATGTCAGCGAAAAAAATAAATCTGGACCTGAGAAGCATAACACTGTAAGTCCGTTTTTTGTTTATTAAATCAATGTTTATAATAAAAAGCCATCTTCTATCCAACAATAAAACTGTATGTCTAAATAGTCAGCCAGAACATTGATTTTCAAAATTGTATAACAATGTAGCAAACCGTTACAGCTGTTGTGCGTTTGTGACGCATACTATTGCAAGTGAAATACAGTAAATAAATAAATAAATATCTGGGACAATTCACACCAAGATCATCTGACCCCAAACTAAGCAGAGCTTGTACTATGGGCGTCAGAGACTGATAAACATACTTGAATATTTCTAAATACATACTTAAATAGATAATAACACCCAGACACACAACAAACACAAATGTTCATCACATTAATGTCATGGGTGGGGATCGAACCCACGACCTCCGGCGTCAAAGGAAGGATTGCTGCCATTACGCCAACAGGCCAGTCAAAATTATATTAAATATATTATGAAGAGTAAAATACTCCGACACCTTCTTAATATATTTTATCTGGGATTATAACAGAATTTTAACGTGAGTGTGGGAGTTACAATATTTTGCACCTACTGCAATTAAATAAAGTACCTGAGCAGGACATCATGTAACAGAGTTTTTGAAATTAACCTATAATTTAAGTTAGATAAATAAAAAAAATAATCTCTTATTGTGCCATTCCTTTATATAGGATTTTTTTATTAAATGAATAAAAAGCCATACTAATAAAACCTGTGGTTTTAATTGTTTTTTTAGGGATAGAGTCCAAACACCACCAATTTTAACACAAAATAGTGACAAAAAACTGTTAGCAGTTTAATGCTTCTCAGGTCCAGAAATAATTAAATAAAATGTTTGAAAATAGAACAAAACATGGTCAGCTATCGAAAGGCACATTTCCTTTTTAATATTTGGAAAGAAACATGGTATTATTCATCAGGAATTCAGGAATCACAAGTAAATAAATAAAATAAAAAAAGTCACATAATTAGCAAAAAAAATAACAATTTAGCAATTTTTCCATATTTCCGACAACTATCTTTCAATTCAATGTGTAGTGTTCGCGTAAATATAAGAATACAATATTAGTCATATTTCGTACACAAAGAGACAAATTACATAGAAAACAATAAGAACTACAAAAGTACAGGTTAGCTTATCTCTAGAAAGAGATTTCTTCCAGCAGACCACAGCGACAGGCAAGCTCATTTTTGATCTGATGAAATTAACCCTATATTTCGAAACAGAGCCAATGAAGATTATTTTGATATAAAATCTTTTGTGTTCAAAAAATATCGGTAACGGGTTGGCTGAAATTCTTGCCTGCTTAAGTTTGCCACATTTTTCTGGTCTGTGCTATGTTTATGTTTATCAAATGTTTGCCACATTTTTCTGGTCTGTGCTATTTATGTTTATGTTTATCAAATGTTCCTTACATTTGGTAAACATCCTTCAAATGTTCCTCACATTTGATAAACAATAACAAAAACTTGGTCGGTATGAATGTGGTTTTGTATCAAGAAAACACGCGTGATGCCCAGGTACCTAAAGGTTTTAGAGGACACTAGTGGTTAAAAGGCGACAACCCATGTGGGTTTGTTTTCATTCCACGGCCCGATACGTAGAATCTTCGTAAGGGATTAGGAAGCCACTCGTACCTTTTCCTTCACCCTCCAAGAGTGCTCCACCCGCTCGGCACCCTTTATCGGTTCGATATGCCTGGCTTGATCGAAACTTAGGGGCAAATCCCAGTCATCTGCGTCCGAAGATGCATCACTGTCACTCTTTCCACTGTTCTTCCCCTCATCTTTAACCGCGAGATAAGGAGGCATGTCTGTCATTTTCACTCCACACTTTATCACAATATAGTCAGACTCTTTCTACAGTTCAACGCGAGCGAACACTGGGTAGAAACATTTTTAAAACCTCGTAAAATACGAAATCATGTGCGCGTCCATTTTTCAACACCACATGGGAATAAACAATAAATTTTGTTTCGTTTCACGGGTCACATTCAAGCATTGATCTATTTATTATTTATTCAAAAATAAAACGAAATCGTCCTTTAAGTTGCTACTAAGTACCTTCATAATTTGTTTAATTACTGCATGAATTAATAATTAACCGCCTATTTTAATAAAAATCAATCCGAAATTACGTAAAATGGATTTACTGCATAGATTAAACAGAGAAAACTTCGAATGTTGTCTATGGTCCATTATTTTCTGCCTGACAAATGCTTTTTTAATTTATTGGCAGTGAGAACCATATTTTAAGCCGGGGCTATCAATGTTAGCTTAGAATGAGTGTATTTTATTTTATAACAAAATGATTACGATCTGTGATTACGATTGCTGCCAGCTCTCAAGTGGCAGCAAAGAGGGCTAGTTGTACTCGATCGAATGCATCGAGCGCATAAACGCTAACTTGTATTGAATTCGTGGCGCCGCGCCGGGCGGTAGCACCTCTGGTGGCAGGTTTGTGCAACCACGTTTTTTCTAAGAATTCGCGTTTACGTGCTCGATGCGTGTGATCGAATAATCTCGCCATTTACGGGCCCGTTCCAAAGAGCTTTTCGCTAGGTGATTTTCACCTTCCTAGGAAACTCAAGTTGAAAGCTAACGAAATCGTGGATTACATGTCCTATGTGGATTGGGTTTTTTGTTTGCGGATAAAAAACATTAATACAATCAATAATAATTGGCATGGTGTTTAATGTATAGATACAAGGAATATGATAAAGCCACATCATTACAAAAGCACCACAGGCTGATAACATTCAAAACAATTATATTAATTGGCTGATTTACACAAAATATTATAATAAACAATGACACAGGAAAATATTGTTTGGTTTATTTATATACAGAGGCTAACTACACATACATATTAATATTATCATGTTGAGCTTCATAAAATGCTGGTAATGCCGATCACATTTTGACTGCACTGCATACAGTACAACTATTGCATTGTATGCCATCTGGAAGGCATTCTATATGGAAAGAATGCCTGCAGTTGTACACTTTCAAATCAGAAGCATTCGATAAGTCCTTTATTATAATACGGCCTTGGCATGCACAACACACAAAGTCATCTGTCACAGATATGCCTCTTTGCTGGCCTATGATCAGTTTTTCATGGAGGTCAAAATAATTTCTAAGAGTAATAACTTTACATGCTTCCTGGACTGACAGTTGCAGGTGGTAGTCGCACATCATCTTGGCCAGGGATTCCTTCAAGTCCTTTATCTCACATCCAGGTTGTATGTCTTGTATCAGCATCCTAGGGTCTACATAGTTTCCTATCCTCTTGAGCAGTAATGTAACGTAGTCAGGCTTGTTTACAGTCTGCTTTATTAGGTCCGTCCACAGGTCTTTATCATTGTGCTCCTGGCAGAAGTTGATAGCTTGGTTTATGTCATTCAATTGTTCTATAATGATCTGCAAAGCTTCCCTGGTGTTTCCGATTCTACCAAGAAGAAAAACCATTTCTGGGTAAAATTCATTGCTTTGGCAAACATCCAGTGCCTCCTGTATTGGGTAACTATCACTACATTTTAAAAATGGCATAAGCTTATTTCTAGCATACTTAGCATACAGTCTCACTAATTTTCCATGGTACTTCCCATTTGGTTCAATTTTGCTGTATGCATCTAAGTATTTGAAAAGGAAGAGGTCATTGTTTTCTAGCTGTTTCTCCACCACTTCAACGGGAACATGCTGCTGTTGGGAGACAACCCCTTTGTCTAGGAGAATAGAAATAGCTTTATCACAGTCAAGAATAAACAGATCCAATATTTTATTGTGAATGACATTATACATGTTATGTCGGGTTATCAATGTGAAAACATATTGGTGCTTCAGATTCAAATAAGTTGATAATGCTTTATCATACTTTTTCTGATAGCAGTAAAGCATAGCTAGAGCTTCTAAATAAATATTTTTGTCTACTTCTGTAGCTAATAAGTGTGCCATGACTGCATTGATAATGACATTTGTTCTGTATAGATCTGGACTCCACTCTTCCACAAGATCTAAGAATCCTTTTGGGTTTACTGTGAGATATTCTAGCAATATTAATTCATAAATATGTTTACTCAATGAAACTGCAGGATTTTTAGGCACAAATGGACTGAGAGCTCTCATTTGTTTAACTTGAGAAAATTTATGTATTTGGCTTTCCCACAGAGCCTTATCTGCTGTGCATATTCGGGCCCACAAGACGGCTGCTTCCTCATAAAGTTGTTCTGCCAATAAGTGGTCAAGGTATTGTTCACCAACATCTGCTACGGAATGTTTTGCAGTCTTCCCACCAACTTCCTCTAATATAGAGATGGCTCTCTCAAATCGGTCTCGCTCAGTCAGCCAGCTCACAAGGTCATCAATACCATAAGGACTTGCAACCACTATATCTTTAGGTGACACAATAAAGAACCTATTTTCCTCAATAAGCATTTCTAAGTAGTAATCATTGCATGAATATTCTTCATAGCCTCGTATGCTCAAGCTATCAGAAGACACTTCACTAAATTCACAGTCTTTGTAGTCTGCCACTGACAATACTGGCCTTTGAGCTTTTCCTGTTTCTGAATCACACTCTTTTGGTACTCCCAACAATACAAGTTGGTCATCCAAAGGCCCAAGACCACTTATAAAATAATCAGTTTGAAAAGTGTGCACTGGATCTACAAGATATTCTGTTACATCTCTGGTTTGTAACTCTATTTGACTTCGTTTTCTTATCACACATATTCGTATTGTATCAACCCAGCCAATCATGAGTGTTTTTGGAGCTGACCAGAGGAGGTTACAACGATAATCTTCAATAGACCGGTCAGGACTTTTCTCCCATTGAATAAGCCCTAGTGAGCATTTAGCCACAAGGTCATAGACTCTGACACCAACTTCGCTAGCCCAAGCAACAAACCTGTCATGCCAGGCTATTGCCTGAACATATCCCTCACATTCACAAAGGACTGTGCTGCGAAGACGATTCAGAAATGACTTTTCATACAGTGTCAACTTGTTATCACCTGAAAATATAAATAAAAACTGTTTACGTAAATACATTTCTATGATATTTACATTTTATTACACAAAGCTAATCTGGGAAATTAGGTATAAAATAGTTTAGTTAGTTTCATAATTCAAACAATAACTTACCCGTCAGAAACCTACGCCCAGAGCCAGATTTATAGTAATTGGGGTCTAAGGCGACAGACTTGACCACTCTGCCTAGTGAGAGGCTGTGAGTGTTGTCACTGGAGGACAAGCCGTACACCAGCACCTTGCCATCGTCGGAACAGCTCGCGATATAGTCTCCATTTACGTCCACAGATATCTTGTTGACAGCGATCGCATGAGCCTGTAATTCCTTGTCTTTCCCATCCTGAGATATGGGGACCGTGTTGCCTTCGTGGTCGAGCAGATGTATTACCCCCCACTGAGTTCCTAGGCAGATAAACTTGGTGTGCACGCAAATACAACTCACTGCGTCTTTCAAAAGAATATCTTGCACATCATTACCCATTCTATCGTACTTCAACTTCGGCTCGTCCTCCACATTTTCTAAATTTCTAGCCATGCCTTTAAATCTTAGCATCGAAATAATTATAAAAAGGGACACTGTTATTCACTCGATGTAAAGAAAATTCATAATTTTATTTTCATTTTCTTTTCTGCTTGTCTCCGTTCCTTTTCACATTTATTTTTATTTGTCACTATGACTTTTTATTTTTTTAACCAGGCAAGTGCACTGAGCAAAGGACACTCATTTATTATTTTTAAGGTACTCGTTTCGGTCACAGGCACTGCGATTCTGAAACACTATGGCTATAGCTTCGTTAGACTTGCGCCGTGCCAAAACTTTAAAAATAATAATAACGCGGGAATTTAGTTTTGTTTAACTTTTGTTTGAATGCATGAATCTATAACTTCGCATCGCATGGCCAAGCTATAACTGCATTTTTTTGCGTTACAAAGGTTGTCGTGATTTAAACATTTTTAAACGGTGCTTAAAAATGGATAGAGGCAACTATAATTCTTTCAATCCCCAACCGTATATAAACCGCCTTTCCCTCTTCGGTCAAAAAGTTTTCCAAATAATGCTGGAGCAATGGAGTACAGGTAAAAAACTTTATTATTAAATTATTTGATAATTTCTAGGTAAAGTAAAACTCATTATTTCCCTTTCCATTAGATAAACATAGCGAAAGAAAGACAAGAAACTAGTTTTTATAAATTAACTGTGCAAGAGATTTAGGTCAAAGTAAAATAGAAGAACAAGGGTTGTAGGTAGCAAGTTATGTACTTTTTGTTCCAGAAAATTCGTTTTACTCCAAAGCCCATCAGCAAAGATATTGTGAAGACACAACTCAAAATAATGCCATAAGGTTTGTAAAGTTTGTATACACGGTTAATAAGTAGTAAGCTGGTGAATTCCATTTACCATCTTATTACTTAATACTAATAGTAAGTCACAGTCACACGTAGTAGTCACAGAATAGTAATAGTACAAGAAATATACTTTCTTGCTGGCCAAAGCGGCTCTCACATCAGCAGCAAGTGCAGTATAAGTGTTCTTATTATAAAAAGTAATTGTCTTCAAAACTCACTACCCATTTATTTGTACTGGTGGTAGCATAACAAAGTTTTACTTTCAATCGAGCAAGTGTGTTTCCTGTAGCCCACAAAGGGTTTGACAAGGTAAAGAAATGATTACTTATATAGATACAAAGTTTTACTGTGAAACTATCCAGTAGTTCGCAACTTTGCAGTGATCCTGGAGCGTACAAGCATATCGACACAAAATAGACACAACAGAGACGATTTGTCAAAAGAAAAATCTACGATAATCTTCTTAATCATTTCAGAGATTCTCATAATCGCAGCGTTTCACGAGATAATATTAAACAAATAAATAACAGTGAGCGAAAAAAATGTCACATAAGATTTATTGGTAGAGAAACTCAAGTAGCTCCTTCACCCTTTGAATTACTTATTTTGAAGGAAAAGACCAGTAAAAAATATACTCATGATTTTCGTAGCGACGATTCGGTGACTCTGGCCATCGGCAACGATTGTTGTAGCAAACCAAAGGAACCAAACTATAAGAATAGAAATACAGACGAAATTGAAACTATTTGTACGGGTTCTAATGTTCTCGAAACGTCTTTACTTCAGTGCAGTGAAAATGTTTCGTGGAGTAACATGTTTGATGCTGAATTGTTTGAAGATAATAGAAGATCGCTTGGTGGTATAATAGAATCAGATGAGATTGGATCAAGCTTTCCCAAAATAATTTCGTCCGTTAAATCAAAAGAGGCACAAAACTCAGAAACCTTTAAAACACCTTTTCCAAAAACGGTAAAACGCAAAAGTTCATCGAATGAGGTTGATCTTGAGGCTCCAAAAGTAGGGAAAACAGAGTCTGCCAACAAAAATATGTATCGTAAGGATAAATACACAAAAATAGTCAAGAATTGGTTAGACGACGTGCACCAAAATACTTTTTCAGATACTGGTGATTGTGAGTGTGAAACTTTTTATAATCACAAAGAAGTTAATGGTGATCTTCATACTAAGACCTCTTTTGAGCAAATATTAACTAAGAAAATAATTGAAGAACGGGATAAACAAGATACTCGTACCAGTCTGGTGAAGGAAAATAATTCAAAAAACCAAGTAACTGATTGCAAAAAAAATAAAAAAAATAAAGTAGCGCAACAACATCTCAAAATTAAATTGAATCCCGTAGAGCACGTCAAAGAATCTACTATTGCTAATTACGATTCCCCTAAAGAAAAATCTAAAAAAAAAACTATTATAAAACAGAATACTGAAAAATTCAATACCAAAGAGGACACCAAAAAATTAAGAGCAGTTGAAGAGAACTTCTCTTCCGAAGAAACAACTACAAAGAAAGTTGTACAAGCGCAGTTGACTAATAAAGGTGGAAAAATGAAGTATGAAAAGCCGCAAAATCATACTGATGATGGTAAGGAAGGTGCAAAACATTTACTTCCAAATATTGTAGACAAGGCTGTCAAGTCATCTAAAGAAGAAAAAGACAAAAAAAATAAAAGCAAGTTCGTGGCTCTCATCAAATCGCCAATTCCTGTAAAAGACTTGATGTACAACGTATACGAATTTGATGCATGCACTGAAGAAGATCACTTATTATTTTTGAAAAATGTAGAGAAATCTGAAGTCGCTGTGGTCTTAGTTTACAGGTAATATTAGCGTTTTTAATTTTACGTTTTTGAATAATTTCTAATGCAATAGCAGTATAGCAGTAAATATAAAAATTTAAGTACCTACATACCTACTCACAGTGTTCACTTTTCAGCAATGGCTTTTGTCAACTAAACGGCTGTTACACTGAAGATACTTGTGTTCCTAAAGGTTTAATGATTTCCGTTAAAGATCACTTAAACGAGAACTACTACTATTTTACAAAAATAGATGCCACTCAGAGGTTCGTCGGAATAATAATAACAATACCAATTATACAATTATACCAACAAAAACAATACCGCAACCATACGGGCCCAGGGGGTACGTATGAGGCAGTAGCCAGTCCCTGAAGTGTGGGGGCGCTCTTGCCTGCACTACACGGTATCCACCGGTAAGGCAGAAGTGCCTCCCGAGTCCCCACTCAGCGGTCAGCTGGAGAGGCCCCTTAATGGGCAATCACTAGCGGCGCCGCGGCGAGGCGTTGTGTAACCTTTTGAGGGTATCCTGTTTCTTTACCGGAATGCGGAGTCAGAAGAAGTCCGATATAACCTCGTCGTTCCCTTGGCGGCGAGGTTTCCATGAGAATTTTTATTTTATTTACATTTTATTTGGGTTTGTGTTTGTGCCTCTATCTCGCCCGGTGGTAAGCGATTTTAAAAATATGCAATATTTCTCGATTTCTCAAAGGCATTCGACACGGTTTTGCTCTCCCACTTTCTGCGTAAGCTAGAGAGAGTGCCTCGGCTTCAAGGGAAACCTCAGGGATAAGCCTTAGAGATCAATAAAATTATATTGTTGAAATGATTTTTCGTAATTACTTTTAAGGTTTAGAATTCGGTGTACCTCAAGGTAGTATTTTGGGTTTATTTTTGTGATTTTTTTCTGTGCATACCTAGAATGGAGTATATCATCAAGCCCAGCAGGGTTTAAATTTTTTATTAATTCGACACCCAATGATTGGGTGATTGACATTAATAAATGACAGAAAAAAAATGTTTAAATGAGCAACATTTTATTTCTTTTCAGAGCTTTACTATCACTACTTTTTGAAAAAAATACTATTATTTGCTATGAAGGCAAAAATATCTTCTTGTATTTCTTTAACTCGAGCATGAATCTGAAAACCGGGTCAATATGGGACGCTAAGGTAAAACTGTTATTTTAAAAATGGTCATAGATCAGAACAATCCTTAAAATTTATTAGTGACATTTTTTTAGGTTGGAGGCTCTCTTTTAGACCCAGATAATCCACCAGAATCATTCTCAGACCTTCAGAAGCTCGTAGAGTATTTGCCCGAGTACACCATCGCAACGGACTCAACTCTGCAGAAAGTTGCTTGGTACATGACCCTATTAAGAGAATGTTTCATGAAAGTAAAGGTTCAAATGGTCGAAAATTCGTTGTGGAACCTCTTTGAGCACATAGAGATGCCACTTTTACCAATCATTGCCGGTAAAGTAGTGACTAAAATTGTATGTCTGGAATAAACAGCCAGCAAAACACCATAAGATTAATTAGGTTGAAATATAATCTGTGATTCAGATATGGAAGGCCGAGGAGTTACCGTAGACTTGGAGAAATTGAGGTCTATGGAGCATCTTTTGATCACGAAACTCAAGGGAGTAGAGCAGCAATGCCACGCCGCGGCGGGGAAGACATTCCAGTTGAACTCGGCGCCGCAGGTGCGCGCGCTGCTATTCGACGAGCTCAAACTCGACACCAAATGCAACGTCAGAATAAGGGAGACGTTAGTAAAAGGTGCCAAGTCTACTTCAGAGGCCACGGTGAGTTGGTAACTAGTGAATTGAGCTTCAGATCATCATACAGGATGGTCCAAACATACACGTCAATAATTTTTTTTTAGCTTCCTCACACTCAGGGGTATCCGAAAATACCCCATGCCGATTTTTTGTAGTTTTCGAGTTATGAATTATTTGAGACTTTTTGAAAATTTCTGGGTTGAGTCACTTTTTCGGTCACTGTGGCGCGATCTGTTGAGATAAATGCCTGATTTTTTTCCTTCATCGCTAGATGATTCAGAAAAATTCACATTCATAACGCTTATCAAACCTCTAAAAAAATAACATGAAATTAGAAAAATTTGAAATGCTGTTTTTTCCCTGAACTTTGAAGGCCGTTTTTAAATAAAAGTTACCATAAAATTTTCATCCAAATGTTTTTAAAACTTTACTATACTCTTGACTATTTACCACGTGAATTTTAATGAGTAACTTCAACGGCATCATACCTAAATTTTCATTGTAAGTGTCAGAAGTTTTTTTTTTATGTAATAAGGAGCAAAAAGCTGGAAGGAGAAGAACGTATTTGTTGAATTTCACACTTTAGACATTTCGAATGAAAATTTAGGTATGATACCGTTGAATTACCTCATTGAAATTTACATGGTAATTAGTTAAGAGTGTAGTTAAGTTTTACAAAAAGATTCGGATGAAAAATTTTAGGTAGGTACCTAACTTTTTTTTTAAAACGGCCTTCAAAGCTCAGGTAAAAAACAGCATTTCAAACTTTTTCAATTTCTTAATTTTTTTTAGAGTTATGATAAGTCTTAAGAATGTGAATTCTTCAGAATCATCTATCGCTATCATTCATCTAATAAAGAAAAAAATCAGGCATTTGTCTCAACAAATCGCGCTACAGTGACCGAAAAAGTGACTCAATCCAGAAATTAAAAAAAAATCGTAAAAAAATGTATAACTCGAAAACTACAAAAAATCGGGTAACATACATATATATCCTCCACACCGATTTCGGCTACGGCGACCGCTTCGACCCCCTACTGACGTCTACCATGGGCTCTAACGTGGCTTACGTAGCCAACCTTGTTTGCAAATAACCGCGTACACTGCGGACACGTTAGAGCACCATTGACATTTGTACTCGATTGCCGCTGGTTTTCGGGCCTTCAGGTCATCGCGTCTGGCATCCAACTCGGAACGCCAACGTGCTTCAAAGTTACAGATTTCAGAGTCCGATAGCTTCCCGATGTTCAGAAGCAGAGGCTTTTGCCGGATGACTCTAGGAAGAGAGAGAAGGGTCGACGTAGACGGAGACACAGTTTAGCCACGACAAGTCTATGGTCCGTCCAACAGTGTGCACCTCGCATAACACGGGTAACTAGGACCTGAGATACATCTCTCTGCCTAACGATAGCGTAATCGATTAGGTGCCAGTGCCTGGATCTTGGGTGCATCCAAGTGGTCTTGTGTTAAGCAGGACGGCGAAACATAGTGTTCGTAACCGCTAACTCAAATTGAGCACATTAACTCAGCAGCAACTGACCATTGGAGTTCATGTTGCCAACTCCATGCCTACCCAGAACTTTCGGCCATGCCTCATAGTCACGGCCGACCCTGGCATTAAAGTCTCCCAATAACAAGATTCACTCTTCATGTGATATTTTTTGAAGGCATTGCGTTAGGTTTTCATAAAAATAATCCTTAAGGTCATCAGAACTATCTAAAGTTGGTGCATAGATGCTGATGACAAAGGAAATTGTCATAATCAAGGTGAAGACGCAAAGTGGTAATGCGGTCCGAGATGTGGGCTGGACATTCTTGTAGACCCTTAAGTATGTCATTTTTGACCGCAAATCCAACCCACAATCGTCTTGCTTCTGAAGGCAGCAGTACCTTACCAATAAAAAGTACCTATAGCCGCCACCATGCTCAACCAGCTCCCCTTCGTCAGCAAGATGTGTTTCACTGAGAGCAGCCACACTTAGATATGCTATACCGACGCAGTTCCCGGGCAACAATAGCTGTCTTTTGCTCAAGGCATACATTGGCATCACGGTCAAGAAACCCGAATACCCCTGAGAGTGAGGGAGCTAAAATTTTTTTATTGACGTATATGTTTGGACCACCCTGTATATCTATTAAAGCACGAAATCAAAATTTCGTTCAGAATGTTAAGATTTCTTCGAACGTACTCCTTGTTGTTGATCTCATGTCTGTATCAGCGCGATACCTCATACACTCTTAATATTAACAATAACATCTTACAATCAGAAGCATCTGTTGCTGAAGCATTTGATAAGTATTTCAGTAATATACCTATAATCACTACAGCTTCATTAAATTCCTCACCAACTAGAGCGGAACATTTGTTGAAAGATAATGTATCTTGTTGCAGTGTTTTCTTTAAATTTAAACATGTTGAGTCACTAGATATAATAAAAGCATTCAGACTAATTAATTCAAAAGATACCGCTGATCTTTGGGGTATATCAGTCAAAATTGTTAGCCACATAATTGACGTGATTGCCCCTTATTTAGCCGTAATATTCAATGATTGTGTGGATGAAGGTGTTTTTCCAAACTTAATGAAACACAGTAGGGTTGTACCACTTTTTAAATCAGGCAACAAACAAGACCCAGGTAACTTTAGGCCTGTTTCAATCCTACCAGCTCTAAGTAAGATCTTTGAAAAAATCATTCAAGAACAACTATTAAGCCATTTTTATGAGAACAATCTCTTACACAGTGAACAATATGGATTCACGAGAGGCCGTTCTACTACTGATGCTGGCATTGCACTTCTAAAACACATCTTTAGGGCTTGGGAGAATTCACAGAACGCTCTTGGCGTCTTCTGTGACT
The DNA here is from genome assembly GCA_947369235.1 of Udea olivalis. Taxonomy (NCBI): domain Eukaryota; kingdom Metazoa; phylum Arthropoda; class Insecta; order Lepidoptera; family Crambidae; genus Udea; species Udea olivalis. Next base: position 21,777,031 of record OX376350.1, on the reverse strand, counting down.
TGTCCAAGGCCTTTGATTGCGTTGATCACGATACACTTATACGCAAGCTTGATTTTTACGGGGTAAGGGATAATGCTTTAGATTTGGTAATTTCGTACCTTAGTTTAAGAACTCAAAAAGTTGATGTTAACAGTGTACTCTCTACAGGATCACAAGTTAAAATGGGGGTCCCTCAAGGATCCATTCTGGGTCCATTACTATTTCTGATATATATAAATGATTTACCTTTTTACTTAAAAGATATTTGTGATGTTGTATTGTTTGCAGACGATACATCTTTAGTTTTTAAAACTGACAGAAATAAAAACTTTTTTGATGATGTTAATGACGCACTTTCAAAGGTTTTACAATGGTTTACAGTAAATAATCTACAGCTTAATGCAAAAAAGACTAAATGTATTAATTTTAAGTTGCCTAATGTTAAAGATAACCCCATTAGTCTAAAAATTGATGGTAATACTATGAAGCTTGTAGATACAACAGTTTTTCTTGGAATCACACTAGATTCAAAACTGCAATGGAACCCTCATATAACAGCTCTCTCAGGCAGACTTAGTTCGGCTGCATTTGCAGTGAGAAAAATTAGGTTATTAACAGATGTTGATACTGCTCGTTCAGTTTATTTTAGTTATTTCCATAGTGTAATGTCTTACGGCATTGTACTTTGGGGTCAAGCGGCGGATATACAAACCATCTTTATCCTCCAGAAGCGAGCTATCAGATCCATCTATAAGCTTCGTGCACGGGCTTCACTTAGGGAGATTTTTAAGGAAATTGGTATCCTCACTGTAGCGTCACAATACATTTACAATTGCATTGTTTTGGTCAGAAAAAATATTGGTCTCTATGCTAAACACAGTGACATACATTGCAGAAATACTAGGAATAAGGATAAAATTGCACTTCCACTCTTTAGGTTACAAAAAGTTTTAGGATCCTTTATGGGGCAAGGTATACATTATTACAACAAAATTCCAAAAACCATTTGTGAGTTACCTTTACATAGATTCAAACATCACATCAAAACAGCTTTATTAAAAAAGGGCTATTATACTACAAAAGACTACCTTATAGATAAAAATGCCTGGGTTTAAGCGCTCTTCTCGATGCGGGATTAAATAGCTCTATTGTAACAGATGTTTTATTGTAAGAGTTAATAGGTACCTAGTTTGTATGTACTGACTAACAATTTTTGTTTTTGAATTGTTTAAATGAATTCTTGTTATTATATTCTTTTATGGTTGGTTTTTTCTCTTTGTTTATATTCTTTTAGGTATCAAAATGGCACACTGCTTGTACTTTACTAACCCCTGTTGTAAACCCAAAACAAGTTTAAAAGAGTAACTGCTGAGTTTCTCGCCGGGTCTTCTCAGCAAGAAACAACTCCGACGCGGTGGTAGAGTCGCATTATGTCTGTATACTGTTTATTTACATATCCATATTATTATGGTATTTATGTCTATTATTTAGTATATTTTGCTGTAAATTTGACGATTTGAAAGTACTGATACAGTCTATTTGAATAAAGTTATTTGAGTTTGAGTTTGAGTTTGAGTATCAGGTGTTCCCAAAATTAGAACTTTAAATAACAATATTTTGTGCAGCTTCGCAGCCTCATGTCCGTCCATCTACTGCCGAGGCTGATCCTGGAGTACCGGCACTTGCACAAAGCTCACGCCACGTTTCTCACTGGTATTGCTCAACATGTTAAAGATGGAGTGGTCAAACCTACGTGGTAAGATTGATTCTCTGTTACCTACTGTTCTAAGAAATTATGATTTTAAATCAAAAAACTACTTTTAATGTAATTTCATCAGGGTGCAGACTGCAGCAGCAACAGGCCGCATTGCTTCTAACAACCCGAACTTGCAAGCTATTCCGAAGGCACCTTTCAGTTTGATAATGTTTCCATCCAAATCTGATGATATTGGTAAGTTTGATTGTCCGTTTTACGTAGCGATTATTGTAAAAGTAACATTTGAAGACTCGTTGCAGAAATGGGGCACTTGTATGTAGTTGTAGGCACTGGCATGTAGACTATGTAGTTGTAGGCACCGGGAAAACCCTGTGTACAAGGGTACTGAAAAATAGCAGTTTGTTGTTAAATTGTTGGTTTCGATCTGTCATTATTGTGTGCCGTTGAATTTAAGAGACATTCAGCCTGAGTTCCCTCTTGGCACCACACACGGCGTAGAATTTATAGTTACTCATAATCTGGTGAGCTGTCTTTGGATATAAAGCTAGGCCCTATTTTTCATAGCACCAAATCCATCTCGTGGTTTTATTTGTTATTCTCTTTCCAAGAAAATCCGGTGCTGAACTTCCGTTCGGTGTACATGTCGCGGTCAGGCTACCAGCTGCTGGCGGCGGACTTCAAGCACGTGGAGTGCCGCGTGTTCGCGCACGCCGCCGCCGACACCGCGCTGCTGGGCGCGCTGCGCAGCGACGACCTCTTCACTGTGCTGGCTGCTAAGTGGTGAGTGATTTTGATGGTTGCTAGTAGTAAATGTAGGTAATGGGGATCACTTAAGCGAGAATGAAAATAAAAGCAAATATATGAATCAACTATTTATTGCTCTGTTCTTATTAAAAACTTTACTTACTATACTATCAATTGAGATCAACTTTAATCACTTTGGCTTATTAATTTTGGTACAATATAAAATTTAAAAAAAAAACAGTTTTATCACGATTGTCAACACCGGTTGGCAATGGTGATCAGCATGTGGACAATGGTGATCAACACATATCGCACACATAATTGTGCGCAGAGTCCCATCCAGTACAATCGGCATGAGCCCAGAGCCCACAAGAAGTGCACCGGTACCATGTTTCATTGTTTTGTCCAAATTCACCACATACAAGACACAAGTTGCTTGCATCTTCTGTATCATCGTTTTCGTCATCCTGGCATAACTCATCCGTATTCACGTCTGACATCGAAGTATCATTGGAGACCTGCAGTATTTTCTTCTTAACCTTCTCACGACTGATCTCCTGTGGCTTGCTTTTCTTCCCTATTCCTTTTCCTTTTCCTTTTCCTTGGGTTTTCACAGCTTTGGCCTTCCTTTTATTTTCTTTTTCAACTAGGGCACCTTTGATAGGTGTAGATGTCAAAATCGTTGCGTGCTGTTTTTGTCTTCCTTGTCTTGTCTTGACAACTGTTACTTTCTTAGGCATTTGAATGAAATTTTGAACACTTGGCAGATCCTTTGATGTTGATGGTATATCAAATTGAGACAACGGTGCAGTCGCTCGTTCAGAAGTAGTGGGACAAAATGTGGAGGTACTTGGAATAGGACTATTTCGTTCTAGCTCGATAGTAGCTGTTATGGATGATACGGAGGCAACAGCACCAACAGAAGGCGATCCTGAAATAGAGTCAGCAAGATCTTGAACAACGATTGGCTCTGATTGAAGGACTTCAGCTGCTATAAAGTCTTCATCTGAAAAAACATTGGAATTCATCGGAAATATGCCCGTTGCTTTGAATCCTGCTTCGGCCTTACTCATGGAGGCAACATTAGAGAATGCTTTTTTGACCAACGAAGCAACATCATAGGGTGTTATTCTTTGTGAAAGTTGGCTCTTCATGAATAAATCGCATTCTCTTCTATACGCAGCTTTGAATGGACCAAAAAAGGACACATCCAATGGCTGCATGCGATGAGATGTATGAGGTGGAAGAGATAGCATATGGACATAGTTTTCCTTACAATACTCAAAGATGGCCAGTGAAATGTGGCTAGCATGATTATCCAATATTAATAGAATCGGCTCTTCTGCAGAAGGTTTGGCATACTGGGTAAAATGTTTGAGCCATTGAAGGAAAAGTTCTTCATTTATCCATCCGTTGTCCGAACATTTGTATATTGCTCCTGTTGGTCCATCCTTTTCAAGAGTCGGGGTCATCCTCTTTCGGGGGAAAATGAACATTGGCGGGACATATCCACCTCCAGCACTCATAGCGCAGAGCATAGTGATATTCTTACCCCTCTCCCAACTTGTTATGGACCCTACTCTCTTTTGTCCCGTTGCAGTTAATACTCTTTCAGGCTCTTGGACGGTAGAGATGCCGGTTTCGTCACAATTGTAAATATTTTTCGGCAAAAATTTGTATTTTCCCATTAGTTCTTCTAGCAGTTTGTAGAATCGTTCAACTTCAGTCTTGTTAAAGGCTGTAACCCTATTGATGCTAGTAGCTTCGGGCTTCCTCACAGAAATATTATTCCTGGTAATGAATCCCTCAAACCAAACTCGACCAGCCAATCTTGTACTCTTATTAAAATCGTGTTTCAGATTTAGGGCTTCAGCGTATTCAAACGCTGCTCTTTTTATTTTGTTTGGGGTGCAGCCGTAGAATATGTTGGCCATTTTCTTGATTAGGTCCGCGAATTCTTTTTCCATTTCAGGAGTGAAGACAGTTTTACGGCCGAGACGAGGTGCCTTATCAAATTTTTTTTTGTACCTCTTGTAAAGACTGGCAAATGGAATATTCATGGTCTTCGCGGCTTTTCTTATCGAATAATTCTGTTCAACGATGAGCGTTATAGCCCTTTCCAGGTCGTCCATAGTCCAGTTAGCTTTATTAGTCTTTCTAGAACGAACTTTCGGCATCTAAAAACAAAAAAACATACTGTTTTACCGAGATTAGGTAGTGTGGGCAATAGGGATCACTATGTAGGTAATTGGGATCACCCGATTCCGATTACCTACATGGGCAAAGAGACTGAGAAAAAATCCTGACAAAAAAATTATAGGTTATAATAACAATATCGCTGATAAATTGAACACTAAAATGCTACGACTGTCACACTTTACAAGTACAGAAATAAATATTTGTTATTTTGTGACTTACCTTCGGATTTATCAACTCGAAAAATTAGATGAAAATGGCGCGAAACCTTCACACGCCTGTCACACTCCGACGCATCGCGCGAACTGAGTAAATTACCGGTCGCGCACGGGAATGACGTATTGCTATCGTGTCGTTATGTTGGCATCGGTGGTTCGCGTTCCATTTTTGTTATTTTGAGGTGATTACCATTGCCTACTGACTCCCATTGCCTACATTTACCCTACCACCGGAAGTTAAGGTAAACGGTCGCTTGCTCAGCTCACCTTATGATTTGTCGTGTTCCTCTGGGGAAATAATGAGAATGCTCACGCAGACTCCTTCAAAGGTAACCTGAAGGGATTATTTTATGACAACATGGCTGGTTGTTTTTGAATAAATGGCAGAAATTGACCGCCGTTGTTATAGTTTTGCAGATAGAGTTTTTGCCACATCAAGTGATATAGTCGTTTTCGCGTAGATCAAGCATAAACTAGCAATAATCACAAAGAGTGTACCTAAATAGCAATGACGCTATCTGCTAATTATCGGCTACTGTTAGCAAAAAATGGCGCTAAAAAGTAAATAAAAGGAGCAGATTTCATTTCGGAGCCTCCAAGGGATCTAAGCAAAAATTAATTCTTCTATATCATAAAAATGCATGGCCTGGTAGTTACTAAAATATTTAGCGCCGTATTCGATCCCTTCAACCCCGAGAGGCAGATACTTAACGATGACTTCTTCCTCCAGGCTAAACAAGAGTGAGGCAGAGATATCCGCGAGCGACCGCGAGCGCACCAAGCGTATCGTGTACGCGAGCCTGTACGGCGCCGGCGCGCGCAAACTCACCGACATTCTCGATGTGGGCTACGACCAAGCTCTCGCCATCATGGCCAGCTTCAACAGTTAGTTAGACTCTTATTCCTCGTTAATTTTGAAGGACATGTTTCTACTGACAAGTTTGTAAGTAGACTGGGAATTTAGGGTTGCCTCATAACGTAAGAATCCCAATCCAACCTGAGTCTGGCCACAGAAGAGGGAGATAAAGTGAGGAAGAGAAAGGTAGAAGTCTTGAATATGTGGCACCCAGTAGTCACTGATTTGAGTCATTAAGTGAACACACAATGCAGTCGGTTAGGATACGATTTGTCGTCTTTGTTGTAAATTATTTCTTGACCACTTGTAACAACGTCTTGTCTATATTACATACACACATACCATAACGTCTTTTTCCCAACGGGGTAGGCAGAGACCACAGCTTACCACTTGCTACGGTCCTAACACACCTCTTGCGCTTATTCCACTCTCATTAATCCTTTCATACTTGCTCGTCGATTATGGGTACTCCTTCTGAGCACGTCTTGGACTTGTCCTAAGTACGTCCGTCTAGGCCTTCCCCTTCCAACAGCTCCATCAACCCTCGCCTTGTAAATTTGTTTCGTTAATCGCTTTTCATCCATCCTTTCCATACGCCCAAACCATCTTATCATTTCCATCTCAATTTTTGTGACAACATCCTCTTTCACACCACAACGCTCTCTAATTAGGCTATTCCTCACTTTATCACTCAATGTCACTCCTGCCATACTTCGCAATGCGCTCATTTCCACTGCATTTATCCTACTTTCATCTTTCTTTTGCCATACCCAACTCTCATATCGTACATAAGCGTCTGCACTAACACCCTGACATGAACAGCCAGTCGCGCCTTCTCTGACACCTTCTGACTGTTCATAAAGGCATGCAGCGCTCCATTTAACATATTCCCTGCATTCACTCTTCTACCAATATTAACCTCATGCCTTCCATCCCTTGTGAACCTAGTTACACAAATTCTTTCACTTGTTCTACCTTTTCACCTCCAATTAAAACATTCTGTCATATCCTCCTCTCTTTCAAAAACCATGGTTTTTGTCTTAGTCTGTATTGAAATGTGTTTTAAATTATATTTTACAGAGAGACGGCACTGGTTCTCTCACTAAAGTCATATCCATAAACATCTATTTGCAATAACTTAGAGTCTGACGTATCCCCAGGGACGTTCCCCGCCCTGAAGTCTTTCGGTCGCAGCGTAGTCGCGGAATGCGCGCGCGGCGGCGGCCGGCTCAGCACGCGCTGCGGCCGCGCGCGCCGCTTCCGCGACATCGGGAGCATGGACTTCGCCAAGAGGGCACACGCGGAGAGGCAGGCTGTCAACTTTGTCGTACAGGGTAAGTGCCCATAACATCGGTAGCAAGACAGTACGCAGACCTACGATATTACCGATTTGATTGTTTTTTTATCTATCGATGATTTAAATTATTCCGAATGATCAGTTATTATTTCAGGAAAATGACATGGCATAACTATTATGCGGTAGGCGATGAAGACACTACTTAAGTGAAAATGTGAACTTTTAACTAAATTTTATTCTGAGGTTTTATACAGAGTTAGTCAGACATTCGTATTTTTTTGTTTATAAAAGTTAGGTTCTTTGGCTTTAACTTATAAGAAAATTTATTGTTACCGTTGAGATACCTATGTTCCGAATAGATCGAAACAACAGATTTTCTTAAATAAACATTTATTTCACTTTTCTACAAAGTGGATCATAAGTATATTACAATGCAAGTAATGTAAGTTCACGGCGGTGGCAAGCGCGGAATGAGGACCCGGCGCCAATGTGGCTGCGCGGGCGTCTCCCGCGACCCCTCGCGTTCCCCTCCGTCACACTAATAGCACTGTGCGCGTGCCACGCTTAAACAACCTAAACAGGGGCTTGTGTCCTGCTGCAGATGCAGTACTTGCCTGTTGGATTGTGTCTGTAACAGTGCTGTTGGTGTAGGCTCTGCGGCGGACCTGTGCAAGCTGGCCATGATCCTGTCCTCACAGCACCTCCGCGGCCACAGCCCGCCGCTGCGCGCGCACCTTCTGCTGCAGATCCAGTACTTGCTTGTAGGATTGTGTCTGTAACAGCGCTGTTGGTCCAGGTTCTGCGGCGGACCTGTGCAAGCTGGCCATGATCCTGTCCTCACAGCGCCTCCGCGGCCACAGCCCGCCGCTGCGCGCGCACCTTCTGCTGCAGATCCAGTACTTGCCTGTAGGATTGTGTCTGTAACAGCGCTGTTGGTCCAGGTTCTGCGGCGGACCTGTGCAAGCTGGCCATGATCCTGTCCTCACAGCACCTCCGCGGCCACGGCCCGCCGCTGCGCGCGCACCTTCTGCTGCAGATCCAGTACTTGCCTGTAGGATTGTGTCTGTAACAGCGCTGTTGGTCCAGGTTCTGCGGCGGACCTGTGCAAGCTGGCCATGATCCTGTCCTCACAGCGCCTCCGCGGCCACAGCCCGCCGCTGCGCGCGCACCTTCTGCTGCAGATCCAGTACTTGCCTGGATTGTGTCTGTAACAGCGCTGTTGGTCCAGGTTCTGCAGTGGACCTGTGCAAGCTGGCCATGATCCTGTCCTCACAGCGCCTCCGCGGCCACAGCCCGCCGCTGCGCGCGCACCTTCTGCTGCAGATCCAGTACTTGCCTGTAGGATTGTGTCTGTAACAGCGCTGTTGGTCCAGGTTCTGCGGCGGACCTGTGCAAGCTGGCTATGATTCTGTCCTCACAGCGCCTCCGCGGCCACACCCGCCGCTGCGCGCGCACCTTCTGCTGCAGATCCAGTACTTGCCTGTAGGATTGTGTCTGTAACAGCGCTGTTGGTCCAGGTTCTGCGGCGGACCTGTGCAAGCTGGCCATGATCCTGTCCTCACAGCGCCTCCGCGGCCACAGCCCGCCGCTGCGCGCGCACCTTCTGCCGCAGATCCAGTACTTGCCTGTAGGATTGTGTCTGTAAAAGCGCTGTTGGTCCAGGTTCTGCGGCGGACCTGTGCAAGCTGGCCATGATCCTGTCCTCACAGCGCCTCCGCGGCCACAGCCCGCCGCTGCGCGCGCACCTTCTGCTGCAGATCCAGTACTTGCCTGTAGGATTGTGTCTGTAACAGCGCTGTTGGTCCAGGTTCTGCGGCGGACCTGTGCAAGCTGGCCATGATCCTGTCCTCACAGCACCTCCGCGGCCACGGCCCGCCGCTGCGCGCGCACCTTCTGCTGCAGATCCAGTACTTGCCTGTAGGATTGTGTCTGTAACAGCGCTGTTGGTCCAGGTTCTGCGGCGGACCTGTGCAAGCTGGCCATGATCCTGTCCTCACAGCGCCTCCGCGGCCACAGCCCGCCGCTGCGCGCGCACCTTCTGCTGCAGATCCAGTACTTGCCTGGATTGTGTCTGTAACAGCGCTGTTGGTCCAGGTTCTGCAGTGGACCTGTGCAAGCTGGCCATGATCCTGTCCTCACAGCGCCTCCGCGGCCACAGCCCGCCGCTGCGCGCGCACCTTCTGCTGCAGATCCAGTACTTGCCTGTAGGATTGTGTCTGTAACAGCGCTGTTGGTCCAGGTTCTGCGGCGGACCTGTGCAAGCTGGCTATGATTCTGTCCTCACAGCGCCTCCGCGGCCACACCCGCCGCTGCGCGCGCACCTTTTGCTGCAGATCCAGTACTTGCCTGTAGGATTGTGTCTGTAACAGCGCTGTTGGTCCAGGTTCTGCGGCGGACCTGTGCAAGCTGGCCATGATCCTGTCCTCACAGCGCCTCCGCGGCCACAGCCCGCCGCTGCGCGCGCACCTTCTGCCGCAGATCCAGTACTTGCCTGTAGGATTGTGTCTGTAAAAGCGCTGTTGGTCCAGGTTCTGCGGCGGACCTGTGCAAGCTGGCCATGATCCTGTCCTCACAGCGCCTCCGCGGCCACAGCCCGCCGCTGCGCGCGCACCTTCTGCTGCAGATCCACGACGAGCTGGTGTGGGAGGTGCACGAAGACGACCTGAACATAGCCGCAGGTAGGATTGTGTCTATATCCGCTGAGGGCGGATTAGTATCTAAATTCGCATTTTTGGAGTATTTTTTTGGTCCGTTCTACACTTTGTTAAATTATTATAAATGTAACGATACTGAGTAACTGTGTTCTGTACGTGTACCACGAGTTGCGGAAAAAAGTTATATTGGGATGACACATGGCATGACAATGTCAAATCCCAATACATTTTTTTTACGCTAACGATAATGTAAATTTAAAGTGGCAACTCGTGGTAGGCGTACCGTTACTGTTTGTTGTACAGTTTTTTGTTTTTCTTTTGTAGAGGCCAATAAAATGGTTATTTTTTCTTGTAAATTGGTGAATACCTAGATAAAATTTGACGTTTCGACATATTACTGCATGCTCAAATTAATACGCAAAACATAGCAGAGGAAAAACAGATGCTTACGTTTAAATTTGATATCATAATCTGGATAATTTGCCAAAAATGCCACGTTGCTGATCCGCCTATGTCAGAAACTGATGTTAATCATCAGTCTCCGTCAGAAGGTTGGAGTGACCTGTATGTTTTTACCATGAGTTTACACCGATGACATTTTTTACCAATGTTTCCAGACGTCTTTCGATAACATTTCAACAAAAAATACCCTGTTATAAGCGTGAAATGTTTGTATTATCGTTATTTGGCAGGCGTTGTGAAAGAGGCGATGGAGGGATGCGGGCGCGCGTGCGGACTGGACCTGCGCCTGCCCGTGGCGCTGCGCGCGGGCCGCTGCTGGGGGGACATGCAGCCTTGGACGTAGCCTAAGCGACAGCCTTGTCGGTACTTTGTGACACCCTGTGTACGACACCCCCACCATGAGTTTACGCTGACGATACTCGCTACCGGCTTTTGTCAGTTTGTATGGGATTGCTGTACAGCGCCCCTCGTGAATAAAAATGGAACTAAAATTGAAAAGTTACTGTAGTTAACTATCGTATACGTAAACTCATGGGAGCGCAGTACCTACTTACATTGTTTCTAGACACCCTTTTTTAGGAATTACATAAAATACAAAGCTATTAATTCAGCGTTTTTTATTTGCGAATACGGAAAACATATACAGTGAATTTCAAATATTATAACCGACCAACTCATATTTTATAACAGCAAACTCATACATTCTTTAGAATTGATCGGTGAAAATACATTCTACGTAACCAGTTACACGACATACCTAAAGTATAAATCGATTGCTAACCCAGGCCCCGGAATACAACAAAAAGATCGAAGATTATTAAAATAAAATTTTAATATCAATCTTATCCAGATATGAAAAAGGCGCTTTAAATTAGTTTTAATAATGCTCCGAGAGCTGCCAAGAGAGATCTTAAGTAATTTTTAAAAGGGAAAAAAATTAGCTCGTTAATCCCTAATTTGGCTTTCAATCATTTGATCAATGATCCCCCGGAATGTAAATATTAGCCAAAGTATTTAAGATTGCGTTGGTCTGAATAATCAAGTAATTAAGTACACAAAATATATCAGCATAAGACTCCTTATAATCCAGTTATTACATTTTCATAAACACTTCATATAGGTACCTAGACACAAAAAAATTATAGAAATTATTCAAATCATAAAAATAATACATCCCACTTATCATTATTTTGGCAAGAGTTCGGCAAAGAAGAACAATGTTATTTTTGGGATGTTTTAGGAAGAATTAATATCAGTTTTTTATTTAACTAAAATATCTATAGTAAAAGGTACATTATAATAGTTATATTTTATTTTACTAGGGGTCGATATTCAAATTCCATTACATATAAACCGCCATATATATATAACTAAGTTGTAAGCACTAAACATAATGGACCAACCTATGTACACTTAGTTTGCAATAAATGATTTAATTTGAAAAAACAAGTATTGTTTATTTATCTGCCTAATGTTACAGAAAAAAGTTATATTGTTGATAACATAACGTTTTTATTTTAGAGGTAATATATTTGTACGTGGAATTAAGATATCGACTCTATTTATGTATTCTGTTATTGTGCGGACAAGTATTATCATGTTTGTGAATTTGGGAAGACAACTTTGAAGTACACCAGCGAATTTTACCCTGACAAAATATAGTATTTCTTTCTACATATAACCTAATATTATTGCATCTAAAAAGATACAAGGTAAAGCATAGTCAAATTGGAGAAAGCAACTTTTATCTCTTAAAAGGATCTGGTTACAGATGTATAAATCATCCAGACTGAGTAAGTAAGTGGTAAGCTTGAGATTGTGAGGCAGATAACAATATCATAATACTATAAGAGTATGTATTGTATTTATATCGCATTCTGAGAATTCATTAAATTTTAATCACTAAATAGTAATATGACTCGCGTTTCACATTAAAAGTATAGGAAGGCTAAATTAACTATAGGTACTTACTCCATTCATTATAGAAAGTCATTTTTTTTTACAGAAGTAAAAAATGGGAGGAGAAAGAGACCGATTACCGTCGAGGCTTTAAAACACCCGAGATCGGGAATCGCACTTTCTCTCGAGTGATACATAGTGCTTAATACTACACCTACGAGGAAAATAAAAAACTTAATTGAAATTTATATTGAAATTGTTGCAGTTAGTGAAGCTGTTTCCTTCAACTGCGGCGGAGTTAAAAAATCTTCATCATCACTATCACTACTTATCATTTTGATAGACTTTCTACGAAAACTGAATCCTCAAACAACACACAAATTGAAAATGGCGCCCATGGCGTCTGCAATTTTCACATGTTCTTTTTTCAAATTGTTTATCCTGCCGCCGCAGGTCATAGGTAGGTCATAGGTCATAGGTCACAGGTTATAGTCAAAATCCTGAAACAACCAAAGCTCTCAAACCCTTTAATGAGGTAGATCTAACATTGGCCAAGATGAACGAGACCCAGCGGCTCCTCACTTCCGAGACTGAAACGAACAGGGTACGAGGTAAATCCCCAACCTACTATACAGACCATTGGACATTCTCTAGGAGAGACTAGTAAATTGCGGCCACCTATAGCACAAACAAAACCAATAAAATCACAATCAATTTACGAGAACTTAAAAAGTGATGAATCAGGATCATGGTCATGATCAATTTTACCTGTCTAGGTATTATAAGAACTTGACATACTTTTTTATATTTTACTTTATATAGTTATTAACACTATTAAATTAATTAGTACCTTTATGAGTTGTGTATGATAACAATTAAGAATCGAATCGAAAAAAAACCGAATTAATGTACTAGGTTTAGACTTAAATTGACAGTATAGGTTTAAAAAAAAAAAGTTTTATCATTATAGTATCGGTTTTTGACATAAATAATATAACTATTTTAAAAATCTAAAAGAAGCAGGGGTTAAGTATCCGAAACGGCCAACACATTTTTACTGACACTATAACTCTACCAAATCTAAAATAACCCCTTCATACGTTGTGGCGGAAGGGTTTTCATATTTTGTCAGGTTATACTCGGGTATGTCATACGGCCATGGACTTAATATACAAAGTCCATGCATCCGGCATTGCAACGTCAAATTAGTATAGAATCAAAAACGACAATCGTTCACACTAACAGTATGAACGATTGCCGTTTCTCATTAGTATGAACGATTGCCGTTTTTGATTCTATTACTCAAATGCAAATTGGCATTCATTTTAGCACCCCTGCTTCTATGAGCCTTTTATTTCTAATGTTAAAATGAATGGAGTATAACTTTATTAGATACTTACTATTATTAACGTTTAGTATAGTAAATAAAGATTACTTTTCATACCTTACATGTGACTTGCCAGAAAATTAAGTACTGGCCCAGTACCAAATTTTATTTGGGAATTTTACTAATTCATCAATACTCTAACAAAAAACCCACTTTATCGCTAAGATAGTTCGTAGCATTTTTAATTAAACGCCATTTTTTTATTTACCAGGATATTCAATTGTTTTGGACCATCCAAAATTGAAATAATACTAGCTGCATACACACAAAAATACACCTACATGTATAAATTCTAAGTCTCTCACAACTACAAATTACATCACCACTTCATTAATTAATGACTATAAGATTCTTGTGGCTCTATTCAGTGCCTTAATACATGACTAAATATTCAATAACAATATCAATTTCTTTGTTCTTATTTTATTCGAGTGAAGGAATGGGTATTGGTAGCAATTATATTGAACCAATCTCGTATAAAACATTAAAACAATTTAAAAAAAGTTTCAACACCATTAAGGATGACTTACAGCATTTAACTGTAACAATACATTTGACGTTATTCAAGGATTTGAGTTTAAGTGGCCATCGACAACAGTCAGAGATATTCATAGTAATTATGATGGTGTCTTTCACCTTCTTTTCACTTCTCATGCTCTAAAAGTACGCCAATATAGCCCTACAAAGCGGGACTAAAGGGACCACTTTAGTCCCTAGGGAGTAAAGAGTAATTAGTTATTTTATTTCCTTCATGTCACATAGACAAACTCAAACAGCCAGTAAAAATATACTATTATCTGTGGAGTGTGGACCGTCTTTGGGAGTTTTAGTTTCATGGTTTGTCCGCAAAGAAGGTGGCGCCATGTGTTTCAAATTGTTAATCTGTGGTTCAGTTCAGAAGAAAAAACTGACCACGAAAATTTCAGAACTTTTGTCAAGTGTAAATTTGTTCGGTTTTAAATGTTTTTGTACTAAATTGACTATTTTTCTCGCACTCAAAGTGAAAAGTACAGTTTGCACCTCGAGACTAAACGCCAACTTAATATACCCTCGGTGTCACTGACTCCTAACCACCTCTGGTATATTATAGCTTCGTTTAGTTCCTCGTTAAGAAATATACTATAACAACATTGTCGAAGCGATGTCTCTCAGACAAACCCGAACATAAACTATTAAAAGTGGAATAACTTCATTTCCAATGCAGCGTTACTATGTCAAACAGTTATTCTCATATTTTCGTACAAGACTAAAGTCTACTTTGTTTTTAAAATATCATTCAGTAATTTAGAGATTCGTACAAGATTACAGTTTTTTTTGTGGTTTCACAATGTCAACCAGTTATATTTAGAGATTCATACATTCTTTTATGGTCTTACAATTCCAAAAAGTTATATTTAGAGATTTAAATAAGATACTGCTTATATTGCAGATGAGAGATTCATACAACATTTCAGCCAGCGCCGCATGCCGATATAGTGCAGCATTGCCAGTTCATACAATTCTTAGCTATTTTAAATAATTCTGATGTTCGTTTTTCTCCCGGAAGTGTATGTGGTGTATTATCTCAATAACCTGGAATAAAAGACACAATTTTACTAAACCGAAGCTTGGATAATGTTATTTTGATAAAGATTCATGTTTCAAATCCCGGTTAGTGGTATTTTATACTAATCTTTATTAATATTATAAAGAGGATGATTAGAATTTTGCAATAGAAAAACTTAAAAACTACTAGAGACCGATTTTAAAAAACAATTCACAATTGTGTAGTATAATATTAAACAACCAATACCTACACCGTCGATAACCAAAATCGTTCAGCGGTTTATTTTTATTACTAAAATATTAGTACCAACATCCTTTTCAGTGGAATTTATCTACATTTTACCGGTTGATTATTCATATCGTTAATGTATTGGTAAATAAATAAACAAACGGTATAAATGTCTTCCATAGTACGATTCACATTGACCAGACCGCATTAATTGAATTTGAATTGGTTTTTCGAGAGCCGGTAAGCTACGCACAAATTCTGAAGAACGGAATGAATTGCCTGTAGATTTAGACCTGACTGGCTGGATTTAGCACCTAGTTGGCTCCATATTGACGTCTTGCCTGTAAATAATTCTGTTCCTAGGTTAATACGCCCCTTTGTGTTTTCACAAATTGCTTTTACTTATTAACGGTTCGGGACGTTCCGTCTGAATTGTATTTTTCTACATAAAAATCCGTCTTACTAAATAACCTATTTGATGATCCGTCATCATATCCATCATCATCGGTCACGTACCGTCATCGTAACTGCACAGCGATGAGCGTGACCAGCCGCTGGCGCGCCACGCGCACGTCGTCGTAGCGCAGCGCGTGCAGCCCGTCCCCGCGCGCGCGCCGACGGTTCTCCGCCATTATGCGCGTGCGCTCCTGGTTCTTGGCTTCTTGCCGGTGCACTAGCATCGTGTATTCTGATAGCTCACGCGGGAATCTGGCGTTCGACAATATAAATATTTGTTAATTTGAAGATATCTCATCTTCAACCTAGATTTAATTAACAAAAATATAAAAGGAAACAGCGCAACCGTGTCATAAGTGCCTAGTGCGAGTTGCTTAAAGCCATGTATTCACTAGGGGCAAAAGTCGCTCGACATGTCGCGAGCAGTCGCGGGATATTTACGTGCGACTGTCTGACGACAATGTCGGTCAACAATTTGCTCGTCCACATACCGAAGTTGTGGTCGCGATGTCACCCGACATACTTGACCTATCTCCGTCAGGTCGCGTTCCGGGATCAGCACTGCACTAACCGGTGCCAGTGGGACTGTGATCGTGGCAATTGTTGGACCAGTGGGAGCCTTGGCGGTATTGTGTGTGTAGTGTGTATCGGCCCGCCGGCCAGGAAGACCCGTAGAAACGATGGTGCCGCTGGCCGCCCGCGGCAAAGTACAGGGGCCCAAAAGGGGCTAACCACTTCTGGAGGCTGCCCCACCAGGTCGCGCATAATCTCGGGGTGGCTCGTCGTGCCGGGTGGTGCCCGGTTCCGGTAGGGCCCGGCGACCACACCCGAGAGGGTGCGGGGACCACCGGACCAGCGGACCGGCCTACACTATTCCATACGATTAATACCTATGCAGGGCACCACGCTTTTGACTTTCATTGCCTCGATCACAGTCGTCTTTTCACGCTCCTCCCTTCCTCCAACTTCTATGGCAGTCAGAAGCACGAAAAAAAAAGGCCAACAGCGGCAACCCCATCCCCCACCAACACGCTCTTTGAGGTGGAGTTCGCTAACATCCGCGGACTACATGCAAACCTCAACGCCGTCCATCAACACCTTCAGACGGCAAGGCCTGCGATGCCCTTTTTGACGGAAACACAGATAGGCCGCCCTGCCGATATCTCATACCTGCACTACCCTGGCTATGTGTTGGAAGAGTCCTTCCAACCAAAAGCCGGTGTTTGTCTGTTCGTCAGGGCGGACGTCTGCTGTAGCAGTCTCCGCTGCCTAGAAGACCCATCCTTTTCCACCCTCTGGGTGCACGTTGGCCTGGGCTCCACGAGCCGGGTCTATGCGTGCATATACCGCTCCCACATAGGCGACGCCGAGACAACTCGACTCTTCGAACATCTGAGTCAGGCCGCAGACAACGCTCAGGCGCAGTTCCTAATTGCTGAAATGGTGTTTTTGGGAGAATTTAATGCCCACCACGAGTCCTGGTTAGGCTCATCAAAAACAGACCATGCAGGCCGAACTGCCTATGCGTTTGCTCTCACGCAAGACCTGACGCAAACTGGTACACCAGCCCACCCGTATATCAGATATTGTCGGTCATACACCCTCCTTATTGGACCTTCTGCTGACGAGTCACCCAGCCAGGTATAAAGTGTCGGTTGGGGCTCCATTGGGCTTCTCCGATCACTGTCTAGTTGGCGCAACAGTGCCTTGTGCAGCTCCCCCACAACTTGTGGAGGTGACGCGGCGGTTATGGCACTACTCGTCGGCAGATTGGGACGGATTGCGAGAATATTTTGCCTCCCTCCCTTGGCGGCAGTGCTGCTTTGGAGAAAAGAATGCTTCAGAGAGTGCATCTGCTATCGCTGACGAGATGAGTACCGGAATGGAATACTACATTCCTTTTACTGATGTCGCCAGTGCTAGCAAAACTGGTCTCTGGTTCAATCGCGAGTGTGCCGCAGCTGTTGAACAAAAACAGGCAGCGTACCGCGCTTGGTCTAGGGCCCAGGTGATGTTCGTGCCGAACTGCAGTCAGTCGATGTCAGGAAAGCCAGTGGCCCTGATGGAATTCCAGCTGTGGTGCTGAAGAAATGTGCAGCGGAGTTGTCTCCAGTGTTCACTAGCCTGTATCGCCTCTCCTACAATTCGGGTCTAGTTCCCAAAAAAGGGGACCGGTCTAACCCTGCCAATTACCGTCCAATAGCCGTAACCTCAGTTTTAGCTAAAGTGTTCGAGCGGATCATAAACACGCAGCTCATCCGCTACCTAGAGGATCACACTCTCATTCACGACCGTCAGTACGGTTTCCGACCAAAACGGTCTACGGGTGATCTTCTAGCGTACGTAACACACATCTGGGGGGAGGCTATGGACAAGCATTGGGAATCTTTGGCCGTCAGCCTTGACATTGCCAAAGCTTTCGACCGTGTATGGCATCGTTCTCTTCTTTCCAAGCTTCCGGCATATGGTCTGCCACCTCGCCTATGCGACTGGGTCGCCGGATTTCTGGAGGGACGTAGAATTGGTGTCCTATGCGATGGTCGAAAATCACGCTTTCTCCAGATTAATGCCCGAGTGCCGCAGGGCTCCGTCTTGTCGCCCACGTTGTTTCTTCTGCATATCAATGACACGTTATCTCTTGGAAATATTCATTGCTATGCGGATGATAGCACGGTCCACGCGCGTTATTACGAGCGCCCTGGGGCAAAGCAGACTGACATCGAGAAGGGGCGAAGCCTTTTTATTTATTTATTCTTTATTGCACAAACAAGTAAAGTACAATTGGCGGACTTAATGCCTAGAGGCATTTTCTACCAGTCAACCGCAAGGTATAACAGTTATATTAAATTTTGGGCTACGCAACATTTAAAAATGGCAGCGAGAACAACAAATCTCAGGTATTAATACTTAAATATATTAAAAATAATAATACATATATACATATGATATTATACCAATCATGCAAATCTACATACTTAAATATTTCAAAATAAATATGTAGTATATTTATTTTATAATACATCATATTGCCATAAAGAAAGTTAAACAAAAAAGTCAGCATCTGAACTCAATGACATAGTCTGAAGTCTTGTTGTTGAGCTTGGCGGAGTGTTGGACAGCATTTCAGAATGGGGTGCATGCAATCTTGTCGAGTTCAATGCCAAGAAAACGCAGGTGTGTGCATTCACAGCAAAGGCGTCGCCGTTTCTTTCTCATCCCACTCTTCAGAGCACCCCGCTACCGATTAAGGATAGCCTAAACATCCTTGGCAAGGATGTTCGTAGCAACCTAAACCAGCGGGACTACATTGAGAGCGTCATTAGAACTGCAACCCGTAAACTCGGAATCCTGAACTGAGGGAGACGATTCTTCACGCCTGGGCAGCTCTGTCTTTTGTATAAGACACAAGTTCGCTCGTGTGTGGAATACTGCTCTCATCTCTAGGACAGTTCCGCAAAGTACCTACTCAGAGGGTGGCAGCGAAGTGCTATCCGTATTATTGGAAACGCAGAGGCAACTCTGACCCTTGAGCCTCTCCAATTGCGTAGACATTGCCAGGCTAAGTGTTCGTAATCGCTTCTTCAATGAGGAATGCTCTGACGAGTTATTCCAGCTTATTCCACCCTCACCTTTCTACTCCCGTACCACGCGTGCTGGACTACGGCGTCATCCACACACAATTCAACATGTTTGTCGTACCATCCAGACGTGGAACGCTCTTCCAGCACATTTATTTCCTTCCTCTTATAGTCCCGGGTTCTTCAGGCGGGGCGTGAAAAGGCATTTCTGCAGGCCTTCAAGGTGAGGGTGGCCAGCCCAGTAATTCGTTTGAATGACTGGGCTTGTCAGCCTCATATCTGGACCTCACGACCGCTTTCCATCAGGTGGAGTGAGGTCATCTTGATGGGCAATATAAAAAAAAAAATACTACACACTACTGCCATAGTCGCGGATTTCGAGACACAAAGCGACAGGCGTCCTCACTGATCAGATGCTGTCGGGCGACCGTCGAGGGACACGAAGTCGCGCTAGGTCGACGCTTTCCGAGCGTCGACACGCGACATGTCCCGCGACACGTAGATGTCGCCTGCGAAGACGGGCGACGTATACCGCGAAATCGCCCTAGCGACAAGGTCACGGAAGAAATTTCCTCTTGTGAATACATAGCTTTATGAGATTCGAATGATGCCGCTAGTTGGCGCTGACTCGATGACATACAAATTGTCATTTACGAGCTCGCAGAACGCGATAGTGAAGTCATTCACATCTCAGCATTACCCTGGGCTTGGTAGGCTCTGGCGCTTAACAGGATCTATCAATGTGGACACATGTTTTAGAGGGTTATGACACAGCGAATTTCACCTCCTAACAGAAAACCACAGCTTAGATACAACTGCTTTAACAGTGTTGTAGAACACCAGAATAGCTTGTGGTTTTTAGCTAGCGCTAGAGCTCATCGGAGTCCGTAGTTTGGTCAGCTAGGGGATCTTATTTTTCTTGCTGTAATGCCTCTGTAATGTCTCTCGGGTGCACGTATTACTCGCGTTACCTTTACTCACCAACAGAAACACACCAATAGGATACAAAAGCAGAAAAAAAAGTTATTTGGCTGTTCTTTTTCGTAAGGTGAGAGAATTAACATCCAGTCATGCAGCTAAATTACGGTATATTTATTTAACCACCTCTTGATTGGTATTCACCTCTGTATCTGCAGCCCCTTGTCCGCGATCCGGGCCGCCAGGTCGTCGTCCTCGCCGCCCCAGCCGCGGAACCGGTTGGAGAGGCCGTCCACCGCGCGGAAGTGCGCCGCCCGCAGCGCCGCCACGCCGCCCACCAGGGAGGCGTAGGGCAGCACGAAGCGGAACTTGTCTATGCTCGCGCTCATGTGCCGGGGCTGCTGCAGGCACGCGTACAGGTTGCCTGGATATGAAGTTAAGTGAAGCCTATAGCTATACTCTCCGGGATGCGGTAATTCGGATTTCCTGACTTCAAATTCCGGGCCAGGCAAGTATTTTGCAGCCGTGGTTTCTGATCAGCCTGCATTTGACAAACGTGGTGATTGAGCCAACATCTATTAATTGTAGAAATGGCCTGATTTCAATGTTGGAGGCCTTTGCCTAGCAGGGAGACAGTACATAGACCTACTAGGTAGGTACACTATCACGCTGCTAAGCAAAAGACCCCATCATTGATATCCTGCACATGTGTTTTAATCCTCTTAGTGTCAAAACACACTATGCCGCAAATACGTGACGGAAGTTCGACATGATTACGCCTGCAATGCTGTTTGAATTACTGATGACACATTGTGCCGAAATTACGTTGCTTTATAGCCTAACTTCGGTCGTGCGTAAGTTCAGCGGCAACTTATTTTGTAGAAGCACACAATTATAGACACTGAATACACACACAAAGTTGAGCAACTGAAATTTCTGCCGCGAAAATTCGGCACTTAAGGTGTGTCATATTAACCGAATACGTCGGACGGAACGTAAAATCAGCCGCGGAACTTCGGTCGCGTACTTCCGGCATAGTGTGTTTAGACACTTAAAGTCCCGGGGTCTTCGAGCAAAACGTAAAATGACATCTAGCCGGCCAAGACGAGGTTGACCAGCTCAATAGTGACACCATTACCAAGTCTTTAGCCAAACTAGTACTATGCTGTGTCGTTGATGACTGACCTTCGTTGAGCGGAAGCAGGTCCACATCGTGTAGAATGAGGCAGGGAAACTTCTCGAGAAGGGCGTATCGCGCGCCGATGTTGTACAGGAGGCCCTTGTTCCACGGCTTGTTGTCTTGCTGCTCGATTAAAAAAATTCTGAAAGAAATACATTACAAATATTCAAAAATGTGTGTCGTCCCCATAGGTATCAGCTACTTGGCCGGTTTTTTTTATTTCTTCTTCACTATTCAGCTACTAACAGATGGAAAAGCAACCGGCTGCGACTCGCGAATGACGACAGTATTGATGGTCACCGACGGTCGCCGACACGCCGCGACAGTCTCCAACGCACTGCGACAGTCGTAGGTATACTGGCGAATATGCGCGACCGTTGGCAGCGGTCGCCTGCTGCACGTCTCGCGGGCGGTAGCTGGCATGCTGTGGTTCCTCTGTTAGCACGCTTGGCCTTTAAGGTGCCTCTGTGGTGAAAGTAACAAAGTGAGATTGAAAGCAGACTCAAGTACGATTCACACCGACCGGCTTGCATCGGGCCGGGATAGACGACATTTTACAATGCGGTTAAGGAAAACGAACTATGTAAACAGAATCGAGCAGGTCCGTGTGAATCATACCCTAGTGTTTGGTACCCACTCCCTTCGTCCACATGCATTAAGCGCTGTGAATGGTTTGCATGCAGATAACTTACTTGTAATGAATATTTTGTTTCCTCAAAAAGTTATGCATATAGGGCAGGAAGACATGTAATTGGCTCTGTCTGTTCCGATATGTGACTAGAATAGCGACGCTGAACAGCGGGTTGCAATGCTCCGGTACAAAGCTCCCGTTGTTAATGCCCGTGGGCAAGAAATCATCATAATTTGTTGGTACATCCCAACTATGAATCGATTTTGTACTTTGTAATATATGGTCATATGTACAATCAGGTTTATTCTCTTTCAAAACTAAATTGGAAGCAATCTCTCTATGCAGTGCTCTTGGCAAGTCTTCTCTTGGTAGACTTGCATATCGGTAAATCCCATAGTAACCGAACAGATGAATGACCGCAATGAGGCAGAGTACAAAGGAGACGCAAGTGCTGACGCGTAGCTGCAGGGGTTTGCTGATCAGAGGCCATTTGGGCATTGGATGATCGTTTCGGAGTGTTTATCCTGTTAACTATGTGGTCTCAGCACCTGAAATAATAATATTTATCAAGTTAATTTAAAATATGTTACATTTTAATTCCAATAAAAACGTGTTTTAGCAATGAACAAAAATTACGGTAAAATTGCTTTACCTATATTTATTTTAGTTCGAATGCAACAAGGAACTATAAAATGTTATGCTACATTTTACTTATTGTTTAAAAAGAAAACCTTCATTTGGGACCCTTGGCATGAGTTTACATTGAAGACAGTCTCTAGTGAATTAAAATGGTATAAAATTGCATGTTGTTGTATTTAACTATGTAATTTACTTGACCTAAACTAATGAAACAAGGGTACATTATTTGTGACATTATTTCCATTTGTTTTATTATTTAGTACTTATGGTGAAATATTTTAATGCAGAGATTTATCTCTGCATTATGTTTGTTTTTTTCTGTTTCATTCAAAATATGTTATATGTTTGCCGTTATGCAGCACAATGTTGTTATCACTCCAAGCACAGGGGAAGGAAACAAACAATAGAGCATGCTTATCATCAGCTTGGTCAAGCTCCTTTATCTATCTAAACTAGGGCAAACCAGTCCCACATTTTAACAAAATATTCCATTGTTATTTGATTTTTTCTATCACTTCTGTGCGTTATTAACAAATCAATGTTTTTGAATTTTAACTCATAAAATGCAATGACTTAATCTCAGAAACGTATTTAAATAAAAATAGATATCTTAGCGAACAAACTCCGATAAGGCTCCAGAGTAAAGCGAGAGGTGCAATTACATTGTATAGGCGCCAAGTGGCAAGGGGCGCCAAAAAGGTTGATTTAGAGCGATTTTGTGAAAAAAGCAGTCCTCAGAAAGCAACTGCTCCATCAGAAAAAAAATAAAAGGTGTTCAAAGTCAAGTTCAGAGTCTGATCAACGGCTAGATCTGCTACTAAAGAAAGTAATTAAATGAACGGCCTATTTATTTATCTTTCTATTTCAGTTAATAAGGTGTGTTAAGAAAATCTTTTGTTGGCCAATGTGTTTAATATTTTAATGAGATACCTGAATCTCTCTTTGAACTGCTTCTTCACAAGTCACAAATTAAAGCCAAAATAATGAAAACAGGTTATCCTTATAGTCCAAGTCTTTGTCGTCTGTACTGCGTAAATTAAATGATTGTAAGCAACAATGTTGAAAAGAGTACCTATCGAGTTTCTTGCTCGATTCTTCTTGATGGAAGAAACCTCTGAACCAGTAATTGAGTTGAGTCACATAATGTCTCAAAAATGTATTTAGTAAGTATTACTTAAAATTATATTGTTTTCTGTAACTAAACCTAATTAATTGTTTGGAAAAACTTATAAATATTGTTTATCTTTACTTTGTTATCTTACAAATATTATAAATGCGAAAGTTTGTGAGGATGTACGTATGTTTGTTACTCTTTCATGCAAAAACTACTGAACGGATTTAGATAAAACTTAACAGTAAAACAGCTTATACATCAGAACAACTTATAGGCTACAATTTATGAACATTTTATGAATAGAAATGAAAGTTCACGCGGGCGAAGCCGTGGCCGGAAAGCTAGTTATAAAATATATTATTTACTGTACTACACACTGTCCTTGACATGTTCTACTTAAAATTGATAAATGGTGCAATGATTAATGATAGTAAGGAAACGCTTCGTTTATCTTTGTCGTTGCAGTGCGTATTGTTTGGCTAGCGCGGTAGCGCGGACCTTCTTACATACTTTGAATTTGCGCGCCATTGCATTTTGTAAAGTGACAGCTCACTGACAGCAGCCAGCAATCAGCAGATTGTTAGAAGTAAACAAAACATTATTTTAGTTCGTAAGGAAAATTTAATAAACTTACTACTGTTTTAGATATCAAGATATTTAAATGAGTTTATTGTGTAAGGAGTTAAGTTGATTTGAACTCCTAAAACAAGGCAAATGGATTTTGATCGGCTCGGAGATGAACTAACCTGCAAACCTCTTGATACGTTCAGTGATATCCAATTATTTTTACAAAATCCTCCTGCTTGGAGATCACTATGTAAAGAGTTACAGCCGCACAGCAAAAGCAAGATAAAGAACATTGATATAAATAAACATGAAGGTGTAAGCAGAACCTTCATTGACGGACCGGAAACATTCTGTCATTTTGATCCGGATGCGAATGAACTCGAACGTCATGACGAAAAAAGTTTACCCAAAACACTTGTGTGTCATGATATGGCCAACGGATATCACGATGACAGGTAAGTAATTTATTTGTTATTTAATATTCAGTCAATTCGTTCTAATCGCATCGCAAGGGGTATAATACTTTAAAAGTAGCTTCATTTTATTTCAAGTTTGTAAAGGCAACTACACACTTACTTGGGTGCGTTCAAAAACGGCTTGGTTACTAAGTTATTCTTATTCTTGCGTTTCCGACCGTAAAGCTTGTAAAGTATGTATTTTGTGTTATCCTGCGCATTCAGTAGGTTCAATCACTAACTTCGAGGGCAAGAAAAACTTGATTTTGACAGATTATTGCTAGTTGACGTTGAATACTGCATCGTCATTGGCGGACAAGCTGACAAAATGCGAGGGACTATAATTTTATAGCAATTAATTCGCGATGCTAGTTAGATGATAAGTGGGCTCCGTTTATCAGTGTAGTTAGTAAAAAAGATTTTATGATAATGCATCTTCATTGGCTGATCAACTGTCAAATTTAGCAAGTAAAAAATGGGGGTATTCTGTGTTTCACAAATAGGGTATAAAATGTATTAACGGTCACTATTTTGGAACGCTGCTAACTTAAAATTGTGTTAATTGGTTTGTTTTCTTTCTAGCAATATAGATGGCACTGGTAAATACGACGCATACACGTTCTACAACTGGGCCGGTATTGATATATTTTGCTACTTCAGTCATCATTTTATCACTATTCCCCCGCTTGGATGGATCAACGTTGGACATGATCATGGCGTTAAAGTTATTGGTAGGTATTTAAATGCGGTGGTGCGAGAAAAATAATGTATGCGCGACCAAAGTATGTAATAGAACTTTATAAAAAATACATAGAAGTGTTAGCTAGAAGTAATTTGGTCTTTTAATATTATATTTTTTAGATATAATCAATATCCCTATAGTGCAAGAGTTAAATTACTACTAGAAATTGAACCCAAGTTCAATTTCTAGGCAGATTTAGGAACATTCATTATTTTAGGAATTATAACTTAAGACTATAACAACGTCCGAATTATTTTTAAGGCAAAGCCAATCAAAAGTGTACTTTTACAGGTACTGTTATCACGGAGTGGGCGGAAGGTATAACACTGTGGGATGAAATACTAGCCTCGGAGTTTGAATACAAAAACTTTGCAAGCGCATTAGTTGCAATTGCAAAAACATTAAAATTTGACGGTTGGCTTTTAAACATAGAAAATAAGGTACGTACTTTAATTTAATTTAAATTATAATTTTGAGCGAACTTCGTTTAATGTAGAATTTGAACGTGTAAAAGTCGAAATTTGTAAAGAACTTAGGCATCGTACCGCAGAGCAGGCCACGCAGGTGCGCAACGTGCAAATGTACTACAAGGTGCTTTACTTCCTGAGCGCCAAGGGCGAGTTCATTCGTTCGAAGAAAGTAAATAATAGTATGGCTTTTTGAAGGGTTCCTTCTATCTGGCCGAATTTCGTTACTTCGAATATCATTTAGCATAATACATTTGGCATATTTTTGTTTAGCCGAATATGTTAAACGCATAAACAAATGTTAGCATGATTATCGTTTTCTCGCAGCGCCGGAGCTGTGACAAAAACAACGCTTGCTGCATGGTGCATGTTGTATTATGAGTTAAGATCATTCTGCTTTTGCCAGATATCAAATCGTCCAAGCACGGTATAAAAATGGTTCTTCTGAAGTATTCTTCATAAGTATCGCTGGGAGGGTTGCTTCGTGCAGTTTGGTGGGCAGTAACTCGAGGACGCTGGATTTCTACTTGCAAGACATCTTCCACTATCTTGCAGCATGCGTTATATATTTCCGAGAATACCGGGTTAACATCGTCACGTTTCACTTTTAGTTTTCCGATAATGTCATCGGAAAATTTCATAACAGAGGCCAGGTCGTGTGTAGGGTTCTGCAAATATGCTGATAGTGGGAGAGTGTAACTGAAAAATCTTCCACAGGTTATTAGAGAAATCAAGAAACTATTCTTTTCCATCGCAGCTATGAGTGTAGATGCAGTTTGGGCAACAGTTCTGTTTGTGCAAGATAGTTCTCTCAATGTAACGACAATAGGTTCGAGTAACTCACAAAATACATTTATAGAATCGTGACGTTCTATAAATCTAGTGTCACACTTGCCAATCAGTCTTTTTTTCCTACTTTCTGGTGTGAGCTTTTCTACATTTTCCTTGAACTGTTTCCCGGCTATTGCATTGTTGCGAAGTAAATTGCAGACTTCTTTCACAACGCCCATTGAATTTCTCACCTCGGGAACTGAAAGAGCTTTTGAAAGAACTAGGTTCAGACGATGAGCCGAGCAATGTACGTATGTGGCCTAAGGAAATTCTTTTCTGATTCTCGTCTGCACACCACTGATGTGTCCTCCCATGGTAGCAGCTCCGTCATACACCTGACCAACTAGTTTATCGAGGTTCAAACCAATCTCACGACAGTTCTTCAAAATTTCTGCTCTTATATTTTCGGCACTTAGGTCGTGTATTTCAATGAAACTGAGAAAGTCCTCCCTCAAAATACTTTTATAAACGTATCACGCACACAAAGACAACTGTTCAGTTCCACTCACATCTAAAGTTTTATCGCCAAGAATCGCGAAACACCTGAAGTGTTTATTTGTGTCACAACTTTTTTCTGAATTATCTTTCCACAAGTATTAATTATTTCATTTTAAATAAAAGGGCTAAAATACGTTGCATTTTTAGGGGTTGTTAGGATATGATCTTTCAGGATATTATCATAGCTTGCTCGGTATCGCAGCAGAGCCCTGAATTTTCCATCTTTACAAAGTGGCTTTTCTAAAGTTAATGGTCCACTGTCTTTGTCTCCAACTCTTGCTCTCCACAGAAGATGATAGTTTCGATGATGGGTTTTAGTGCTGTTCTATTTCTTTCCTTTGCTTTGCGCCTTTGATCATTAAGCTGCGATACAACGTCTACAGCTGCTGAATCCATTACGCGTAAGAAATTTTCTGCGCATAACTTAGAAAACTGGTGATATTTAGCAGCAGAACGTTCGCGAAATCTTTCTGTTGCATCTTTTCAATTATCAAATGGTTTGCTGACAAAACTTCCAAGTGTCTGATGGGAACCTTTTCCAGCGGTGCGTGATGAAAACACAACGCAATATTTGCAGAACACACCGTTCATACTCGGTGAATATGTTAACCATTCCCATGATCCCATCCGTTCTCTTCGAAATCTAAGTTTCCTCTTTCCAAAGCTACTAGCCGGAAACGAAAATGACGCATCTGGGACAAACGGCTGTGTAATATTTGTTTTCTGTTCATCTGTGAGTACAAGAGGAGGATACTGTGTGTCATATATGGCATTAGAAACCACGCCGATATCAGGAAAAGTTTCACTTATAATTATTGTATCTAAACTGCACGTTTTTGAAGTTAATCACTCTCCTTCATCTCTACATCTCCTAGCCGGTTCGGCTGAAATCACATTTTTTTCTGTTAATAAACTTGACGAAGTAGTTTCTATTTGTCCACTATCAACAGAAGCCATACTTGGAGTAGTTTTATCCTCGCTAGTAGTAACTTTTTTTTTTGCCACTGGCTTGAAAAAGTTGTTTATTCTCTTCATTTTAGCAGTTGAAATTTATATACGTTTAAACAAACACAAATCAAGAAGCACTCTCATTTTCACACATTACTTTACTTTATTTAGGTAATCTGTAATGAGTAGGGCGAACGGCCCAACAAATTATGACGTCTCGAAATAAACTGACATGCAGGTTCCTGGACTCCCGACTTATTTATACCACATTTTCGTATTCTTGAACACAGTGGAACATTCTTGCGCCATCTTTTATCTGATAGCAGAAAGTTATAGAAGCTTCTCGATATTTCGCTACTCGTCCTACTTGACGACCTTTCTACTATTACTTTTCTACTCGACGATAGATGTCATTATTGGCTTCGTTCTCGGTTTCTCTCTAAATAGGTTAGATGGCGCTCCTAGTAACGTCGCTAGCATAATCAGACCTAGATCTATCTATATTTTTATTTTACCCACTTATAGAACACACAGGCGAATAAATAAACAGACTGTTAAAACGTTTTTTTTTCAGTCAGATTTCGGGGGCGGGATAAATTCCAACTATCCCCCCCCTCTGTATACTTGCTTGATTAGAAGTGGTCACTTTTGTCATAAAATCAATATCTACTTAATCAATATAAACACGTTGGACGCCGCCGTTCGGCTCACCGGTGACCGGCAAACAATATATTTTCTACTGTGTCTGGATTGGCGGCAGTCAAAGACTTAAAATAATAAATTAACCCCAATAATTAGAAAATAACCATAACCTCAATAATAACATTAACCCTTAAAATTCAACATTTATTGTGGGTGTTTAAATTACTTTCTTATTTTGTTGCAGATAGCTAAACCAGAAGTCTTACTGGCATTCGTTGAACATTTTCACAAGGTTTTGCACCAGGAGTTGGACGATCCTGTTCTTATTTGGTACGACAGTGTCACCGTAGATGGCCATCTTAACTGGCAAAACGCGCTTAATCACAAAAATAAGTAATTATTTGACTATCATTGATTCTTCTTAGTCTTAATGCTCTTGCCAGAGCTGTCGTGGTCGTCATGTACCTACTTGTGTTTCTGGGAGCTTTTTGTTTCAGCCCCCTGAAAAAAAGCTTAGGTACTTGTTTTTCCCGGATTCTGTTTTGAACCTGCTCCATATAACCGAGGATAAAACTTACGAATTTTGTAACGAAAGTTGAGCTTCAATCAAACTAAAGCTGGACTGGGCTACTCAGCTTTGAGTGACAACATGTGCTTTAATGTCGAAGGTCATGGGTTCGATCCCCACTCATGACAAACATTCATGTGACGAATATTTGTGTTTGTTGTGTGTCTGGGTGTTATTATCTATTTCAGCATGTATTTTATAATATTTATTGTGACGACCGACTTGGTGTAATGGTTAAGAAGTTGGCTACTACACCAGAGGTCGCGGGTTCGATCTCCGCACAGTACAAACATTTGTGTGCATGAACATGTCTGTTTGTACTGGTCTGGGTGTCTCCTATGTACAATAAGTATGTATTTACAAAAGAAAATGTATTTAAGTATGTTTATCAGTTGTCTAGTATCCCATAACACAAGCTTTAATTAGCTTACTTTGGGGCTAGATGGCGCTGTGTGGAATAATGTCCAGGGATATTTAAGCAGATATGTCTCTCCTACATCATAGTACAAGCTCTGCTTAGTTTGAGATGAGATGATCTTGGTGTAATATGTCTCGGATACATTCATTCATTTATTACTAATGCTCGTGGGTAGGCAGAAGGTTGGTACAGAGGCGTTCACATCAACCTTTTACTAAGGGATACCTTACACTGCTGAGATAAGACCTATTTTGTATTCAGCAGATATATTTTTTTCATGGCAGGCGTCCGTTGTCTCAAGCAATAGACCGTTAACAAGTCTACCAAACCATTCACCTCCATAGCCGTTTTTATTTTTAAACATTTTAATAACAGTCCTTGCATCTTCTGGGTGTTGTCTTTAGGTAGAAAACTGAGCAGATGTACGCACAACAAAGTAGATTAAATGGTATCAAAAGGCCTCTACGTGTTAGCTTCGGCCCCACGCAAGCCTCAAAGGACCGGGTCCCAATGGGCCCGAGAACTTCCAAAGTACCAACAAATAATAATAATACGGTCTTTGACATGACGTCTTTTTGTAATCATTTTCTACAATATTATTTTTCAGTTTATTTTACAGTTACATTACAGCTATTTCTACAAAAAAACGGTGACAAGCAACCGCAAAATCAGTTTTGATAAAATTCACGACAATTTTAACCCTTGTTAATAATTTCCAATATGTCAACCATGACAACAGTCATAGTACCCATACCCATAAAAAAAAGGCGAGAGCGAATGTAAGCGCTAGCCCACCACGACCGCCCACTCCGTCGCCCAGCTCGTCAAAAGTGGAGGAGTTTGAAAAAAAATTAACTCTCACATCGTTGCGAACAATGTTTTGGCCCCTGCTCAGAATGTAGGATGTAGGGTTGGGTCCTGAGGTACTAAAGAACTCCTCCGCATAGAAACGACTGTTTGCTAACAAGTCCGGCAGAATCGGAAAGCTCTTTCAACTGCCTGGATTGACTATAAGAAGGCCTACGATTCGGTGCCCCATTCATGGCTCAGGAGGATCTTAGAGCTGTATAAAATTGATATAACTTTGACATCTTTCTTGAGCACATGCATGGGGTAGTGGATCACAGTCCTTCGTCAGCATGGTGGTGGAGATGGCTCCCCTGATCCGCAGGACTCATGAGGATAGAGCGAGGTTTTTTTCAGCGCGATAGTTTGAGTCCTTTGTGGTTTTGTTCAGATTCAGATTCAGATTCATTTGAGATTTGGCTCTGAATGCTTTTAGTACCTTACTAAAGGATTCAAAGCTAGGCTATCGGCTTCGCAGAGGGGGCGAGTTCATCTCTCATTTGCTGTACATGGATGACCTGAAGCTGTTTGCACCAAGCCCCCAGGTCTTGATGGAATTGTTAAAAATCACCGAGACTTTTAGCAACGCCATCAAGATCTAGTTCGGTGTCGTTAAGTTTATATATTTTTCTATATTATTATTATTGCGCGTGACGCATAATGGGTCAGGTAACTGGCCTCGGTACCGCCGGTAAACAACACCCTTCGTCCAAAACTCCACTTTCATGCAGGTCGACAGATGTTCAGTTGGAACCCTTACCACAAATGAATTGAAATTGACATTGTGGCGGCTCTCCAACCGTTCGACCCTCACGGTGAACTTGGTTTTCAGTCCGACACACTGCATAATATCCTCAGAGTCCGTGGTGAAATGTAGTCGGGACACGTACAGCAGCGTCGATGGTACAGCTGGACACAGAAGATGGTTATGTCCAGTCGGGGCGGTACCACGAAGATGACGCCTGACGGGCTTTTTCTTCTTCTTTCCTGCTGTAATAAAGCTGTCTTCGTCGCAATGGTCTCGTGGTGCCGCAGGCGAAGCAGGGATGATTACCCTGCTAACTCTTTTCCTCTCATGTGTTGGCCGCTCAAGTTGCAAAGTCGAAGCAATGGTGGCAGGTCGGCTGGCGGCTGCAGCGGCGTAAGCACGTTGAGGAGTTGACGTGCAGACGCAAGACGTTTTCGGCGTGGGGAAGGGTGGATCGGCAGGTAGCCCCGGGGCATCGCGCGAGGTGTCGACGACCGGTGACTCACTCACCTGCGCCGACTCGAAACTGCCGACAAATGCACTTTGCGCCCCGCGACGAGTGTTCACGTTACAAGCCTCGGTTGACCTACATACCGAAGTAGTGCCACTTAATAAAACCACCTGGGCACACAACTCACTAATGGTGTTAGCCGAGGCTTCCAACTTTTTCATGACGTCAGCCAAACTTGCTTTAAGGAAGTTAATATCCTTAAGTATTCTGTTAGCGTCGACGTGGTGGAACGTGACTGGAGGGAGCGTATGCAGCTCCTTCGCCACGAATGAGGGCACCTCGTCCGGATCCATCTCCTTCAACAGAGTGATGATGTCGTGCACAGTCTTCTCCAGGCGAGACGGCATCTGGTCAGCCTTGCCGACGGTTCGGAACAGCAGGACCTTGGCACTGCAAATCTCATCCTCCTTAAAATTAGTCTAACAGATCTGCAAGATGCTGATCTCGTCCATGGTGTCAATGGCATTTTGAACAAACGCCAACAGCTCATTAACTACAAGTGGTCGGGAACCCATAGTTAAAAACGGCGCTAAAGTTGTTGCCGCGCAAATCGCGAATAAAGAATTCTTACTGCGCAGTGGCGCACGTCCGTTTCCGAGCGCGCATCGCACTGCACTCTAAACTCACTCTCTTTCATTAGAAATACGAATTGTTTTTACATTACAGAGTGCAGTACTCGCTCTGTAACGAATATGCCAGAGACGCTAAAAGTAAATGTCTAAATAGTAAACATCTTAATTAAAATTTTAGAGTTTTCTTCGATGCATGTGACGGATTTTTCACCAATTACTCTTGGAGCGAGAAAGATGTCGTGACAAGTGCTGTGAATGCAGGAGACCGTTTGACTGATCTATTCATAGGCATCGATGTCTGGGGTCGGAATTTCTATGGAGGTGGCCAATTTAATATACAAGAGGTATCGTAAATCTTTAAGATTAACTTTTTATTTTTGTGCAATAATGCACTGTGTTATTCTGGTGTCAGGTTAATCAATACACGTATTCTACAGAAGTCCCCTGCCACATCTTTCTGCATAAGCATCATCCACCTGCTCGCTTTGCAAGCAAGCAGGACATTATACTACTACAGCTATAGTGATAATTCAAATTAATGGTGGGAATTTTGTTATGCTGGTTCTACGCTACCGAATTTGTGGTTTTTTGTTTTGCCTTCTTTTTCATTTGTCAATAAATCATTCATCCTTCTATCCACTAATATAATGTATTTTTCAGGCTATTGAAATTGCACACACGCATGGCTGTTCATTGGCAATATTTGCGCCTGCGTGGACACATGAAGCGATTACTTTGGATAAGAGCGATGCTAACACAGTAGCCATGTCTGAGCACTTAAATAAATATGAGCATTTTCTACTCAGAGACCGCGCACTCTGGGACAACATCTGGCGGTATCTTAACACTAAATTGCCGTGTTCTTTGCCGTTTAAAACTTCTTTTTGCAGAGGTCAAGGATTAAAAAGACGCCTGTACGGAGAGGTAAAGTTTTCTTCGTAACAGATTTAAAACCAAATTATCATTGGATGTAAATTACATTCAAATTGCTGGCGTACTTAAATATATGTTCTAAGAGAAATATTTTTCACTAGGTGGTCTGCCCGGTGCCGTGGTACAACCTACGTCACCAGCAATACCAACCGAACTCTGCACATGGACCACATGGATACCTATTGTCAACTATTGAACATATTATGTTACATTGTTCACGCTCTTTAAGTGGCACCGGTAGAGAATTTGATACAAAGGGTATAATGAAGTATAGGGAAGCACTACAGTTAAGTTGGAATGAGTTGCACCCTGTAAAAAGTCAAGAAGAAGTCGCTATTGTTCCAAGATCAGACAGTTTATCAGCAATTAAAGATCATCCTGCTAATGAGAATGAACAAAATACCCCTGAAGAAAGTTTAGAGAGTAAACCAAAATCGAGCATGAAGAGGAAAATGAAAAATGTGTTTAAACACTTATTTCGAGTGAAAAATTCCAGAAAAGATGGCACTGAAGTAGATAATGAAGATAACAAACAACTGCTGGAAACTGAGCCCGTAATGGCACAAAAACGCGAATCAAAACTTGAATTGAATAAACTAGAAGTCATACCGGAACAAAATTCTGAGCCAGAAGTTAAAGTAAAAAAACAAGAAGAATTTTTGCAAGTACTACCTAAATCGGAAATGTGTTCTAAAGAAGACGGAAACAATCAGGAGTTACAGCTCAAATTCAAAGATTTGGAAAACGAAAAAAACAAGGAAGGAGCCGACAACCTTGAACTTAGCAAAGAAAATAACAAAACAGCTATCATACTAAAAGAAGAACAAACACATGAAGTTGATAATCACGGAAAAGGTGAACAAAACTTAGTGTCAGAAGAAGTAAAACTTGATAACTTGAATTCAGTAGACGATTATGAGCCGAGAACATTACAAGGCAGATCCATGGTTCAGATGTCAATTAACATCCAGCTGAAAAACCCACTAGAAAAAACACGTTATGGGCTAGCAAGTGTGCCTGACGAAGCAGAGTGTCTTGAAGTTTACCACGGAGATAGCTTTATTGGTGGCAGTTGTCTGAAGATTAATCCTTCAGACCCGTATTCACGGCAGCACAGGTTCATAAGGGTTTTCCATTGTGATTTTCTGTGTGAGCATAAGTTAATAGTTTGCGTGGTAACAAAACATGTGATCGCTTACGAAGAGCAATTTCTAAATCTTAAAGTCTACATGACAGATGCTCACGGAGAGAATCTGAATGTTGTGCTGATTGGTCGCGACCTACCGCAAGCACATCACTCGGAGGATAGCATGACTCAAATAAAAAATATATCCCCTGTGAATATGATATCTCAAGAGAAGTTTCGGGAAGTCCAAAAGTATTTATTGTTGAATGAACCTGGGTTTTATGTACCTGTCGAGAATTCCTATAACTGGATAGTCAGGTTAGTTACTACTACTGATATACATAGTTCCTTGTTTTGGTACTGGCCTACTTGCTCTGTTGTTCGTTTAACTGTTCGGTATATAAATGTTGCATTAAAATCTTATGTAGTAGTTGAAATAAGTATACCTTATGCCATGGCTGCGGTGCTTTTCTTGACAGCGTAATATGCTCAAGAAACCCATCATATTGAGAAAAAGGACGATCAGAATATATCCGCTAATTTGATCAGTCACTTTTACGTTGTCAACCTATTCATTTACATGGGTTTTATCATT
The DNA here is from genome assembly GCA_947369235.1 of Udea olivalis. Taxonomy (NCBI): domain Eukaryota; kingdom Metazoa; phylum Arthropoda; class Insecta; order Lepidoptera; family Crambidae; genus Udea; species Udea olivalis. The sequence continues at coordinate 21,741,865 of OX376350.1, read as the reverse complement.
TTGATAAGTCGTTCAAAAGTGTCGCTCAAGGATCCTCGGTTAACGAACCCTATGTTCTTTATCTATTTTAAGGTTACTTAAATTGTATTTGATCTATTTTTAGGTATTATGAAATAGACGCACCGGGAGCTAGGGTAACGTCCATCAATGCTGACACAGGATTGGCTCGAGGGCCAATATTGTTGGGTCATTTAGGAATCTGCCAGAAACCAATGGTGAGTAAGAACTGTTCAGAAAAGTTGATTTACATTAAATCAGAAAAATAAATTCGTTATAATTTCTGAACATAGTATTATTTAAAAAAGGGATCGCCGGTGTTCTATGAAGTGAGGTGCGAGTTTTCGTGGGTTAGTGCGCGTGTAGTCCTTTTTATAGAAATAAATGATGATTGTTATTCAAATGTTGACATTGATGTTATCAAAGTATCGAAAGGAAAATTGGTTTAGGTTGCCAAAATACACAATCTAATGTTTTATTTATTCAATGTAATCAATATGCAAACTATTAAGAACATACGTAAATTAGATAGATAAATAAATGTTAACTACATTAACATTTAGTTAGCGATATCTAGTGTAAATTAGCTCACCTAAGCCCGTATTTATTTAAAAGACTCTGTGGCGTGGCATACTAGAGTATACCGAAATGTTATCATATTAACTAGTTTATGTGGAAGTACTTGTATGGATGTTATTGTATTATTCTTATACCACTGAATGACGTAATAATTCATAATTATTTAATCATTTGTTTTACAAACATATTATGAAGATATACAAATAGTTATAAAACTAAAATGTATAGACCCTTCAAGGGAATTAAACTTCTCTCAAAAAATAAATAAAATATTAATATAAAATTAACTACAATAAAAACAATTTAAATAACACTTGTTTTCATATAAACTTGTATCTGTGTCTTACGAGAATTTACCAGTGATTATTATTAAATACTGGCCCGCTGCTTCGCCCGCGTGGACCAATTTTTCCCAAACGATATGTAACAAATTTTTCATACGGATCCCTCACGTTTTAAAAAAATGTATATGCCTATAGCATTCAGCAATAATATAGCTTTTTAACAGTGAAAGGATTTTTGAAATCGGTTCGATAGTTTCGGAGATTACTTACCTCAGACACACAAACTCACAAACGCCTAAGTACCTACCTCTTACTCGTATTAGTGTAGATCGATCATGCAGTAGGTAAACTTCTCTTTCTTTTGTTTCAGGATCCCGAAAGCCAGTAATGTAAACATGGTTTTCTTCAACTCCGCGATCTTAAACACCATTGTAAAAATAGAATCTTGAAAAAAAAACAACCTTGCTCCGAGGGATTGAGAAGACGCGTGAGGAACAGTCTCGCTGGATCACTTTGTAAAAATTGTGGAATGAACTCCCTCCCGATTCCCGATGAGTTATAGTATGGAGTTCAGAGGGGTTTGAAAAGGTTTTTGCAGGGTTGACAACGCGCGATTGATACCCCTGGTGTTGCACGTGTCCATAGGCTGCGGTAACCGCTTACTATCAGGTGGTCCGCATGCTTGATTGTGACCGACGTGGTATAAAAAAAAACTTTTTTCCAAGGTTGATTTCAACTAGTTTCTTTCTTTAGATTGAAAATAGATCATTGTTAAACTGCTAAATATACATTTCAATTACCATTGTTAAAGATAATAAGTAATATATAAATACTTAGAAATATAAAATTGGTTATAAGTGTGAGTTTTTTCTTTTAATAACCCAATTGGTGTGTGTGTTAAAAGTAGTTTGATTTGTAGCCGAACTAGCCGATCATCTTGAAACCATTTCTATGGAATTATAAATGAGTAAATATTCATAATTACCGTGTGACGTCATCATTGACATAACATTTATGTTCGTGCTAGCGCAAAGAAAAAACTGTTTTTAAGTGCATTAGTAAGTCTGTTCCTTGTCCGTCTATAAAGTGTATTAAAAAAAACATTAATCAATATTAACTATAAGATAAGATAAATAAACTTTATTGTACAACTACAAAGAAAATAATTACAACAGTGCTTAAAGACGAATAAAAAGTTAGTCTAGTACAATTCAGGCGGCCTTATCGCTAGGAAGCGATCTCTTCCAGGCAACCCACGTGTAAGGAATTTACTAATAAAATAAGAGAAGTGGGTAAGGTAATGAGAGATCATAGGATAAATCAAACATATTGTATGAGTACTCCTATACACAGGTCATGAATTTATAATGGATACTATTTAACTATTCCTATTTTATGTTTCATCCAATTAAGAAATCCGTAAATTTGCCTTCTAAGAAAGTTTATGTTACAATGCTTCTATAACATTATTATTTCTACTTACGAGGGGTATTCAATAATAGTACATTAAGATATAAGTGCGGTAAGTTGAAAATTACAGCCGAGGCGATATTGCGAACCCGAGCCATAGGCGAGGGCTACAAGAAAGCAGAGGCTGTAATTATCAAAGCGCACGTATGTCATACGACGTTTTATAACATATTTGCGAGGAAATAAATAAAACTCGGACTTTCTAAACAAATAAATCTTTAATCACTTATAAAGCAGTTATAAACATTTTGACTTGTTCACAAATTAGCGATGCGCGCGCATCAGCGCTTTTTTTAAGGCAAAGACATAAAAACAGCCAGTATTACTAATAAAGTAAATTAGTATTTTTGTGTTTTTGTTACAGATAAATGGTTGTAATTTATTGTCAAAATTAATTAAATCAAAGAATTGAATGTTTATTTATTATATTTTATTTCCCAAAGTTAATTTTATTTATAAAATGTTGGCCTCTTTTCTGACATAAAAACTCTTTGCTAAAATTTAAAAAAGTACAGTTCGTTTTAGACGGAGCATCTTGATAAACCGTGCGTTTTACCCAAGAAGGCTAGAGACTAAGGAGAGATAACTCCCTGGAAAGGGTTGGACTAAATCCGTATCCCACAGTGACGCATGCGCATTACGCTTCTTTGCCGCGATCCTCGCGAAGTGTCAAAATTGGTCAACACAACCTCGAAAAACAACAACTGTCGCACGTGACACCGTTCAAAACAAAACCATGTGACCATGAAATGACAAATAGCTGCCGCTGCACATGCGCAATACAGCGTTTTGCCCGGCACAGAGTATACGACTTTCGGCCCTCGAAAGCTTACCCCCACTTCGGGAGTTATCTCTCCTTAGTTTCTAGCCTTCTTGGTTTTACCTTAATAAAAAAAACTCATGCGTTTTACATTACAATAACGCACAAGTGCGTAATGAGCTACTATAGGATATTGAAATTGGTGAAATAAGAGACCCTTTACGAGCAAATATGTTATAATAGTACATTGTTACCCTAGGGGTGAAAGTAACTTATTTAGGCCCGAGACGGGGTTTGGCGCCCGGAACGAAGTGAGGGCGCCAATAGTTCGCGGGACTAAATAAGTCTTTAACCCGAGGTAAACACTGTGCTTTTCATTCCAAATACAAGGAAAGTGAAAATAAAAACATGACTTAGCTAAAGAAAAAATGAGTAAATTTTATTTTCCACTACCGCTTTAGCCTCTTCTCTTATAAAATCAGGCGTTAAACTCATATCAGAATCAGATGAACTCATTCTATAGGTACAAATCTCTGCTACACGTATAAACAAAAGTCTTCAAATCGAAAAAATAAATGAAGATCGAATTGCTGCTTTCCCGCCTATTTTGTTTGTTTTTTTTTCTGTGGCCGGCCAGCTATTCAGCCATTATTTTTTATTTACATCATTGGAAAAATGGTAAATATTTTGCCCAAATCTAAGTTATTTTAAATAAATTGTTGAAACTAAATTATAATAAAGTTATTTAAAAAATATATATTCTTTAATCAATACTTAACTTTAAGTTATTTCAATTTTACATCGTGGCTGTATAGAAAGTTGGAACATGGTTCAATAGATATGTGAAAAAGAACTAGTTTTTTTAATAGTAGATTATACATCAAGGGGATAAAGCACTGTTTTATGTCACGGGCGCTACATTGAATCCTGAACGTAACGAAGGACTCCAAATTTAACTCCCGAGCGCAGCGAGGGTGTTATAAGTTAATTCCCGAGCAAAGCGAGAGAATTAAAATTGAGTCCTGAGTGCAGTGAGGGATTCAAGCGCCCAAGAAAAAAACAGTTTTATCCCGGTGGTGTATACTCTACTTTTCTCACTTTATGCGAGACAATAAAAAACCAGGCTAGATAGTGTTTATTACAGCATATTAAAGAATCTTCTAAAGCTAGTAGTACTACTAGCTACGGCTATAGCAACTTCTTTCAGTTGGCGTGGCCTACTCGATTTGACAAACAAATGAAGTTCGTCTCAGTGCGAATCTAGTGGGCCACGGCCTCTGTCTTCGAAAATCGAGTTGGCCGCGCCCGCTGAGGACACATTCTGTTTAGTGAAATTAGACTTTATGGACATAGCAATAAGAATTATGAAAGTGAAAATCACATTATTGACCAGCGGGTTTTATTAGAACATTATAACCCGGCTAAAGCCAAGAGATATAATGTCTTGCTTTCGGTAAGGTTTACATGACATATAATTCGGCATTGTCGAGCATGTGGTGTGAAAAATAATTTGACAGCTGTCAGTTGAAAGTGATTCTCCCTAGGTCTAGGTCTGAAGTTGCCTGATGAAAGTATTACTTTCATCCCGCTCCTCAGGCAACTTCAGACCTACTTTCAGAGTATGATAATGAAACTTAATATTTTTGTGTTTTTGTTACATTTATATGGTTGTTAATTTATTGTCAAAATTAATTAAATTAAAGAATTAAATGTTTATTTATTATATTTTATCTCCCAAAGTTAATTTTATTCATAAAATGTTGACCTTTTTTCTGACATAAAAACTCTTTGCTAAGATTTTTAAAAGTACCGTTCGTTTAAGATAGAGAGTCTTGATAAACCGTGCGTTTTACATTACAATAACGCACAAGTGCGTGATGAGATACAATACGATATTGAAATTGGTTAAATAAGAGACCCCTTACGAGCAAATATTATGTTATAAAATGTAATAATAACATATACACTCCTTGAACAACAAAAAAGTAAATACTGGCAGGTAAAGTCCAGTCCTTTTTTTTTTTAATGAAAATTATTGTTTTTCTTTTCATGAGTTAAAAAAAGAAGTCATTTGTTTTCGTCGTGTCGGAGCGTGGTACGGAATATTGATAAAATATAAATTCGCGTCGTAATAAAATATCTTTGCCTGAAAAGATTTACTACTAAGCAAGTAAATCTAGACTTGAAAGAAACATAAGGGGTTAATGCTCCTTCGTATTATACATTTGGGCGGTGGTGTGCCGAGTTCAAGAGCGGCAGAAGTTTAACTAAAGACGACCCGCGCTCGGGACGCCCTACGACGGCAGTTACCGAACAAATGCTAAAAAAAATTAAAAATTGTTTTGGTAGATCGTGTTACTGTTCGTTTTGTAGCTGAAGATTTCGATAGGCAGTATCCATAGTATTTTATATATTATACATGAACATTTTGGCGTGAAAAGAGTATAGCTGTATATAGCCCAAATGGCCCCGTATTAGTGGCTCCATGATTGAGGTATTCAATCTTTATCACCCCCTGGCTGTCCCAGAAAAGAGAGCCCATAAGTAATCTTACTGGCGGATGGAATTGCCATGAACTTCTTAGGCGTTGGAGATGATGGCCTCTTCCAAGTCATGGACTGTTGTTTCGTTTCAGGATCATAAATGGTGGAGCCATGTTTCATCCATAGTTACGAAGTGAGCCAAAAATCGGTCAGGATCTTGTTGCATCAATTCCAAATTGATTTGAGAAATCCTCAGTCTTGTTTGTTTATGCTCGTCTGTAAGCATTCTAGGCACCCAGCGCGCTGAACAAATGAAAAAACTGCGTCAGGAAATACGCGCAAATCGCAGCGGCAAACTTGCTAAAGTTGTGTTCACCAAGATAACGCCCGGACACAAGTCCCGAGTTGCGATGACTGCTATCCAAGATGCTGGATTCGAACATCCTCCATACTCACCTGACCTTGCGCCTAGTGATTTCTACCTGTTCCCGCGATTAAAAGAACAACTTAGAGGTCACAAATATGGCAATGACGAGGAAGTGATTGCCGTCGTACATGATTTTTAAGCGATCAAGATGAAGATTTTTCCAGAAGGGAATCTTAGGATTAGAAAAACGATATACCAAGTGTATAAACCTCAAAGTTTTTTTTTTTTATATTGCCCGTCAAGGTGACCTCACTCCACCTGATGGAAAGCGGTCGTGAGGTCCAGATATGAGGTTGACAAGCCCAGTCATTCAAACGAATCACTGGGCTGGCCATCCTCACCTTGAAGGCCTGCAGAAATGCCTTTTCACGCCCCGCTTGAAGAACCCGGGACTATAAGAGGAAGGAAACACATGTGCTGGAAGAGCGTTCCACGTCTGGATGGTACGACAAAGAAACGAGTCACCGAACCTTTTAGTTCGGGCCAACAAATGTTGGATTGTGTGTGGGTGACGCCGTAGTCCAGCACGCGTGGTACGGGAGTGGAAAGGTGAGGGTGGGATAAGCTGGAATAACTCGTCAGAGCATTCCCCATTGTAGAAGCGATAGAGAACACTTAGCCTGGCAATGTCTCTACGCAATTGGAGAGGCTCAAGGATAGGAGGAAGGAGGTTGATTATGTCGATAAATAAAATAACAATAAATAATATATAACTGCTTCATACTCATCATCAATTTTTATTGAACACCCTTAGTACTTGTTAATCTTTAGCCTTTTAATGCCAGGTGGCCGCTGATTGGCTTAAAATATAAGATTAAACATAAAAGCTTAGCACAAGACGCTCAATTCAGGAAATGAACTGAGTTGCATATGAAGTGACGACACGACACGACCTTTTTTCGCACGTTCTTGTCGTACGTGATCCACTTTTCATCACCAGTTATCAGCTTCTTCAAAAATGGTTCGGTTTCATTACGTCAATTAAAGAATCACAAATGAGTAGGTACACGGTTCATTAGGTTACTTTTAGTGAGCTCGTGAGGTACCCAAATATCGAAATTTTTTGTGTACCTAGTTTTTTTCAAATGAGCCAAAACTGTTTTGTGGTCAATTTCCAGTTCTTCAGCTTCGTCGTAACTATGATATGCCGACCTTGCTCCACTTTTTCAAAAAGTGCATCTTTTTTATCCGTAATAGGGCGACCAGAGCAACGTGCATCTTTGATCTATTATTAATACAGCACTAATTGTAATTCTATAAGTATACGTATATGATTAAATAGAAATATTTTTAGCAACACATATATATTTATTTACATACTAATACATATAAATATATGTTCATAGAAAATATTTTATATTTAGCTATTGATATTTATATTATATATTTATTGATATTTAGAATATTCCTTTAATAGATTAATTCTCCGCTGAAAGTAGTTGACCTTGTCTTACTTATTGTTAAACTTGCTGTGTACACATCTTTGTGGAGTTATAGCGTATCATTGTGTAAGATTCGCTTTTTTTTTGTTTGTCATGTTTTTGTTATAATTCTGTCTTGTGTACCTAATAAATAAATAAATAAATAAATATCCAAATTTCCGGATTGAAAACGCTTTAACCAAATTTGTGCTACTCTCACAGACACTGCACTAGGTCCGTCCATAAACATCGCTAATTTTTTTCGCAGCTTGCGTTGCATTTTTAGTAGTGAAATTTTAAAATGGCTCAATTTCTTCATTAGATTCACTCATATTGACAGTAAGAAAAACAAATCAAAACAAAATCTTTTTCAAAAAAGAGCCATTCGCTCCATTTAGGTACAACCTTAGACCACGCGACTCGCTTCGTGAAGTATTCAAAGAGATAGATATTTTAACTGTACTCGCAATTTATTTATGATAATGTAGTATATGTCCGTAAGAACCTGCATCTCTTCAAGAAAAACAGTGATGTTCATAAACTCAATACTAGAAATAAAAATAAGCTCGTAACTCCCAGTCTAAGACTGCATAAGGTAGGGAAATCATTTGTTGGTCAATGTGTTAATTATTTTAATAAGATTCCGCAAACTCTTGTTGAACTGCCTTTTCACCAATTAAAGCTAAGTTAATGAAGCGAGGTTATTATGGTGTTGAGGATTTCTTAAATGATAAGAATTTGAGGTCATCTTAGGTATAATCTGCTCGTCTGCACACTTTTTTGTTATGACTTTACTCTGTCAATTCAATTTTTGTGAATAAAAACAAGATTATAAAGAGTAACCATCGAGTTTTACTATCATAGTATTATTTTATTTATAAGTTTATTTTTATTCAGTATTTTTTTGCTGCATTTTTTTTTGTATTTGATTTGTCATAAGTACTTTTTATAAGGCTATATGAATAAAGATATTTTTCTCTTTTACTTGACTATAAATGAAAATCACACATTTTACTAATTTGAATTTGGATTTATCTTCTTTAAAATTTAAACTTTGAATGATACCAAAACCAGCCAGATAGAAATAGTATAGCCAAAGAGATTTTATTTAAAGTTCATACATACATACTATATGCGAAAAGACTTTTTCCCCAACCTAACATATGAAGAATTTCTTTGACACTGCAAGCCTTTATGACTGGATCTTTAAAAAGTGCGATAAATGAAGACAACTGTGTTTAAACAGTAAATTAATAGTTACTATACTTATATTTATTTATCGTTAACAAACCAGTCGTTGAACTTTAAATAAAGATGTCTAATTAATGATTAACTGTGTCAATAAACCTATAGTAGCATAATGGATAAAAACGCACTATTTTAATGTATTCACAACACTGTATACCTATCACATTGACTTAGAGATCCTACTGACAGCCTGTCTATAGACGCGAAGCAAGGTAGCGGAGCGGAGCGGGGGAGTTAAAGTGCGTTTCCACCAGAGATGTGCGAGGATGCGTTGCGAGGAATGTGTTTGTTAAGAACCAATAGAATCGCGAAGCTAGGTGAATGAAAAAATTCTATTGGTTTTTAACACACACATTCCTCGCAACGCATCCTCGCACATCTCTGCTGGAAACGCCTCTAAGGCCTCAGCCTCGAATTTTGCGGGCAGCGGGGCGGCAGCGGCGGCGGGCACGCTAGACTGGAGTGCACCGCTCGTTGCCCGCCCCCGCGCCGCGGTGGTCATAGCGCACTTTACCCGCACCGCAACAGCCCAGCTAGAGCACGGCATTGCCTTGTATTTAGGCTAGGGCTAGCCGCCAGCGCGCTTACTACACGCCGTCCGCGAGTTGCAAGCTCGCGGTCCATACGCCGTTCGCGAGGTGCAAGCTAGCAGTCCAGGCACCGTGCCGTGCACTGGCCGGCGCGAGGTAAGCGCGCGGTGGGCGCGCCGTAAGCTCGCGGACTGCTAGTTGTATGGTAGTGACAAGCGCGAATTTTTATTTTTAGCATTCAACAATGCACTATTTTTTACACAAAGATAGAAACTAGAAAAACTAGAATAATAGGTCTGTTATTGGCCTCGATAGCTCAGTTGGAAGAGCAGCCACCCGGACTGTGGGAGAAGCGGGTTCGAGCCCTAGGATCAGGTTTTATTTCCAGTTTATATCTTTTAGAATAAAATACTTTACATCATCAAACTCAAACATCAGTAGGTATAGATAAGGACAATTTATGACCTATCTACACAATAAACAAAATTTCAATGTTATTCCAATCTCGGTTCACAACCTCATTGCAAAATGTAAGATTATCAGAAATGTTACTACTTATAGGCATGTTTATTAATTTTGTGCAATTAAGCTCAAGTTATATTCCGTATTTACTTGACTGAATATGACATTAGTTATCACTACTGGAAAACTGATAAGCATCCTTAAATATTTTTAAATAATAAAAACCTATCACATTAATGTTTGTCCTGAGCGACCATCGGCGTATTCAAGCGCAAATATTTATTTTTTTCCATATAGGGCTAGACAGTCATTTGTTCGCAATCGCACCTGATGGTAAGTGACGATGTGACCTATGATGGTACATGTCTGCCTAGTAAATGCCTATTCACTCTTGTCTTGAAGAGACCCAGATTGTATTGGTTCGGAAACACATGCGCGGGCAGCGAGTTCCACTTCTTCGCTGTTCGCATTATGAAGGAGACCGCAAAACGTTTTGTGCGAATGGCTAGAATATCCACAACGTGCGAGTGGAAGGCTTGTGCGTCTTGTGCTCCGATGGTGAAAAGGAGATGGCTGTACCAACTCATGTAGTTCGCTCGCACACTCCCTAAATAAAGCCTGTAAAACACCGACAGGCTAGCAACGCTGCGCCGGTGTTCTAGATCCCGCAGCCCGGCAGAGAGAGCCGAATCATTAATGAGCCTCACGGCGCTTGACTTCACCGAGTCCAGAGCAGTAAGCTAGTATTTGGCTGATCCACCCCAAAGGTGGCAGCGGTACTCCAAACATGGCCGGATTTGCGCTAAATCTTATATATCTTAATGTTCCACAAAGGTGAACCCCAAACACTACTTATTTCTGTCGTGGCTAGAAAGGGTCTGTGAATTTCTATTTCTAGCATTTAACAATGCACAATTTTCTACACAAAGATAGGAACTAGAAAAAATCGACCTGATCCTAGGACTCGGGTGGGATTCGAACCCGCGACCTTCGCTCTTGAGGGAAGTCCTCAAGAGCGAAGGTCGCGGGCTAGCATGATATCTTATTGCACCAAACCGTGTACGAGGCCTATAGTAGGAAGTATTAAGCATTTCTAATATTTTTATTCAAATGAATCTAAACAACTACATATTTAAACAACGTTAAATCTCTTAAGAATTAGTGGTTACATTACATCTACTTCCATACTGCACAATACAAAACTGAAAGATCTTCATACGACATCGCGTCAAGATTTACATACAGGCACCTTAGATTGCCAATATAAATGAGCCCATTTTGAAAAGGTGGACCTGCTCCTTTTCCGTTATTCAAAAATGTTAAGGTGCAAGTTCGTGGCCGACTTCGCGCAGCAGCAGCTGACAACAGTGACAACGTGTCCTCGCGACACTACTGGCTTCTCTGTCGTGTCGCTGACTACGGATGGTATCTGATAGAACTGGAAATTCAATTTAACTGAAGTTAGGAAGACTGTTAAGACTTCCGAATTTGACTTAAAAGCTATATAGGTAGTTAGTAAGAAAATTAACTTCGTTCATTAATGATAACGGATTCACGGTTTTGTGCCCAGCTTTTCTGCGTGGTATCGGCTAGTTACCTCTGCGCTCTACGCTAAGCGGGTTGAATGCTTTCGGAATGAAAATGTTTTGAGAGTAGGCAAGCCGTTGACCCAGTCCAGCGCTATCAGTCAACTTCCACTTGGTAGCAATCATGTGACGTCACGCTCAGATCCAATATCCTATGACCTACTCCACGGCATTGGAATAAGCTTACATTCTTATCGGTCATTGTTGAGCAGTTTGAAGTGTGTTCGCACATTGATACCTAAATGAATGATTACTTTCATCTTTGTTTGATTTATTTCTCTTCGAAAATAGCGGTATTTTATGAAAGAACGTGGCAGAGTTGTTGCAGGAATAGTTCAATGAACTATTTTAGTTTTTTGAATGTTAACCTTCATGTTGTTGATATATATCCATTGTCCTAGGTTTTTCACAGTCAAATTGTTTTCGTCATTAAATGTGGCCTCATCATCACATTTTATAACAATGGTAAAATCATTTTTAAACATAAAGCGTTTGTGCTTCGTAATAGGTGGTGAATCATTTATATATAATGGAACAGCAGTGGTCCAAAAAGACTATAACAATAACAATACTGATAAAAAGGCACACTGGTAAAAGAGACTGCGCGAAGAAAGGTTCTGTGGACCTGGAACCAAACTTCAGAGTTTGCTTGGAGTCGTTTTTCGTCGGGAGTTTGCATTGGCGTAAATTCGCCTAAGCTGTCTATCGGTTTTTATAAGGTGTATTCCGGAGGGTGTGCACAGAAACTCACAACCTGATACCACCCTCTACTTTCTACTATCGGACCAGTAGTAAAAAAATTTATTGGGTTTCACATGACATGACATGACAATGTCGAATCCCAATACATTTTTTTACGCGAACGGTAACGTAAATTTAAAGTGGCAACTCCTGGTAGACGTCTGACGCCCTGAGCGCTTCCACCCGTGCACCTACATGTGCTCAACATTCCAGCAATCCGCACTCAATAGTATAGGGTCTTTTCTGGTCCGCACCACTAAGGAGTGGAACGCTCGTGTTTCACGATACCTACAATCTTGGCAACTTCAAGGCCAAAGTGAATTAGCGTGCACCACCATCGGCCTTGTCATCGCTTACCACCAGGCGGGACTGAGGCCAAACGCAAACCCATTTTATATTGTTTTTAAAATGCGTGTATTTAAATATGTGTATTTTACCAGTAAAATAGAGTAGATGACACACACATACATACATACCTACATACATCATCACCAACTTTCGCATTTATAATATTAAGTAAGATTTTAAAACTGTATTTAAAGTTTTTGGGCTTATACATATAACAGCGCAAATCTGAAACTGAATAATATGTTTATGCATGTGAATGTACCTATCAATAATATACCGGTACACTAAGTACTGTCTCCACCCTTAGGTGCTAGGTACAACATCGAATTTTGATATTGATGTGTGAGACTGGTCACTGAAGGAGCCGAAGCTCGATTATTTGTATCCCATAGTAAGAAAAGACCAATGGCCTAGCTAGAACCAACGAAAGTGCATCTGGCCACAGAGTTAACAGCCAGAGTTTAATTTTTAGTCCATAATGTTTTTGTTGTAACTGGCCTTCTGCGGCGTACAAAGTAATGAATTAATGTTACCCTTGATATCACAAAATGGTCCCAGTGATAAGAAATATAAGTCGCAATTCGACTGTAGTGCGATTCACACGAAGATGCACCTGCCTTTGTGCAATTTGCAATTGGAAAAAAGGAAACGGAAGCGTTAAGCAATATAATCAAGTCCAAGCTTAGAATCTAAATAGTGAAACGAAATCCGTGCATAACTCGGGCAAGGCTCCTAAATCGAATCCTGCAGGATTAGCTTTACGAGTAGGTACCTTTAGCAATGTAATTTGAAGAAAAAGCGAACTGTATTTTTATGAATTAAGATTAAAAAATTTCATAGGTAAGGCCCTGATCAGCTGTTCTATGTTTTTACAATTTGAGGTACCACTAAAAAATACATTCCAATTTTCTTGACTCACCGTTCGGTGTGGATCGTCCTAAGTCAAGTGGTTGTCGATGAGCGATGGGCCTTATGTAAAACCGGCGCTCCTGATAATGGTGATGTGATCATGTTATCGGTATTCATTGTCTTATCTCAAATTCGGGCGTGCGGAAATAAACGAGGTATAAAATCAGGGCTGAAGAGCGGCTGTGGTCAAACCAATCTCAGCTGCAGACGGTGCCACATAGACCAGCAGAGCAACTGAAGACGACGCGATGATTCACGGGTAAGTAGCACATTGCTCATATCAAATCCTTCTACTATATTTTTATAATTCGAGAATAACAACGATAACGTAAATACTCATAACTCATTATGTTCGTTTTAAGCAGTAGCTATCTGCAACACAACTTTAATAAATATTTTTTAAATAAAATTTATATTGAAAAGGGCTGTCGATAGATCTTAATTTTTATATAAGTGACTTTTTTACATTTAACTTAAAGTGACGGATAAGTTAGTTCATTTAGAAATAATTGTTTACCTACTTATTACTATAATTACTATTTAAAGGATCGCATCGTTAATAGTACATTATTGCAAAGGCAGCGAAATAGGCAATTGCAGGTCGAGTATGAGTTTGAAGGCCGAGCCGCAGGCGAGGACTTCAATGATACGATACAGGCAATTGCCATTTCGGCCCAGGCATATATAGTGTTTTTCTTAAAAAAATGCAAGGAAATAAAAAGGGCCTTTTACATAATACATTTAATTAATATTATTAACAAAAAACAACTCCGCTTTACCGCCAATTTGTTTTTTTTTATTTTACAATTTGTGCCGAAAGGTAAACGCATCTGTGGCTATACAGCCACGAGAACGCAATGTGTACGATAGATGAAAGAGTTCTAAATTCAAACAGCACACCGTTTCATACAACATTGCCGGCGCGCTCTTCGTTCGAAATTCAAAGAACGCGCCGGGAAGTGATTTTGGGTTTTCAGTCTACGTAAATATGATACTTCGCGTGTTCTTCATTCAAAAGTAATGACAATATTTCCGAGCATGTTTAAGAAAAATTCTTTAATTAACCATCGAATGTGTTATCTATATTTGACAAAGTTTAACGTTGAGAACAAAAATAAATCGACATTCTCAGATAATTTGTTATTACTGTGTGTTTTTTAGAATCTTGGGCAAAGTGCAGTTTTACGCCTGTTTCAAAATGTCATCAAGACTGTACATGTTGAATTGCTATTACATTACTTGCAGGCGTTTACTAAAATTATACAAACTTCTCCGCAGTATTCCTGTGATTTTGTTAGGTGAATTGTTGCTTGCTGGCTTATTGTTGGTTTAACCTATTTTATACGTAACCAACAATAACAGTTCGTATTTGCAACGAGCTTAAACATAGGTATTGGTCATTGTTCTGTTTGAATATACCTATCTATACTTATATTATAAAGAGGAAAGATTTGTTTGTTGGTTTGTTTGTATTGAATAGGCACCGAAACTACTGAAATAATTTAAAAATTCATTCACAAATATAAAGCTTCATTATCAGGGAGCGACGTAGGCTATATTTTTTTATTCAGGCTTTTTTTTTTTTTATATTGCCCGTCAAGATGACCTTACTCCACCTGATGGAAAGCGGTCGTGAGGTCCAGATATGAGGTTGACAAGCCCAGTCATTCAAACGAATCACTGGGCTGGCCATCCTCACCTTGAAGGCCTGCAGAAATGCCTTTTCACGCCCCGCTTGAAGAACCCGGGACTATACGAGGAAGGAAACACATTTGCTGGAAGAGCGTTCCACGTCTGGATGGTACGACAAAGAAACGAGTCTCCGAACCTTTTAGTTCGGGCCAACAACTGTTGAATTGTGTGTGGGTGACGCCGTAGTCCAGGGAAACGTTTACGCGGGACGGGAAAGACGTTTACGCGGGCGATGCTGCTGACTGACACCTAGTAGTGAACTTAATTGAATGATCAAAGTAGTGAAATGTAAAGCTTCTATGTTGTGCCATTGCTTTTGCAAATAATGGGCATTGGCTAACTATTACGTTTGCCTAATGCGGACTGAAAAAAAGGTCCTGGACTACTTACCTTGAAACTACGTTGACCGCTTAAAGCAGCATGCCTCCGGCGGTATGGCTTGGCTGTGGCGCGGGCCAGAGGCAAGTGAAGATGAATGAATATTTAAATTGCATGTATTTTTTTAATTAGTAACACAAAATTCTTAATTTTTGACACTTATCTTATTTTTACCACTTACTATGTAATCATGAGTGTAGGTATTTGAACAGTTATCTGTTGTTTACTGTTCTACGTAATTTATATTTTTATTTGGTAGTTTGGTATTGTTAATGGTTGGTTGGGTTTTAGTAGATATGTATTATTAATTAGAGTGAAAGTCAATTAAAACTCCTGAGTGCAAGTGCTCGTGCCCCATAATATATATTTATATATTTATTATACTCCTACGTTTGCCAATATTTATTGCGTATACCTGCAGAAGTATTGTCTATTCGTACAAACTTTGAGATCCTTATGTTTTCAAACGTTCATATATAGGTAGGTAGGTACTCTTGGATGCTAACATGACGCTGAGGTAATTTGTGGAGCACTGAATGCAAACATCTGCTGGTGTTGGATGGACTGGCCTGTTGGCGCAATGGCAGCGATCCTGCCTTTAGCGCCGGAGGTTGTGGGTTCGATCCCCACACATGACAAATATTTTTGTGTGACGAACATTTGTATTTGTTGTGTGTCTGGGTGTTATTATCTATTTAAGTATGTATTTAGAAATATTTAAGTATGTTTATCAGTCTCTGACGCCCATATTACAAGCTCTGCTTAGTTTGGGGTCAGATGATCTTGGTGTGAATTGTCCCAGATATTTATTTATTTATTCATCTACCAATTTTTTTATGGATAAAATATATAATAAATGCAACTTTGTAAAGTATTAAACAATTTGACCGGCTATTCAATCAATCATACTTAAAAAATAAAAGCCAAGTTCTTTGACCTCTTGCGGAATGAAAATTACGTTTTTTGTGGAATTAAACCAGTCATCTTTAATGTTTAACTCGAGTTACGAGTCTTATCTCAATGGGTTAGTATCTCTCGAGTACTAACCTAAATACGAGTAGGCATCTCATTGTGTTTATCTTCTGATAAGGCACCCAAAAACCCCAGTCAAGGCCGCGCGGTCACTGAACTCTTAGCTGTTATCGGTACTGAAATAAAGCTAATAAACAAAGCAGTACTAATACAATCTCGTTGCGTTGTTGGCATTGGCAGTGACTCAGCCTCGCCAGCCTACCCCGATGAAAATTTGACGAATTTTCGTAATTCCTTGGAAGGCTATAAAATGCAGCACTAGAGGCACCAGAGTGGGCGTTGGTTCTCTCGGACATACGTAATAGCTGCTAATTATCGTAATTGAATTGATTTATGTACTCATTGTAAGGATTAGTTTAATCCTAACAATTATCTGGGAATTTCAGAACTTCTAAATTAATCTTCGTCTTCAATAAGTGATGACAGTTTTTTTTTATGGAACCTTAGCGGTGTACGTGCGCATGTCAGCAGGTTTACAAAACCGTTGCAAAATGGGTATTATTTTAGCAGCAGCATACGGCAACATTTTAAGCTTAGCTTACTGGACGTGTTTACAGTAGTTTACAGGAGGATGACTTTTTATATTTTTCAGAGGTATGTTGACAAGTCCGCCCCCTGCGTGCGCGGGAGGGGGCGCAGTGTCCGCCGCGGTGACCGCCGCGCTGCAGTTCTTCGCGGTGACGCAGTGCCTGGTGCGGGAGCCCTGGCCGCCGCAGGCTGAGCTGCAGAGTAAGTAGCTTTGCACGTGATGTGGCTGGCTGTGAGGCCAAACGTATGGTTGTGGTGTTGAAGCTGTTACTTTATGAATACTAGCGATAATTCTTGGCCTAATCGTGCTTGCTCAGCCAGTTGGTAGCAGAAAGTTGGCCAAGCAGAAGGTTCTAGAAAAGGGCATCCAACCGCTGGAGAACATAACTATTTTATACTTACTTACTTACTTATCCTGGCGCAGCGACCCAAAATGAGTCTTGGCCTCCGACACAAGAGGACCTGCTGGCTTTCCAAGCGCATCCTTGGCAAGAGATCGTGCAGGACAGACAAGCGTGGCGTTATAACTATTTTATTTAGGTGGCAAACCATTTATTTTGCATCAAAAATCCCTGACGTTTGAGAGCGATTAAAAAAAACGTCTCACTTGCAATCAAGTATATAACCAATACTACTAGTTAAATTAATCAAAATCTTTCGGTTTATATTATGAACTCATCTTATCATCCTATAAAAAACCGGTTCTACCAAGCAAAACAAAATAGTAGAAAATAAACAGCAAAGACCAAGTTCTATTATATGAGGAGACAAAGTGAATGGTACGAGTATGTCGTGCTGGAAAGTGTCATCTAAACAGTGCAAATTGCGCAGTGACTGTCACTGACCTAGGTTAAGTAGATATTTTCTAATAAAAAATGGTCATTCCATATTCCACTATCACTTTGGATCAACGTTATCGATTTTGTTGACGTTACGACTAAAGCATTCACGCTTATCCGGCGTGATAACCGCCTCGATGACATTGAGGGTCATTGACAGTTGGTATTACATTTCTTTATCTGTGCATTATAAGTCGCTTTCATCGGCCACATGATTCAGTTGATTTGTTATTATATAATGCTACGAGTAAACGTTGATCACATTTGCTAAAGTCATTTGGTTCTTGATTTCAATAAGGCTTTTGGTTATGGTAGCTACCTAGAAAGATTATCTTTCCAACATGCGATTAGGATTGTTGTTTACATACTATGTGTGTATTAAAATATTTCGTAAAAGTGATTCTTGCTGAATTAAATTACTTGTAATAAGTTAATTAGCAAGTAAGTTCTAAAGATAGGCTAACTAAAAAAATTCAAATTTCGGCAGTTGATGCCTCGAGCGGGATTCAAACCCGCTTCTCCCGTAAATCATCAATGGTTGCCAGCTTGCCAGCAAACGTTCTTCTACTTATCAATATTTTGAGACAACCTCAAAATAAATATTTCTGATAATATTTCAAACTTTCGGACATTGGAATTACTATTCATGGTTTTTCTTGTCCATTCAAAGTCCGATATTAAATCATTTGCTCAGCGCGCACAATCTACAATCTTGATGGTGGTTGACCGATAGAAAGTCAATTGGGTCACGATTATCATATTTCAGGTTTTACTTTTGTTGATTTGGCAGTGGCGCCAGTTTTCTGCCAGATTAGATAATATGGTTAGCAGGTAGATGAAGACAAAAAATTGTGTAAAACTCCAAGATAGGTACCTTACATATCTCACCGCATGTATACCATTTAACGGATTTCACTTTTAACGAACTTGTTTATTTTTCTACATGCTTGATTACGTGATGAGGATGACAAACATAAATGTAGCAATGTTCCAGTAATTGTAAAGGCTAAGTTACTGAGGATGTGTGTTTTACCCACCAATAAAGATCGTATTTCTATTTAAGGATATAGATGTCAGCTAGGAATGCGCGAGTGGTGTAGTGCAGCAATTGTGTAGTGCTAGTAGTTTCGTAGCTTAGCACAGCTGCCTCGCACATCACTAATGGAAAATTAGCCTAAGGATATACACAGAAATATTAGGTTACTGTGGGTCATTCACTATTAAAAACCCAAGCACAACCCAAGTGCTATGCTATAATTGTATAGAAAAATAAAATTACATTATCTGTGCATTTTAATTTGCTATCACTTGCTGCAGTTCCTATAACAACGGTTTTATCCACCTGTTAAGTTAATTCCTCCCTGCGCTTAACAAGTGATTGAACTTGATAAGAGGTTATTGTACGATTGCCATTATTGCCAATGACTTATGTCATATCTTCAAGGCTAAAACTTTACATGGAATTGGCTTGCGTCGTATATTTTTATTAACTAATTGTAGCTGCTAGTTTACCAATACTAACAGGCTGGTATAAGAGTAAAAAATAATCTTCAGTGGCCACATTCTGTTATATAAGGTAGACTGCAAAATAGCTACTTTGAAACGACTAGATCATTTCTGTTAAATGTTTTAGAAAATTACCCCAATACACTTGTTCCTAAGTGTCTAGCACTTGTTGCCATCCGTTATGTCCTAAAGTGTACTCGACAGTAACACTCGTTTGAGTGTTGTTTTATACTTCAGGGAATCATGAATAAACTCATAGTCATAAATACATGGGCAAAACTAAGTATTTAAGCTGATCTGATAAATCAAGCTTTAATATTAAGTGTTACAGAACGAGCAAAGAAACTGATGAAATGTTGTCTCATTTCAGATGGTGCACGATTCGATTTCATAGTGGTGGGTGGTGGCACGGCGGGGCCGGTGGTGGCCTCACGACTAGCAGAGGTCGAGGGGGTGTCGGTGCTGCTCATCGAGGCAGGAGGAGATCCTCCACAGGAGAGTGTCGTAAGTGTAGATTTTGCTCTCTCTATATTCTGTAGGACCTTGAAGTCCTGGTTCTCCACTTGGTGCATCCTACTTAGATTGAAATGTGTAACACTTGCTCTATTAAGTAAACAATGCAACGTAGCAGCGGATAGTTACAATTTGAGTTAAGATATCATGCACCAGACAGGTTCCAATTTTTATGGAAATGGTTTCTTTATTTATTAACTGTTGTGAAGTTGGAATCGGGATAAGCCCAAGTAATTACCCTCATGAATTACATTTTTCAGATACCGGGATTCAGGGACGTTTTAAAAGGAAGCCAATACGATTGGAAGTTCACCACAGTCAACGATGGCTTCTCCAGCCAAGCTCTCAAGGATGGGAGCCAAAGCCAGCCCCGCGGGAAGGTACTCGGCGGTAGCGGCGCCATCAACGACATGATCTACTCACGTGGCTTCCCAGCTGACTACCACGAGTGGGCCTCCATTCTCGGCGATGATTGGAGCTGGGAATCTGTACTTGATTACTTCAAAAAGACCGAACGCCTCACTGACGAGAAAATCATCAACGATCCAGAGCTAATGGCCTATCACAGCCGCCATGGTGAGATGGAAGTAACGGGCCACAATCAATCGACACACGCTACAGGTAAATTTTTGGATGCATTCAAGGAAATGGGTTTTGAAATAGTCCGAGACATGACTAACCCGACAAAGTTAGGCGCAGGGCGCTTCTCCCACTGTATCAGTAACGGCCACCGCGAGAGCTCCGTCACGGCGCTATTGAACAAAGCGAAAGGAAACATCTTTGTCCTCAAAAATACATTAGCGACGAAAATACTCATAGATGATGATAAGAAAGCATACGGAGTAAATGTTATATCCAACAACAAACACCTAGCATTTTATGCCGATAGAGAAGTAATTGTATCTGCTGGTACGTTCAACACCCCAAAACTACTTATGCTATCAGGAATAGGGCCGGCGCAGAATCTGGAAGAGCTAGGAATACCAGTAGTTCAAGATTTACCAGTTGGCGAAAATCTTCACGATCACATCATGGTGCTGACTTACTTAGCTGCAGAAAGCGGAACTTGCAGTTCAAAAAATCATGATGAGCACATGGAGCTGATAAAATACCTGAACGACAGAACAGGTGCGCTGTCCGAGACCAACACGATGGGGGCTTACATAACTATGAACGGTTCGACAGATCCGACCACTCCTGATTTTGCTATTTACCCAATCTGCGTTCCGAAAGGTGTTCAGTTCTACGCAGGTTGTTCTGATATTGTGGGATTTAAAGATTCTATTTGTTCGAAATTGGCTAACCTAAACAAATATCATGAATTATTAAATCTAGCTGTGGTTCTTCTGAAGCCCAAATCGAGAGGAAAGGTGACACTAAACTCGACGAATCCTTTAGATGACCCATTGATATACTCCGGCACTTTCAGCGATGACGAAGATTTGAAAGGTTTCCCCGAAGCCATGAAAGTGGCGAATAAAATTGGGGATTCGAGATATTTCCGCGAGAAAGGTGCATTTCCCGTTGAATTTAATTTAGAGGAGTGTGAAGGAACGACGGATTCTGAAGCGCTGGCGTGTAGGGCTCGCGTGATGGCGACATCAGCGTGGCACGCGGTGGGCACAGCGGCCATGGGGTCCGTGCTGGACTCCCGGCTGCGAGTGAAGGGCGTGGCGGGGCTGCGAGTGGTGGACGCCAGCGTGATGCCTAAGGTGACCCGCGGGAACACATTCGCACCTGTCGTCATGATAGCAGAAAAGGCTGCAGATTTCATCAAGAAAGATCAAGAGATTAACGAGCCGCCTAGCCATATCGAAGTGATTGAATTGATGTAGATGAACATTATGATGTGAGAGTCTATAGCCCAAAACTACCGCCTTTTGAGCATGTTGCCACTACTGCCACACCTTTTTCTTCCTCACTTTACTTATATTTGGTAAAATCCTACCCATCGTACTTATCTTAAGTAATTATAATTTAATGCCTTACCAGTATTATTTTTGTGTTAGAAAATGTTGCCTCTAAATTGTCTTTTTATTATTGTGACATTTACTTTATATTACTTTTTTTATGTATTTATTCTGTGGCGTGAGCTTTATTGATTTTACTTTAACAATTTAATTTCTAGCATTTAACTATGCTTGTTTTTAAATCTAAAGATATAAAACTCGAGAAATTGATGAAATAACGTTGGTTTGCAAAGTAAGCATACACTAGAAAGATTCGTTGGATCCATTTGGATTTCGATAACTTAGTGCTCAGAGCAGCCCTCCGGTCTGTGGAAAACGCAGGTTCGAGTACCGGTCAATGATCTCGACCGGTACCCGACCCTGCGTTTTCGAGGACCGAAATTAGTTTTGCTCTAGTTTTCATTTAACTTTTTTTAGTTAAGATATTTTTGATCCCTTATTTTATTAACTTTTTAGTTAGTAATAAGTAGTTAGTTAGTTTAATTTTTATGTATTTGACACTTGCTACAAACAGATTTTTGATGCTTTCAAAGAAATGAGTTTCGAAATAGTCCGGGACATACTAACCCGACTAAGTTAGGCGCAGGGCGCTTCTTCCACTGTATCAGTAAGGGTCAACGCGAGAGCTCCGTCACGGCGCTATTGAACAAAGCGAAAGGAAATATATTTGTCCTCAAAAATACATTGGCGACGAAAATACTAATTAATTTACGATGATAAGGAAGCATACGGAGTAAATTCTATATCCAAAAATAGACACCTAAAAATTTATGCAGACAGAGAAGTAATTGTATCTGCTGGAACTTTTAACACCTCAAAACTACTAATGCTACCAGAAAGAGGGCCGGCGCAGCACCTCTAAAGACTAGGAAGGAATACCAGTAGCGCAAAATTTACCAGGTGGCGTAAATCCTCACGACCACATCATGGTGCTGACTTACTCAGCTGCAGAAAGCGGAACGTGAGCACATGGAGATGATAAAATACCTATACGACAGAACAGGTGCGATGTCCAAGACCAACACAATGGGGGCTTCTTTATCCATGAACGGTTAGACAGATCCGACCACTCCTGATTTTTTGCTATTTACCCAATCTGCGTTCCAAAAAGTGTTCAGTTCTACAAAGGTTGTTCTGATGTTGTGGGATTCAAAGATTCTTTTAGTCCAAAATTGGCTAACCTAAAGAAAAATCATGAATTATTAAATCTAGGTGTGGTTCTTCTGAAGCTCTAAATTGTGGGGGAAAAGTTGAAATTAAAATCGACGAATCCTTTAGATGACCTATTGAAATACTCCGGCACTATCAGTTATGACGAAGATTTAAATAAGAGTTTCTACGAAACCTTGAAAGTGGCTGATAAAATTGGCGATTCGAGATATTTCCGTAAGAAGAGTGCATTTCCCGTAGAACTTAATTTGCAGGAGTATTAGGAAACGACGGGTTCTGAAGCTATGGCGTGCATGGCTCGCTTCCTAAACTTTTAGTTAGTATGTACGAGTATGTTTAAGAATTATTACCCAACAGTTCTTCTTAATTTTTCAAATTAAATTTGGTTTGTGTTTGATCTGATAAATAATGTTCTTATGTATGCATGCTTGTATGCTATTTATTGAATAAAACTTTATTGCCTAGTAAATCTGCATTTTAATTCACTTTATTGTGACTGGGTGTCGATATACTCCTCCCTAGTCCGTCACTTTTGACGATCGTAACTCTGGCGAAGGCTTTATGCAAAATGTGCTCTCCAACGGCTTCGATCTCCTGATGGAGCGCTGCGCTTATGGGGACCTCCAGCGTGTTGGCGACTCGGACTTACTATCTTTTTGGGCTTCGTCTTCACGTTCGATTACCCTCAAGCTTGCCAACCTCGAGCAATTTTTCTAAATTATCTGGTTCTCGCCGTGCAATGTGTCCTAAGTACTAGAGGGTTTTAAACAAATAAAACCGCCGAGAGGCGTTGTCGCTGTTCCAGTTTGAGTTGTTTGGGGGCGGAGATGATGGTTTGTTTTTATTATCATAGGGATAATCCTATAATCCTCATGGATACCTTGCCGCCCGAGGGAACGACGATTATTATGTTTGGACTTCAACCGACTAAAACCCCACGGTACTCAACGTCCACACTTCAGCGGCGAGGTGGGGTAGAATTAGATTTGAATTGACAAAATACTCTTGGCTTCTTCTGTGAGTTATCCGAACCATTCATTGCGTTAATCATGCGACGCTGATACGCGAGCTTAATTTGTTTGGTGTCAAAGACACTGCGTGATGCCTGTTTTGTTTCACAACCCAGAAAGTTGATGTCAACGGTCAACATCTTCTGGATCAACAGTTACATTTCGGGTGCGACAAGGAACTATTCTGGGTCTTTTCTCCATTTTAAAAACAAAAACACGTTGATAAGTAACTGCTGAGTTACATTCCTGCCGGCCTCACCGGTGGGTAAGTCACGATTTTGAATAATATAATAGTATGGCATTTTTAGATTTACAAATATAAATTAAATAAAATAAAACAAATATATTATTTAAAAAAAATTGGGGCGTGAAAAGGCATTTCTGCTGTCCTTCAAGGTTGGCCAGCCCAGTAATTCGTTTGCATGATTAGGCTTGTCAGCCTCATATCTGGAACTTACGACCACTTTCCATCAGGTGACGGGCAATATTAAAAAAAATGTTATTTGACGATTTAAAAACGCTTGGCAAATTAAGCCTGCGTATCAACATCGCATGATTAACGCAACGAATGGTTCATTGTAAATGGCCAAGAGTATTCTGTAAATTTAATTCTGTTTCCACCCCTCCTCGCCGCTGAAGTGTGGACCTTGAGTACCTTGAGGTTTTAGTATATGTTACGGGCCACTTGCTAAGTCTGGGCACTATTAATAATGCCCGGTCTGTATGCATAATGCCCTTGTCAAATGGGCACTGTGAGTAAAACAGCCAGATTTATCACTTTTCCCGGTCTATATGAATAATGACCACCTTGTCTTGGGCAAAATAAAGGTAAAACTAAAGTAAAAAAGCATTTATTCACTTAAGCTTTTACAAAGAAGCACTTAAGAAATGTCAAAGTTCAGTAAAAAAAATATATAAACAATAATAGACGTAAATAAAATAATACAATAATAGTACATATCCTAAATAAACATAATGCGAATCTACCACCGGTTCGGACGTTGTTTCTTATCGAGAAGACACCAGCAAGAAACTCGATAGTTACTCTTTTGAACTTTGTTTTGTTTTACAACAAATAAATTCAGGGTACAGTCAAAAGAACAATAAAAATACATTATTTGAGCAGAGGAGCAGATTATTCCTACTATGACCACAATAATCCTCCACACTAAAATAATCTTGTTTTATCAACTTTGCTTTAATTGTAGACTTGAACTTGTGAAGTGGTAGATCAACAAGACTTTGAGGTATTTTGTTAAAGAATTTTACAGATTGACCCACGAAGGAATTTCCTACCTTATATAGCCTAAGACTTGGAGTAATAAGTTTGTTTTTATTTCTAGTATTGTTTTCATTTCTAGTACTTATTGTGTTTATGAGTATCACTGTTTTTTTTTAAAATAATATGCAAGTTTTTGCGCACATACATTATGTTATAGAAAATATACTGAGCGTGCACAGTCAATCTTCTTAAATACTTCTCTGAGCGATTCGTATGGCCTAAGGTTGTATATCGAACGAATGGCTCTTTTTTGGCGTACAAAAATGGTGTTGGTCTGCAGCTTAGCCCCACAACAGTAGACCATACGACATAACGCTATGAAGGTAACTAAAATACACTAGTCTTGCTGTTTCAATATCAGTCAGGAGTCTAATTTTTCTGACAGCACAAGCGGCCTTACTAAGTCTCCCTGCCAGAGCCGTTATATGTGGACCCCACTGTAACTTAGAATAAATATATAAATAATAATAAATAACTATGCGCCAGACAACTTACATGAAAATATCGTTTTCCTGAATTGGCCCGACCGGGAATCGAACCCAGGACACTACGGAAATCGAGGCGAGAAACCGTGTGTCAGCGCACTA
Organism: Udea olivalis; assembly: GCA_947369235.1. NCBI lineage: Eukaryota > Metazoa > Arthropoda > Insecta > Lepidoptera > Crambidae > Udea > Udea olivalis. The sequence goes on along the minus strand of OX376350.1, from coordinate 21,716,113 downwards.
CGCCAATCGTGTCGTCGAATCTAAGGTAATTCGTAAAAATACCGTAGAGTTCGTAATTTCTAATGGCTCATCATACGAGTATGTCTGTAATAAAACGAATTGATCTTCGATGTTTTTGTTTATTACATCGTATAAAATCAACTTATTTGCAACGTATACAATGCCGGGTGCGTTTAGGCAATGTATACACTATACAATCCGTAGGGCTGTGGCGAAATCCTCGTTGCAGGCCAGCAATACCAGTTTTGGTAGGACTGACTCAAAATGCTGAACAGCGAACGTGGAACGATAAATTGAATTTTGAAAGGACAGGTACAGATTGATGACCAGTATTGATGGCCAGTAAGTCTTCAGCCATCGTGGAGGTCCTAACGTCCACGAGACTGAAGCGAAACGGCATCGTTACAGGGCTATGTCTGAAATCAATAGATTGTGGCTTTAATTATCAAGATTTATTGAGATACTCAAACAACGTAAAGTATTAATAACTTTTGACAAAATGCATTGCTTGGTTTAACATGTTATGTTCAATTTTACTTACAAAAAACCTTTTCAATCAGCAGGTGTTCTGCTCTATAAGAATTGGGTTTATTCGGTTGCGAGGAGCGAAGCGACGAGCATGTTAGGTTGATATAAACCAGCCGCTAGAGCCGAGCGAGCGAAACTAACCCTCATTTAAAATATATGCCAAAGGACGATTCTGACAGTAAAATATTCATGATACGCGGATAAAGTGATAAATTTAAGCTATCTAAACGATGATTTATTAAACTGCCCATGAGTAGTCAGTCATTATTAATATGGACAGGCCAAAGTAATAAATTTATCAAATTGACCGATGCACTCGGTCATTATTCCGTATTAATACTGTCCAATTAATCAAGTAGCCCGTAACATATGTATATGTCTATTTAAAAAAAGTCACTTCGACTTTGTGGAATATTTCTATGCCTTGATTGAAAGGTTAGTTAATTTCTACTTCTTCTTCTTCTTTCGTGTCGACAGCAACATTAAATTTCATTTGACTAGTATTCTGCCACCTTAATAGCCTCAGTATTGGCACATATAAGGTCATCGTGTGAGCAGCTGTTCCGACACGAGGGGCATGACAAAAGGTGATTCATAGTCTGCGGGGATGCACCGCAGTCGCACACATTTTTTGCACCCTCGATGTATCCCCATTTGAAAAGATTGTCCTTGCAGCGACCGACCCGTGTCCGTAGTCTGTTCAAGGTTTTCCAGGTCGGTCGCGTCAAATCATGGCCAGGCGGTAGACATTCCGAAGGTGCAACGAACGTAGCACCAGGTTGCGTTGCACGCCACGAACCGATTCTGGCTTGCGATGGGGTGCCAGATAAAGGGCGGACAGACTTCATAAAACTCCGTCGACTTTTCAGTCTTTGCGGCACGACAGAGAAGCCGAACATAGGGTGACGAGGGTCTTGTTCCACTTTAGTCTTTCTATGGAGTTAGCAACTGTTCTGCGAACTTGTGGTGGCGCAATTCCGGCCAGTGGATAGAGCATATTAACCGGGGTCGGCTTTGGGCAGCCCGTAATAATCCGGCAGGTTTCATAAAGTGCTGTATCCACTTGCTTTGCGTGCGCCGAGCGACTCCAGACGGGGCATGCATATTCACCAGCCGAGTAGCAGAGTGCTAGACCAGTGATCCGCAGAACTTCAGTGGACGCTCCCCATGTTGCAGACGTGAGTTTCCGATGGAGACTATTGCGGGCACCTACTTTCTGCTTGATGTTAATACAGTTGGCTTTGTATGATAAGGACCTATCTAATACAACACCCAGATACCTTTTTTTTTTATTAACGTGAACTCCTCATGGATACCTCGCCGCCCGGGGGAACGACGAGGTTATACGGACGAGGGGTCCCCTCCAGCCGACCCCCCAATGAAGGGGGGAGGCCACGGAAGTACCTGGAGCACACAAGTACTTCCGCCGTCGCGGTGAAAGTCGTGCATTGCGGGCAAAAGCACCCCCGTACTCAAGCCCGCAGGCTGTCACCGTACGCGGACCCTACTGGGCCCGCAGCCACGATCCACCTAAAAGGTGGATCCGCTGGCGCATCTGGCGGTGCGGCCCCGCCAAGCCGCAGTGCACAGGGGGGGCCAGCCGCGGAACACTGACCCCCTTCAAACGGTTGTGCATCGCGGCTCCCACCTCGCGCCCTAAGGCGCTGCGCCCGTGGGCGCCCCTTTAGGCGGGCAGTGGTAGGCACCATACCACCACCACGCCCGGCGGCAGGCAATGGGTGGGTGGGAAGTCCACCGCACTGCCATGCCTGAGCCCTCTTAGCTTCCCGGTGGTTCCACCTGCCACCAGTACTAAGTCCCCCTCGCCACGACAAGGCGAAGGCTCATGGGGGGGGGAACACCCAGATACCTGGGGTTTGAGCAATGTTTGATCGGCTCCCCACGCAGTGTTAGGTTAAGGGGCCGGTTTGCCTAATGGTTTTGCAAGTAAGAGGCACATGACTGTGTTTTGGCAGGGTTGGGTCTTAACGCGTTACTGCTGTAGTACTCACTAAAGTCCCGCAGGGCCACCGTCAGGTCCTCTTCGACCTGCTCAAAGGAAGACGACTGTGAGGCCAGGGCCAGGTCGTCAGCGTATAGATGCCGTGCAGTATTTGGGGGAGATGGCTGATCGTTGGTGTAAATATTAAACAGTATGGGGGCAAGTACGCTACCCTGAGGTGGGCCATTTTTTTGCGATCTCCATCTACTTTTTTCGAATGACAGATGTACTTGGAAGTAAATTGCTACTGATAATAGGATACTTGTTTCGTGTGGGTACTGTAGTACCTAATTTCTCTGTTGTGCGTCTAACAATTTGGAATATCTTGAAGAAGAACGACAAAAGTGGGCTCTATGTCACGGTAATACACAGTCAGGTCATAAGTATTGTCACACAGTAAAAACTTTTCTTTTAGAATGCTGGCCACAAAAAAGTTTATTGAATTCGAATTTCGAATTGTTCATGAAAATAAAAATGTATACTTTTTAGAATTTTACTCATTTTTAAATATGGAGTGGACGCTCAAAGAAAACCGTGTTGCAGTTATTGCGATGCATCGTTGCGGTTACGCGCTAATTCAAATTTTTGACATACTGAAAAATTTGAATATAACCAAAAGATTCGTTTATCGTACCATCAAACGATACAATGAAGACTCTAGTGTAGATGACAGGTCAAGAAGTGGTCGCCCTCGGTCTGTTAGGACTCCAGCTGTGATAAAAGCTGTGAAGGCGGGAAGTCAAAGAAATCCCAAACGTAAGCAGAAACTGTTGGCCCTTCAGATGGGGTTAAGCAGAACCACGGTGAAAAGGGTGGTAAATAAATAAATAAATAAATAAAATAAATAAATATCCCTGGACATTATTCCACACAGCGCCATCTAGCCCCAAAGTAAGCTAATTAAAGCTTGTGTTATGGGATACTAGACAACGGATAAACATACTTAAATACATTTTCTTTTGTAAATACATACTTATTATACATAGGAGACACCCAGACCAGTACAAACAGACATGTTCATGCACACAAATGTTTGTACTGTGCGGGGATCGAACCCGCGACCTCTGGTGTAGTAGCCAACTTCTTAACCATTACACCAAGTCGGTCGTCAAGTAGGCTAAAAAAAATTAAGGCTTAGGGCTTCGGGCATATCGAAGAAAAACAGGACATCGTTTGAATGCTCGGCTAATGGACCTGAGACTGAAGAGATGCCGCGCTTTGTTGAAGCGGTACGCGGGAAAAAAATATCGGGAAATTCTTTTTTCAGATGAAATTTTTTTTACCGTGTACCGTACCGTATGAAGAGAGCTACGAGTACAACAAACAAAATGATAAGGTGTACGCACACAGTAGTGAAGAAGCGAGCAACCGTATTCCGCGTGTCCAACGAGGTCATTTTCCATCCTCGCTCATGGATTAATGTATGTGTTTGAGTAAATTCGTTTTGTGTGTCACTGTATGTTGAATTTGATTAAAATGAAATGACATATTTTGTAATTTATTTACCAATTAATATGATTATAATAACACACAAGATAATATGTATTGTATTTTATAAGAACTTATGAATTTTATATGTAACATTTGCATGCCTGTTTTGGTGAATTGTGCGGACTTTGCTATTTATACCAACTATTGTACCACTTTTCGAGCGAATAAATGAATCTGAATCTGAATCTGAATCATGGTATGGTTGGGAGTTTCTTATTGGGGCTTCAGAGGTACATTTTTGTGAGAAAGGTGTAAAAAAAAAGCAGTTGTGTATCAAATACAGTCCTGACGAACCTTGTGGAACCTGTTTCTGATACCATGTTCAATAACAGGCACTGGGTATTCCAACAAGATTCGGCGCCAGCTCATAGAGCGAAAAGCACACAAGACTGGCTGGCGGCGCGTGAAATCGACTTCATCCGGCACGAAGGCTGGCCCTCCTCCAGTCCAGATTTGAATCCGTTAGATTACAAGATATGGCAACACCTGGAGGAAAAGGTGTGCTCAAAGCCTCATCCCAATTTGGAGTCACTCAAGACATCCTTGATTAAGGCAGCTGCCGATATTGACATGGACCTCGTTCGTGCTGCGATAGACGACTGGCCGCGCAGATTGAAGGCCTGTATTCAAGATCACGGAGGTCATTTTGAATAAACTTTAGTGTCATAAGAATCTATGTTTTGTTAAGTTCATTTTGGTATATAAATGGTTACATAATGAATAAACTTGTTTCAATTATTTTATATTAAACATGTGACAGAATTTATGACCTGACTAGGTATATTTATTATTACCGTGTCTTATGCCTATGTTTTGCTGGAAACTTTTAAACATATGAATACTTTTTAAAATACGTTAAGTGGATTTTCACCCGTAAAAAAGTATTTTATACAGTGAGGATTTAGAATTTGAATAATTTATGATCGTCTAACTAAAACAAAACATTCAAGTACATATAAAGTCCTCTGTTACTAAAACGTTATGGGTAATTCCCGAAATAAATGTTCTTTTTTTATTAAGATAAAGATAAGTAATATTTATTACAACTGATAATTACATCAGAAACAGACAAATAAACGTACACTTTACGCAGTTTTATCGCTACAGAGCGATCTCTTCCAGACAACCGTCGACAGAGAGCTTTATAAAGGGAACGCGTTACGCGTTACGCATTTTACTAATATAAAAATAAAATAATTTAAAAAGGCTAGAGAAGGATCACCTCTCATTGTAAGAGACGAGCTAAAAAAGCAAAAAAGAAACGGAAATTTAAATAACGTGATCACGGCAAAGCCATTTGTTAGCCAATTTTAGACAGTTGTCCCATCAACGGCGAGGAAACGACTAACTATCGGCTATTTTCTCGCCCAAGAAACGTACAATAGATTTCGTGTAAACAAAGGAGATGCATATACATAGTTGATCGCTGACACACTGCCCGGCGAGGACTCGCTCCACTAGTTCGTCGCTGAGCGACAAGAGCTATCAAAGAGATGTCTCGCTTAGCGATACTTGCTCAGCGATCAGAACTCACGCCGAGAGACCAGGCCTTACGCTCGGCCGCCGCGAGCGAGTGGCGCGAGGAATCTAGCCCAGCGACAAAACTATCGGAACCACACACTCGCTTCCCGCTGCTCGCCAACTCGTTTCTAATTCTAGCTCGGCTCGCTTCTCGTTCATCCTCGGCGGTGGGACAACTGCCTGACTGAGATCTAGTCCTCAATTTTTACTCGTCCGTGATCAGCAGTAACGAACCTAATTTACTCCATGAAGGTTCCCAAGGCTACCTTGCGAATGAATATTAGACGACACGATTGGCCTAGTGCGCCGCAGCACGGTTTATCGCCTTGATTTCCGAAGTGTCCCGGGTTCCATTCCCGGTCGGATCAATTTAGGAAACGAACTTTTCTGAATTGACTCGGGTCTGGGTGTGCTGGGAGACGCCCCGAGCTTATTTCCCTGTGTGGTACGCCGTGACACAGGGATATTAATCCCTACTTCGAAACCATTACAAGAGGTGTACTGTCTGGCGCATATTTAGTTATATTGATTTATTTATATTTGAAGATCGGCTGGGTATAGGTGGTGAAAAGAAAAGAGATTATGAGTAAATTAATAGAATTTATAAAAATAGAAAATGGAAGAGGAGACAATGACGCCAGAATATAATAAACATGAGAAATGTTGCTAACAGGCAACTATCAGAGCCAACGCAGCTGCTGCAGTCCGATTAGAGAAAGTAATTGGAGTGAGCTAAAATTAATGTTAGCTAGATAATTACAGACAGCGTCTTGGGGACTAGGGTGACATACTAACATCATCATTTTGCAATCACAGAGATTTAAAAATAACTTCCCACACCCTCAAAGGCAGACTATCATGCTAAAGAAAAAAACATTAAGTACTTTTAGATTAAGTGGTGATAATATCAAGGCCTAATTAATATCATTGCCAACTCGAAAAGCTAATTAATATCGTTTAGGTAAGAAAACGCGAGTCCTTTGAGTTTTAAAATCGCAATTTAGACCATGCGGTTAGTGTCACCAAATAACATTTTAAGCTTTCTTGTTGCATTGTAACTACAAAACTTGCAAGGCGTAAATCACGAGCTGGACCGATCCCCTAAAACCCGGACTGTAAGTGTAGTTTGCCGACCTGACTGTACTGACGTGAATATTAAAAATGTGCGGGTGAAAGAAAATCGCCCAGATCAGACGATGCCGTGTCCGCTCGAGACCACGATGACATGCAATTGTCGTCAAAACGTTAAACCAATTTACCGTTTTTTTTCTTCGTTGCAAAAAGCCGGTCGTGTTACTAAATTGACAGGTTAGTTAGATTAGCGAGAGATTAAACAGTAAGTAAGAATGAAACACAGAACACAGAATGAAATTTAGTAGAACGGGGAATTTCGAGGACTACCTCGTCCTCGAAATTCTCCGTTCTTCTTTATTGCAATCGCATGTACTAGTTGTAATTAGTATACTTGTCACATGCTTAGGCTTACCGTATTCTATTCTTGATGAGAAGTTGGCTCCAGCTATGTAACGTGCTATAGTCACTGCGTTGATGGGGTAGTGGGGAATCCTACTCTCACTCAAAAATAAGTACAATCAGAGCATGGCATCTTCTGGGTCCTTTCCTATTTCTAGTTCATATTAATGATTCGCCTTTCTACGTGAAAGATATTTGTGATGTTGTTTTATTCGCAGATGATACGTCTTTAATTTTTTTAAGTTGATAGAAATAAAAACCTTTTTGACGACGTAAATGACGCGCTCATAAAGGTACTACGATGGTTTACAGTCAATAATCTAAAGCTCAGTGCAAAAAAGTCTAAATGCATTATTTTAAATTGCCTAATGATAAAGATAACTAAATTAATTTGAAAATAGGTAATAATGCTATGGAGTTAGTAGACTCCACTGTTTTTCTTGGAGTTACACTAGACTCGAAATTGCAATGGAACTCTCATATAAATGCCCTTTCAGCCAAACTTAGTTCGGCAGCATTCGCTGTCAGTAAAATAAGGTTATTAACAGATGTTGATACTGCTCGTTCTGTTTATTTCAGCTATTTCCACAGAGTGTAATGTGGTTGGTGTGTGGCTTGGTACAGCCTATTGTTTTATATTATGTAGCTTTGCTGTACTTGTTAGGTTGTTCTGTTTATTTTTTAATGTTAGAATTTAGGCATTTTTTTTATCAACAAACAAATTGTACTCTACTAACTCGCATTGTAGAACCACAACAAGTTTAAAAGAGTAACTACTGAGTTTCTCGCCGGGTCTTCTCAGTAAAAATAAACTTCTCCGACGCGGTGGTAGAGTCGCATGGTTTGTATACTGTTTATTTATTAATATTATCATAGTATTTATGTCTATTATTTAGTACATTTTTTAAATAATTAAAAGTTAATTTGATAACTAAGCAACGCAATCATTAGTCGCTATTGAGTATTGAGTATTAAAATTCAAATACATTTCTAACCTACTCAGGTATATGGATGACTGTTTTTACAATCATGATAAGTGTAAGTGTCGTACAAGGCCGCTCGGTTGACGAACTCTACGTTATTTATCAACAAGTAAGTATTGATCGTTTCTGTAGGTATTATGACAAACACGTGCCGGGAGCGAGGGGAACGCCCATCAACCCTAATACAGGATTAGAAGAAGCCCAATATTGTTGGCTGGTTTAGGAATCTGCCACAAAATAATGGTGAGTAAGAACTAAAAACTCAAAATGAAGAAATAATTATTGTGAATCTGAATAACTAATAAGAACTCGTTAAATCTTATCAAATTAACTATATAATCAGAGCTTACATTGCACCTAAACTGCAGAATACAAAACAAAACGATTGTTCTGAAGCGGTAATCAGATCTAAGTGATAAGCGGCACGTTACCACTGCGAAGCGGGTAATGTTTTCGAAATAAAAATGTTTTTAGAGTTTCAAGCCGTTGACCCAGTCCAGCGTTATCGGTCAACCACCCTCCACGTGGTACCACTCACGTGACGTCATTCACTCTCAGATCCAATCGCTTATGACATACTCCAAGGCATTGAAGTAAGGTTACATTCTTATCGGTCATTGTCGAGCAGTTTAACGTGTTCGCACATTGATAAATAAATAATTACTTTTATTTCTGTGCAAAAACAGATTCATTTTAAAAGTTACAAATAAAAAACTTTGCTGCCTTGTTGGAATAGCGGTATTATATAAAAACATGCTTATGTAATCAAATTTTTATCCACCAGAGTTGAACTGGGGATGCTTAGACGACCATCTAAATGGTTTGGTCGTGGTTAGGGGTGAACAGATTTTAGAACCGATATAAATTCGTTACTATGCTTTCGCTACAGAAATGAACTTTGTGCCGGATGGTCACGTAGTAAGATTGGGCACACACAATGTACGTGTATGAGTTCGTCTATAAGCTTTAGTAGAATTATAATAAACCAGACTATTACCAACTGTTGTCTCATTTAACTGCCATTCCGTCTGTAGTTATATGGTAATTCTTAAGGTCCAACTGTGTCTTATTGCGTCTCCTCGACAGCACTGCAACAGTGGTGGACAACAAACTTCATTGGAAGGCAGCAAAGTTTTTTATTTGTTACTTTTAATCTGTATTTATGCAGAAATAAAAGTGTTTTTATTTATGAAGTTCATTTCTGTAACATGTATGTATAAAATCTTTATAAATGGTAGCGTATGTGTTATTGTGATGTTTAAGCTGTATTACTGTAAAGTTGCATCTAAACAAACATTCTCACAAACTTTCGCATTTATAACATTAGTAACATTGATGACACTTGCTAGCGAAAGTTTGTAAGGAGCGTTCTGGGCAAATCCGAATGGTTTTTAAATTGTTATATCTCGGGGCGTTTTGATGCTTTCGACATATTTTTATGCTCATATTTCTATTTTTGGGAAGTCATTCGATAACAAACAGCAAAAAAATTTTAAATACTCTATTGTCTGCAAAATCGAAAAGTTCTATAAAGTACTTATCTTCTGATTTTTATTAATAATTATTATTTTCATCAAGAGATTTAGGCTTTTCTAAATCCTTATAATGTGGTTCATGATCGTCTCTGAGTTGAGTGGCTGTCGATGAGCGATGGACCTTATGTAAAACTGGCGCTTCTGATAATATGACGTGATCGTGTTATCGGTATTCACTGTCTTATCTCGGATTCGGGCGTGCGGAAATAAACGAGGTATATAATCAGGACTGAGGAGCAGCTGTGGTCAAACCAATCCCAGCTGCAGACGGTGCCACATAGACCAGCAGAGTAACTGAAGAAGACACGATGATGCATAGGTAAGTAGAATTGGTAAATGGCTCTTATATTATAAAAAAAATTGATTAAATACCTATCAGAGTCACTCATCTGCTAGAAATAAGCAGTAACAGTCTGAGACTCAACTATAAACGAAATATTTTTAATAACAAAGTGTCTTTAAAAGTGAACTGGGTCATTTTTGTCAGTCTACTTTTGTTGTTGACTGTACAGAGACTTTACTTGACGTGAGGGCTGAGTAATTTCGTGTTGTGAATTGTTACTATGAAGTTAGCATATTATTTATTTCCCCGTATATTTTCAACTTAATGTAACATTCGAAACAAAAATAAATTATCATTTTAAATAATAGATGATTTAAGATGATACTGACAAAATAAAGTGCTTTTTTTAGAATCTTAATAACTAAGTATGGTGAGAATATAATTAGGCAAAAGTGAATATGAATGAATATCAAAAAAATAAAAATATATAAAACGAATGATCTTTTTGGTTAAATAAAACCATTAATTATAGGTTATTTTACTAATGTTAAATAGCGTTATCTGAGTAGGTTAGTATCTCGCGAGGCTTAACCCAAATACGAGTAGGTACTCGATTGTGTTTATCTTTTGATAAGCCGCTCAAAACACCAGTCAAGGCCGCGCGGTCGCTGAACTCCTCTGTTATCAGGTACATTAATATAAAGCTAATAAACAAAGCAGTACTAATACAATTGTATTGCGTGTTTTGGCACTGGCAGTGACCTTGCGAGGCCAGATGGCATAGGGCTAATAGGGCAAACATGCATGTTATGAACATTAACAGGTGGCTGACTTTGTTTTTCTTTATTTTTCAGTGCTATGATGACAAGTCCGCCCCCTGCGTGCGCGGGAGGTGGCGCAGTGTCCGCCGCGGTGACCGCCGCGCTGCAGTTCTTCGCGGTGACGCAGTGCCTGGTGCGGGAGCCCTGGCCGCCGCAGGCTGAGCTGCAGAGTAAGTAGCTTTACAAATGATGTGACTATTGAGTATGTTAAAATCATCATCTCATCATTCTAGAAAAAACAGACAGGGAATACAAAGTTCTGTTGTTAGGAGAGGAAAGAGTGAGTTTGTATCTCATGCTGGAAAGCGTCATCAAAGCGTCCGCGTCAGTGAGTCTCTGACCTACGTTAATTTGATAACTCCTATAGAAAAACTCTTTTTAGACAGTCTACTATGTACCACCTTCAGATCAACCACGTTTTGCGTTGATCTCTGATGTCCTCGTCACCTTCCGATATTGTATAATTCGCACAATGCGCACAATCTTCAATCTTGATGGTGACTGACCGATAGGAAGTCAATTGGGTCACGATATCAAGATTCCGGGTTTTACTTTCGTTGATTTGGCAGTGGCGCCAGATTTCTGCAAGATTAGATAATATTATGGCAATTAATAGAAAACAATGAAGATACTAAAAAAAGTATGAGAACCAAAACCAGCCTCATTTAATCAAACATAGTTCCGTAGCTTAGCTTTGACCTCGGCTCAATGTGTAGCTACCTCAGACACCACTTGCGAAAAACAGAAGGCTCTCAAACCCAAAATTAACATAGCGGCTCGCGGATGAGCAGGGAGGCGTATATGGGGTAATAGACAATCTGCCCGAAAGCAAAGACTTACGAGTAATAATTTCAAACATTGTCATTGGATTTCAATTGGGAGTAATTCAACCTTACAATTCCAGTGTCACAATTGTACAACATGAATAACATTACTTTATCTGTGCATTTAAATTGTTATCAACTCCATGCAGTTGACAACGGTTTTTCAAACCACTTGATGAATCATTTGTGCTTTTCGTGAATTATTGATCTTGATAAAGGGGTTATTGTACGATTGCCAAAGTCCTGATTGAAACCTTATATCTATGAAGGCTAAAACTTTGCATGGAATTGATTAATAAAAGTCTATCTACGCTTTCTATGAAATAAACAGAGCAGCTCTACGTACTGGTGGTTTACTAATACTAACAGGCTATAAAAGAAATAAGAACACTATACCCGTAGTAGGTATCAAGAACTATATTTAAACGATCTACAACAACTAGATAATTCCTGTGGAATGTTTCGAAAAACATTTTGAATTGTCCCTCAGAGTTAAGAACATACTAAACTTGTATCTGAAGCTAGACACTTATTGCCTTCAATTGTGTCCTAGGTGTACTCGACAGTTTTACGTGTCATATCATACTTCATAACAATACTTACTCACAGTAAAATAACAACTTCGGACAAAACTTAGAAAGTATTTCAGTTGATCTGATAACCTAACCAATAAGCACAACCGAACAAGGAAACTGATGAAATGTTCTCTCTTTTTAGATGGTGCACGGTTCGATTTTATAGTGGTCGGTGGTGGCACGGCTGGGCCGGTGGTGGCATCGCGACTAGCGGAGGTCGAGGGGGTGTCGGTGCTGCTCATCGAGGCGGGGGGAGATCCTCCACGGGAGAGTGTCGTAAGTGTTGATTAGATTAAAGAAACAACTTTCTCTATTGAAAAAATGCAAAAGAGCAGCAACTAGGTAACATAAAGTTTATGATAATGAATTTGCAACACCATGTCCTAGACGAGTTCCACACTTTGTGGAAAAAGTGTCTTGATTTTTAAGCTTTCACGGTTGTAAACTTAGAATTGGAATAAATTAAGGCAAGTAAACGATCCACATCATTTTTTTTTAGATACCGGGTTTCAGAGACTTACTAAAAGGCAGCCAATACGATTGGAACTTCACCACGGTCGACGATGGCTTCTCCAGCCAAGCCCTCAAGGATGGCAGCCAAAGCCAGCCCCGCGGGAAGGTACTCGGCGGTAGCGGCTCCATAAACGACATGATCTACTCACGTGGCTTCCCTGCTGACTACCACGAGTGGGCCTCCATCCTTGGCGATGACTGGAGCTGGGAATCTGTACTTGATTACTTCAAAAAGACCGAACGCCTCACTGACGAGAAAATCATCAACGATCCAGAGCTAATGGCCTATCACAGCCGCCATGGTGAGATGGAAGTAACGGGTCACAACCAGTCGACACACGCTACAGACAGATTTTTGGATGCCTTTAAAGAAATGGGTTTTGATATAGTCCGGGACATGACTAACCCGACAAAATTAGGCGCAGGGCGCTTCTCACACTGTATCAGTAAAGGTCAACGTGAGAGCTCCGTTACTGCGCTATTGAACAAAGCTAAAGGTAATATCTTTGTCCTCAAAAATACATTGGCGACGAAAATACTCATAGATGATGATAAGAAAGCACACGGAGTAAAGGTCATATCCAACAACAAGCACCTAACATTTTATGCAGACAGAGAAGTAATTGTATCTGCTGGTACGTTCAACACCCCAAAATTATTAATGCTATCAGGAATAGGGCCGGCGCAGCACCTAGAAGAGCTAGGAATACCAGTAGTCCATAATTTACCAGTTGGCGAAAATCTTCACGATCACATCATGGTGCTGACTTACTTAGCTGTAGAAAGTGGAACGTGCAGTTCAAAAACACATGATGAGCAAATGGAGATGATAAAATACCTGCACGACAGAACAGGTGCGCTGTCCAAGACCAACTCGATGGGGGCTTACTTATCTGTGAACGGATCGACAGATCCGACCACTCCTGATTTTGCTATTTACCCAATCTGCGTTCCAAAAGGTGTTCAGTTCTATGCAGGCTGTTCTGATATTGTGGGATTTAAAGATTCTATTTGTTCGAAATTGGCTAACTTAAACAAACACCTTGAATTGTTAAATATAGCTGTGGTTCTTCTGAAGCCCAAATCGAGGGGAAAGGTGAGATTAAACTCGACGAATCCTTTAGATGACCCATTGATATACTCCGGCACTTTCAGCAATGACGAAGATTTGAAGGGTTTCCCTGAAGCTTTGAGAGTGGCGAATAAAATTGGGGATTCGAGATATTTCCGTGAGAAGGGCGCCTTTCCCGTAGAATTTAATTTGGAGGAGTGTAAAGAAACGACGGGCTCTGAAGCGCTGGCATGCAGGGCTCGCGTGATGGCGACATCAGCGTGGCACGCGGTGGGCACAGCGGCCATGGGGTCCGTGCTGGACTCCCGGCTGCGGGTGAAGGGCGTGGCGGGGCTGCGCGTAGTGGACGCCAGCGTGATGCCTAAGGTGACCCGCGGGAACACATTCGCACCTGTTGTCATGATAGCTGAAAAGGCTGCAGATTTCATCAAGAAAGATCACGACATTAACGAGCAGGCTGGTCATTTTGAAGTTATTGAATTAATGTAAATGGACATTATGTGATAGTCTCAAGCTTATATAGTAGTTATACTATACTTCAAGCTTAGATAGTTTTAGCCTTTTACTTAAACTGCCTTCTGACCATGATGCTACTTCGTAACACGTGGTTTTGCCTATTTACTTATATTTAGTAAAATCCCACCCATTATACTTACATAAGTTAGGTAATTTTTTTTTTAATGACATCGCAGCTTTACATTTGTGTTCTATTTTTAGTTTAAAATCTTTATTCCTAAGTAGTTCAAAGTTTTTGTGTTTAAGTATCATTGCTTGAAAAAATAAATTAATGTATTTTGTTTGTATTTAGAATAATAATTTATTGCATAAAATTCAATTTAATAGCTTCGTTTTGAATGCATGCTTGTGTGATTATTCATAATTAAAGTTTTATTTCCGAGTGAATCTGCGTTTTTAATCAATCACTGCGCCTCTCCATCTATCTCAATAATTTGTATCACTCAACACCTAATAAACTCTAAACCTAATATCTCTTGACCGAATACACGTTGTTTTGTATCACTACATATATTCCTAAAGAACGCTAAACCTAAACTTTATATATTATTCTATGTCAAGGGCCCATTATTGGATTGGCCAGATCACGATATTGGGTGGAATATTATGGTACCTGGAGAGAAAGTGGTGACAAGCAATGGAGGTAGCAATTTTCACTTAAATAAACATTTTTTAATTTTTAAAAGAAATTTAACTGCATTCAGCCAGTTCGATTCATCCAGGAATCTAACTGGCTTAAATTTGAAAAAACTTCAGCCTGTACTTTTATGTCAGTAATCGATATTGAATCAATTATAATGATCTCTAACAAAACTTGGTAAATTCAATGAAAGGATAACCATGAAATGTCGATAACATATTTATAAACTTATCACATTTAGATATTGAATGACTTTCTTTCCTACAAAACCTACTAAACCTACATAGCTCATACTTCAATAATGAATGTAGATAATGAATGTCAATAAGAATGTGCATCGCATTTTTCAAAAATCAAGAAATCCTAAAAATTGGTAGTTAGTTCCTTAGCAACAAATCTCTCTTCGAGTTGATTTAAAGACCAAGTTCTGGTTTTTGAAAATTATTTAGAACAATAAATAAGCCTATTCAGATTCTGGGAAAACCAATTTGACCAAGATCTTGGTATGTTCCAGCAAATATATTAAAAATATCTAAAATTATATTTATAACGGTAATTTACAAGAGCAATGTTTTAAATTTACAATTGCAACCTTTTGTTGTCGTAAAAGAAATCGAATAATATAACTATCCCCAGTAATCGATGAATGATGGAACTAAGCACTTAGGCCCGTATTCTAGAATCGTACTCAAGCACTGATATGTACTTGATTGAGTAGAGATTAAAAACGTCAGTTCATACAAAAACGTATAAATCTATACTCAAGTACAGATTTTGTTTTAGAATAGGGGCTTTAGTTTCGCCTTCTAAGGCCCGATTTTTCAATTCTTAGTTTATTCCCCAGATAGCTATCTGAAGTATACAATTAACTGGCTGTTTATCAAGCGAATATATATTTTAAATTTTTCAATCGTCTTCCATCCTAAGAATAGCTATCTATCGGTTGTCTATGTATTTAGATCGATAACTTCACACTGATTATCCACTAGTCAGATGCACATATACAACAATGCACATATACATTGCAATGTTAGAATGTAACAAGACAAAAGTTGATGCTTGATAAATTGACATGGACGTATAAGAAAATTAACCTCAACTTTTTTTGTAGATTGTTGCCTAAAGTTTTGGCAAAGAGTATGTTTGCTTCGTGTTTTTTAGGGAAAAATCTTTTCCAAAACTCCTTTTCATCTCATGTACTAAAATGTTAGGTCTCTCTTTTACAACTCGATCTTTTCTTTTAGGCTAAGCTTGTATAGTTAAGTAACTGCCTTTACTCCAAAATCGTTGCGTCGTCGACTTGGTCAAAAATATCCTTTAGAATGTGTGTGCGTACCAAAAAAAAAGAAAAAAATCTCAAATGACACACCACATAACCTCAAAATGTCAAAGAAAACGTATAGATAATATCTTATCCAGCCCCCTAAGAAGCAGATTACTTTATTCCTCAGTTAGCGGCTTTATTCCACAGATAACATAGATGTTAACAAGATTTTAAATTTTTCAATGCTCAGATAGATCTGAGCATTGAAAAATTAAAAATCTTGTTAACCTTCGAATAAACTTTACTCTACAAATAAATTTTACTAACTGGTAATTGAAAAATTGGCCTGAGGAACTACAAAATAATTAATTATCAGTCTGAAACAAAGAAGAAATAAGCTCTATGAGTTATTCAAATCAGTAAAAGAAACAAGTTGTTCGAAATAACCCGTAAAAGTAATATACTGTTCAATACATGGAAAACATAGAGCAACCTTTCATATTGACACAAAAGGAATCACATTTGTAAATAAAATCCTTATTCTTTACTTAAATTATTAATTTCGCCACCTTGACTTAGGGAAAAGTTTAGAGGTTTATTTTTCAAAGCGTTTTCGTCCAAAATGGTATTGGTTATGTTTTCGTTCGAACGAGAACAGAATAAAAACGATTTAGAAGAGGAACGAAATGTAAATCGTTCTCGCTCAAAATAACGGTTTTAACTATTTTTTCTATTTATTAGGTTCAATAATCAGGTTCAGGAATCAAAATTCACAGCCACGCAGCTAAGTCACAGGTCATGTCGTAAAAGTTTGAACTAAAGAACATTGATGCAATAATAAGGGAATTATATTTTTTGTCAGCAACGTTTATATTTTGTCATCAACTTGTATCGTCTAACGTATATACAGGGTTACCGGGAATTCGATATATTCCCTTGGAGGGGTGAAAGCAGAGCTCATTTGCACTAAATTTTGTCATTGAGTACCCTAGCCGATAGTGATTAGTTTTTGAGAAATTCAAGTTTTTGTGCTTTTATTTTTAAATACCGATTTTAGGCAAAAAAAAATATGCTCTTGAGTGAATGTCCTATTTTGATCCTATTTATGTGCATGATCTGATACTTGACATCTCAGCACTTCTTCCAAATAACAATAAGCTGTAGTTTATGAACGTTAACTCGCTAGAGTTCATAAAAAAAACCTTTTTATGGCACTTCATAGTGAATTTGCATAAAAAAAATGTATGGAACGTGTCGTACAAATTACTAAAATAATTGCTCTACTTCATTAGCTATCCAAAATGGTATAATTTTTTTATCTGCATTGACAATAACAACAATAACACTTTAAAGTGTTAACTAAGGTTCCTAGAAATAAGTCAATTAGCGTACAGCTGCGGGTTATGCTTTTGATAGGGTTTTTTTACCTGCGACGAAAAGATTAAAGCTCTGTGCCGTAACATCTGATTGGGCGAAGCATAGTCTTAACAACCAATTAGGGCCGACAAGTACGGCGAAGGACAGGGATGACCCGGCGCGATGGCTCCTTGTTTGTTTAGTGGTTATTCAACTATCTTCGCAAGTGAACATTTCGCTACATCTAATAATTATTATTTGTTTCGGATTTATCATTATGGCGTCTTTCACGAACGCAGAGTACGCTGATATCATCCTTTGTTATAGGTGTTGTAATGAAGATGCGGCAGCAGCGATTTTGTGGACGGATGAGTCCAAGTTTGATCGTGATGGAATAACCAATGACCACAATAGTCACTTTTGGGCTCAAAAAGGTTCTAACCCAAGGAAGAAGAAAGAAACGGCTCATCAAAATCGATTTTCCCTTAACGTTTGGATGGGAATAATCGATGACAACCTCAACTGACCCTACTTCTTCCCCCAAAATTTAAATGTATGAAAATTTTCTTCGAAATGATTTGACAACATTGCTGGGTGATGTGCCACTTGCATTGAGAAGTGAAATGATTTACCAGCATGACGGCTGTCCAGCCGATTGCCGCCGAGGAGTGCGAGAGCTGCTGGACCGAAATTATCCCCAACGTTGGATTGGTCGAGGAGGGCCAATACCTTGGCCTGCAAGGTGTCCTGATTTGACACCTTGTGACTTTTACCTTTGGGGCCACATGAAAGAGCTTGTTTACCCAACTAACAGCACAATAAATAATGTTGAAGAGCTCAGGCGGAAAATATTAAGCGCAGCGCAACAAATAATAGAAAATTTAACCTCTCGTGTTACTAAGACCGAAATACGCAAGAGACTACGTGCGTGTATTAGGAACCGTGGCTCCCATTTTGAGCAGGATTTGTAATTTTATGTGTGCAATAATAAATGATGTAAAGATTCAGCCGATTTTCATTTCTTTCCCATTAAAAAAAATAACGTATCCAAAAATTCATGATGTTCTGAATATTCCTTTATAGCTAATATTTTTTTGATTTTAAAAAATACTGTAATATTTCGTACCATTTTAGATAGCTAATGAAGTAGAGCAATTATTTTAGTAATTTGTACGACACGTTCCATACATTTTTTTTACACAAATTCAATATGAAGTGGCAGTAAAAAGGTTTTTTTTATGAACTCTAGCGAGTTTACGTTAAAACATACAGTTAAAAAGTATTACTACAGCTTATTAATATTTTGAGAAGGTGCTGAGATGTAAGGTATCAGATCATGCACAAAAATAGGATCTAAATTGGACCTTCACTTAGGAGCATATTTTTTTGCAAAAAAAATATTGAATGACCGGCAAGTAACTGAATATTTATGCCGAACACGCGAACTTATAATATCGAACTTTTGTTTATAAATAATATCGAAACATGAAAAGTCTTCTCAGCAAGAAACAACTCCGACGCCGTGGTAGAGTCGCATTATGTCTGTATACTGTGTATTTATATATCTATATTATCATAGTAATTATGTCTATTATTTAGTATATCTTGCTTTAAATTTGACGATTCGAAAGTACTTACTGTGAAATTCTATTTGAATAAAGTTATTTGAGTTTGAATTCTATAAATTTGTTATTTACCCTAGTGATTTGATCCTACTTAAAACGTTCGTCCTCCTACTTCCAAAATGATTGCCTTGCAAACCGTTTCCCTACCTTTCATTTTCATAACTACTCCATATTTCCTCACCTGAAAATCCTAAATTACAAGACATATACGTAAATAACAAATGAAACGTATTCAACGCCCATCACATCGTCGTGGCGAAAGCACAAACCGTGCGAAACCATAAGAAAAGAAGAAAAAGCCCGCTTCAATCAAAAATAAGTATAATCAGAGCAGTATGTACGTTATATAACTAATCATTTCTATCAGTCATCATTGAGAATTGACACATGAGCATTTTTATAATTTTGATAAGCCGTTCTAAAGCGTCATTCAAGGCCCCTCGGTCGACAAACTCTACGTTCTTTATCTACATTGTAATATCATTAAATTTAAGGATACATCTTTTTGATGTTTTCTGTAGTTATTATGAAATACATTCCAGGGTCGAGGGTACATCCATCAATGCTAATACAGGATTAGTTCAGGCAATATTTGGGCAAGATAAAATGGGCTTATGTTGGCTCATTTAGGAATCTGCCGCAAACCAATGGTGAGTAAACACGGTATGGAATTTTTTTGCATCAAATCAGCAAAAAGAAAGAATAACATTTAATTCAATTATTATAACTTATTTGAGCATACTTAATTGAACAGGATGGCTCAACTTCAGTGATCAAAATTTTGTTAGTTTGGTGACATCGATAACTTTAGAAAAAATGTTTGAAAGTTTTGTTTTTTTGGGAAATGGTTATTGAATTTTAATTTGGAGTCTTCATAAGTTCAGTCTGAACGTTGAATCAGTTCAAATCAGAAATTAGTTGACGCATAACAATAAACACTTGTTTTTATTGTCAAGCAATGTCAACATAATTATTTCTTTGTAGACCTTTCCCTATGATTTTGAACAGAGTACACTCTCAAAATATGACAGTGGAAAATAAATGTACTTTACGTTATTTGTTCGAACGAAAACATTTTTCAGGGTGGTTCAAAAACCACCCTGAATAATGTGTTCATTCTCTGGACAAAACAATGTTAAATTAGTTTTGTGACATTGTCAAGATAACATCACATAATAAAATCGATTAAAAAATTTCGAACTTTTCGATGGTCGGCATTTCAAAAAATATGTGATAATTTTATTACGACTGATTAGACATCGTTAAATCCAATCACATTAACATACGTACATCTATATGTTTTGTGTTATTTGTGCAATGTAAGGTCTAACCTTACATTGTACCTTAACCGCAGAACACAAAACAAAAAGATTGTGCTGAACTGCGCTCAGCGAAATGAATGTTCTCGGAAAAATGTTAGAGTAGGTGAAGATCAAGCCATTGACCCAGTCCAGCGTTATCGGTCAACCACCCTCCACGTGGTAGCACTCACGTGACGTCACGCTCAGCTCCAATGGCATAAGACCTACTCTACGGCATTGGAATAAGCTTACATTCTTATCGGTCATTGTTGAGCAGTTTAAGGTGTTCGCACATTGATAAATATGATAACGTTTATTTCTGTTTGAAAACAGCTTTATTTACGAGCAAGTTAAATTAGAAACACGTTGCCGCGTCGCTTTAGTAAATGAAAGAAAAGTGCATGTACCATAACTAATAAATATTAATATTTTCTACCAGAATTGAGATTCTTGGATGGTTGGGTCGCGGAAGTAATTGTATGAGATTTAACGAAACAGATCTATAAACCGATATTAAATCCGTAAATGTAACTGTTGGAAATCCAGTAGGTTGTAGGCCTAGGCACCTGTAAGTGTACTGCTAATTAACGTACAGATGACGTCACCATGCTAAAACTAAAACAGAGATAAGTACATACTCGTAAAATTAGGTGAAATATTCCTTTCAGCCCGTAATATTATGCCTTTTGCAGAAGATAGGTCTTCGGTTTCTTATTAAGAAGCTTTAGGATTATCTATATACATAATATAGTTTGGGAATCTCTGAGCCGCCTTTGTACACAGGTTGCACGGATAACATGGCCAAATGGGGGACATTAGGGAAACAGATCAAGGGTGTGATTGTGGCTGGTCTCCCCAAACAATGGCCCACAAGCTCGCTTGCCCTCAGTGCCCTACCACCTGCACCATGTGCATCTGTACATGGTGACTGATGCTGGATTACATAACATTTGCGGTTGACACGAGTATCCTTGGGATCGTCCTTGAGTTGAGTGGCTGTCAATGAGCGATGGGCCTTATGTAAAACTGGCGCTTCTGATAATGTAACGTGATCGTGTTATCGGTATTCATTGTCTTATCTCGGATTCGGGCGCGCGGAAATAAACGAGGTATATAATCAGGGCTGAGAAGCGGCTGTGGTCAAACCAATCCTAGCTACAGACGGTGCCACATAGACCAGCATAATATAGAAGAGGACACGATGATGCACGGGTAAGTTCAATTGGCACTTGCTCTTATTGTACAAAAATCTTACCATTATAAATAAATATATAAATAAATATGCTCCAGACAACACACCTCTTGTAATGGTCTCGAAGTAGGGATTAATATCCCTGTGTTACGAGGTACCACACAAGGAAATAAGCTAGGGGCGTCTCCCAGCACACCCAGACCAGAGTCAATTCAGAAAAGGTCGTTTCCTAAATTGACCGGGAATCGAACCCGGGACACTACGAAAATCGAGGCGAGAAACCGTGCTACAGCGCACTACGCCAACCGTGTCGTCTTTACCATTGTCTTTACAATCATGTCAATCGATCAAGTTAACAACCCATGTGAATCCCCATCTGATTGTGTTCTATGAAAAGCTTGAGTGCATGTGTCCGTTAAAGTGAAATTCTGGTAATTTAAATTATAACTAATCGTACCGTTTGTATACGTATCGTTTGTACGTATAGTGTTTACTATACGTACAAACTTTAAGATCATTTTGCCAACATGACGCTAACGTAATTCTAGGTGCACTGATATGCAAAAAAATATACATATTCTTTGTTATGGAAATTAAATTCAACTTTATTAGCTATTAGTAAAATATTTCCGTAAGTAGTTAATTATTATATAATATTCAATCAAAC
Organism: Udea olivalis; assembly: GCA_947369235.1. Classification (NCBI taxonomy): domain Eukaryota; kingdom Metazoa; phylum Arthropoda; class Insecta; order Lepidoptera; family Crambidae; genus Udea; species Udea olivalis. Next base: position 21,693,931 of record OX376350.1, on the reverse strand, counting down.
ATACCCTCAAAAAAATAAAAGGCAAATTCTCTGGCGTCTTCCGGAACACCCTTAAAACATTTATTGTTTGTGTGTAAGTTTTAGTTTAAACGCATTTATTTAAAATGCGTTTAAACTAAAACTGGCCATCGTTATGGTTTGACTTGAGTAACGTTAAAGAGTCGTTATCTGAGTAGGTTAGTATCTCGCCGCAACAACTAACCCAAATACGAGTAGGTACGCGATTGTGTTTATCCTATGATAGGTCGCCCAAAAACATCAGTCAAGGTCTCGCGGCCGCTGAACTCCTCTGTTATCGGTACATTGCTACAAATAAAGCTATGAACTAAGCAGTGGACAGATGTCATGGGTTTAATCGAACAAACATACATCATGTGAACATTTACTGGAGGATGACTTTATCTTTTTTCAGAGGAATGTTAACAAGTCCGCCCCCTGCGTGCGCGGGAGGGGGCGCAGTGTCCGCCGCGGTGACTGCCGCGCTGCAGTTCTTCGCGGTGACGCAGTGCCTGGTGCGGGAGCCCTGGCCGCCGCAGGCTGAGCTGCAGAGTAAGTAGCTCTGCGCGTGATGTGACTGACTGTGAGGCCAGTGAGTAACTGACCTAGGTTAATTTAGATGCCCAATACAAAATACTCTTTCAATAGCTACCTATCTACTCATCACTCGTCACTATCACTGAGATTAGCATTATAAACTTAGGTGACATTACGACTTAAGCATTCACTTTGATAGCCGCTGCTTTGTTGACGTTTATGGTCGTTGGTATTATATTTCTTTATCTGTGCATTATTCACTCTTATCGGCGACAGGATGCGGTATTATATAATGCTGAATAATCCATGACAAACTCGATTCAAGGATGAACGTATTTTAAAACGTGACAAGCTTATGCGTTTTCGCGAAAAATCGATGTTGATAATAGGTTATTGTACGATTGTCAAAGTCTTACGTCATAAATTCAAGGCTGAAACTTTACACGGAATTTCCTAGCGTCGTTTTGTTTTATTAATAGAAGTAAAAAATACTGTTCAGGCGCTACATCCTGTTATATTAGGAAAACTTCGAGTAACTATGTTTGAAGAATTAATTTCTTCTTGATGATCACTTTTGAATGTCTGAATCGTCACTCTGAGTAGCCAGAGTTGAAAGCTCACTATACTTGTTCCTAAAGCTAGGCAACTGTTGCTTTTAATTGTACCCACAAGCCATGTACACACGTACGAATAAAGCGAACACTAACATCAAACATTTAGTTGGTTTTTACGTATGGACGGCCTAATCGAACATGAACGCGAACATAGTTCGAATCGAGTTCGCACACAACAGTCGTGAACTGTATCTTGATAGTCATGGCGGCGCTGGTGGTGGTGGTGGTTGTTACGTATTTTGTAAATCTGTATGGACGGTCTTCGTCGCGAACACGTTTGACGTCGAACGACGAACAGAGTGTTCAATGTTTGTTAGTGGTACGCACGTGCGAATCAGGTTGTTGCGTATCATGCACTGCAACAAATTTGTTCGTACGTGTGCGTACGCGGCTTAAAGTGTACTGGACAGACAAACTGACATGAGTTAATTGTTGAGTGACGTTAAACAACCTCTGACAAAACATAGAAAGCATTTCTGCTGATTCTAAACTGAAATAATTGTCGAGTTGTACAAAATGAGCAAGAAACTGATGAAACGTCCTTTCTTTTTAGATGGAGCACGGTTTGATTTCATAGTGGTGGGTGGCGGCACAGCGGGGCCGGTAGTGGCCTCACGACTAGCGGAGGTCGAGGGGGTGACGGTGCTGCTCATAGAAGCGGGGGGAGATCCTCCACAGGAGAGTGTCGTAAGTGCTGTTTATATTATGTCCTCAGTTTTGTAGTCTCTTGCTCTTGCTAGAGCAAATAACGACATTTTCTTGAAATCCTAGCTACTTGGTCTATCCTACTTACTTCGTTTGCAATTTGTAGTACTTGCTCTATTTAAACATAATGTATTAAAACAGCCCCTTCTTATTAATCGTTGAGGTTTGTGATCAGAAACGTACAATATCATGTGACGTGACGGTCAGGTTACAGTTAACCAGTGTACCCAATTAATAATTGTGAAGTTGGGACCATGATAAGCGCAAGTCAAAGACCCTTATGATTTTAATTTCTTCAGATACCGGGCTTCAGAGACGTTCTAAAAGGAAGTCAATACGATTGGAACTTCACCACCGTCGACGACGGCTTCTCCAGCCAAGCCCTCAAGGATGGCAGCCAAAGCCAGCCCCGTGGGAAAGTACTCGGCGGTAGCGGCTCCATCAACGACATGATCTACTCACGTGGCTTCCCCGCTGACTACCATGAGTGGGCCTCCATCCTCGGCGATGACTGGAGCTGGGAATCAGTACTAGATTACTTCAAAAAGACCGAACGCCTCACTGACGAGAGAATCATCAACGATCCAGAGCTAATGGCCTATCACAGCCGCCATGGTGAGATGGAAGTAACGGGTCACAACCAGTCGACACACGCTACAGACAGATTTTTGGATGCCTTCAAAGAAATGGGTTTTGATATGGTCCGGGACATGACTAACCCGACGAAGTTAGGCGCAGGGCGCTTCTCCCACTGTATCAGTAAGGGTCAACGCGAGAGCTCCGTCACGGCGCTATTGAACAAAGCAAAAGGAAACATCTTTGTCCTCAAAAATACATTGGCGACGAAAATACTCATAGATGATGAGAAAGCACACGGAGTAAATGTCATATCCAACAACAAGCACCTAACATTTTATGCAGATAGAGAAGTAATTGTATCAGCTGGTACGTTTAATACCCCAAAATTATTAATGCTCTCAGGAATAGGACCAGCGCAGCACCTGGAAGAGCTGGGAATACCATTAGTCCAAAATTTACCAGTTGGCGATAATCTTCACGATCACATCATGGTGCTGACTTACTTAGCTGTAGAAAGTGGAACGTGCAGTTCAAAAAAACATGATGCACAAATGGAGATGATAAAGTACCTGCACGATAGAACAGGTGCGCTGTCCAAGACCAACACGATGGGGGCTTACTTATCTATGAACGGTTCAACAGATCCAACCACTCCTGATTTTGCTATCTACCCAATCTGCGTTCCAAAAGGTGTTCAGTTCTACGAAGGTTGTTCTGATATAATGGGATTCAAAGATTCCATTTGCTCGAAATTGGCAAACTTAAATAAATATCATGAATTGCTAAATATAGCTGTGGTTCTTCTGAAGCCCAAATCGAGGGGAAAGGTGAGATTAAACTCGAAGAATCCCTTAGATGACCCATTGATATACTCCGGCACTTTCAGCAATGACGACGATTTAAAGGGCTTCCCCGAAGCCTTGAGAGTGGCGAATAAAATTGGGAATTCGCGATATTTCCGTGAGAAGGGCGCATTTCCCATAGAATTTAATTTGGAGGAGTGTAAAGGAACGACAGGTTCTGAAGCGCTGGCGTGCAGGGCTCGCGTGATGGCGACATCAGCGTGGCACGCGGTGGGCACAGCGGCCATGGGGTCCGTGCTGGACTCCCGGCTGCGGGTGAAGGGCGTGGCGGGGCTGCGCGTGGTGGACGCCAGCGTGATGCCTAAGGTGACTCGCGGGAACACATTCGCACCGGTCGTTATGATAGCGGAAAAGGCTGCAGATTTCATCAAGAAAGATTACGAGCAGACTAGCCCTTTGGAAGTAATTGAATTGATGTAAATGGACATTTTTTGATAGTCGCTGGCCTAAAACTAACGCCTCTGAACATGGACTATAGTGTGACTAGTGTTACAGGTGGTTTTGCCTTACTTTACTTTATTTTAAGTAAATTTCTACCCATCGAACTTAGCTTAGGTAATTATATTTATTGAATGACATACCAGTATTATAATTGTGTTCTAAAAATGTTGCCTGTAAGTTTAGTTTTTATTTTGTAACTTTTATACTTGGTTCCTTTGAACTTCATTTTATGATTTTACTAGCTTTCCGCCCGCGGCTTTGCGTGAAATGCATTTTTATAATATGCATGTATAAAATATTCATAAATTATAGCCTTTGTTTCGTTCTTTTGTTTAAGCTGTACTATTGTAAAATTTCATCTAAATCCGTTTGGTAGTTTTTGCGTGAAAGAGTTACAAACACACATGCATATTAACTTTTATTTATAATATCAGTAAGATTTTATGACATACTTTAGTTTAGTTCAGTTTACCTTTTTTAGTATAATTTTTTTTGACTCTTTATTTAGGGTTTCACTATACTTTTTAGTTATTTATAATTAGTTTTTAATAAGTGTAACTTTTAGTATTTAAGAATCATTGCTAACAGATTGCTTTATATAATGTTTAAGTTTATGTTTGATCTGATAGTTTTAAATGTTTGCATTCCTGTGTGATATTTATTGAATAAAGTTTTTTTTCCTGGTAAATTGCGTCTTTATTTATTTTTTAATGCGATTATGCATTATGGCGGTAATTTGAGATATTTCAATCATCCGTTATCATCTTACTTGACGAACCGATGCCAGAGCGTGGTAGTAAATAAAATAGTTAACGATGAACTCACACCTTTCGCATCTCAACTTAGAAACACATCACGCGGCATTCCTCAAGGAAGCGTACTGGGTCCGCTGTTATTCGTTTTGTACATAAACGACATAATAGAAGCGACTAGACATCAATGCGTTTTATTTGCTGACGACGTTTCTATAATAGTGACAACGGCGAAAAATAGCGATATTTCCGTAAATAATCACGAAATGGAAATTAATGAAATGGTTGATGACTTAATGGAATGGCTAGATAATAATGACCTTAAACTTAATTTAAATAAGTCAAATTTTATTCAGTTTAATAAATCTAAGCATGTCCACTACAATTTTAAACTCAACATTGACAAAATTAAAGAGATTACACACACCAAGTTTCTGGGTGTAATTATCGATCAAGACTTAGGCTGGAAGTTGTACATTGAAAATGTATGTAACAGACTCAATAGTTTCGTCTACGCACTCAACAAACTTAGGCAAGTTAGTAACACGCAAACCGTTGTGACAACTTATCACGCATATGTCGCGTCTCTGCTGCGTTATGGGCTCATAATATGGGGTAACAGTGCGGATAGAAGCAGAGTATTTATAGCGCAAAAAAAATGTGTTAGAGCCATGTGTGGGATCCCGCCCGGTGAGTCTTGCAGATCAGCTTTTGTTAAACTTGGCCTCCTACCGCTACCTGTGCTGTACATTTTTGAAGTTAGCTGCTTTGTTAAAAAATATGAGGAATTGTTTATGAAAGCTAAAGATAAAAACTCTAGACTTAAAAGAAATCCGGATAGACTGGTCTTGAGAGTCATCCCGAACTCTCAAAAATACCTCAACAATTGTTTATCGATGTGTGTCAAAATATTTAATAAGATTCCCCGCGATATAAAAAATAACAATTTAAACAATTTAAAGTTTAAATTATTTAAATGGCTTATTGACCAAAGAATTTATGACATAAAGAAGTTATTTGAACGTTATTATTAGTTGAATTTTAATATTTAATAATTATTGTAATTCATTTATGTTTCTTTTTAATTAAGATTGAATTTGATTTATTATGTGTAATGTCAGCTGTGCTCCGATATCGTCAATTCTTTCTCGCAATTTCATGTACTATTGAACATTTGCATGCCAACAATGGTTGTTGGCATGCACACTTTTGAAAAATGTTACCAAAAAACCTCATACTATGTTTTTAAGCAAATAAAGATATTATTATTATTATTATTCAAATTAAATTTCTGTCAAAATCTGATAAATGCTGTGGGGGACATACCCCTCTGAAAAATTGCCGCCATTTTTTTATAATAATATATTCTCTCCTTAGTCGTTACCTTAGCAGTTACAATATTTTTTTAATGTTTGGTCTTAAAAATCTATTCAATACAATAGATGGCGCACGTATTATGCCAGAAATCTTTGACTTCTGTTGACACCTATTGATTCTTTAGCATTTGAATTAATTGAAACAGGGCCTTAGAACAGGGCAGATCCAGACAATGACATTAGAATTACAAGGACTTCGAAAGAAAGAAAGCACGAATATAATTTTTAATCATTTAAGCTTAAAGAGAGCACTTATGACATGTCAACAACGTAAAAGTACATAAATAATATAGACGTAAATAAAATAATACTTGAATGGTACATATTACACATAAACCTAATGCGAATCTTCAATCGGTGCGCACGCTGCTTCTATTTATTTATTTTTTTATTTTTAGGTACACAAGACAGAATTATAACAAAAACATGACAAACAAGAAGAGCGAATCTTCCACAATGATACGTTATAAGTTTAACAATAAGTAAGACAAGGTCAACTACTTTCAGCGGAGAATTAATCTATTACAGGAAGATCTATTAGGAAGATTCCGGCAAGAAACTCTAAAGTTACTCTTTTGATCTTTGTTTTGTTTTACAACCGATATATATAGAGCAAAGTCAAAAAAAAACCTACTGAGCAGAGGAGCGGATTATTCCTATTAGGACCACAAACTCTTGCTGTTCAAGTAATCTTCTTCATAAATTCCCTTATGTTTAATCAATTTTGCTTTGATTGTAGATTTAAACTTGTAAAGGGGTAATCAACAGGACTGACTAAAATAAACTGAGCATGAACATATTGTGAAAAATTGTTGGCACATCGCATATTGTATGACTATCCATTTCCGGAAAATCATTGGAGCTAGACGAACTTTTTGCTAAAGTTTTCAATAATATTGATGTATCAAAAAATAAATACTTAATGGCTATAATATACTCTCTTACTAAATTAATATCAGCTACTGGCAGATATGCGAAGAAAACTCTTTTAATTAAAATTAAAATAATTTTCTTCTAAGACTAATAATTTAATTAATAAAAAATAAGAAAAATGAAAATAATAACTCGAGCAAAAAGTAGTATGTGAGTGGGATTCAAACCGTAGATCTTAAGATATACTGGACCTTAAAAGTAATTCGAAGTCCACTGTTCCAAAATGCGATTCGATTGAAGTGCGAAATTTAACATCTTATTCTGTGCAGCTATTCAAATAAACTTCAATCTTCAGCTTCTTCTTCCTAATTATATTATAGTCAGTGAGCTGGCAGGCACCTTCAAAGTACTCAAACAAATGCTATTGACTACAGTGTGTTTAAAACATAGTTTGATGTCATATGTAGAAAATGTTTATAATTTGATATATACATTATTACGAATTTCGTTAAGGATGACATGCGGGCCAACAAACTCACCACTGAGGATGCACAAGACCGCGTGAAGTGGGCCAAGAAAATAAGAAAGGCGGACCCTGGGACCCCACACACCAGTATGGGTTCACAACCGGGATAGACCGCACGGATGATGATGAGATATTATTACGAATTTAGTCAAATAAATTGTAAAGATAAGCGTAATTGTGTGAAGTAAAATTTATTAAGTGAAAATATCAAATTTTCTATAAGGATAAGGTTGAATGGGTGAATGTAGGCATGAACATAGAATAATACTTAATAACACAGAAACTGAATCCGACCATCCGGTGATGCCATAAATATTTAGGCTTTCTAAGTGCTAAGTGTCTAGTTATCGTAGTTAAGAGCTCGTTCAAAGTGACAATTTGTGCGGTAAACGCGGTAGAAAACATGAACAATATAATATACGTTACATCTATGAAATACTGTTGTTTTGACTGTTATGTACTGTATATCGTATCATATGTTTTTTGCAAGACCATTATCAAAAAATAATCACCTAAAGTACAGAATCGAAAAAAAGAGTTTTCCGAGCAATCTGCAATAGCGCCGCCTTAAATAGTTCCAAAATATTTGTTTAAATAAAGCCGTTTATTTGATTATCATTAAAGAGAAACATTCATGGGACAAAAATAAATACCACCATCAGGATCATTTCCCTTCAAACTGTTAAGTGCAGGTGCTATGGGTGTCGGGTGTTGTGTATTTATTCATTCAATGTGAGAGAAATATTTTGTTTATTGTAACTTTTCGAAACAAGATGAATGTTCACATGTAAAGTCTATCTGAATAATGACAGGAAACCGGTGGTTGTAAAGCCAACTGATTTAATGCAATACAAACTGAGCTTAAAGAATATGCTATTAGACATATCCTACTACAGTGTTACCGACTTCTTATATGATAAACTTTAGTAGCTCTTGTTTTTTTTTTACTTATTAGGCTAATGTAATCGAGTATGAATATGGTTAAGGTTGTGATATGTGTTATGTTTTTTAATTTGTTATTTATCTAATTTAATACGATTTAACCTAATTACTTTTTTTTTTAATTTGAATTTTGTACGCTCTAGAGCAGAACGCAGTGAAACAAAACGGTGTATAACTTTAAGATCCGTACCACCTGTGATTGACAAATAAATGATTTGATTTGATAATCAAAGCTGCTCCATTTTGATTTTACAATATTAGAGACACTGTAAAATAAAAAGTTGTTTAACGACAATCATACATAACAAAACAATATAACTCGAGAAACGATATTAGGCGGAGAGTCTGTTGCCAATTTTCTAAATGATAAATAACTTCAATTTTGTATCATCCGTTATTGAACTTTGGCTTTGCGGATGATTCAAGGTGCTCTCTTGTCCGTGTAGGACGTGCGTGTCCACCAACCAACCGGTCCTGAGTATGTTAAATATAGGTTTAGTTTATTTACAACTACTGTTGACGACACGATTATGAGCGTAGTAGTGTAGACGCGCTGTGCGGCTGTAGCACGGTGTCTCACCGTGATTGTTGTGTTGTCCCGAGTTCGATTCCCGGTTAGGTTCAGGAAACAAACTTATTTTTTTTTATTGCCCGTTAAGATAACCTCACTCCACCTAATGGAAAGCGGTCTTGAGGTCCAGATATGAGACTGACAAGAACAGTGATGCAAAGGAATCACTGATGCCTGCAAAAATGTCCGGGTGTGCTAGGAGACGGACTTAGCTTAAGAATAAATCTTAACACAAGGATATTTGTCCTTGCTTCAAGACCGAGAGAATTGGTGGGTTGCCTGGCCGATATTTATATTTATTTACTGTCTTTGTCTCAATAAATATTTCTGATTTCTGATTTCTCTATTAGATAACTTTATTATGACATTAAAAAGGTAATGCAACCAGCGCCACTATCAGTGCATGTAAATCAATGCGGTAGCGCTCGTCTGTTACATATTATTGCGCACGCGTCGCGGCACAACTAACTAATTAGAGTGAGGCAGATGTCGTAATATAGGTAATGTCTGTCGCGCACTTATAGAGTCGCTTTCATACCAAATTGTAATACTTAAGCAGACAAACAAACAAAAATATCTGAAATAGGCCCGACGAAACGAAAATCTGATTATTAATAAAAAAATATTTGGCACATCTTACACAATGATCATCTGACTCCAAATTAAGCAATACTTATGGGTGTCAGACACTAATAATTATATAGAGACAGACATTGATGAAAAGTGGGCTTCTGAGTGTTTTGTTCTCCATGACGAGCCACTTGCCTCTGACTACCCCGTTTGGAATAAAGTCGTGATGGTATGTCGAATGTATGTCTGAATACACCAAGATTATCTTACCTAAAACTAGGCAAAGCTTGTAGAGCTTGTCTGACTAGAAATGACGCGCGCCATTGCTTTTATATTGCTTCTATATTTTTTTTATATGAAGTCAATACCCATCCATTATAGCGATAACTTAATATAGATAATGGAGGCCTTTGCCCAGCAGTGGGACTGTATATAGGCAAATTATTTTACTTTTCTTTACTTTCTGTGTGCGTGCATGCGGTGGAGGTGAGCGTCATTTCAGATTAGGCACAGGTATGGTATGGTGTCAGAGACTGATGTATGTGTATATATATATATATACAAATATCAAATAATTCTGAATACATACTTAATTAGGTAATAACACCCAGATACTTATAAAACACAAATATACGTCACACGAATGATTGTGATGGATGGATGATGTGATCAGATCCACGACTTTTGGTTCAAAGGCAGGATCGATGCCACTGCAGAAGATTGACAGTGCCTAACAAACACGAATGAACCGGACGAACCCTTAACCTTTGGCCACGGTGATGGTACATTTGAGTAAATTGTCCTGCAAAATTATTTTTTTATGATATTAAAAAAAAGACGTTTTTCTTTTCGTAAGTCAAGATAATCCGGTTTGTAATAGCGACGTTTTAAAACAACATTTTAAAAAGGAAATCCCTTGTGGCCACAACTTAGCTTCCTCATAGGGCGCACATGTTACGTCGGTACGTGCTGCGCCATACTCGGGGAGAAACGTTGCAACCGCTTGTGGCTGGTGACATGTCGACGCTTTGGGAATCGTGTGAGCCCGACTGAGCATGAATGTTGACGACACAGCAAGGTGAAGCCAGCCGTCACTTGCCACTTCTTGTGTTGTCTGTTCTGCAGCTGTGGTTAGGGGGCGCATTAACATAAGAACTAGGGCTGATGGCCTTAAGTCACGAGTAACTGTGTGTAATAGTAGTAGTAGTTAACAACAAAAATGAAACCGACTCCACTCAAAATTATGAAGTAGTATTATTAAGGGCATACATTTTTTTCGAGGCCGTTACCAGTACATAATATACCGGGTGTCCCGGGTAACCTGTACCAGCGGAGGTCTTTGGTCTAGGGACCCGAAACTTATCGATTGGACCCAATGTATGTTCCACGATTTTTGTAGTTTTCAAGTAATATTTTTTTTTACGTTTTTTCCGAAATCTCGGGTTGTGTCACTGTTTTGGTTACTGTGGAGCAAATAGTTGAGGTACATGCTTAATTTTTTTTTCATTGTTAGCTTAGTACTAGGTCTAACTGGTTCAGAAGCATTTAGATTTATAGCACTGAATACTAATTCAGAAAAAAAAATGAAATTAAAAATGTGGGAAATACTGTTTTTTCCATATGTTTTGAACTTCTTTTTCCAAACCTTTTTCTAAAACTTTACTATTTTATCAAAGCGGAGGTCCAGTTATAAGAATTTTCCACAGGTACAAAGAGAAAAATATTTACTATTCATTCAACTGTAAATACTCTTGGACTTCCCGAAACTTCTTCAGATATATCAGTTTAACAATAAGTTATTGAGATGGCTAGTCGCAGTAAAATAATATAGTTAGTCGCCGTAAAATATCTGCCGTCAAGATATAATGCTCATATAATTGGATTACCATTACATTATTATGATTTATGGTTTATCATCATCATCATCATCCGTGCGGTCTATTCCGGTTGTGAACCCACACCAGTGTGTGGGGTCCCAGGGTCCGGCTTTCTTATTTTCTTGGCCCACTTCGCGCGGTCTTGTGCATCCTCAGTGAGGAGTCTGTTGGCACTCATGTCAACCTTGACGAAATCGAACCACCGCTTCTTGGTCGACCTCTTTTGCCGGTCCCCGGTGGAGGCGGCATGGAAGACATTTGTTGCCCACGTAGTTTGCCGATCTCCGTGAGACATGACCATACCAACGAAGGCGGCACTACTGCAGCTTGTCTGCGATGTCATGAACATGAAGGCTGCCCCGGATGTGGGTGTTCCGCACGCGATCTTTGCGTGAGACTCCACACATCAAGCGCAGCATCTTCATTTCCGTGACACGCAGCTCCTCCTTGTGTCACTCTAGTAACAGCCATGTTCCACTGCCATATAGAAGGACAGTTATAATGATGGTTTTATAGACCTGCCCCTTCAGCTTGATCGGCATTTTGGGGTCACAAATTACACCAGTCACCTCACGCCATTTGGCCCAAGCCGCGGAAATTCGGGCTCTGATGTCGCTGCCGATGTCCCCGGACGCGCATAACACAGATTCCAGGTATTCGACACGGTCCGTGCGCTCGACCACGTCATCGCCTATGCGGACGGACTGGGAATTTATGGTGTTGCAGGCTTCGCCATACTAAGTTTCAGACCGCCGTTTTCAAGTGAATTCTTTCACTTATTCACCCGTTGTACTAGCCGTCCCCTGTCCGAATTTGCTAGCGCAATATTATCAGCATACATGAGCAACCAGGGTGGTTGCTCATGGTGGTCTCGTATGCTGTTTGACAGAACGTCTAATATTACGTTGAACAGAAACGGGCTAAGTACGGAGCCTTGGTGTACTCCAACGGTGATAGGGAAGGGAAGTCACCAACCGCAGTCCTAACAATGGAACTGGAATCGTGGTACATGTTCTTAAGGCAAATACGTGGTCCATGGTCCCGCAACCCGGTCGAAACCCATACTGACACTCTGAAATTGTACACTCCTGTCGAATTGGAGAGTCCACAATGCGCTCGAGGAGCTTTCTTGATGGTTTTTTAATGTGTAATAAAAATCGTAGGTACTTTTTTGTTTTGTTCATTGTGCAACTGTTTTTTTATAATTTTATTGAAATTTATTTAATTCAGTAATGTTAAAATATAGTGTTTGGTATAGGAATTCAACCCTTGGAATTTAACGGAAATAATTGTTATGTTTTGCATGCTTATAATTTATAATTAAAGCTAAGATTAGCCTTTCTGTCAATCATATTTGCGGCGCCCTACAGGGTTCATAATGGGGTATGGGACTTTTTTTTAAATATATATTTTTGTTAAATACCTTCTACTATTTTAAGTTACTTATTTGAATATTTCGGTGATCTCGCCGGTAGTTAATTGTTTAACATTGCGAACTCATGACGTCACAAATTCACTTAGTGTTCCCACATATGGTTTTTTCATTCGTGGTAAATAAATAATGAGGAGAAAATTACTGATTTACTGCACTTACGACTGAAACAGAGCCCGCCGTTCATCATGTACAATCTCACGAGAATGTGAGAAGTTGTTTTCGAATACAATTCATTTTGCCAAGTTCTGAAACCAAGCCCTACCTGAAAGGGTTGGGATGATAGCGAATGGCTATTTTAAGTCCTACCTACCCATCTGGGCAATGCGCTTAAATTAATGTACGTATTATTAAAAATAACTTTGTGGAAAAATAAATTTCACCTGAGGGAATTTGAAATCTGCTATCTGGAAACCCCATTGATACCATGCAGTAGAATCACCTAGCTAAAAATCTCACGTATGATACATATCGCGTCATTTGATTGGTTGATGGATAGATTATCAACCAATCACGTGAAATTACGTTTATACGACCCAATAGGTTTCAATTGTGAGATGCCAATTTGATTACCGTCAAGAGTCCAATAACAACCTTAAAGGCCTAAATATCGCCTATTTTTGTAATTTATGTTGTCTGTTTGGTCCTATTTTACACGTAGTTTTTTTTTTAAGGTAGCCAAAGTATTATTACACTAGAAGTTCCTCCGTTTGGTCATAATTAAGCTCTTTTAGCCAATTTGTAATAGTTGTTTTGCACTGCTTGAGGGACATGGTGGATATTTTTTTTAAAAGCTAGTTTATTTATAGGAATTAAATATCTCACAAAAATACATAACTACACTAGAAAATTACTAAATAACATTTACTGAAATAAATTATTACCTATTCAATTTTATTTTTAAAACAAACTAAATGTAATTCGAATATTTTTTTGCGCAATACTACTTAAATACTCAAAATACATGTCACAACAACAAAAATGAAATAAAAACAAAACTAAATTTGAAGGCAACTTAATACTAAAACAAAGACATAGTACTGGTATCTCATTCATGAAATAAAATTAATTATTTTTTATTTATTTACTATCTAAAGGTACAATTAACCATTAAAATTAACTTTTTACCACAAAACTGTGTAGGTACTCAGTTTGACTGCGAATACGAGTCTTAAAATTCAACACGACAACCAACTAACAACACAAACAATAAACAACACAATATAAATATAACAATAAATAACTAAGTACTGACAATACAGAAATATTTTTCCATAATACAGCTAAGTATGTACGATGGGTGGGATTTAACTAAATATAAGTGAAGTGAGGCAAAACCAGGTGTGAAAGTAGTTGTAACATGGTAAGAAGGCGGTAGTCTTAGGCTTGAGGCTCTCACATAGAGTCCATTTACATAATTTTTTTTTATATTGCCCGTCAAGATGACCTCACTCCACCTGATGGAAAGCGGTCGTGAGGTCCAGATATGAGGTTGACAAGCCCAGTCATTCAAACGAATCACTGGGCTGGCCATCCTCACCTTGAAGGCCTGCAGAAATGCCTTTTCACTCCCCGCTTGAAGAACCCGGGACTATACGAGGAAGGAAACACATGTGCTGGAAGAGCGTTCCACGTCTGGATGGTACGACAAAGAATGCAATAACTTCAAAATGACTAGCCTGCTCGTGATCTTTCTTGATGAAATCTGCAGCCTTTTCAGCTATCATGACGACCGGTGCGAATGTGTTCCCGCGGGTCACTTTAGGAATCACACTACACACATTTTACAATAGTACAGCTTAAACCAAAGAACGAAACAAAGGCTATAATTTATAACTACACACATCAAAAGTGTCTAGGGATCAAGCATTTTTATGCGGATTTCTTGAGATTGAGATGTGGCTTTGTAATAAATTTATGATTTTATAAATTTATTTGGATCCTTTTTGGTGCATTTCATAATTTGAAACAGGAACTGTCAATCAAATTCGAGTAAAAGATGAAAATCAGCTGTCAATATTTTCCCTATAAAAACATACAACGCATTGAAGACATTATTAGTGCTACTGTTTCCCTACTACTGATTAAAACCAACGTTATTATGAAGCGGCGACGTCATTTAAGCAGGGAAGAAATGCTCAGAGCCGTGGGAATGATAGAAGCTGGTTCCCGGCAACGTACTGTGGCTTTAGCTCTGAATACAAGTCAGAGTGTTATCAGTCGACTTTGGACACGTTACCGAAGCACTGGTACCGTGGCTGAGCGCCATGGAGGACGGTATCGCTGCACCACACGGAGACAAGACCGATACATTCAAATCACAACTCGAAGAGTAACCAACAATAACCGCCATGATGTTAGCCGTGAGGCTTCATCACTCTTCAGGGAACTTAATTAGCGACCAAACAGTCAGAAACCGCTTGCATGAAGTGAACCTTCATTCCCGAAGACCGCTAAGGGTACTACCTATAGCAATGCACAATCGTAGGATTCGATATCAATGGGCTCTTGAACACAGAAATTGGGCAGAAGAACAATGGCGTTTCGTGTGCTTTTCTGATGAGTCTCGTTTTGGTATGAGACCGGATACAAGACGTATACGACACTGGAGAACCCCTGGACGCCAATAGCGATTAAAATCCTGCCAGGAAGTCCATCCTTATAGTGGTGGAACCATCATGCTATGGGCGGGTATTTGGATCGGCGGAAGAATTGAGTTGATTTGGATCAGAGGCAACCTCAACGCTCAAATTTATGCTGAGACGATTGTATCAGACGTCATCGTTCCTCTACAAGTGCAAATCGGTCCCTTATTTCAGTAAATGCATGATAATGCACGACCGCACACCGCAAGAGTTGTAAGACAGACACTCGCCGCAGCTAACATCAATGTCCTGCCCTGGCCTGCTCAGTCGCCAGACTTGAACCCGTTTGAGCATGCATGGGATATGCTACAGAGAAGAGCTCTGCCGAATATGGAGGGTATCCAGTCGCAAGAAGACCTTTTTTTGTTGTTGCAACGAACATGGGCGGCCATTCCACAGCGTGATTTGGATGAACTCATTTTGAGTATGCCAAACCGATGTTCTTGTGTTGTTAGTGTTCGCGGTAGAAACACGGATTATTAATTGTTTAAGTTACCCAATAAAATTTTAAAGAAAACTGTCATTTCAGTCTTTTTTTCGAACTTTAATGTTAGTGGTTCAAATGTCAAAAATCCCTTTATTAGGAAAATGGCAAATTTCTTTATTAATGCAAAGGTGACTTGGTTTATCGTTACTGTAGACAAACGAAAACACTTTATTTGATGAATCCTTAAAGAAAATTTTAATTAATATCAATCAGGAGAAAAGTTATTGCAAAAATATATGTTGATCCCTAGACACTTTTGATGTGTGTATTTTATACATGCATATTATAAAAATGCATTTCACGCAAAGCCGCGGGCGGAAAGCTAGTAAAATCATAAAATGAAGTTCAAAGGAACCAAGTATAGAAGTTACAAAATAAAAACTAAACTTACAGGCAACATTTTTAGAACACAAATATAATACTGGTATGTCATTCAATAAATATAATTACCTAAGCTAAGTTCGATGGGTAGAAATTTACTTAAAATAAAGTAAAGTAAGGCAAAACCACCTGTGACACTAGTCACACTATGGTCCATGTTCAGAGGCGTTGGTTTTAGGCCAGCGACTATCAAATAATGTCCATTTACATCAATTCAATAACTTCCAAAGGGCTAGTCTGCTCGTAATCTTTCTTGATGAAATCTGCAGCCTTTTCCGCTATCATAACGACCGGTGCGAATGTGTTCCCGCGAGTCACCTTAGGCATCACGCTGGCGTCCACCACGCGCAGCCCCGCCACGCCCTTCACCCGCAGCCGGGAGTCAAGCACGGACCCCATGGCCGCTGTGCCCACCGCGTGCCACGCTGATGTCGCCATCACGCGAGCCCTGCACGCCAGCGCTTCAGAGCCCGTCGTTCCTTTGCACTCCTCCAAATGAAGTTCTACGGTAAATGCGCCCCTTTCACGGAAATATCTCGAATCCCCAATTTTATTCGCCATTGTCAAGGCTTCGGGGAAACCCTTCAAATCTTCGTCATTGCTGAAAGTGCCGGAGTATCTCAATGGGTCATGTGAAGGATTCGTCGAGTTTAATCTCACCTTTCCCCTCGATTTGGGCTTCAGAAGAACCACAGCTATTTAACAATTACCGATATTTATTTAAGTTCGCCAATTTCGAGCAAATAGAATCTTTGAATCCCATTATATCAGAACAACCTTCGTAGAACTGAACACCTTTTGGAACGCAGATTGGGTAAATAGCAAAATCAGGAATGGTCGGATCTGTCGCACCGTTCACAGATAAGTAAGCCCCCATCGTGTCGCTCTTGGACAGCGCACCTGTTCTGTCATGCAGGTAATTTATCATCTCCATCTGCTCATCATGTGTTTTTTAACTGCACGTTCCACTTTCTACAGCTAAGTAATTCAGAACCATGATGTGATCGTGAAGATTTTCGCCAACTGGTAGATTTTGGACTACTGGTATTCCCAGCTCTTCCAGGTGCTGCGCCGGCCCTATTCCAGATAGTATTAACAATTTTGTGGTGTTGAACGTACCAGCAGATACAATTACTTCTCTGTCTACATAAAATGTTAGGTGTTTGTAGTTGGATATGACATTTACTCCGTATGCTTCTTTTTATCTTCTATAGTATTTTCGTCGCCAAAGTATTTTTGAGAACAAAGATATTTCCTTTAGCTTTGTTTAATAGCGCCGTGACGGAGCTCTCGCGTTGACCCTTACTGATACAGTGGGAAAAGCGCCATGCGCCTAACTTTGTCGGGTTAGTCATGTCCTGGACCATATCAAAACCCATTTATTTGAAGGCTTCCAAAAATTTGTTTGCAGCGTGTGTCGATTGATTGTGGCCCGTTACTTCCATCTCACCATGGCGGCTGTGATAGGCCATTAGCTCGATCGTTGCTGATCTTCTCGTCAGTGAGGCGTTCGGTCTTTTTAAAGTAATCTAGTACAGATTCCCAGCTCCAGTCATCGCCGACGTTCGAGGCCCACTCGTGGTAGTCAGCAGGGAAGTCACGTGCGTAGATCATGTCGTTGATGGAGCCGCTACCACCGAGTACCTCCCCGGGGGGCTGGCTTTGGCTGCCATCCTTGAGGGCTTGGCTAGAGAAGTCATCGTCGCAGTAGTAAAGTTCCAATCGTATTGGCTGCCTTTTAGTAGGTCTCTGAATCCCGGTATCTGAAAAAGAAAAATAATGAGGGTTTTTGACTTGCGAATACATACATAGATGAAGATGGATCTTTTCTAGTTAGAGCCTACAAAAATATTAAAAAAGCAAAATCAACACTTACGACACTCTCCTGTGGAAGATCTCCCCCCGCCTCGATGAGGAGCACTGACAGTCCCTCGACCTCCGCTAGTCGTGAGGCCACCACTGGCCCCGCCGTGCCGCCACCCACCACTATGAAACCGCACCGTGCATCAATTTCCTTGCTCGTTCTGTATTTCTTAATGTTAGAGTTTGGTCTATCAGGTCAGTTGTAGTACTTTCCAAGTTTTCTAGTTGTTTCTCTCATTCCTAATACTCGTTAATCATTTCTCTTACAGTCTCAGTACAGTTAGTGTATTCAACTTTTTTAATCCTATGCAAAGTTTAGTTTATTTTGATAAGATATAATACTGGCAATCGTAAAATAACCCCTAATCAAGATCGTTAATTCGCGAAGTGCTCAAAATAACTTATCGAGTAGTTTAAAAAACCGTTGTTAACCGCAGCAAGTGGATAACAAATAAAATGCACAGATGAAGTAATGTTATTCATGCTGTGCAATCGTGACACTTGATTGTTAAAGGTGAATGTCCCTCCTTGAAATCCAATAACAATATATGAATATTCTTTTAAGTCTGTGCTTTCAGCAAGATGTCTATTTGCCCTCATACGTCCCCTAATCATGGCCTGGCCATAAGCTATATGTGCCATTTTTTGTGTTTGAGAGCCTTCTGTTTTCCATCAGTAATGAGGCAGCAGAAATTTGAGCGAGGTAAAAGCTAACCTTCGAAACTATGTACGAGTATGATAACATGAGGTGGTCTTTATTTGGTTTTCATATTTTTTTTGTTATCTTCATTGTTTTCTAGTTATCATACTATCTTATCTCGCAGAATACTGGCGCCACTGCCAAATCAACACAAGTAAAACCCGGAATTTTGATATCATGACCCAATTGACTTTCTATCGGTCAGCCACCATCAAGATTGAAGATTGTGCGCTTTGTGTGATTATTCAATAACAGAAAGGTGACGAGGACATCAGGGATCAACGCAAAATGTGTTAAGACGATGAACTTGTGAATATGATAAACCACAACCATGTCAGGTACACGCAGATGAATTTGCAAACTTCACCCGCGCTACGCTTGAGCTGGTGATCTCAGTAACTGGACCTGTACACGTTTTTTTAAAAATCTAGGATTTTATTCAGGAAGAAAACTAATAGAGTTATTTTCACGAGGCAAATCAGTAGAGCATCACTTGTTGCTAGGATTTTCGATGGTTAAACTAATATTAAACCCTTGAAAGTGACCTGATGGCTGGAGTTAACAAAAACTAGCCTTGCACATGTTGAAAAGGTAATCTTCCTATCTGGCCTCTATCATCGAATGTGTGGATTATGCAGCCTTATATGATTCTGAATTTTGTGCCCGATAAGAGTGACTTGTAATGCACTGATAAAGAAATGCGATACCAACTGTCAATGACCCCCAATGTCATTTAGGTAGTGGTTATCACGCCAGATCAGCGTGAATGCTTAAGTCACGATGTCAACTAAGCCGATAAAGTTGATCGAGGGGATATTAGAATGTGTAAATAAGAGTATTTTTTATAGGAATCTTATTAACCTAGGTCAGGGACCCACTGCAGCTTTGATGGCGCACTCCAGCACGACCTACAAATCTCATTTGGTAGAACCTTTTTCTTATTATCAAAATATACTATACAAAATAGTCACGTTTTTCATTGGATTTATCTTTCTTGAGCCTTCTGCTTTGCCAAGTTACTACTTGTACGTGGACGGTTGATTAACATGAGATTGGCCTCACAGCCAGCCACATCACGTGCAAAGCTACTTACTCTGCAGCTCAGCCTGAGGGGGCCAGGGTTGCACCAGGCACTGCGTCACCGCGAAGAACTGCAGCGCGGCGGTCACTGCGGCGGACACTGCGACCCCTCCCGCGCACGCAGGGGGCGGACTTGTCAACATTCCTCTGAAATACAAAAAAAACAAAGTCAGCCTCCTGTAAATGGTCATAACATGCATGTTTATCCTATTAACCCTGTGCCATCTGGGTCACTGCCAGTGCCAAACGACGCAACTACCGTATAATCAATTCGCTTTGTTTCGATGTATCAGTAAAAATGAGTTCAGCGACCGCGCGGCCTTGACTGGTGTTTTGGGCGGCTTATCAAAGGATAAACACAACGAGGTAACTACTCGTATTTAGGATAGTTTCGCGAGATACTAACCTACTCAGATAAGATTGTAACACAAAGTAGTAATGATGAATGAAATTTCGTATTTTTGTATTTAGTGAACCAATTAACTTCAAGATCATTATTATATAATGACCTAAAAGTTTATACGTACAGTTAACTATCAAAGGTAACACTTGATCGAATTACTTAAATTCAATGGTAAGATTGTATGATAAGCGCCAGTTTTACATAAGGTCCATCTCTCATCGACAGCTGCTCAACTCAAGATACCAACAATGCAGTTTTTTTGCAAATGCAATTGCAAAAAAGGGAAGTTTTTTGCAATCTGTGTGTGTGAAATGCAGCACGGAGTTATGAGTGAAGTTATTGTGGTCTTGATGGTAGAAATACACTCATTTATCCAATTTAGGTATGTCATGTCTTCCAGTTTTAATTGGCTAAGACTAGCGGAGATCTCCGCTGTGTCTCTCTGTGTCTCTGTGGCTGTTGTGTAACGGTTCTTGTCATTCATCAGTTTATGGTCTTTGTTTTAGTTTTAGCATCGTGACGTCATCTGTACGTAAATGTGCAGGGCCCTTACAGGGTGCATAGCCTTATTACCTATGTATAGACCTTTTAGCTTTCCAATACAATTAAAGATTTACTATCGGTTTGTACATCCATATTCCAGCTAATATACCGCTATTCCAGCGACGTGGCACCTTTATTTAATTTCAACATAATAAAATAAAGCTGTTTTCGAACCGAAATAAAAGTGATAACTTATTTATCAATGTGTGAACACCTTAAACTGCTCGACAATGACCGATAAGAATGTAAGCTCACTCCAATGCCGTGGAGTAGGTATTATGCGATTGGAGCTGAGCGTGACGTCACGTTAGTGCTACCACGTGGAGAGTGGTTGTCCGATAACGCTTGACTGGGTCAGTGACTTGATCTTCACCTACTCTTAAAATATTTTTTATTTACAGTACATTCAACCCGCTTAGCGCAGTTCAGCACAATCTTTTTGTATTTTGTTCTACCGTAAAAAATGGAATATGAGCTATATTTATTCAGTTAGTTTTACTGGATTTAACGATCTCTCCCTCTAAATAGGAGAGGGATAGTCGTAATCCATATATTTACAGATTTGTTCAAATGATGACCAAAGAAAAGTTTGTGAATTATGTGTATACTTATATTTACTTTACTTTACATGATGTCAGTTTTGAGGATGTTACAAAACTTACGTACAACATATTTTTTGTCGATACATATCTTGGAGTGTACTATTATCCACAGTAGGCTTTTAAAAATATTCTAAACTATACGTATAGTTACAAAATGAGAATTAAGTTGGCCTTTCATGAGTATGAAACAACCGTGTATTGTTATACGATGTTACATAACCCTTCAACTACCTAGTATACCTATATCTATTTTTATATTAGTTAGTTATCATATCTTCTATTTGTATTTCTCACACATTAGTACTTTTATCTTAATAACCATTAGTAATCATGTATTGTCTCCTTAAACTCTTCTAATAGTATATCATTAGTAATCTCAATATCAATATCCTTCTGTTATAATTAAGTTTACAAACACAATTAGAAATTAGTTTCATTAGTCATAAGTATTTACTATTCCCACAAACTCCCTATAAAAACGTTGTATTCCTTAGAATAAGTTAGTTATTATCTAGACCTCAACTAAGCAAGAACTCTGTATCTTTCAATATAATCATATATCTTGGAATAAAGTATTTTTTTAAAGTTCCTCCGCTGCTCATTTCATAACATTTGGCGCAGTCGGTAGGATCGCGTGTGCATTAGACGAAGTTGTAACGCGGTTTTTATCGTTTAAAAATCGGACAAACATCGCCGGACAAACAAGAACCGTGGTAGCTGAAGGCTTTTAAGAAACTTCGCGGAATGAAGCTCTCGATCTGCATAATATTATTATGGTGAGTGGCTAAAACTTTTGTGCTCTATTCCAATTCCTAACCTAACTCAAACCTCAATCCTAATTCAACATATAATTTTATTCTATTCGAAATCCTAAATTCTAAATCATACTATTATTCTAAATCGTAAAATTATAATATTTATTCAAAATTCACAATTAATTTATATTTAATTATTCATTACATATATCCATCACATTTTTTTTTACAATGGCAACTTCAGGAGATCACAAAGTATCAGAGATAGCTCTTAACACGTTGCTCCAGTTAATTCCAGATTTCGATACTAATCACCATTTACAAGTATATCGATTCGTTCGATCATGTGATTCAGCATTTCAATTAGCTAGTATAGTTCAAAGAGAGATTTTATTAATTTACGCGTTGAACAAAATCACTGGACCATCTTCATCAGATATTCACGCCAGACAATTCATAGACTGGAATGACCTAAAGACATTTTTAATTGAGAAATACAAATAGAAGATATGATAACTAACTAATATAAAAATAGATATAGGTATACTAGGTAGTTGAAGGGTTATGTAAGAGCAACCCTTAGAACAAAGATTGGGCGTTAATGGCGCCGGATCTTTGAGAAGGTTGTTCGTCTTCATCTTCTGAGATGCAGGATGTTTCCGTTGTGGTCATCGGGATGGCGTTGCCGAAGTTTGTTGTTCTTCGACGGGATGAGGAGTCGAAGCAGTTATTAAAGATTTGAACACAGCCATCATGCTGGTTTCTGTGTTGGATTCCTAATTGGAATGGGCATCGCAGACAATATTTCTTGAGGAGATAGAGGAGAGTTAGTACCATTGCTATGCCGGACATGATAGTGATCCATGATAGTCCGTCTTGATGAGTTTGAGAGAATGTCTTCTTTTGAAATTTTCTTAATTCTTCTTTGTGTTGATCAAGTTGATTTTTCAGTGAGTTTAAAGAGTCGAGTGGAAGTTCGTTCATGCGGATTGGAAGTAGATCAGGTGCTAGCATCAGTTTTGTTTCTTCGAAGCAATCTTCGGTTTTGATGTCAGGAACTGTGATTGGATAAGTGAAGTTCTTCTCGATGGATTTGGATGCAGACAATGTACTGAAGCCGGTGTGGAGTTTGCAATCTTCTTCTAGGGTTAGAATTCCGGTTCCTTGGAGTTTGTGATGAGTTACATCGCTGTTGCATTGAAGAATGCATTGAGTTTCATTTGTAATAATGTACAGCCATTTGTTGTTTTCTAGAGGTTGAAAGGTGTTGATGATTGCGGCGAAAGTTGATATAGTGCAGGTCTTAGGAATAGATTTTGAAACGCTGAAGAGAATTTGCTGTTCGCATATTGGGCGAGAAGTAGAGTCGTACACGACGAGATTTTTGCAGATACTTCTTCGAGTAGCGTACTTATTGCAGTTTTCCAGAGTGCTCGTAGAGATGTATTCTTGCCCATTTGGATTTGTGGCTAAGTATTTATGCTCGGGCAGGATTGTGGTATAGAGAGAGGAGTTGGAATGTTGGATTGGGATAGAATAAATATGATACAGTGTGAAGATTTCGTTTTTAATAAGTGGAAAGTCTAAAATATATACTAACCTATCTGAATATACGTATGCGGATAAAGTAGAAGAATCTAGAATGGTGTGAATATTGTTTATAGTGACAGGAGATATAAGATTTTTGTTGGATCTAGCGTAGTTGGATAGTAATAGTTCTTGATATAGTTTCTTTAAAGAGATAATTGAAGGGTGAATTATATTTGATTTGGCAAATAAGATACTTGTTAAAACTTCGTTGATTTCGTTTTCTAAACTAGTTACTGATTCTAATATTTGAATTGAAATTGTGGAGATGTCTTCGCTAAATTTGATATCAAAAATGAGTTTTTCCGTTGCATTTAAATAAAGATTGAGTTTATTAATATTTTCATTGATAATTTGTTCGTCGTGAACTATTTTGTGAATAGTTCCATTGAAATTTTTCGTGGTTGAGGAAATGATTTGAATTTGTTTCTGCATTAAAGATGTTAAGTCCAGTTCACGTTTTTCAAGTAAATCGATACATTCTTCATAGTGTTTAGCATCCTTTGCGTCTGGTGTACCAATTATGTATTTTAACAAGGAACTGAGTCCGTCTAAAAGTTCACGCTTTTGCCTGGAGGTTTTGCCTAAATACATGTTTAATTCAGAAAGTCTGTTGTCGATTTTCTCTGAGTTGACTTTAAGGTAAGATTTTGTAGAAATTATAGTTGGAAGTGAGGAATATTTTGATGATAGAATTTGGAAGTTGTTTGAAAGTCTGAGTAGGGAATCTTGAGCAATGAAAAGAGGTTTTAAGTCGCGGTAAATTATGAGTCTCCATGATTCATCTGATAGTACTATTGATTCTTCTTCATTATAAAAGAGACCGGTATTATGTTGCAGTTTTTCGGTTAGACTGGCAAAGATGCCCGTGGTTGCCCTGAAACGAGAGAGAGTTTGATAGTTTGGTTTCTATTTTTAGTTTTAAATTTTCGTTTAATAACGATGTAAAGTTTGTATAATATAATGTAAAGAACTAATTTTAAAATTTACATTATTACGAAACTAATATAAGGATTATTAACAAGATTTATTAAATTATAAATGGAATTAGGATCTTGGGCTGCTGTAGAGGAGCTGAGCCTGTAATTAATATAAATTGAAATTGAATTAAAACGTAACCTAATTAAACCTATTACTAATAATATTTTCTTATGAAATTTAACTAAGCTAGGGTTTCATGCATGTGGTATGGGCGAAGGCGGTTTGCATGAACAAGTTCGTTTCTACGTGCTTTTCGGATCATGTAATTTTCGTTGAATCCGACTCGAATGACTTCGTAAGGTCCTTCCCATTTAGAATCTAAATTGTTCGGGTTAGGGACTTTCAACATAACCTGGCTGCCTATTTGATATTGAGCTAGATTTTTAATTCGGCTATCGTATCGCTCTTCAGCTTTTTCTTTCATCTTTTGAACGTTGTTCAAGGCAGTATCACTTGAGATACGGAGACGCTCATTAAGATCTTTTAAATAGTCGCAAGCTGTGTAATCAGGAATGACTTTGGTTGAATAGAATGGACGAGGCTTGAAACCGAAAAGTAATTCGTGTGGTGTATAACCAGTGGAGGAGTTTACTGAAGTGTTATGGCACATGATGGCAAAAGGAATTATTTTGTCCCAATTTTTTAAACGACGATTGTGGTACATACGGATGTGATCACGTAGTGTAGCATGGAATCTTTCTAGTGCGCCGTTGGTTTGAGGATGATAAGCAGTGTTAAATGTGTGACTTGAACCTAAAAATTTGATAAGTTGTTTTAAAACACTATTCATAAATTCAGATCCCTGGTCTGAGTGAAATCGCTTAGGGATGCCATAATGTTGGCAGAAATGAAGAAGTTGTTCAGCTACAGTTATTGCTTCTTTGTTAGGAATGGGATAAGCTTGTACGAAACGAGTTAATTCGTCTTGGAGAGTAAGGACATATTTATTATTGTTGTCACTTACATCGGAATATGAAACTAAGTCCATTGAGACTCGTTGAAAGGGTTCGTTTGATTGGGATGTGATTACCATAAGGGCTTGAAAATTTTTCCTTTGTATTTTATTGCGTTGACAAATGACGCATGATTCGACGTAATTTTTAATATCTTCGGTCATTCCTTTCCAGAAATATTCTTCACGGATTTTCCTAGTAGTTTCCACAATACCTCGATGTCCTGGAAGTGGTTCATCGTGAAACGTTTTAAGAATGATAGGGATATCTTCAGCAGTAGGATGTTTTACTTGATTTTCACAAATTGTAATTTCACAATCGTATAACTCAGCTAAGAAGGCTGTGATTCGGTGTTGGTCATTGCCTTGTAGTTTACACGTGTGGTCGTATTTGAGGTTAGGTACAACGAGAGTTTGAATTTGATTTTCCTGTAGACAGGATAGAAGCGCTTTGAAATAGCTTTCACAATCCCAGGAATCGAAATGTGTGGGTCTGGTGGTACAAAAATAAAGATTCTGATTTTGATTTGAAATAAGATGATCGACATCGTATAAGGATTTAGATTTTTCAAGATATAGTTGGACTTGAGAGCAAGCATTTATAGCTTCATTATAAATTTCATTCAAATTTGAGAGTTGACATGAGACGGGAATGAATACGTTCTTATGTCGAGAATCTAAGAGTCTGTTTGGAGTCTGTTTAAGTTTGGGTGAATCAAAGGTACGTTCTTGGGAGTTATAATGTTCATAGTTTAATTGAAGGTAATCTTGAGAGTTTGGACACGAATCGTCTGCAGTTAAATCGATTACATTTGAATTTAGTATTGGAGGTCGGGATAATGCATCTGCGTTAGTGTTACTTTTACCATCTTTATAGTGAACACTGAAAGTGTATTCCTCTAATTTTAGTCTCCAACGAACGAGACGACTACCTGGATCTTTCATATCAAATAACCATTTTAATGGTTTATGATCGGTGACTACTGTGAATTCCCTTCCAAATAGGTAAGGTCTAAAATGATTAACTCCGTAGACAATGGCTAGCATTTCTCGTTCGATCGTCGAGTAATTGATCTCAGCTTTATTGAGGGTTCGCGAAGCATAAGCTATTGGCAAGTCTTTTCCTATTTCGCCTTGAGAAAGAATAGCACCAATCGCGTAATTAGAAGCGTCTGTTGTTAAAATGAATTTTTGTGTGAAGTCTGGGTATTGTAAGATAGGAGTTGTGGTAAGAATATTTTTGCAAGTGTCAAAGGCTTCTTGTTGTGATTGGCCCCAAATTAAGGGTACATCTTTCTTTAAGAGACTAGTTAAGGGTTTAGTGATTTTACTGAAGTTAGTGATAAAACGGCGGTAATAACCTGCAAGACCTAAGAATGATTTAATATCTTTACATGATTTAGGAGTTGGGAAATCTCTGACTGCTTTTACTTTTTCAGGATTAGGATTTACACCTTCACTGGATATTATGTGACCTAGGTAAGCTACTTCTTTTCTTAGAAATTCGCATTTGTCAGGTTGAATTTTGAGACCGTGTTTCCTGAGGCGTTCAAATACTTCGTTGAGTTTTTGTTCGTGTTCTTGTAGACTAGAGGCAAAAACAACAATATCGTCTAGGTATACGAAGCATCGTTCTCCTTGTAAGCCGTAAAGAACGTTATCCATAGCACGTTGAAATGTAGCTGGTGCGTTTTTTAGACCGAAAGGCATTCTAAGGAATTCGTAGTGCCCATAAGGAGTGTTGAAAGCTGTCTTAGGTATATCTTTGGGGTCTAATTCTATCTGGTGAAATCCAGAAGCAAGATCTAGTGTGGTGAAATAAATTGAATGACCAAGTCGATCGAGAATATCATTAATGTTAGGTAATGGATAGCTATCGCCTATTGTGATTTCATTCAATTTACGATAGTCTATGACGACTCTCTATTTTTGTTTGCCAGAGGCGTCTTGCTTTTTGGGTACTACCCAAATTGGGCTACTCCATGGTGAAGTACTAGGGCGAATGATATTATCTTTGAGCATTTTGTCGACTTGCGTTTTGACTTCTTCTCTGTTTACAAATGGAAATCTATATGTTTTAGTGTGAATTGGTATCTCTGATGTTGTAGGTATTGAATGTTTCGTTTGGTTTGTAAAGGTTAGTGGTTCGCCTTCAGTGTAAAATATGTCCGGGAAATTGTCTATGATTTTACTAAGGGAATCTGACTCTTCTTGATTTAAATGGTCACGTCTAATTAATTTTTGAACTTTTTCTTGAATGTCAGTGTGAGAGTTATTATTTACGTTTACCGAATGAATTGGTGATTGATTTTGTAAGTCAGTTTCTTGAAATGGGTTTGCTTTGATGACAGTAGGCATTGCTATGTACTTATCTTCGTTGCTAGAGTTCACGCAAGTAATTAAGAAAGTGTTGTTAATTATATTAACTAATGCATTTGGAATAGTGAGGTCATTGTTAATTAGTTGTTTGTCGATGATAGCTGCACCATTGGGGATGTCGTTACAAGAGCATTTAATTACGGTTTCTGAGCGTTTTGGTACGAATTGTTTGTCATTAATTTTGTTTTTGATTTCGTCGCCAAGAAAGAATAAACTGTATGACCTATCGCGAACTCGCATTGTTTTGGACTCAACGTAAATGTTCACATTGAATTTGGACATGAAGTCGTTGCCTAAAATACCATCTGCAGTAATGTTGAGATTGACAATGTGGAATTTGTGTTTAGGGAACTGATCTAGGGAAATGTCTGAGGTACCGTGTGTACGAATAGTAGAGTCGTTATTTGAGACTCCTACAATAGAAACTTTGTTTTTAGTATTTATGATATTATTGCCTATTTTGTCCTTACGTATGACAGAAATAGCGGCTCCGGTATCTATCAGTAAAACAAGAGGTTGACCATCGACATGAAATCTGCAATGTAGAAGATTTTCGGGAGGAATGTTTATAGAGGACATGTTGTATGATTTAGTTTCAGATTCTTCAAAGGATTTAGTAGATTTTGATTTAGGTTTTGGTTTAGGTTTTGATTTAGGTTTTTGTTTATTTTTTGATTTGGAAGTGGTGTTGGATTTCTGTTGAGTTGGATTAGTATCTGGAGTTTCTGTGGAATTGTTAGAGTTAGTATCTTGTGATTGAGACGATGTGGTATTTTTAATTATTGTCGAATTAGATTGGGGTGATTTAGTATTTGAAGTTAGTATGGATTTAGTGTTTGGAGTTAGTATAGATTGAGTTTGTTCTGAGTTAGTTGATTTATTAAGGTTAACAGATGACTCGATAGTTTGTGTACCAAAGTCACGATATTGTCTATGAAAGACTGGCTTTTTTTTTGGCAGTTGAGTTGTGTTATAAGCCAACTGACTATCTTGATTAGACAATCTAGAGTTTGTTTGTCCCCGATGGACTGGATTTAACAATGGACTAGATTGCCTTTTTGAATTTAGATTTAGTTCTCGAATTGGTGGTTGTCGAGACTCGAATCCATTTGGGTTTGGATCGACGTTGGTGTCGGGGCTGTTGAGTAGTAGGCCAAAGCGGTTTCCATGGATGAGCCCGTTTCCATGGCCGCCTGTGAGTTTAAATTACTGATTGGTTGAGCTGGTGCAGGCAATGCACGCGGTCCCTGTGGTGATGATTGGAGCTTTATATTATTATTGAAAGCTCGTTTACGACATTCTGTAATCCGATGCCCTGGTTTTTTGCAGTAGTTGCATTGTTTAAAATTATTTGATTGCAACGTTGGCGGTCTTGTTGGTATGGGTGTAGACGCAGTGTTTTGATATGTTCTGAAAGGAGGACGGCTGTTTGATACAGTAGGGCGTATTGAGGGTCTGAACGTTCTATTAAATAACTGTCTAGCACTATTCATTTGTCTGATTTTTTCTTCCTGCATGGCGAAATTACCGGCTTCAGAAAGCTTGGTAAATTCTTTTGTCCTAAGCATCGTACCAATGTCCGAACTAATGCCGTTTATGAAAACATTTAAGGCTGTCTCTTCTGTTGTTATTTTTCGGCCTGTTAAAGAGTTGTCAAAGACTTCTGCGGTTAGTTTGTCTAAGATTTTGTTTCGACAAAGGTCTACCCTGTGGTAGTATTGTGTTATTGTTTCGTTTGCTTGTTGAAACATAGTTTGCAATTCTAAATTTAAATGAGCTAATGTTTTAGTTTGTGAGAATTTCTCAATTAAAAATGTCTTTAGGCAAAACCTCCAGGCAAAAGCGTGAACTTTTAGACGGACTCAGTTCCTTGTTAAAATACATAATTGGTACACCAGACGCAAAGGATGCTAAACACTATGAAGAATGTATCGATTTACTTGAAAAACGTGAACTGGACTTAACATCTTTAATGCAGAAACAAATTCAAATCATTTCCTCAACCACGAAAAATTTCAATGGAACTATTCACAAAATAGTTCACGACGAACAAATTATCAATGAAAATATTAATAAACTCAATCTTTATTTAAATGCAACGGAAAAACTCATTTTTGATATCAAAGTTAGCGAAGACATCTCCACAATTTCAATTCAAATATTAGAATCAGTAACTAGTTTAGAAAACGAAATCAACGAAGTTTTAACAAGTATCTTATTTGCCAAATCAAATATAATTCACCCTTCAATTATCTCTTTAAAGAAACTATATCAAGAACTATTACTATCCAACTACGCTAGATCCAACAAAAATCTTATATCTCCTGTCACTATAAACAATATTCACACCATTCTAGATTCTTCTACTTTATCCGCATACGTATATTCAGATAGGTTAGTATATATTTTAGACTTTCCACTTATTAAAAACGAAATCTTCACACTGTATCATATTTATTCTATCCCAATCCAACATTCCAACTCCTCTCTCTATACCACAATCCTGCCCGAGCATAAATACTTAGCCACAAATCCAAATGGGCAAGAATACATCTCTACGAGCACTCTGGAAAACTGCAATAAGTACGCTACTCGAAGAAGTATCTGCAAAAATCTCGTCGTGTACGACTCTACTTCTCGCCCAATATGCGAACAGCAAATTCTCTTCAGCGTTTCAAAATCTATTCCTAAGACCTGCACTATATCAACTTTCGCCGCAATCATCAACACCTTTCAACCTCTAGAAAACAACAAATGGCTGTACATTATTACAAATGAAACTCAATGCATTCTACAATGCAACAGCGATGTAACTCATCACAAACTCCAAGGAACCGGAATTCTAACCCTAGAAGAAGATTGCAAACTCCACACCGGCTTCAGCACATTGTCTGCATCCAAATCCATCGAGAAGAACTTCACTTATCCAATCACAGTTCCTGACATCAAAACCAAAGATTGCTTCGAAGAAATAAAACTGATGCCAGCACCTGATCTACTTCCAATCCGCATAAACGAACTTCCACTCGACTCTTTAAACTCACTGAAAAATCAACTTGATCAACACAAAGAAGAATTAAGAAAATTTCAAAAGAAGACATTCTCTCAAACTCATCAAGACGGACTATCATGGATCACTATCATGTCCGGCATAGCAATGGTACTAACTCTCCTCTATCTCCTCAAGAAATATTGTCTGCGATGCCCATTCCAATTAGGAATCCAACACAGAAACCAGCATGATGGCTGTGTTCAAATCTTTAATAACTGCTTCGACTCCTCATCCCGTCGAAGAACAACAAACTTCGGCAACGCCATCCCGATGACCACAACGGCAACATCCTGCATCTCAGAAGATGAAGACGAACAACCTTCTCAAAGATCCGGCGCCATTAACGCCCAATCTTTGTTCTAAGGGGGAGGTGTTACATAACCCTTCAACTACCTAGTATACCTATATCTATTTTTATATTAGTTAGTTATCATATCTTCTATTTGTATTTCTCACACATTAGTACTTTTATCTTAATAACCATTAGTAATCATGTATTGTCTCCTTAAACTCTTCTAATAGTATATCATTAGTAATCTCAATATCAATATCCTTTTGTTATAATTAAGTTTACAAACACAATTAGAAATTAGTTTCATTAGTCATAAGTATTTACTATTCCCACAAACGACCACAACGGCAACATCCTGCATCTCAGAAGATGAAGACGAACAACCTTCTCAAAGATCCGGCGCCATTAACGCCCAATCTTTGTTCTAAGGGGGGAGGTGTTACATAACCCTTCAACTACCTAGTATACCTATATCTATTTTTATATTAGTTAGTTATCATATCTTCTATTTGTATTTCTCACACATCAGTACTTTTATCTTAATAACCATTAGTAATCATGTATTGTCTCCTTAAACTCTTCTAATAGTATATCATTAGTAATCTCAATATCAATATCCTTTTGTTATAATTAAGTTTACAAACACAATTAGAAATTAGTTTCATTAGTCATAAGTATTTACTATTCCCACAAACTCCCTATAAAAACGTTGTATTCCTTAGAATAAGTTAGTTATTATCTAGACCTCAACTAAGCAAGAACTCTGTATCTTTCAATATAATCATATATCTTGGAATAAAGTATTTTTTTAAAGTTCCTCCGCTGCTCATTTCATAACAACGATAGCTACATAAGTTCTACACCATCTTATGGCAAAACTGATGAACAGGCTGAACTTATGAACAGACTTAACAACGAAACCAAAATTAAAAAAAACAATTTCTACTACACTATGTCAAAACTTTAGATTTTTTCAGTAATAATGTATTTTTCAAAACATGACAATGTAAAGTAAATTACCTAATATCATATAATTGCAAGAATACATTTCAGTGAAAAATATGTAAATATCCCTAGCCTGTATAATTTATGTAGATATAAGTATCTACATAAATTACTTTTAATTAATTAATTAGTTCTTTATTGCTTCATGATGGTATATAAAATTTTAAAATGAAAATAGAACCTGTAACATGAGCCCTGCTAGGGCATTGCAACACAAATATATACCTAATTACAAACTAAAATGCACATTATTTAATGTTTATTCTTCTATTAAATATTACATGATAAAATATCGTATTTAACAAATTATGATTTTTTATTTAAAAACTCTTTAACAGAGTAAAACATTTCCCAATCAGCCACTCCTTTAAGTTCTTACAAAAAATGTTTTTTGTGTCTATGTTCTGAATTTCAAGTGGCAGTTTGTTGAATATTTTTACGGACATGTGGTATGTACTTGAACTAACCATATGTAATTTGGTAAAAGGTTGCACTAGCCTATTTTTGTGCCTTAAGTTCCTTGGTTTTGTGTAAAAATCCTTTGCTTGCGAAAATTCTTTAATGTTATTCTTGACACTACTTATTTCGAAGATATACATTGAAGCAAGTGTAAGCATTTTCAGTTTTGTAAAATGTGGTCTACAGCTTTCCATATCTGTTATATTGACCAGTATCCTTACACATCTCTTCTGCAATACAAATAATTGTCCTACATCCGAACCGTTACCCCAGAGAATGATTCCGTAGTTCAACCAAGCGTTAGCATAGGCGTAGTATGCACTAGTAGCTGTTTTAAAGTCAGTGCATTTTTTAAATTTATAAAGTGCGTAAATAAATTTGGAGAGCTTTGCAGTAATTTTTTCGATATGAGGTTTTTTTATTTTTTTTATCTATTCTTTGGCGTAGTAACAAAATACAAACTAATACATACATCGATTTTGAGTATATTGTAACATGGTCAAATTTGCATTTCGATGACAACCGCGTACAACGTTTAAATAGATTTAAAGACAAGGATTACAACTTAAATTAAAATCTCACTTCATTTTGTGAGAATGCATTTCGAAACCCTCCGAATTTCTCAAACTGTTTACAAATGATGTAGCACTCTGATGAAAGATGTCTAGATCATTGCACAATAAATTATAATTTCTGCAAATGCGTGTCAGGGGACTATTTTGTGACACGTTGTTCCTCGCCAAAGGCACGAAAACTAAATGTTATCTGCGGTTTGACTTAACAGGTATTTTCAGTGAAACATGGCCCAAAAGATTTGTGTCAAGCTTTGAGTTGACTATCTTATACAAAACCAAAAAGCCACCAATATGCCGTCGAGTTTGCAGTGAGTCCAGCTCAAACCTTGCAAGTCTACCGTTGTAAGTCGTCAACGTCTTTCTGAGACCTATCCTAGAACACAAGCCACGAACAAACCGTTTTTGAAGCGATTCTAACCTTTTCATATGGTAATCGTAGTAAGGTGACCAAACAACACTACAATATTCGAGGATACTCCTCACTAGTGAAGTATACAAAATCAGAAAGCTTTTACTTTTGCGGAAAGGCTTCGTTATACGGTATATAAATCCCATAGTTCTCCTCGCTTTTAAGACGACAGCATCATAGTGGACTCTGAATGACAGCTTTGAGTCAAACCAAACTCCCAGATCGCGAACAATATTAACGTTCTCTAATGGGACGTTGTGGATCCTGTATTCAAAGGCGATGTAGTTGATCTTCTTACTAAACGTAATGGATTGACATTTCTTTATGTTAAGGGACATGTTATTCGTTTCACACCAGTACTCCAATCTATCAATATCCGATTGAAGTGTCTTACAGTCATCAATGGACTGTATTCTATTAAAAACCTTTAAATCATCAGCGTAAGCCAAACATTCACAATGGAGCGTTTCTATAAGGTCGTCAACAAATATTCTAAGCAATAAGGGTCCCAAATTTGAGCCTTGAGGGACGCCAGACACTGCCTCAAATGGAGCTGACTCGTAATCACAGATAGTGACCAACTGGGAGCGATTCTGCAGAGAGGAATGGAGACATCGCAAAAGCGAGCCATGAATACCCAAGTGCTCGGCCTTTGCGCAAAGTATATCATGATCTACACGATCAAATGCCTTGGCCAAGTCTGTGTCGATTAAATCGACTTGTCCATTCTCATCGAAAGCCGTGCCTAGGTAATGTAAATAACTTAACAGATTGGTGGTAGTGGATCTGCTTTTTACAAAACCGTGCTGGTTAGAGCTAATATGGAGTTTAACATGGGAGTAAATATGCGTGTACACCAGACTTTCGAAGATTTTGGCAAAACAACTAAGCACACCAATGGGTCTATAGTTTGTTACATACTTTTTGTCTCCAGATTTGTGAATGGGTACAATTTTTGCAACTTTCCATAAATCAGGAATAATACCTTCAAAAAGAGACTTGTTAAAAATCATAGCTAGTGGCCTAATAAGTGCCGACGAACATCTCTGCACAAAAACAGGGGGAATGCCATCAGAGCCAGGTCCCTTTCCCGTGTCAATTGCCTTCAGGCCAGTTCCGATGGCCTCGTCTGTGATATTGAATCCAGATAAGACATGGCAATTTCGCGAGAAGTCTGGGACGTATGTGGCTTGAGTGGGTCCGCTATAAACAGATGCAAAACTTCATCCTGATAAAACAGTTGCCTGGAATAACTATTTGTGACTTTCTTTGACTTTGTGTTCATATCTGTTGCAAGGCCATCTTCAATACGGCTGATGTACAATTTAAAGCAATCATCCAGCATGATTTTAGATCTGCTTCTATGTCAAGAAAATGCATCAAAATCACGTGGGTTACCATATTTTTTAAATTTGCTGTGGTAACGTTAATAACTTAACTAAACCAAGACTACGACTAAACCAAGAAGGGTATTTATGTTTCTTATTTTTTATTTGAGGAGTGTGTTTTTCTATTATTTGCCACAAGATATTATAAAGTTTCCAATTTATATTTGAATCTACTTCTATTCCTATTATGGTACTCGAGGTAACAAATTCCATTACATTATTTTCAAACGTTACAGTTGCCGTAAGTGGTTGTTTTTGTCGTGGTTTGAATTGCATTAATTTAGTCTTTGATACATTAATTTCTAAATTGTGTTCACGTAACCATTGCAATATATTACCCAGTGTATTGCTTATCTGTTGTTGTATCTTTTAGCTATTTGTGCACGGAAATACCACTGAGATGTCGTCAGCATATAGAACGCATTTTTCATTTAAACACTCTGCTACGTCATTAATATATACCAAAAACAAAATGCATCCCAACACACTGCCTTGAGGGATGGAGTGCTCCATACATAAATTTTGAGATCTAATAGAATATACAGTATTATCTTTAAAGTTATAATGATTTATTTCAACATATTGTTCTCGTTTTCTTAAATATAACACAAACCATTGATACGCTAAACCCCTTACACCCACATCGTAAAGTTTTTTTAGTAGAATTTTATGAGAAACGCGAATATGCCTTACTCATGTCCAACATTATACCTATAGCATATTTATGAGCATCCATTATATTTAAAACTTCATGTATGTATTTGTAAACTGCTGTAACAGTCGACCTTTGTTTACGGAACCCATGCTGGCTGTTGTTAAATACACTGTACTTTTCACAAAAGGAGTTCAGCCGGGTGGCCATGGTAGTTTCAAAAATTTTTGAAAAGGTAGATAGGAGAGCTATTGGTTGAAAGTTGTTCGGTTCTTTTGCCTTTTTCTTTTTAGGGATGGGCTTCACTACAGCAATTTTAAGTAAATCGGGGAAAGTGGCTTGTTCAAAAGATTGGTT
The DNA here is from genome assembly GCA_947369235.1 of Udea olivalis. Taxonomy (NCBI): domain Eukaryota; kingdom Metazoa; phylum Arthropoda; class Insecta; order Lepidoptera; family Crambidae; genus Udea; species Udea olivalis. The sequence goes on along the minus strand of OX376350.1, from coordinate 21,657,729 downwards.
TATCAAAAATGTTAGAGGTACTACTAGGTCCTCTCTACAATATTTAATCAGTGTAGGCGGAAATTCGTCAACGCCATAGCTTGATTTGTTTTTTAATGATTTTATAATATTGACTACTTCAATCGCACTGACTGGTCTGAGAAACATGGCGTTAACAACTGGCGTGACAGCGGGACGGCCCTTTGTTGGTGCGGAAGATCTTTGTTGTCGTTTGATTCTACGGAGACAAAGTATTTATTTAAAATGTTTGCTACTGAGTTGTTATTGTCCTTTAAAGTTTTGCCATCATGTTTTAGTTGTATATCTTTGTGTATTTTTAATTTGTTTTATTTGTGCGTTCTTTAATAACTTCCCACATCGTTTTAGTTATGTTTTTTGTCATTTTTACTCTATTTATATACAGATTTTTCTTTGATATGTTTACTGTGCTTTTTAACAATTATAAGTAGTTCTTATAATATTCATTCAATACGTTACTATTAGTTTGAGACTTTAATATTTTCAGTAAACGTTTATTTTTACAAGAGGTTTTTATGTCCTTGGTTAACCAAGGTTTTATTTTGTTTTTAACTAAACACTTTTTCTTTGGCATACATAATTCAAGAAAAGTAGTTAATTGGTCATGAAATGCTTTATAGCTTTCATTTATATTTTTTTCAGGTGAAATAACATTATACCAATTTAAATTTTGTAGTTTCTCTCTAAACGATGTTAAGTTTTGCGTGTTGAAGTGTCTTTTCCATACATAGTGAGATTGGTTAAGATTTTTATTTAATCCGGATTTATTTATTGGAATTGAAATTGAAATGCCCTTAAGATCTGATAGCCCATGCTCCTGAACACATGCATCTCTACAGGTTGTATCAAAGTTAGTGAATAACACATCTAGACAAGTAGAGCTTGTTGCCGTAATTATTGTAGGTTCTTGAACATTTTGATAAAAATTGAAACTTTTAAATAAATTTGTCATGTTTTTAGTTTCTCACGTGCTATGTCATAAAACACGTTAAGGGCTCGTTACTATACCTAGATTCCTTTAGTCCATACAGCACTTCAGTCTTATTCTGAACAGGCGCAAACCCAACAGTCACACTAGCGTTGCCAGCGACGCTCGCGTATGTTGGTTGAGATGGAGCACTCGACCTCTCAGTGCATATCTTGTTTTCCTTATTTTGATTTAGTTCCTTTCGTAGTTGGAGGTTTTGTTTTTCTAAACTGATAAATCGTTTGGTGTTTATTTCTGTGGCCATTTGAATTTTCTTGAGTTCCGAATTAAAAGTTGTGTGTTTGCTGGTAATATCAAGTACACACGTTTGCAGTAGCTTAATAGTATTCGAGAGCTCGCGGTCTCGGGCGTCTTGTTTTGATGCTTGAGTAGATATCTGGGCCCGCAATTCTCTTAACTCCACCAGCAGAATGTTTGTCTCTGTCGAAGATTCTAGTGGGCAGTGTTCCGTTATACTATCACCCTTTGGGAGCGAGTCATCCAAAAATAGTGAGTCTTCATCATTGTGCATGGTAGGGATTTTGCACCTTAATGTTACATTATTATCACTTGAACATAGACTTCCTTGTTCTCTGACTGGGGTATTTGTATTGTCTTGTTTTGGTTGGTTCGACTTACATTGCGGACATTTTCAGGATAGTTTACTTTCCGCGGCCATCAAATAAAATATCTTTTCAGATATGTTAACGCATAGGAAATCGTATTTTTCTTTGCACATTGAACAGGTCAAGAATCGCCTATCTGTTATATATATAAAACAGGCTGCGCACTTGTTTGCCATCTTGCGGATATTTGCAGAAGATAATTTATGTATTAAACTTTTGTGCAGATAGGTGGTTTTGCTCGTCCTTTTGTGGTTTTATTATAATAGTTTTTATCTGGACGAACGGGCGCTGCTGCTTTTACTGCAATGCTCTCTCTCAGAAAAATTTGGTACGCACTTATTCAACAACAAAGCAGGCAAATTGTTGGATCACAGTTTTATGACGGAATCACATTGGACTTGGGCATTTATAAGTGTAGTGTTTGTATCTAAGTACTAGATTTAATACACTGTCTCACGCGCACAAGTGTAGCAGTGAGGTGACTCTGACACCTGTCAGTGTCACTCACCTGTCAGTGTCACTCACCTGTCAACGTCACTGTCCAGTGGTGGCATAGTCAGTCAGTCGTCTGAGAGACCCTGACCGTGGCGGACGTAGTGCATTGTGAATACACTTGGTGTGAGAGTGAGCCAGTGAGAAGTGCATACAGCACGCATCTAGGTAATCTACAAGTGGCGACGAGGCAAAAGGTCAGTAAAATATTTTATATTTTAGCAGTACATTGTATCTACGTGCATATTTAACGAAGGTGTGATTTGACCAAAACAAGTTTACTTCTAACAAAGTAAAAATGAATATCACTATTCGTAGGGTGCAGTTGGCAAAACAAGCTTGATTAAAGTTTGCTTAGTAGCAAATATCAAGCGAAGTATTAAAAAACGCGAATGCAATATAAATTACTACCTACTTTCGCTAGAACGGTTAATTCACGGTGATCAAAAGGTTCCCGTGAATGTAAACAAACCAGCCTTATAAAGAATAAGGTGTCATATTATTCATAGTCGGCATTAAACAATTAAACTGGGCATTTCATAATATTGTATTACTTTACTATCATGTTATTATGTGCCTACATAAATGGTAGGTTCCTACCTACCTGGCTGCAATAATGGTATGATTGCGTGTATTGTAAATGGAATTTTAGAATATTTTCAGCCCTAAGTAAAATCATGCTTAAGCTTATTCATATTTGTGGTTATAAATAAAATAAAAAATACAATCACACAACAATACACCGAATCTGGCTCATTGACTAAGTGTTAAATTTTATTTTGATATCAATTGAATGTAATATCTGCTACCTGTCTTTTTTTTAATTTTGATTATAATTTCAATAATTTAGGGTCGACCTACCTACCTACAGGTAGATAAGGAGAAGAAACACAGAGTGCTGTTGCGTTTCGAAAACATGATTTCTTGTTCCTTCTAGTATGGAATCCATTGAATTGGACATTGAACATAATATTAAGAGAACCTTCTTTTATTGTGCTTTTGTGTTTTCCATTAAATTGGACAAAGACTTGGTTGTGACATTACCTTGGACTTCATTAAATTGAACACATTTTGAAACTTCTTTTCAGAAGTATTTGGGGTTTCCATTGAATTGGAGATCTCCATTTGACTTCCATTAAATTGGACGTACTGTTCGCTTTCATTCAATTGAAAGATTTTCTGAGACTTCCATTAAATTGGACGTGCTGTTACCGTTTATTCATTTGGAAAAAATCCTGAGACTTCCATTAAATTGGACGTGCTATTAGCTTTCATTCAATTGGAAGATTATCTGAGACATCCATTAGATTGGACGTACCGTGATTTCACTCATTAACTGGAGGTAAGGCCTTTACCCCAAGTAAAATGAAAATATTCCTTTCAGGTCGCCCCAATCAACTTACCATGTCAAATTTGCTACCACCACCTGATAAATTGGATCTTGAAGGAGACAGCGCATCTGTGGGATTACGGTGGGAGAAATGGAAACGATCATTAAAAATTTATTTCGAAGCTTCTGATATCACGTCCTCAACAAAGAAGAGAGCAATACTGTTATTGTTAGGAGGCGTTGGTCTGCAAGAAATCTTCTATAATTTACCTGGAGCAAGTGCCGAGGAAAATGATGGAGTAGATGTTTTTGAAATAGCCATTAGTAAACTAGATGATCATTTCTTGCCGAAGCAAAATAAGACCTATGAAAGACATATTTTTCGCCTACTCAAGCAAAATGAAGGAGAAAACTTTGAAAACTTTTTGATAAGATTAAGAGATCAAGCTGCAAAATGTAAATTTGAAAAACCTGACGACCACATTATTGACCAGATTATAGAAAGATGCACATCTTCAGAACTAAGGAAGAAAATTTTGACTATGGGAGAAGGTGTCACCTTAGATAAAGTTATCGTGGAAGCCAATACTTTAGAAGTTGTGAACCATCAGTTAGAAAGTTACGAGCAGAAAGATAAGACCAAAGCAAATGAAGTAAACTCAGTTCAAAGAAGGAATAACCGCGAATCAAGATGGGAACCCAGGAGTAAAAGATCAGACCAAACCAGTCGAACAGATAAATGCAGTAGATGTAGGAGTTCTATGCACAACGCTCAAGATTCAGACTGTCCTGCAAAAGGAAAGAAATGTCACGCATGTGGAAAGCTAGGACACTACCAAATATGCTGCAAATCAAAACAAAATTTACAAAAAAGGAAAAATGAACAAGAGAATGTGAAAAATACTTACAAAAGATCAAGGAAAGAATCAGGGGTAAACAACCTAGACGGTGAAGACATACAATTTATATTCAATGTGGATAATGATGCAACGGTAGAATGTACAATAGGAAACGTGAAGCTGGAAATGTTGATTGATTCGGGTTGTAAGCTGAATCTTATAACTTCAAAGAGCTGGGAACACTTGCGGAACAACAAAATTACGTGCTTTAAGCAAACAAAAGAGCCAAATAAGACTCTACTTGCTTATGGGAGTAAAATACCATTGGATGTAATGGGTTCATTTGAAGCGGAAGTAAAACTCAATGGTAGATCTGTTCGAGCTACAATATACGTCGTTAAAAATGGATCCAGGGATCTCCTTGGCAAAGAAACAGCGATAAGTCTGGGCGTTCTGAAAGTAGGGTTAGACATCAATCAAGTCCAGGATACAAAAGCGCCTTTTCCAAAATTTAAAGATGTACAAGTGCACATACCTATTGATAAAAATGTGAAGCCGGTAACACAACCCTACAGAAGAGTACCCATACCGGTTGAGGGTAACATAAATGAGAAAATTCAAGAGTTACTAGACTTGGACATTATAGAAGAAGTGCACGGACCGTCGCCCTGGATATCGCCGATTGTTCCTATACTGAAAGATACTGGCGAAGTGCGGCTGCGCGTTGATATGAGACGCGCTTACACTGCCATACTTCGAGAAAATCACCCATTACCCAGCATGGAACACTTACTTCCTAAAATAAGAAAACCTAGATATTTTTCGAAGCTAGATATAAAAAATGCTTTTCATCAGATCGAATTACATCCCGATTCCAGGAGTTTGACGACGTTCATATCGTCTAGCGGCCTTTACAGGTACAAAAGATTGATGTTTGGCATTTCGTGTGCCCCAGAACTATTCCAAAAAATCTTGGAACGGATGTTAATAAAATGCGCAGGTGTAATCAATTTTATTGATGACATTTTGATTTACGGCAGTAACGAAGAAGAGCATGACATCCGGCTCTCAAATGTACTTAAAACTTTAGAAGAAAATGGTGTTTTATTAAATGAAAGGAAATGTATTTACAAAAAAGATAAAGTGAATTTCTTGGGGCACGAGCTGTCGCCGGAAGGAGTTAAACCTTTACCTAAATACATTGAAAGCATTTCCGAATTTGAAGCACCACGCACAACAGAGGATTTGCAGAGTTTTCTCGGCTTGGTGAACTATCTTAACAAGTGGATTCCTAACTTAGCCACTTTGACTGAACCACTTAAAGAAATTTCAAGGAAAAAATTAGGAAGAAAAGCAAACATAAAGGATTTTTGGACAGTAAGACAAGAAGACACATTCAAAAAATTAAAAGAAGTTATGAAGAGTATTGGAACCTTGGGATATTACGATGTCAACGACAAAACACAGGTAATAGCAGACGCAAGCCCTGTTGGCCTAGGAGCTGTTCTCGTACAAATTGATAAAAACGGACCAAGGGTGGTAGCGTATGGTAATCGAACACTGACGGAGTGTGAAAGAAAATATAGTCAGACAGAAAAGAAGGCCCTTGCGCTTGTCTGGGCAATTGAACACTTCAACACATTTCTGTTTGCTAAAGAGTTCGATCTCATAACGGATCACAAACCATTGGAGTTTTTATTCAGTCCGAAATCGAAACCATGCGCTCGTATCGAAAGATGGGTTTTAAGATTACAAGCCTATAAGTACAATGTAAAATACAAGCCTGGGAAAACCAACATTGCTGACCCTTTATCTAGATTATGCAAAGGAGGCAACAGAATTGTCATTCCTGTGAAGCTACGGAAACAGGTGTTAGAAGCCGCCCACGAAGGCCATCCAGGAATGGTAGCCATGAAAGGTCGACTTAGGAGCAAAGTTTGGTGGCCAAGGATTGACAAAGATGTGGAAAATGTTATTAAAGTATGCAAAGGTTGTGCCTTGGTGAGCTCACCAAACCCCCTTGCAATGATGAAACGACGGGAACTTCCTGTAGAACCATGGAGAGACATCGCGATGGATTTACTAGGCCCACTACCCAACAGCGACTACCTTTTTGTAATTATAGATTACTACAGCCGATATAAGGAAATAAAAGCAACTCGGACTATCACAAGCTCGCAGATAATCAAGATTCTTAAAGAGATGTTCAGTCGACTTGGTTATCCAGAATCTATAACCGCCGACAATGGGCGTCAGTTTGTCAGCGAGGAATTTAAATCATTTTGTCGAGAGTGTAATATAAAGCTTTTCAATACCATACCATACTGGCCGCAAATGAATGGTGAGGTAGAGCGGCAAAATCGCGATATTCTAAAACGACTAAAAATAAGCCAATCACAGAAGAAAGACATTAAAGAAGCTTTATACGAGTACCTTTTGATGTACAATTCAACTCCGCATTCAGTCACGGGAAAGAAACAATCGGAGCTTTTTTTCAAAAGGCAATGTAAAGATAAAATCCCTATGGTGAGGGATATTGAACTTAAAGAAGATGATTCAGAAGTAAGAGACCGAGACAGAGTGCAAAAAGAAAAAGGAAAGGAATACGCAGATAGGAAAAGACGAGCTAGAAGTCCAGGTTTAGAGAAAGGAAACAAGGTTTACGTAAAAGAAATTGAAAGAAATAAGCTTTCCACCAACTTTAACCCTACGCCACATGTGGTTGAAAATGCAATTGGCGGAGACATAACTGTACGGAATGAAGAGACTGGACAACAGTTACGTAGAAATATAATTCATTTAAAGAAAATGTCCCAGCTTTTTCCTTTAGGTATATCACTTAACGTACACAACAATTAGTACTTGTATGATATTTACACTGGAGCTATTAAACGCGATAAACACTTAGATGCATTGTTTCACAAACGATATCACATATAAATCAGACCGTTTCTGGTGGTTTTGTTCAATTTCCGAGACAATTTAGATGAATTTGGATTAATTAAGATTTTTTTGTACGCAGGCGATGTTATCGTGACGGCAACGCCATCTGTTCCCCCTGTATGTATATAAGTTGTTATTAATTTAAATGTCATTCGGTTTTTTTCTAATTCGATCCAAGTTTGCTTTTCTATATATTATTTACTCATCATTGGTTTGTGGCAGATGCCTAAATAAGCCAATAATATTGGCCCTTGAGCCATCTTGAATTCATGGACGTTTTTACTCGTACCCTCGCTGCAGGCGTATAATACTGTTATATTTGGCGTAGTGCGCTGAAGCACGGTTTCTCGCTTCGATTTCCGTAGTGTCCCGGGTTCGATCCCCGGTCAGGTCAATTCAGGAAACGATCTTTTCTGGATTGACTCGGGTTTGGGTGTGTAGGGAGACGCCCCTGGCTTATTTCCTTGTGCGGTACCTCGTAACACAGGGATATTATTCCCTACTTCGAGACCATTACAAGAGGTGTGTTGTCTGGCGCATAATTATTTATTTATTTATAATACATACTTACAAAAAAGGTCAAATAGGATTTACATGATATACACACATCAAAAGTGTCTAGGGATCAAGCATTTTTATGCGGATTTCTTGAGATTGAGATGTGGCTTTATTATTTATTTATGATTTTATAAATTTATATGGATCCTTTTTGGTGCATTTCATAATTTGAAACAGGAACTGTCAATCAAATTCGAGTAAAAGATGAAAATCAGCTGTCAATATTTTTCCTATAAAAACATACATCGCATTGAAGACATTATTAGTGCTACTGTTTCCCTACTACTGATTAAAACCAACGTTATTATGGAGCGGCGACGTCATTTAAGCAGGGAAGAAATGCTCAAAGCCGTGGGAATTATAGAAGCTGGTTCCCGGCAACGTACTGTGACTTTAGCTCTGAATACAAGTCAGAATGTTATCAGTCGACTTTGGACACGTTACCGAAGCACTGGTACCGTGGCTGAGCGCCATGGAGGACGGTATCGCTGCACCACACGGAGACAAGACCGATACATTCAAATCACAACTCGAAGAGCTCCAACAATAACCGCCATGATGTTAGCCGTGAGGCTTCATCACTCTTCAGGGAACTTAATTAGCGACCAAACAGTCAGAAACCGCTTGCATGAAGTGAACCTTCATTCCCGAAGACCGCTAAGGGTACCACCTATAGCAATGCACAATCGTAGGATTCGATATCAATGGGCTCTTGAACACAGAAATTGGGCAGAAGAACAATGGCGTTTCGTGTGCTTTTCTGATGAGTCTCGTTTTGGTATGAGACCGGATACAAGACGTATACGACACTGGAGAACCCCTGGACGCCAATAGCGATTAAAATCCTGCCAGGAAGTCCATCCTTATAGTGGTGGAACCATCATGGTATGGGCGGGTATTTGGATCGGCGGAAGAACTGAGTTGATTTGGATCAGAGGCAACCTCAACGCTCAAATTTATGCTGAGACGATTGTATCAGACGTCATCGTTCCTCTACAAGTGCAAATCGGTCCCTTATTTCAGTTAATGCATGATAATGCACGACCGCACACCGCAAGAGTTGTAAGACAGACTCTCGCCGCAGCTAACATCAATGTCCTGCCCTGGGCTGCTCAGTCGCCAGACTTGAACCCCATTGAGCATGCATGGGATATGCTACAGAGAAGAGCTCTGCCGAATATGGAGGGTATCCAGTCGCAAGAAGACCTTTTTTTGTTGTTGCAACGAACATGGGCGGCCATTCCACAGCGTGATTTGGATGAACTCATTTTGAGTATGCCCAACCGATGTTCTTGTGTTGTTAGTGTTCGCGGTAGAAACACGGATTATTAATTGTTTAAGTTACCCAATAAAATTTTAAAGAAAACTGTTATTTCAGTCTTTTTTTCGAACTTTAATGTTAGTGGTTCAAATGTCAAAAATCCCTTTATTAGGAAAATGGCAAATTTCTTTATTAATGCAAAGGTGACTTGGTTTATCGTTACTGTAGACAAACGAAAACACTTTATTTGATGAATCCTTAAAGAAAATTTTAATTAATATCAATCAGGAGAAAAGTTATTGCAAAAATATATGTTAATCCCTAGACACTTTTGATGTGTGTAGATAAAAAACGAAGAGTTTGGCGACCGAGGGGCCTTGAACGACACTTTAGAACGGCTTATCAAAATGATAAAAACAATGTAATAGTAGATTTCAATACTCAAAATAAATGCTTAACGTAAGATAAGATAAGATAAGATACTCTTTATTGCACAAAAACAGGAAAAAACAAAGAAAGTTGATGTACAATTTAGGCGGTCTTATTGCTAAAAGCAATCTCTTCCAGATAACCTACAAAGGTAGAAGAAAGATGACAGAAAGGGTCAGCAAGTGCAGAGATATAAAAAAGGATTAAAAAATGTATATTTTAACTAATAAATAAATTACATAATTTTATATAAGAAATACAAAAAAATATATTACCATATAATATATACATATAATACAGGACAGGACAATGTAATAATAAATAGCCAAAGTAGACACAGGATAGAACTAAGAAAAGGGGGAAACAAAGAAAGAACCAAGAAGAGATAATTTAAGTAAGAGTAAGAAAATGTGCTTTCACTCTAGTTTTAAAGACAGGAAGGGACTGTGACTGTCTGATGGACAAAGGTATTATTATTGGCCACAGCATCTTTGCAGATGATTGTTGCAGCATCACGGGGGTAAATTTTGGGGGGTGCAACGTCTCCGGTGACTATAAAGTCCGATGGCAGCACGACACCTCTTGCCACACCTGTCACAGATGAATCGAGAGCCAGGGGGAGTCGCGGCACTGCGTTGAAGTCTTTTCCTCTTTAGCTGTCCCAGCCAGGCCCCATCATGCTGTGACATGACAAGGGCTACAATATGACGCCACTCTGGTCTCATGTTGGCGTGTTTCTCCCAGGTGTCAGGATCGATTTGAAAGGAACTGATGTCGCGCTTGCAGGAGTCCTTGAATCTCAACATTGGACGGCCTACTGATCTTTTGGCATTAGCAATTTCACCAAGCATGACCTCACGCGGCAATCTGTCGGGACCCATTCTATAGACATGGCCCAGCCAACGGAGTCGTCTCTGTTTCAAAATTGCTGTGATGCTGCTACAGTTTGTTTTTGAGAGAACCGATTCATTCGTCATTCTGTCCTCCCACGTAACGCCTAGAATAGATCGCAGGCACCGCATATGAAAGGCGTTGAGTCGACGCTCCTGCTTGGAGTAATTAGTCCAGGTCTCTGATGCGTACAGGAGAATACTTAGGACGCATGTTTGATAGACAAGGACCTTCGTGGCAATGGTTAATTTATTGTTCTTCCAGACACGTGCAGAGAGTTTTCCAAATGCCGTCGCGGCCCTACCAATGCGAGCATCCAGTTCTCTGCCGTTAGAAAACTTGGAGTCCGTGGTGGAGCCCAGGTAACAGAAACTGTCCACAACCTGCAACGCAGCGCCATCTAGGGTAATGTTTGGTAACTGGTTTGCACCCTGTACCATAATGAAGGTCTTCTTGGTGTTGACACTCATCGAGAACTGATGGCAAGTGGGACCAAACCTATTCACAAGCTCCTGCAGTTCCTCCTCTGAGTTGGCGACTAGTGCAGCATCATCGGCATAAAGAAGTTCTCGAGCAACTACTTCATAGCGTCTTCTTTTAGATTTTAATAAACTGATGTTAAATAATTTGCCATCTCTTCTCGTGTGCAGATGTACTCCGACATCGCAATCTTTAAAGGCTACTAATAGGAGAGCAGAGAAAAAAATCCCGAAAAGTGTCGGCGCCAAAACACATCCCTGTCTTACACCACGATTCACACTGAAAGGTGCAGACGCATCACCATCGAAAATCACAGAGCCCCACATATTGTCGTGGAAGGCTTTAACCAAGGACAATAGAGTAGGTGGACATCCAATCTTTACCAATACATCGTATAGACCCTCTCTGCTTACAGTGTCAAAGGCTTTATTTAAGTCAACGAAAGCCATAAACAAGGGAATTTGGTGTTCGCGGCATTTTTCTTGGAGCTGGCGGAGAGGGAATATCATGTCAGTCGTGGATCTGCCTGGCCGAAATCCGCATTGTGATTCTGGGTAAATCTGAGCAGCCAAATGTTCCAGCCTTCTCAGAACTACCTTGGCGAAAGCCTTGCCGGCGATGCTCAAAAGTGATATTCCTCTATAATTATTGCAGTCTCCTCCATCGCCTTTACTCTTGTAGAGGGTTACTATATCCGCATCTCTCATATCCTCAGGTACAGTACCCTCATCCCAACAACAACAAATACAACAACAAATACAGCCATATACGTCCCACTGCTGGGCACAGGCCTCACCTCAACTATGAGGTGGTACAGCCATACTCCAACACGCGGGCTCAGTGCGGATTGTTGGAGAACTCATCCCAACAACACGAAAGAATTTGGTATAATGCCGGTGATACACAGTCGAGCTTAACAATTTCAGCCGGTAAGTTATCGCGACCTGGACTCTTACCTAGTTTCAATTCCCTTAGTGCATCCTTGAATTCATCTACAGTAGGAGGATCGTCGAGGTTTGACATGACAGGAAAGGTTGGCAGATCGCGTAGAGCCTCTGGACCAATGCTCACCCCCTCCGAGTACAAACTGGCATAATGCTGAGTCCATCTATCGAGTTGAAGGAATTTGTCTGTGATGGGATCCCCATTAAGGTCTTTCATAGCTGCACGCTTTCTCACTGTCGGTCCAGTAGCAGTTTTTATGCCTTGATACATGCCCCGATAATCACCAATATCACGACAGTGCTGTATGGATTCCCAAAGCCTATTCCAGTACCGATTCGCACATTCTCGAGATACTCGTTGGAGATCTGCTTTTGCAGATTTGTAACCGGACGTTAAACTATGACAATTAGGATTGTGTAACAGATTTATACGAGCGTTCCGTTTTCGTTCTACATAAGGACGCAGTTCACTCTCGCTGTCAATAAACCAGTCACTTTGAGCACTGTCCTGTTTCCCAAAGGTTTGAAAGGAAGTCTCTGTAAGAACAGCTTTGGTCAGATGCCACATAGCTTCCGCATTTCGAGTGCTGCATAGCTGTTCGTGAGTCAGTTTACCCTCAACTTTATCTTTGAACTGCTTATAGAGAACATCGTCATGAATCGCTTCTGTGTTCAACTTCACCCTACGGCGAACTACTTTTTTGGAGTGTATCTTTTTGGTAATAAGGCGAGTCTTGGCCAACACTAAAGAGTGATCTGTATCACAGTCTGCACTATGATAAGTGCGGGCATTAAGAATGTCGCGTAGGTCACGTCGTCGTGTTATAATGAAGTCGATTTGGTGCCAGTGACCTGAGCGCGGGTGTTTCCAAGATACCTTACGTGTAAGTCTGTTCCGAAAGTAAGTATTAGCGACGCAAAGCGAATGAAAAGTACAAAACTCGAGAAGACGTTGGCCGTTCTCATTCATGTTGCCGATGCCATGCGAACCAATACAGTCAGGCCAGTCATTAGCACTTTGCCCAATCCTCGCATTGAAGTCTCCCAGTAATAATAACTTGTCTGTATTATTATTAACTTTACTTATGAGTTGACTAAGATGTTCATAGAAACTGTCTTTGACTTCTGGCTGCGCTTTCAAGGTGGGGGCATATGCGGATATAACAGTGACAGGCCCCGAAGTTGTCAATAATCTGATGGACATCAATCGCTCCGAAACAGAGATTGGTTGCTCACAGCAGTTAACCAAGCCATTGCGAACTGCAAATCCAACGCCATGCTCGCGACGTTCCTCCGCGTCTTTCCCCTTCCAAAAGAAAGTGTAATTACTCTCCCGCAGGCTGCCTTCGTCTGAGAGGCGTGTTTCCTGTAGTGCAGCCACATCTATATTAAGGCGAAGTAGCTCCCTGTCAATTCTGGCTGTTTTCCTGTCCATGGGTAAATCGTCTCCCTGTGCAACATATCGGGGTAACATAGTTCTTACATTCCAGGTGGCAAATCGCGTTATTTTTGGTTTGATACTTATATTAAAATTTGTCTTTGTGCTAGGTGCCTCAATTACCCAACCTGCTTCAGCCACTGTGACATGCCTGCTGCTCCACACACCTATAGGAGCGCAAGACGGGGGACGGACTAGTAACTTATTGTCCGGGGGCTGCCCAGCTTTGGCGGGCGTTAACTAGTCAATTAGTCACGATGGACTATCCCACCGTCGAGAGTCACCCCTGGCGCCCGCGCACACGTCCATTAGCGCGTGGCTTATAACCGGTGACTGCGACTCCCCGTGTTGTTATTCGCACCTTTGCAGACACGAGCGGAGTATCCTCTCCGCAGACACTGCATCGCCTGGGACGCAATTTTTAGAACCACAAACTTGCCCAGCATTATGGCTCCCTCTCGACCTCGTCGACTGCATCCACAGGGGCGACATGTCACCACGTGTAGAGTCGAGTCGGTTGCAGGAGTTGCCGACTCATTCAGGTAGCACCTTACTGTCGCCTACGGTACCCCAGATCCGTTGCCTCTTCCGCCTGATCCACCGTACCAATGCCTTCCATCTCCGCCTTCTCAGCCGTTGAGGACTTCACCCGTAACCCTGGGCACGGGCGCCGCGTTATACCCCACGGAACTGGGTCCCTGTCCGAACTTGGCCATCACCCCACTCCGGCTTACTGAAGTGAGGGGTGCCCACCCCCGCGACGTGGACGCGCCGGACAGGAATTACCCCGGTGGGTGATAGAGAAGGTGACTCTTTCTCCCCCGAGGCCGGGTTAGTGGTCTTGTGTTAGCCCAAGATCAAAGGCGGAAGTTTAAGTTCCATAAACGTATGGATTGCACAGTAAAGGAGTTTGTATAGGTGTGAGAGGAATGAGGAGGAAATTAAGATGAAGTTTTCTATCTGATCGCATCATACCATGATCCCGGGTCGGTTGCAGAAACTCAAAGCGCTCTTTGAGGTAGGGCGGGGACAATGGGTTAAACAAGATGGTGTAGAAAAGAGATAGGACATGTAAATTGCGACGAAGACGTATAGGGAGCCAGTTAAGCTGAGCTCGGTACTCGGAGATATGGTCATACATTCGTAGACCGAAAATGATGCGAATGCAGAAGTTCTGAAGTCGCTCAAGCTTATTCAGGAGATTCACATTTAAAACCAAATAACAGCAGTCTGCATAATCAAGTAAAGGCAAAAACAATGCCTGTACAAGCGCAATTTTAGTGGGTATCTGCAAGAAATTACGAAGTCTGCACAGCTTGCTGATGCAAACATTCTTCTGCTGACCTCGCCAACCTGCGTTGCCCAAGTTAGAGAATTATCAATATGAATGCCTAGATTTTTGACAACCTTACTGAAAGGTATTTGAACACCGTCAAATATAATTGATGGCAGTTCCCTCCAATCAACTCTGGAAATTATCCACAAACTACCGACAATTATTGCTTGTGTTTATGCAGGGTTAACCATAAGGCCAAACGACCTACTCCAGTTCAAAATACGGTTGAAATCTGCGTTAACAACTTGAACGACACTGGTAAGGTAATTTAGGCTACCCTGAATATATTTGAAGATCGTCTGCATATAGGTGATATGAAGAAGAAAGATTAAGAGTAATAGAGTTAATAAAAATAGCAAAGAGGAGAGGAGACAGAACGCCACCTTGCGGTACACCGGCATCAATATTGCACGTACGTGCTCTGATTGTACCTATTTTTGAGTGGGTATGGTTTTTTTTTCTTATGGCTACGGCACGGTTTGTGTATTTGCCATGACGAGGTGGTGGGCGATGACTTTGTTTCGTTTGTTTTTTTATGTCTTGTAATTTTAGGAGTTTCAGAAGAGGAAACAGGAACGGATTTGTTATGAAAATGAAAGGTAGGAAAATGATTTGGAAGGGAAACATTTTAGAAGTAGGAGGATGAATTTTGAAAGTTGTATCTAATTATTATAGTAGAATTAGTAGGTTAAATGAAGATAAAGAAATAAGCTATAGTTCTTAAATATAATCATAATTATTATCTATAGGAGAATTTCATATTTGCTATTATTAACAAATAAAGATATTAAATAAAAATGAATATCAGTGGTATATCTATTGATATTCATGTACATGCCGGTCATTCAACAATTTTCCTTCAGAAACCCGCGTCATATTTACTTTTTTTGCGGCCGTGTGAAGTTGGGCGGGAGTCCAAAGAGTATATAAACACTAGGTTCGTTTTCGGGAGTCCAGCGGTATCGCAAATTTTGTGTCCTAACTTCGTTAGTACGCCCGCGCTTATTGTAAATTGTCTATACGTCTGATACCGGTGAAGATTTAATCGCGAATAACTAAATTCCTGATCATATATTTATAAACAGTGTCAGGTAAAAAAGTTGTGTCCACATATTAGCCCGATTCGGCATGCACATGTTATATAAATGTAATAATATTATCTAGTTACAATTTAAATAAATAAGTAGTACCGAGAAGTAATAATTGTGATATGTGACAGATGTGACGTAATTGTGAGTGAAGTGAGTGCTTTCATTGCACCTATTCTTGATGCTTGTGATGAGCGAAGGTCACAGTGTAGAATAGCAAATATTGAAGTAATAATGGGGAAACCTCAGGACGGTCGCCACGTCGAAGCGGCGTGATGGATTCGCATGACTGGACAACCTAAAGTACCCCTTAGTAATCCATGTTTTGTTGAGATCAGTATTAAAGTAGATTAGATTGTTGATGGTTTATGGTCAATTATTCGAGTTTCACAATAAGATCGTCAAAAATAATAAAATAGAATGAGTTAAAACAAAATGAGGAAAAATAACGCAAAAACTCAAATTACACATAAAAAGTCACAAAACAAAAAAAAAATTAAGGCTTAAAATCACAAAATAATAGGTATAATCTATAAATTAAGATGTCGTCAATATTAAGTCAAGAGAGAAATAAACAATGTCAAGTAAAGTTACACAAATTATTTATAAATAAGAATTAATAAACAATATCCAATGTTATTTTATGCTAAAGTAAAATCCTTTTTCCAGAATTACACTGTAGAATAAAAAGGGATTTTCAATAAAAGGCTCTTTAGCTGGCGCCCAAATGCCTCGTCCGATGGTTCGCTTTTAAGTTTTGTGTTTTTTTAAAGTTTTGTGGGCAGTTTTTCATAATATGTCGGACCTATAACTCACAGGTTCTTCTCTGCAAGTGCCATGCGTCGAGGAACCGATTTCAGACGGCCTGCAAGGTGACTCCGTTAATTATTCATGGACAAATGTTTTTTCATGGGCAAATGTTTTTTCTAATGAACATGATTATATCGAACAGATAGATCGAGTAGTGAGTCATTATATGATGTGTCACGAATAAATCCCTGCACGAGTCCCTAAGCTTCACCCCGAGCACTGTACGCAATGCACGCTTCTGCAGTATGAACACTCTGTTGGCATCTGTTGAATTACCCCAAAGGAGGGTACCATATGGCATCAGAGAGTGGAAGTGGGCAAAATAAACCTGTCGTAGTGCATCAGGAGAAACTAGAGGTTCGAATTTTCGCAATGCAAAGACTGCACCACTCAATCTATTGCACAGTTTGTCTACATGGCAATTCCAGTTGAGATTTGATTTGAATCAAACGTAAGTAAATCCGAGGAAATTACTCTCACAACATAATGGCATCGGGCCGTTTATTACGCAATCGGGCAAGTTGATGCTTCTGCCTGAGAATACCATTATTTTCGATTCGGTGACATTGAATAGTAATCCGTTTGCCGAGAACCAATCCTGCCATGAACTGCCCACACGCTTAATGGATATTTACACCGAGTTGTAAGCTGACAGACACGTGACATGTACTAGCTAAGGTAAGTAAAGTATGTTAATATTGTCAATGTTCTAGCTAGATTAACGTAAGGATGCGCCTGCAGCACATAGTTCTTATATTTGAAGCCCCTGTTTAGATATCTTATGTGAAAGAGCAAAGTCATCCGTGGATAACGGAAAATATTAAAAAAATGATGAAATTGCGTGACGCAGCTCACACTAAAAGCCGCCAAACGAAACTTGAGTCGGACAAAAAATACTATAAAGAGCTCAAAAGTATGGTGAATGTAACCTTATTTAATGAAAAGTCAGCATAATTTAAATACTGTATCAATAAAAACTTTGTGCGGAATACCTATATTTGAACAAAATGTTACCTCAAAAACAGTCAGGTTTCCGAGCTGGTAGAAGTACTGGGACTGCCCTGTTAGACGTAGTTGATGACATACTGACTGGGCAAGATGTAGGAGAGGGAGCTATACTGGTTCTATTAGACTATTCCCGCTTGTTTGACACCATAAATACGACGCTTCTTAAACGCTAAACTTACTTATTATGGGTTAACCACCAGCACACTGAAAAGGTTTTCAAGTTATCTTACAAATTGGTCCCAAACAGTTGAACTCACTAAAATGAATGGCACAAAAAACTTTCGACTACTGCTCCTGTAACGAGAGGATCGATCGATCCACAAGGATCGATACTGGGGCCTATACTTTTTATTCTTTACACAGCTGACCTTCCAAACTCCATGTCCTTTTGTGATCATCACATATATGCTGACGACCTTCAGATTTACAAATCATTCAAACCTAGTGACATTACCATAGCTATAGATAAAATTAACCAAGACCTTGAACAAGTAACTAAAGAAGAAAGAAACGGTCGGAAGAAAATAGCCTTGTTTTAAATCCATCAAAAACTACATTTCTAATTATTGTAACTAAAGCGAAAGTAAACCAAATTAAGAATCACTCAATAGAACTCAAAATAGGGAAGAAAACTGAAGCGAGAAATTTAGGTGTTGTTATGGATGAAAGTTTCAAGTTTGAAAGACATGTTAGCGAGACCGTCAAGCAATGTTGTTATAGACTAAAAACGTTGTATAAAATTCGTCAATATTTAAGCATTGGAACACGTATTTATCTGTGCGAATCTCTTATTTTGTCAAAGCTTAACTATGCTGATATAGTGATAGGGGAATGTCTGTTGATTCGTACAAAAAAACTCATCCAGCGAGTTCAAAACTCCTGCGCTAGATTCTGCTTCCGCATACCGCGTGGAGCCCATATATCTCCTTATTTAAATAAAAGTAATCTAATGAACATGGAGTCGCGACGTGCTTTACATTTTGCAGGATTACTATACGGTATCATTCGAAATCAAAGTCCACCCTACCTCTTCGCTAAACTAAATTTTACACAATCCCAATCTCTCTGCCCGATTGTTATGTCCTAGCCACAAAACAGCGTCGTTCCGCGGAAGTTTCCGTTATGCCTCAACAAAGTGTTGGAATAACATTCCCCCGCCCATCAGGCATTCTACAAGTGCCAAAAGCTTTATGAGAAAATTGAAAAAGTTTTTATTGCAGAAACAGAAAAATTATTACCGACACGACGGGCGACACCGTCACCGTGAGCTCCAGCTCCGCCAGCGGCGACATCAGGAACGCCACTGCGAGGTAACACACACATAATGTTATACTGGCTGATTGTCAGAGGCGGCGGGCGAGCGGTACTTCTTAAATTAATGTAAGCGCTAAACGGGAATGCCAATGGAAATGCCATGAACGAAGAAATATGTATAATAATAATGAAAAACTAATTGATTAGTGTAATATGAATTTATGTGCTTTTAAAGACGGATCTGTTGTATGTCGAATTTTATGATATTGAGTAGGTGTCTTGTTCTTGATATTTTTGAATTATTTACTTTTTCTTTGTTATATTTATTAGGTGTCAGCAGAATACCAGCGTCGTGGTGCTGCGCCACGCACGATATATGCTGAGCGGAGACCCTTTTGGTACTGTTGCCATTGTATTAGATGTAAGTTAAGATAAGTTCCTTTTTGTGTATGTACCAAAAAAAACTTTAATTCATTCAATTCATTCTTTCATTCATTTGTATTCCTTTTTCATATTTCAGAAAATACGAATTAATATTATTATTGATATTAGTTACATTTCTGTCACTTACCTGCCTCCTCGGCTAGTAATTTATATAGGAATATAATTAATAATCGAGATTATAAATCATATCACCTAGAAGTACACTGGATTACTACAAAAAAGGATTGCTTCCTTAATTAGTGATAGATTAGCCACATCATGATCAGGCCATCTAAAAGCGGCTATATTGTTCAGCGCTTAACGTTTGGCAATTTGGCCAGCGATACCAACTAGGGCATATGGTTTGTACAGGATGTCCAGGGCTTTATAGCAAAAAAAGAAAAACGATGACGTTATTTCTTGAAATATCAAAAATGTCATGTAAAATAATATATGTTTAATTTCAAACATTATGCTCAAATTAATGGACTTTTAATCGCTTTTTTCGGTATGTGCAATTTTTTTAGTGTTTGAAGAACAATATAATTTTTGCCCTACCACCATGTCCAACAGATTTGTTAACTTTAGTCAAAATATTAATCTCCTATGCGAACTGTGGGATCAACAACAGTCTTTTTTTTAACAAAAAAAGAGAGCATCGTGGCCTAGATGATAAGAACCCTAACTCGTTTCGTGGATTGGGTGGCCCCGAGTTAAAATCTGGCCAGAACCAAAATCTTTATGTTAATTGTTAAATTTTCGACTAACTCTCCGGTGATGGGAAACATATCAACCCGGTATCATGGTAGGTTATGTTTTTTTAAATATCAAGCTATTCTTTGACTGGAGTTTCCATATAACATCAAATCAATAATCATTTATTTGCATCATATTTTCAACTGAGATATTAGTCCGAAGATTCAATTGAGATCGATAGCCACGCGCAGTAAATGATTGAAAACGTAGATTTACTAGTAACTAAAATATATTTATTTAATATCACAATAATATGTATTCATTACAAAATTATCAAATAATTTTTTTTCAATAAATTATTATTCTAATTTATTCTAAACACAAATTTAATTTAATTCTGATTTTTTTTAAGCAATGATACACTTACACTAAAAACAGACTTACAAACTAATTAGGAATAAAGATTAATAACTATAAAAACAGTTAATACTGGGATTTCATTGACAAATAATTACCCAGGCTAAGTTCAATGGGTGGGATTTTACTAAATATTAGTGAAATAAAGCAAAACCTGGTGATAGTAGTCTCACCATGGTCATAAGGCGGAAGTTTAGACTTGCTCACACATAACGTCCATTTATATCAATTCAATTACTTCAAAATGGCTAGCCTGCTTGTTAATGTCGTGATCTTTCTTGATGAAATCTGCAGCCTTTTCAGCTATCATGACGACAGGTGCGAATGTGTTCCCGCGGGTCACCTTAGGCATGACGCTGGCGTCCACCACGCGCAGACCCGCGACGCCCTTCACTCGCAGCCGGGAGTCCAGCACGGACCCCATGGCCGCTGTGCCCACCGCGTGCCATGCTGATGTCGCCATCACGCGTGCTCTGCACGCCAGCGCTTCAGAACCAGTCGTTCCTTCACACTCCTCCAGATGAAATTCTACGGGAAATGCGCCCTTCTCACGGAAATATCTCGAATCGCCAATTTTGTTCGCCACTCTTAAGGCTTCGGGGAAGCCCTTCAAATCTTCGTCATTGCTAAAAGTGCCGGAGTATATCAATGGGTCATCTAAAGGATTCGTCGAACCTAATCTTACCTTTCCCCTCGATTTGGGTTTCAGAAGGACCACAGCTATATTTAACAATTCATGATGTTTATTTAGGTTAGCCAACTTCGAACAAATAGAATCTTTGAATCCCACAATATCAGAACAACCTTCGTAGAATTGAACACCTTTCGGAACGCAGATTGGGTAAATAGCAAAATCAGGAGTGGTCGGATCTGTCGAACCGTTCACAGATAAGTAAGCCCCCATCGTGTTGGTCTTGGAGAGCGCACCTGTTCTGTCGTGCAAGTATTTTATCATCTCCATTTGCTCATCATGTTTTTTTGAACTGCACGTTCCACTTTCTACTGCTAAGTAAGTCAGCACCATAATGTGATCGTGAAGATTTTCGCCAACTGGTAAATTTTGGACTACTGGTATTCCCAGCTCTTCCAGGTGCTGCACTGGCCCTATTCCTGATAGCATAAGAAGTTTTGGGGTGTTAAACGTACCAGCAGATACAATTACTTCTCTGTCTGCATAAAATTCTAGGTGTTTGTTGTTGGATATAACATTTACTCCGTATGCTTTCTTATCATCATCTATTTGTATTTTCGTCGCTAATGTATTTTTGAGGACAAAGATGTTTCCTTTCGCTTTGTTCAATAGCGCCGTGACGGAGCTCTCGCGTTGACCCTTACTGATACAGTGGGAAAAGCGCCCTGCGCCTAACTTCGTCGGGTTAGTCATGTCCCGGACCATATCAAAACCCATTTCTTTGAAGGCATCTAAAAATCTGTCGGTAGCGTGTGTCGATTGGTTGTGGCCCGTTACTTCCATCTCACCATGGCGGCTGTGATAGGCCATTAGCTCTGGATCGTTGATGATTTTCTCGTCAGTGAGGCGTTCGGTCTTTTTAAAGTAATCAAGTACAGATTCCCAACTCCAGTCTTCGCCGAGGATAGAGGCCCACTCGTGGTAGTCAGCGGGGAAGCCACGTGAGTAGATCATGTCGTTTATGGAGCCGCTACCGCCGAGTACCTTCCCGCGCGGCTGGCTTTGGCTTCCATCCTTGAGGGCTTGGCTGGAGAAGCCATCGTCGACGGTGGTGAAGTTCCAATCGTATTGGCTGCCTTTAAGTAAATCTCTGAAGCCCGGTATCTGAAAAATTTAAAGAGGGTCCTTTACTTTTTTTCTAATAAATAAAGAAACCATTTCCACAAAAACTGTAAACAGTTGTGGACATGATATTGTAAATGTTGATATCGTAAAAAATGGTATTTGATGCTACATTGCATTTTTTTAAATAGAGCAAGTGCTACTGGTTTCAAACAAAATAGAATGCATCAAGTGGAGAGTTGGAACTCCAATACGTTAGCTTTATCTGCTCTAGCTAGACTGTGAAAATATAGATATAGTAAAATCAACACTTACGACACTCTCCTGTGGAGGATCTCCCCCCGCCTCGATGAGCAGCACCGTCACCCCTTCTACCTCCGCTAGTCGTGAGGCCACCACCGGCCCCGCCGTGCCGCCACCCACTACTATGAAATCGAAACGTGCACCATCTGAAAAGAGTAAACATTTCATGAGTTTCCGTGTTCATTTTGTACTTCTTAGTATTTAAGTTTATCAGATCAGTTGAAAATACTTTGTAAGTTTTGAACGATAACGAATTTGCAAAGCCTTGATATCATGACCCAATTGACTTTGGTAATCGTGATCCGTGAATTGATCGTGTCATGCTTTATTTATTCAGCATTATATAATACTGCATACTGTGACCGATAAGAGTGACTTTTTATGCACAGATAAAGAAATGTAATGCCAACTGCCAATAACCCTCATTGTCATAAAGGTAGCGGTTATCATGCCGGATCAGCGTGAAGTCGTAACGTCAACATAACGCTGATCTATGTGATAGTGTTAGTATTAAAAATAATTTTGCGTTGGGAAAGTATCTTATTAGCCTAGGTCAGTGACATCAATTTTAGAGCTACTTACTCTGCAGCTCAGCCTGCGGCGGCCAGGGTTCCCGCACCAGGCACTGCGTCACCGCGAAGAACTGCAGCGCGGCGGTCACCGCGGCGGACACTGCGCCCCCTCCCGCGCACGCAGGGGGTGGACTTGTCAACATTCCTCTGAAAAATAAAAAAAACAAAGTCAGCCTGCTGTAAATGTTCATAAAATGCATGTTTGTCATATTCCGCTTTATAACGCTTTAAGTAAATGTTATAATTTTCGTACCTTTTTATAAATTTGATATAATTATCATAACTTGACATTATGTGTCTTCTAAAACACAGTGTTGGCTGTGAAGAAAGCAGTCCCGATATTTGTCTTAAATAATGCATGATTTTTATTTTATTATGTATTACCCTTTAGCTTTAGCTAGTTAAGTGACTATTGGTACAAATGAGTTCAGCGACCGCGCGGCCTTGACTGTGTTTTGTGCGGCTTATCAAAGGACAAACACAACGAGATACCTACTCGTATTTGGGTTAGTTTCGCGATACTAACCTACTTAGATAAGATTGTAATATCAAGTAATGCTACAACGATGAATGATTTTTTTTTGTATTAAGTGAACAAAATTAACTTAACGTACAGATAACACTTGTGGCAATATTGTGTAAACAGTATAGTTTAAGTAAACGCCTGCTCCCGTTGTAACGTAAAACTATCACGTAGAGTTAGGATGCAATACAGTCAACAACAGAAGTAACTTTTCTGCTTAGACCCATTGACAGCCTTTTTAGATGTTAATTCTATTTTATAATACCTACTAATTGACAGGTAACTTGTAATGGTTATGTCGTAGATCAATTCTAATAAAAACGGGTTTTGCAACGAAATAAAATTTCGGTAAATTGTTTTACCTATCCTTCTCCTTCTTCTTCAGTCTGCTCGTGACCACGGTGACTTGCAATTGTCCCCGAAACGTCGAGAATAATATGTAAAACAATATACCGTAATTTTGTTTTGTTGCAACCCATTTTTATTAGAATTAGTTAAAATGCAACAAGAAAGTTTAAGATGTTATGTCGTAGATCGTTGCTGCTTAGTACTGGTAAGAACCAGATGGGGATTCTCAAAGGTTACCCTTGACCGAATTACTTAAATACAATGCCAAGATTGTTTGATAAGAGTGTGTGCCAATTTCACTTACCCGTGCATCATCGTGCCTTCTTCAGTATTCTGCTGGTCTATGTAGCACTGTCTGCAGCTGAGATTGGTTTGACCGAAGTCGCTCCACAGCCCTGATTATATACCTCGTTTATTTCCGCACGCCCGAATTCGAGATAAGACAATGAATACCGATAACATGCTGACATCATGCTTATCAGAAGCGCTGGTTTTACATAAGGCTCATCGCTCATTGACAACCACTCGACTTAGGACGATTTCAAACTACATTAAGTATACAGATAACTGCAATCGGCGAAGGGAAGGACATTTAGCACTGAGTTATGAGTGTAGTTATTGTAGGCTTGCATGGTAGAAATACTTTGTTTTATTCAATTTAGGCCATGTCTTTCAGTTTTGATTGGCCAAGACTTGCGGTGATCTCCTCTTGAGCTGGAACTCAACGGTATTTTGACTTTCATCAGCCCACAGCTACGTAAACTATAAAGATATGATCTAAAGCTTTTGATTAAGAACTACTAAAGACTTAAAATCTGCAATAGTTATGATAAAGGAATAAAGTTACATATTTCCAATACAGTTACAGATTTACTATCGGTTTATTAATCCAAATTCCAGCCATATTCTATCCATATTCCATCAACTGCTATTCCAGCGACATGGCAGCTTTATTTTATTTCAACTTATTAATAAAATAAAGCTGATTTCGAACAGAAATAAAAGTGATATTTTATTTATCAATGTGCGAACACCTTAAACTGCTCGACAATGACCGATAAGAATGTAAGCTCACTCCAATGCCGTGGAGTAAGTCTTAAGCGATTGGAGCTGAGCGTGACGTCACCTGAGTGCTACCACGTGGAGGGTGGTTGACCGATAACGCGTGACTGGGTCAATGGCGTGATCCTCACCTACTTTCAAAACATTTTTCGTTCCGAGAGCATTCAACCACTTCGCGAAGTTCACCACAGTCTTTTTGTATTGAATTATACGGTAAAGGATGAATAATAATGAATATGAGCATATGAAGTTAGTTTTACTGGATTTAACGATGTCTAAATAGTAGATAGTAATGCATATTTACAAATTTGTTCAAATGATAACTATGGAAGAGTTCGCGAATTTTGATACGGAGTTACGAAATAAGAATCAAGATGGCATTGCTGGAGAATAATACAAGTGTGTACTGTTAAACGATAGCTACATAAGTTCCACACCACTTTAATGCCAAAACTGATGAACAGGCTAAACTTATGAACAGACTTAAGAACGAAATCAATTTTAAAAAATAAAGTACTACTTTATGTCGTAACTATAGATTTTTGCAGGAATAATGTGTTTTACAAATCATGACAATGAAAAGTAAAGTAATATAATTTATTTGCAAGAATACATTTGAGTAAAAAATATTGTAAATATCCCAAACTAAAGAATATTTTTGGACCGCTGAAATAGGTCCAACCTGTGTAATTTATGTATCCTCAAATAAGTTGTCAGTCATTTCATTGTAATTAGTTTTTTTTCTAATCTGATGCAAGTTTGTTTTTCTATATATTATGTACCCACCATTGGTTTGTGGTGCCTTGAGCCATCCTGTATCAGCATTGATGGACGTAACCCTCGCTGCAACCGAGTATTACTAGTACGTAGTAGTATTACAAAAGCGTTCACATCAACCTTTACATAGGGTGTTCCTTATGCTGCTGACCTAAGACTCATTTTGCAATGGTTTTATAAAGGTCTATGTGAACGGCTCTATACATAATACCTACATACAAAAAAGATCAAATAAGATTTACATACCTTTAACTCCCGTATCCACAAACGCCCCTATCAAAAGTTGAAGCATCTTCAAATTGATGCGGCGCTGTCACATGTCAATAGAAATGAAAGAGACAGCCATACATGTGAGGACTACTTAGTTTTTATTGACCTTTCTGGGTTTGGGCGTAATATAGATAAAGAACCAAAAGGTCGTCGACCGAGGGGCCCTGAACGACACTTTAGAACAGCTTATCAAAATGATAAAAACAATCATGTGTTTCAGTATGTAACAAATGTATGTTATAGTGGATTTCAATACTCAATAGTACTTATTTTTGAGTTGGAGTGGGTTTTTTTTCTTATAACTTCACACGGTATGTGTATTTGCCAAAGAGTATATAAACATGGTAACATTAATGAATGCGTCGTTAGAAGCGAGAAGTATGAAAGTGAACGTGAGTAAGACAAAAACCATAGTTTTTGAAAGAGCGGAGGATATGACAGAATGTGATGTTTTAATTGAAGGTGAAAAGGTAGACAACAACACACACAAGCACACAAGTGAAAGAATTTGTGTATCTGGGGACTAGGTTCACGAGGGATGGAAGGCATGAGGGTGATATTGATAGAAGAGTGAATGTAGGGAATATGTTAAATGGAGCGCTGCATGCCTTTATGAACAGTCAGAAGGTGTCAGAGGAGGCGCGACTGGCTGTTCATGTCGGGGTGTTAGTGCAGACGCTTATGTACGGAAGTAAGAGTTGGGTATGGCAAAAGAAGGATGAAAGTAGGATAGATGCAAAAATGAGAGCATTGCGAAGTATGGCAGGAGTGACATTGAGTGATAAAGTGAGGAATAGCATAATTAGAGAGCGTTGTGGTGTGAAAGAGGATGTTGTTACAGAAATTGAGATGGGAATGCTGAGATGGTTAGGGCATATAGAATGAATGGATGAAAGGCGATTATCGAAACAAATTTACTAGGCGAGGGTGGATGGAGCTGTTGGAAGGGGAAGGGCTAGACGAACGTACTTAGGACAAGTCCAAGACGTGTTCAGAAAAGGACAGGTCAGGAGTACCCATAATCGACGAGCATGTATGAAAGGATTAATGAGAGTCGAAGAAGCGCAAAAGGTGTGTCAGGACCGTAGCAAGTGGAAAGATGTGGTCTCTGCCTACCCCGTTGGAAAAAAGGCGTGATGGCATGTATGTATGTATGTATGTATATAATCATATTTGCCATGACAGAGTGGTGGGCGATGACTTCGGTCTGTTTGTTTTTTTTTATATCTTGTAATTTTAGCAGAACTACAGGAGAAGAAATAGCCGCAACCAAGTTTATTGGTGGTGTGACGAGATTTATTTATTTATTTATTTAAAAAAAAGGTTGCTTGAAGGCTCACAGAGCAGGTCCAACATGCCAACAAGTTAAATTAAAATAGAAATTACAATACAATTAAAATACAGTTACAATAAAATCACAAAACATTATAATACGATAACAACAAAATAACAATACAATTAAAATACAATACAATTCAGTTACAATGTCAATAAACTATAGAAAAATCAAATCAAATCAAATCAATGTCAAAATATATAAATTAATAAATTATTTACACAAAATTATATAAAATGCATTGTAAAGATGCCCCAAACGGTCAGCAAATATGTCAATGTGATCGTGCTGAGCAATTATGTCCCCAATCAAGCGCAGAACGCGAGTGGTAGGCGCATGTGCGGCGCGCTCCGTGCGCGTGGCTGGCCAGAGCAAGAGCCGCGGCCGGCGACGCGGCGCAACGATGCCCATTGCATCCCGCGGTATACGCCCGGGAACCATAACTCCAACTCTTTCCAGAATTTCTGGATAGTCCATTTCATTATGCAACACAGCCAAATAATGTTTCACCGCCAGCAGTAACCGCCGTAGCTCGAGTGTATCCAAATCTACCATTCCCGAAACAAATTTGGAAGGGTACAAATAGGGGTAAAAATAACAGCATTTTTTGTACAACCAGCGCGAATATTTCCGTTGGACTTTTTCTAGCAATTGGATGTACTTGCTTTCATAGGGATCCCAGATGATGGCACCATATTCCAGCTTGCTCCGAACGTAGGCATTATATAAGACCTTCGCCACCATTGCGTCTCCAAACTCACCAGCAGTTCTCAAAACAAAACCAAGAAGCCTATTCGCCGCCTTACATATTGTTGTCATGTGTTTGTGGAAATCCAATTTGGAGTCTAAAGTTAAGCCTAGGTCGCCCTCCTTTGGGAGCAATGCTCCCAATCCAGGAGGGCATATACGAGGGCCACACGTCACCGGAATCGTGACGCGCAGACGGAGGGCCAGCTGTATGCCACTTACAACGCCGATAAGAAAGCAATACAGCTGGCCATAAGGCAGGCAAAAGCAAGGGCCCGAGAGGAAATGCTGGACGACCTACACCGGGATCCATGAGGGAGGCCATATCGTGCAGCTCGCGATAAGCTCCACTACCAAGGCCCCCCCGTAATGGAAGTCCTTCAGCCGGAAATTCGGGAGAGGGTAGTGCGGGAGCTGTTCCCTGAGCCCCAAATGCACTCGGGACATTTTTAACGCTGCTTTTACATTTGCACGTTTCCCGAAACCGTGGAAGGCGGGCCGCCTATGCGTCCTTCAGAAGGCGGGCAGACCCCCGGGAGAAGCCGGCGCCTACCGGCCAATCGTGCTGTTGGACGAGGCGGGTAAGCTATTCGAGCAGATAATCGCTTTCCGCCTCGTTCAGCACCTTGACGAGGTGGGGCCGAACTTGTCCTCAGTACAGTTCGACTTCCGAGCAGGGCGCTGGATGTGCTGGCTCTTTTGAAGGTGGAGAAGGAGGCGGCGTCCGCCCAGGGTGAGCGGTCTTTGGCGGTGAGCCTGGACATCGCCAACGCCTTCAACAGCCTGCCATTCGGCGTCATAAGAGAGGCAATCCGGTACTTCAGGGTGCCCTCTTACCTAGGCAGGCTGTTGGAGGACTACCTCCGCGGCCGGGAAGTACTGTACGAGGGTAACGACGGAATCCTCATTCGTCACCCAATGAGGTGCGGGGTTCCCCAGGGGTCCGTTTTAGGACCCCTGCTGTGGAACCTAGGTTTTGACTGGGTGCTCCGCGGCACGCTCCTTTCAAGGATGTGTATAATATGCTACGCGGATGACACCCTTGTCGTGGCCCGAGGAAAGGACTTCCCAGAGGTGCAGAGGCTGGCGGAAGTCGGCGCCAGCCTCGTCATCAGCCGCATCGAGGCGCTGGGATTGAAGGTGGCCACCAATAAGTCCGAGGCTCTACTCTTTCACGGACCTCGGCAGGGACCACCTCTCGGCGCTTTGATACGCGTCAATGGGGCAGTTGTGAGGGTGGAGGCCCGGATGAAATATCTGGGCCTCACTTTGGATGGGCGGTGGCGGTTTGAGGGTCATTTTTTCCGCCTCGCCCCCCGCCTAATCCGCGCTGTAGGCGCGTTGGGCCGCCTGCTCCCTAATGAGCGCGGCCCAGACCAAACGTGCCGGCGTCTCTACGCCGGCATTATAAAAAGTATGGCGCTCTACGGAGCGCCAATCTGGGCAGAGGCTCTCACTGCTCATAATAGAACCCTATTGCGGGCTCCGCAGAGGGTCATGGCAGTGAGAGCCATCAGAGGGTACCGCACAATATCCGCGGGGGCTGCCTGCGTCCTAGCAGGTATGCCCCCATGGGAATTAGAGGCGGAAGTTCTCGCTGCTGTCTACCAGTACCGTACAGCAGCGAGAGCAAGGGACGCGCGCCTCTATCAAGATCAAATAGAGGGCGTCAGGCGTCAAGCGCTGAATGCGCTACTTTGGCGGTAGGCGGAGGACCTGGCTGATGCGGTCTATGGCCGGCAGACCATAGAAGCCATAAGGCCAGTCCTCCAACAGTGGGTGCGTAGGGAAAGGCGGCCCCTTACGTACCGACTGGTGCAGGTCCTCTCGGGGCACGGATGCTTCGGGAGGTACCTGCACAAAGTCGCCCAGCGTGAGCCAACGCCAAGGTGTCAAGAGTGCGGCGCCAACGAGGATACCGTCCAGCACACGCTTGAGGTGTGCGTTGCGTGGGCGGATCAACGCCGCACTCTGATGGATACCGTCGGTAGGGACCTCTCGCTCCCGGCCTTAATACAGGCCATGCTCAGGAGCGAGCAGGCATGGATGGCAATGGTCTCCTTCTGTGAGGAGGTGATGACGCGGAAGGAGACCACAGAGAGAGCCCGGGAGGATGATCCTCTCTCTGGCGGCCCCTCTCCGACGCAGACGGCCGGGGGCAAGAAGACGGGGGTTCGCCCGTCCTCCTCCTGCTCCCTAAAAGTAGCACAGGGGTGTAAGCCGGGGGGCTTACACCCTATTCCATGGTGCTCCAGTCTGGGGGTGTCTAGTATACCGGGACGCCCCCCTAGCGTGAGGAGGCCCGGCGCGTAGGCTGGGCCGACCGCTGGGGTGACGTGGTAATCCGTAATATACCCGGGTGTTTTTTAGTGGGTATGCCACTGGTCTTGCTGGCGGAGAGCTCCACACTCCCCCACTGCCCCACCCAAGCAGTGGGATAGTGCGTAAGGCATTTTCACACCAGGAGAACAAAAAAAATAAATAAACACGGATTTGTTATGAAAATTAAAGTAAGGAAAATGATTTGGAAGGAAAACATTTTAGAAGTAGGGAGTTTAATTTTAAAAGTTGTATCAAATGTGTAGGAATTAGAAGGTTAAATAAAGATAAAGAAATAAGCTATACTTATTAATTATAATCATATTTACCGTCGGGTTTCGAATTGTAAACATACGTATTATTTGCTCCGTGATTAATATCATTTTTGGTTGTTAAAAGTTGTTGTTAGTAGTCGTATTTACAACCAAAATTTTGCCAGTGAAACAATCTATTCGGTGGTGCAATCAGTTTTCAATTTGGTCAAAAGTTGTGTCTAATACGATCAAAAGCATTTTAAAAAAATTAATTCAACCGTTGCGGACCCTGACCTTTTTTTTTTTTTTATTAACGTGGGGAAATCCTCATGGATACCTCGCCGCCCGGGGGAACGACGAGGTTATGTCGGACTTCTACCGACTAAAACCCCACGGTACTCGACCTCAACACTTCAGCGGCGAGGCGGGGTCCCTAAAAAGTTTCGCAACGCCCCGCCGCCAGTGCCTCCCCGTATTGGGGCCCCCTCCAGCCGACCCCCCAATGAAGGAGGGAGGCCACAGAAGTACCTGGAGCACGCAGGTACTTCCGCCGTCGCGGTGAAAGCCGTGCATTGCGGGCAAAAGCACCCCCGTACTCAAGCCCGCTGGCTCTCACCGTACGCGGACCCTACTAGGTACGCAACCACGATCCACCTAAAAGGTGGATCCGCTGCCGCATCTGGCGGTGCGGCCCCGCCGAGCCGCAGTGCACAGGGGGGGCCAGCCGCGGATCACTGACCCCCTCCAAACGGTTGTGCACCGCGGCTCCCACCTCGCGCCCTAAGGCGCTGCGCCCGTGGGCGCCACTTTAGGCGGGCAGTGGTAGGCACCATACCACCACCACGCCCGGCGGCAGGCAATGGGTGGGTGGGAAGTCCACCGCACTGTCATGCCTGAGCCCTCTTAGCTTCCCGGTGGTTCCACCTGCCACCAGTACTAAGCCCCCCCGCCACGACAAGGCGAAGGCTCATGGGGGGGTGCGGACCTTGACCTACGACAACCCGCGGAACGCTCACTGCTGGCGAACACGGCCGACGTTAGTCATCGTGTGCCGTTGCCGCGCACCTGCGCAGCTTCGCCCGCCCGCCGCTAGTGTGACTATTATACGTACAGTGTGCCGCAGAGCGCAAACATGACACCGAGGACTACTCTCTGCGCGGGATGTCAGGGGACAGTAAGAGAAGATAATGCATTTATGAAGTGTGCAAAATGCAGAAAAATATTTGACTTATTATGTGCTAATTATACTGAGGAAATTTTTTCTACTCTCTCTGTGGAATTTAAAAACTCCTGGATCTGTTTGGAATGCCGTAGTAAATTACCGAAAGGCGATAACACCTGTACACCAATACGTCAGCGACTTAGTCAAGATGGAAATGGGGCTCATCAATACCAAGACATCTCCATGAATAGCCTTGGAAATGTGGCTGATCTCCCAGGAGCTAGTTTTGCACGCGTTACTTCTGAAATGAGTCCTGATGTATGTTACTATGCGTGCTAAGCCACGTCATGCCTCTAGCGCAGTGCAAGATGACGGATTGAGCTACAACACTCTGAATAACTTAAAAACTTCAATTGTTAGCGAACTTAACAGGAAAAGTATTGAATTAGAATTGCAGTTAACTGAAAAGATCAAAGCGATAGTGTCAGAACAGTTTACTGTCTTTCGCAGCGAAATCTTTGACAAAATAGATATGTTAACGAAGAAAATTGATGATCTGAAGCAGACATATGCTACCAAAATGTGTGCCTCTAACAAAGATTCTAAGAAGAATGAAAGCAATAACAACTGTACAGCACCTAAGAATGAGAGTTTTGCTTCCCGCGTGAAACAAAAACGGCAATCAGCCCCTAAACCTATTGCGAAAACACAAACTAATGGGCTTACTGAGAGAACCGTGAATTCCGTGACTGCGGGCAACATGCCAACTATCTCTTTGAAACCTGCACACGTTGATCACACTGACTCAATCTCGCCTGTTTTGAACGTTAATGAAACAAATGCAAATGAATGGGTAGAAGTAAAAAGCAAACGAATGCGTGCCTCCCATCCTGGTATGCTTAGAGGCACTGCCGCTTCTGGAGTCACGTCACTACGAGCAGCTGAAAGATGGAGGTATCTTCATCTCTACTACGTCCAGGAGGGTACCACAGTGCAGCAGGTTAGTGATCATCTCAAATCTGTGTGTGGTGAGGATGTCTGTACTGTGGAGGAGTTAAAACCACGGGGGCGGTATGCCTCATTTAAGTTGGGTGTTCCGGTTCATGTTGCGGACTCTATCATGAGTCCTAATAGTTGGGCCGAAGATATATGCGTAAAGCCCTGGCGTCAGAACTTTCGCAAAAACGAGGGGCATGCGGCTAAAACCAGTGTCGTGTAATAAAATAGGGTTGTATTATCAGAACGTGCGTGGCCTCAGATCAAAAACTACTGTTTTTTATAATAATGTAGCTAAAAGCAAATTTGATATTATTACCTTAACTGAGACATTTCTGACAAGTTCTGTGTGTGATGACGAACTGTTTCCGCCTGGGTACACCGTAGTGCGTAAAGATAGAGCTGGTGACGCTGGCTGGGGAGGAGTATTGATTGCAATCCGTGACTGTTACTCAGTGCACGTTGTAAATGATATTCCAACTCCGACCGATGACAAAGAACTAATGTTTGTTATTGTTAGTAATAAGATCATGAAATTTTTGTGCTGCGTAGTTTATCTCCCGCCTAGTTATAATGATGATCAGTACCTAAATGTCTTGACATGTATTGAAAATGCAATTTGCACTTACTCTGACTTAGATATATTAGTTTTAGGTGACTTCAATCTCAATTCTTGTAGTGTTAATGTCAAAACGCAATTTAATTTTTTTTGTGACTTCTGTTTATTAAAGCAACACAACAGCGTATTTAATGACAATGGCGTCATGTTGGATCTTGTGCTGAGTGATCTTGAGCTCGACGATATCAGGGTAAAAACCTGTCTTGATCCCCTAGTTCACCTCGATAAACACCACCCGGCTATTGAGGTAGTGATCAAATTAACCCACAAGAAACCTATAACGACAACACTGCCTCCTCCCACGCAGTTTTCTGCATCTGGTCTTGATTTCAACTGGCGTAAAGGCGACTTACAGGGGCTGTATGAGGCACTTACTCATGTGAACTGGTCAGACTTATTAATAATAACTGATGTGGATTGTGCTGTTGACCTTCTCTATGAAAAGTTGTATGACTGTATTGCAAACTTTGTTCCGCTTAAAAACCACGCAGTAAACAGCCGACCGAATACCTACCCGGCATGGTTTACGACGGAAATAATAAATAACATCAAGCAGAAATATTTCCATCTTGTTAGGTACAAGGAGGAAGCCAAAGAATTTAACAGTGAGCTTTTTAAATACTATCGTGAACGTGTTAAGAAGCTGATTGATTTAGAGCATCGGCGGCATTTAAACCATATTCAGAATATGATTATTGAAGATCCCAAGCAATTCTGGAACTTTGTCAAGGACAGGAAAAAACAGCGACGGGGTGTTAAGACGTTCACTTTTGGGGGTGTCGATGTGCAGGGTCAGGAGGCGGTTAATTCTTTTGCACAGTATTTTGGGTCTGTATTTCGTGCCGACGTACCGCGACTCGATCACGCTAATGCTGCCGCTGCTAACGCTAAGGCTGATGCCACTAACATCTCAATCTCGTCAGTAGACGAAGCAGACCTTGAATTAGCAGTAAAACACCTCAGACCACGAACTTCTGAAGGACCTGATCGCATTCCTATGTTTTTGGCTAAAGATTGTTGGGTTATACTGAAGGATGCTCTGCTCTACATATTTAACCTCTCTCTCAATAAAGCAGTCTACCCCGAGAGATGGAAACTGTCTAGAGTTACTCCAGTGCCAAAAGCTGAGGGAGGTATGGATGTCTCATCCTTTAGACCTATAGCAGTGCTATCAGTTTTTGCGAAACTATTTGAATTTATTTTGAATAATCATATCAGTCAACAAATCGGTCACTTATTGCATGATAGCCAACATGGGTTCCGCAAGGCTCGCTCGACCACAACTAACCTAGTGGCGCATGCTGATTATGTCTCTGCCGAGATGGATGAAGGTCGTCAGGTAGACGTGGCCTATTTTGACTTCAAAAAAGCCTTTGATCTGGTGGACAATGATGTTTTGTTACAGAAACTAGCGATGATGGGGTTCACACCCGGCCTACTTAACTTGATGGCCTGTTATCTACACAATCGGTGTCAGTATGTCAGACTCGATGGGTATGAATCAGAAACATACTACACAAGATCGGGGGTGAGTCAAGGTAGTACATTGGGGCCTACCTTATTCCTGATCTTTGTCAATGACCTCCCGAAGAGCGTCCCCCCTCAATAGTGACAAATGTAAAGTTATCACTTGTTCTCGCAAACGACATCCAGTGCATGCAACTTATCATTTATCTGACGCGCCTTTGGTAAGAGTAAGTGACATACGAGATTTAGGATTAGAAATAGACAAAGAATTTGACTTCCATACACACGTGACAACAGTCTGCAGGATCGCTAGTAGAATGCTGGGTTTTGTTATTAGAACTGCGGCTCAGTTTGACGATCCAAAGGTTGCATTAGTGTTGTTCAATGCATACGTCCGCAGCAAACTGGAATACTGTGCTGTGATCTGGGATCCTTACGAAGATAAATATGCGCTTCTGATAGAAAGGATACAGCGTAAGTTTGCGCGCTGGCAGTACAAACAGCGTTATGGTTATTACCCATATCTATATCCGTCGATGTTTGTATCTGGCATGGTGGATATGGACACCCTTAAATTTAGGAGAGTTGTGTTGCTTTTGAAACATTATTTGAATATTATTCACAACAAAATTGATTGTCCAGAAATAGTAGGAAAACTGTGCCTTCTAGTCCCATGGACTATACAAAGGGGTGAAGATGGATTGGTTGCGCCGCGCCGCAGGCCGCGGTTACTGGCCCGGCCAGCAACGCGCACTAAGCGTGCCGCCTACGCGCCGACCAACCGCGCACTGCGCTGCTTGGGAGACTTGCTCGCTCAGCACAATGATATTGACATTTTCTTTGACCAATTTGGATGTGTTATAAATAAATTTCGTTTATATTTGGGTGATACCTGATGTTGACATACCTATTAATAGTAAATGTATCTTATTTGACGTCGTATTAATTTTGTAAAATTGTAATTGATTAATTTATTTTGTGTTCTTTTGTGTAATTATTATTATTATTAGATGAATCTTGTACTTCTAGCTCGTCTACAAGACGTAACGAACCTGACGTTGACATAGTGATGGTATATTAAATGTATCCTAATGGACTTCGTATTAACTTTGTTTGATTGATTGTAAAATTTTAATTGCTCGTAATTTATATTGTGTAATTTCGACATTTATTATTATTGTATTTCTAGCTTGTAGACGACTTGGGTTTTGATCTGTAAGTGTGCAAGTTATTGAATAAATAAATAAATAAATAAAATAAATAAATTTATTACATTTAGATTGCAAAATTTCATATTGGGTATTAGTATTAAATAAAGATATGATATATTAAAAATAAATATCAGTGGTAGGAATCCAGCGTAGGGGAGCGTTCTCCCGGGTGGCGGATGGGAGAAAGGTCGGTAGTACGGCCTAGCTAGCTACCGGCTAAGTGCGATGGACTCGCTGACTAACGACGGCTGTGGTCCTCCAGCAAATTGGGGGTTGTGCGGTGGGCTAACAACCCGCCCGCGTAAAAAACATTTGTTACGAAACCGACACAAAAGGATAAACGATCCGATCCCAAACTCGACGACTTAAAGCGCGGCATAATGGACCTCCGATTAGCTTCATGGAACGTACGGAGTTTATATAGACCTGGAGCGAAATCCAATCC
Organism: Udea olivalis; assembly: GCA_947369235.1. Classification (NCBI taxonomy): domain Eukaryota; kingdom Metazoa; phylum Arthropoda; class Insecta; order Lepidoptera; family Crambidae; genus Udea; species Udea olivalis. The sequence continues at coordinate 21,621,317 of OX376350.1, read as the reverse complement.
GTAATAAATTTCAAATAGAGCTCAGTAATCGATTTAAAGATATAGAAATCGCAGTAGATTGTAATATAGATGATACCTGGGATACATTGAGAGATACTATTAAAGAGGTAGGACTCAGAGTGTTAGGAGGCAGGAAACGAAAGAAGAGGAGGAAATGGGTTACAGAGGAGTGTGAGCAGAGAAAAGGAAATATAAGGCCTTGGCAGAACAGGATGATCCATGGAAAGATAAATATAAAGAGTGGCAAGTAGAGACTAGAAACATCATTAGAAGAGCAAAGCGCGTTTATATGGAGAGCATAGTACGGGGTCTGGAGATGCTAATCCAAGCTAAGTGGTCCAGGTAGTTTTACAGGGAGTTGAGAACTTTTAGGAGGGGATAACAACCTGCAACACAGTTTCTGGAGGATGACAATGGCAACCTTTTAGCCGACAACATGGAAATTAAGACCATCTGGAAACAATATTTCCAAAAAATACTGAATTGCCCATCACCAGATCAAACAGTTCAGGAGCTGCCCATAGAGGACATTGAACAGCAGACCGATTCTCTGATATTTGAAGAGGTGAGACTGGCGGCCCTTCGTTTAAAGAACAATAAGTCACCCGGCGTGGACGATATTCCCGGTGAACTTTGGAAATACAGCGGAGGCACAACGCAGTCAAAGCGGTCGTCGACCGGTGGGTCGGCCCAGGTACCGCTGGAAGGACGAGGTGGGGTGGGACCTGCTGGCTCTCCAAGCGCATCCTTGGCAAGAGATCGTGCAGGACAGACAAGCGTGGCGTCTTCTTGTGTCGGAGGCCAATACTCATTTTGGGTCGCTGCGCCAGGAAGTAAGTAAGTAAGTAAGTGGTGGGAATATATTCATTTACGTCATGAGTCGGTCATTCAATAGTTTTCCTTCAGAAATCTACCCTTATGTTTACTTTTTTTGCGGCCTTGCGAAGTTGCGCGGGAGTCTCGCGGTAATAAACGTCATCGAGACGTGCTCGCGAATTTTGTGTTTTAATTTCGTTAGTAGGCCTGCGCTAAATGTAGATTGTCTTTACCGTCTGATACCGGTGAAGTTTTAATTGCGAATAACTAAATTCCAAATCATTTATAGGCAAATTAAATGTATTAGTAACAGTGGCAGATTAAAAAATTATGTCACCATATCAGCCTGATTCGGCATGCACATGTAACATAAATGTAATAATATTACTTAGTAACAATTAAAATAATTAAGAGTACCTACTACCGAGAAGTAATTGTGGTATACATGTGACAGATGTAACGTAATTGTGAGTGATGTGAGTGCTTTCATTTCACCTATTCCTGATGCTTGTGACGAGCGAAGGTCACAGTGTAGCCTGCAGAGTAACAAATAGTGTAGTGCTAGTGATCTTTGTGCGCAATGGTGAAACCTTAGGACGGTCGCCACGTCGAAGCGGCGTGATGGATTCGCATGACTGGACAACCTTAAGTGGTTTGTTTTCCCACGTACGCTTTCAAGGCGGCAAGACTGAAAATTGGTATATAAACTTTAACAAGCAGAACAATTTTTTTTATGCATATGGTTAAAGTCGTGTTTTTCAAGATAGCAAAGTTTTTAAGAGAATAGCTATACATTTTAATGCTGAAATAAAATATCAAAGTCATAAACTCTAATTTCGATGGCGTGTCCTGACTCCAGTTTCGTTCACCAAATGTCATTTTTCAAGTATCTGGAGGATTATTAGATTAAAACAGTGAAGTCATCTAAAAATATATTAAACAAGGTATTTCAAAATAACTGGTAAGGTTAATTGTGTTGATCTAAGCATCTTTTGAATGGACACTCAAAAATGTCCTTCGCAAAAAGGCAATACCGCTGGCGCAATTTCAAAACGCCCCTACTTGTCACGACAAGCTTTGAAGGACGTCGCACAATCCTTCCCCGCACCGCTCAGTCGTGTCCGTTTGATCGGGCTGTGTGGTTATACGACGCGCTGTGCCGTTTTCCCGCCAAAAACGTAAGTACCTGTTTCGGTGGGCATGGAAAACAAGCTTTAATTCCGGTGTTCTCTGTTTTGATAAATCTTGCGAGCATGTTGGTGAGAAATTTTGTTTATGTCAAAAGGTTAGGTATACTGACCTTATTGCATACTAAAAGTTAGTGTAAGTAAAATAGTGTTTCATAAAATTGGAATTATGTCTCTGATTCCAATTCCCATGGCGCAATCCCGGTGGCTCCGGTGGCGAATTAAGCTGCCACCGTAAATGATTGTTGCCACTGAAATTGACATGGTTACTTTTTCGATAAACAACTTTTACAATAAAGAATTACGAAAATATATATATAGGGTTGCTTTATAAATACCATCCAAAAAAATTCCAGACATTAGGCATCAATCGAAGACAGCTTTTTTAAAAAAGAGTTGGTCTTTCTAACTTTTATATTATTTTGTTTTTTTTGGACAGATTATTCGTGCGGCGTGATTACTTATTCAAAATTAAATTTCAACTTGTGACTAAAGCGCGGGCGGGGAGTTGAAGATACTGCAAGCCCGCCGCTACTCACGTCGCGCAGTATCAACGAAACTAGTGATTTTTTTATACCATTGAGTAGTTATATTAACATTAATAACTCAACATTTTAGTACTGAAGGTTTTCAAACAGAAAAATACGTATTTTGCCATTTTCTACATAGATGCTCATATTTCAATTTGGATGGTGTTTAAAAAATAGCCCGTATAAGGTACATAATATCCTAATTAAAGTAAAGGAATTTATTGTTTTAGTATGGCACCGCGGAGAAAAAAACAGACTAGAGCAGAACGTTTAGAAAAAAGCGATTGGCAGAGCGAGAAAGAAAAAAAAGGATAAAAAACGATGCAGTTGAATATATTTAATGATAATGTAGGAATAATTTGGATAATGCTGACTGAATAAATCATTCATATTTTGAGAGTGAAGTAGTTATGATGCAAGAATAAACACTGTCGCAATAAAAAAAAACTTAGAATAGTTTGTCCTTTATAACTTCAAAGGCTATTGTAAGATATTTGTGCTTCTATGTTAAAATCCAGGGTTTATATACAAATTTATACGTCACTAATGTAGAAGCCAGAGAAAATGTTGGATTATAATTTTAATAAATGAATATTTGATGATAAAGATGATGATGAAGAAGACTGATCAAAAATAAGAATAATTTGAGTAGGGCTGGTTGATTAACATAATAATATATAAAGAGCAAAGTACTCGAAAGTTTAGTAAAGTAGTAGGACTCCAAAATTATTATGGGTATTTCGTGCATATTTAACATATTATTATGATACATTTTTTATTTCATTTAAATGTGGATTGTTTGATGAGAGTTTTTTTATAGTTGTTTTAAATAAATTTGTGACTGAAATTATGTGATTTTACTAAACATCCAAAAAAATATCTGGGACAGCTAATACATAAGGTTATCTAACTCCAAGCAATGCAAAGCTTATATAACATGTGTAACACGTTACTATAAACACACGAACAAATAACACATACAGAACAGTACATTTTTTGCGTAATATGGAGTTTGGGGATGGAACCCACGACCTTTAACCATAAAGTCAGAATCTAACTATTACACCAATGACCAGTTTAACGGTTATTTCTAATTCCAATGGCACTAATCAGTTTCTGTGGCATGCTTCAATTACGCCACCGTAATTGGGCATACCACAGAAATTGATTGGTCCAAAAGCAATTTTGGTGGCTTTTTGTATTTTCAATTTCAAATATCTCGAAAACCAATTATCATTTTTAGATCTTTATTGAAAAAGTAATCACTACGACCCACGAACTACTATTTATGCTACAAAAATTTATTGAAAAGCCTTAATGAAAATTCGCCACCAGAATTAGGCAAAAATTTAGTTTGTTGAAATTGACCCAAGTACCCCTTAATAATCCACGTTTTGTTGAGATTAGTATTAAAGTAGATTAAATTAGATTAGATTTTTTATTTCTTATTATAATATACATATTGAATCACATTGGTTTATGGTCAATTAATGGATTTTTACAATAAGATCGTCAAAAATAATAAAACAGAATGGTATAAAATAAAATAAGGAAAAATGAGGCAAAAAATCAAATTAAATACAAAAAGTCATAAAAAAATGGTTGCCTGTAAAGTCGGTTTTACGGGCGAAGATTTTACGTGACAACGTCTTTTTCTCGGTAAAATATTTATTGATATGAATATAATTAAATTGCACAATAGGAACAAGGAATTGAATGAAAATAAGAATTGCGGCAGACCGATCATAGTTGAGTGGGAGAGAGACGCAAGGCATTCGGCGGGCCTCTCTCTCGTTCGGTGACTCATCGTAACGTTACCGAGCGTTACACTTTTTCATAAGTGACTCCCAGCCGCAACCTAATTTAAGACGTTGTCACGTCAATAAACAGAATGTCAATGCTTAAAATCACAAAATAGAATAAATAAAATAAGATGTCGTCAATCTCAAGTCAAGAGAGAAAAAAACAATGTCAAAATAAGTTACACAAATTATAAATAAACAATTAACAAACAATATCCAGTGTAGTTTTATGCTAAAGTGAACTCCTTTTTCAAGAATTCCACTGTCGAATAAAATGAATTTTTCAATAAAAGGCTATTTAGCTGGCGTCCAAATGCCTTGTCCGATGGTTCGCTTTTAAGTTCTGTGGGCAGTTTTTCATAATATGTCGGACCAATGACTCTGACAAAAGCTGAAGATGTTTTTTCTAATGAACATAATTATTTCGAACAGATAGATCGAGTAGTGAGTCATAATGCGATGCGCCACGAATAAATTCCTGCACGAGTCCTTAAGCTTCACCCCGAGCAGAGTACGCAATGCACGCTTTTGCAGTATGAACACTCTGTTGGCATCGGTTGAATTACCCCAAAGAGGAAGTACCATATGACATCAAATAGTGGAAGAGGCCAAAATGAACATGTCGTAGTTAGTTATCAGGAGAAACCAGAGGTCTCAACGTAAAGACTGCACCACTCAATCTATCGCACAGTTTGTCTACATGGCACTTCCAATTGAAGTTTGAATCAATCGCAAATTCGAGGAACTTACTCTCGTTTATTACGCAATCGGGCAAGTTAATGCTTCTGCCTGAGAATACCAATAGATTCGATTTGGTGACATTTAATAGTCATCCGTTTGCCGAGAATCAATCCTGTAACGCTTCATGGATTTTATCACCGAGTTGTTGAGTGTAAATAGAAAAGCAATTTATTGATTGCTCTCTTTTGGGAACCCCTACCCTAAACAACATAGACCGATAGACGCGTGACATGTACTAGCTGAGGTAAGTTAAGTTGATTTTGTCAATGTTCTAGCTAGATTAACGTAGGGGTTCGCCTGAGCAGCACATAGTTCTTAGATTTGGGTTCCGTTTTCAGATATCGGAAATACGAATTAATACTATTTGTGAATTCAGTTACATTTCTAACACTTACCTTGGTCCTCCGCTAGTAATTTATATAAGGAAATTATTATTTATCAAGATTATTAATCAAATCACCTACACTGCTACTACTACTACTGGTTTGCTACAAAAAATGGAATGTTTCCTCAATTAATGAAATTTCCAGTGTTTTGGATTCTTTCCCTTTAGGTGGCATTTCCACCATGTACATAATATCATGCTGTATCTGTCGGGGCCGATCGTTGGATTAGCCACATTATGATCTATCCTATCCTACAGCGTACCTATCTAACAGCGGCTATATCGTTCAACGCTTAATGTTTGGCGATTTGGCCAGCAATACTAGGGCATATCGTTGGTACAGGATGTCCAGGGCTTTAGCAAATAAAAAGAAAAACGATGACGTTATTTCTTGAAATATGAAAAATGTCACATATAATCTCAGCTGTTTGGTGATAAGATAACAAAACAATTTCCAAGTGTTTGGAACAATTAAATACACACATCAACATGGTCTAGGGATATTTCAATTAAACCTAAATAACTTAAATTCTATTAACTTTTTGTTAAGACACCTACCTACACATGGTAGTTTGTTTAATAGCCTATCAATCTGATAAATAAACTTTAAGATAAAGTTAAATTTAAAAAAACTTAGAAGAAGAGGAAAAACTCAGACAAAATTTCAATCTTAACTTTATTTTTGAAATATTAAATCCTAAACAAAACAACTATATTTTTTATAAAAATTGTTGAAAACTTAAAATTTATAATCCGTCGATCCACCTGAGACTCTCCTGACACATCTGCAGCGGTTCTGCATACTCAAAACAAGGGTGTCAATATCCTGTTGTGGAATACTGTCCTAAGTCCTGCTAAGATGCAAGAAAAGCTGGTTTTCATGCACAATATCTTCAGGGAAATTCCTAAGAGCTCTTCTTTGAAGCATATCCCAGGCATGCTCAATAGGATTTAAGTCAGGGGATTATGCAGGCCAGTCTAAAGCTTGGACATCATGCTGTTGTAACCAACTTGTAACGATACGCGCCGTATGTGGACGGGCATTGTCGTGCATTAGCTAGAAATTTTGTCCCATTTGCTGTCTGTGGGGCAATATTATAAGCTCGATATTTTGGAGCAGTCATATTGCCTTGTATCCAAATGAGGTCCGTTCTACCGCCGAGACGAATTTCTGCCCAAACCATAATCGTGCCACCTTGATGTGTATGAACTTGTTGTGGGTGCTGCAGTCCATTCCAACGTCCAGGTTCTCTCCAAACGCGTCCAGGATGAAATCCAAACCTGGATTCATCAGTGAAAAGCACAAGTAACCATCGAGAATGGTTCCAGTTTTCGTGTGCAATAGCCCTCTGTAATCTTCTTCCTCGATTGCTTCTCCTTAGCGCTGGTACCCAAAGTGCCCTACGAGCACGTAGGTTGACTTCATGCAGTCATCTTCTCAAAGTTTGACCGCTTACCAGCAAACCATACTCTCTCTGTAGCCTTTGAACTAATTGCATCGCCGTAACATTTGGTTGACTTCGTGCAGCATTTACTGCATGCATGCAGCATGAATCGGTCCTGTACATGTGTTGTAATGGGTTGAGGTCCTCGGTGCGGTTCCACCACTTCCCCCGTGACACAGTAATGTGACCAAAGCCTGGATCTAAAGCATTCGATCTTGTTTCTTACGATATGCTTTGGAAGAAGATCCAGAACGAGACAAAATTGCCTGATGAAATAACATCTTTACTGGGTTTCTGGTACAATAATCAGGATAATCGCGTAAGGTGGGGTAACGAAGTGTCTAATGGGTACAGGTTGGAGTGCGGGGTGAGGCAGGGGGGTCGGACTTCTCCCTTGCTGTTCAATCTGTACATAAATAAACTAATTGATGAGCTTTGCAGCACGAATATCGGGTGCCATGTTGGTGGCGTTTGTATTAATAATATAAGTTACGCGGACGACATGGTGCTGCTGAGCCCATCGGTTGGTGCCTTGCGAAGGCTCTTATCTGTTTGTGAAACTTATGCAGAAATCCATGGCCTGAAGTACAATGCAAAGAAGAGCGAGTTGATGGTTTTTGTCACTGGATAACTGAGGATCTAAAGGATAATTTAGATATTGAGAGAGAGCGAAAGTCGCGGGCTGTCCGGTGCAACATGTTGGCTCGTAGGTTTGCACGTTGTACTTTATCAATAAAGATAACGCTTTTTAAAGCCTTCTGTCAGTCTTTCTACACGTGCAGCCTATGGGTTAGCTTTGCGCAACGGACGTACAGTGATCTACGCGTGCAATACAACAATGCGCTCAGGATTCTGGTGGGGCTGCCGCGATATTGCAGCGCATCTGGGATGTTTGCAGATGCGCAGGTTGATGGCTTTGCAGCCATCATACGCAAGCGGTGCGCCTCCCTGCTTACCCTAACAGGCTTCTGAGCGTATTTGCACGCCGGTGGGACTCTCCTCTCCTAGCAAGGTGGATGCGGGTTGACACAGATATGAATAAATAATGTTATGGAACTGTATTTTTTGTGTAATATACTAACAAATAGATATAAGATAATCATTATTTTATTGCTAACACTTTAAGAGTCATTGTTGTAACTCGAAATAAATTATTTGATTGATTGATTGATTGATATAACGCTCTGACTGGTCCTCATGGCTTCAGAAACCGAAACATTTCGTTCCTGGTCAAGTGTCTACGTGGCATGATTAAATGAACACCGGAGATGCGTTTGACAAAGATTTATATAAATTTATGGAGTTCTAGTCAAGTTAGAAGTTCCTGTAGATTCACTTCTTTGGAAGAAATTCAATGAATGCGAATTTCATCTTAAAACAAAACCTTTTATATACAAATTTGAATTTAAAAAAAGGAACTTAATAATGTTTTTATAATCTGTCATTAATAGTTTTTTATAAGGCCAGTACTTTTTAAGTTATTCAAACAAGTTTTATATATCCCTAGACCATGTTGTTGTGTGTATCTAAAAACGTACGTTTAATTTCAAACGTTATGCATAAATTAATGTATTTTTTATCGCTTTTATCGGTATGTGCAATTTGTTTTTAGTGCTATAAGAACATAATTTTTGCCCTTCCACCATGTGCAACAGATTTGTTAACTTTAGTCAAAATATTAATTTCCTATGCGAACTGTGGGATTATCAACAGTCTTCCTTAAATGAAAAAAAAGAGTGTCTTGGCCTAGAGGTTTAGAACACACGTTTCGTGAATTGTGTGGCCCCGAGGTCAAATCTGGCCAGAACCAAAATGTTTATGTTCAATGTTAAATTTTGGACTAACTCTCCGTTGATAAAAATAAAATCACCAAATCAATCCGGATACAGGCGGATGCCTCAATATCTACCACGTTGGGTTCTAATACCATTCGTGAAAAGTGGGCTACTGAGTGTTCCATTCACCATGACGGCCAGTCACTTGCCTCTGACTACCCCGTTTGAAATATAGTCGTGATGGTAGTTTTTTTTTTAAATATCAAGCTATTCTTTGACAGGAGTTTACATATAACATTAAATCAATAATCATTTACTTGCATCATATTTTCCACTGTGATATAGTCCGAAGATTAAATTGAGATCGATAGCCCCGCGCAGTAAATGATTGAAAACGCAGATTTACTACCAACTAAAATTTATTTATTTAATATCACACTAGTATGCATTCATTATAAAATTAACAAATCACATTTTTTTGAATAAATTATTATTCTAATTTATTCTAAACACAAATTATGATTTTTTTTGATTTTTTTTGAGCAATGATACTTAAACACTATTTTTAGATTTAAAAACTAATTAGGAATAAAGATTATTAACTATGAAAATAGTTAATACTGGGATTTCATTGAGAAACAATAACCCAGGCTAAGTTTAATGGGTGGGATTTAACTAAACATTAGTGAAATAAGGCAAAACCAGGTGTGACAGTAGTCTCACACATAACGTCAATTTATATCAATTCAATTACTTCAAAATGACTAGCCTGCTCGTTAATGTCGTGATCTTTCTTGATGAAATCTGCAGCCTTTTCAGCTATCATGACAACAGGTGCGAATGTGTTCCCGCGGGTCACCTTAGGCATCATGCTGGCGTCCACCACGCGCAGCGCCGCCACGCCCTTCACCCGCAGCCGGGAGTCCAGCACGGACCCCATGGCCGCTGTGCCCATCGCGTGCCACGCTGATGTCGCCATCACGCGAGCCCTGCACGCCAGCGCTTCAGAGCCCGTCGTTCCTTTGCACTCCTCTAAGTCAAAATCTACGGGAAATGCGCCCTTCTCACGGAAATATCTCGAATCCCCAATTTTATTCGCCACTCTCAAGGCTTCAGGGAAATCCTTCAAATCTTCGTCATTGCTGAAAGTGCCGGAGTATAACAATGGGTCATCTAAAGGATTCGTCGAGTTTAATCTCACCTTTCCCCTCAATTTGGGCTTCAGAAGAACCACAGCTATATTTAACAATTCATGATGTTTATTGAGGTTAGCCAATTTTGAACAAATAAAATCTTTGAATCCCACAATATCAGAACAACCTTTGTAGAACTGAACACCTTTTGGAACGCAGATTGGGTAAATAGCAAAATCAGGAGTGGTCGGTTCTGTCGAACCGTTCACAGATAAGTAAGCCCCCATCGTGTTGGTCTTGGACAGCGCACCTGTTCTGTCGTGCAAGTATTTTATCATCTCCATTCGCTCATCATGTTTTTTTGAACTGCACGTTCCACTTTCTACTGCTAAGTAAGTCAGCACCATAATGTGATCATGAAGATTTTCGCCAACTGGTAAATTTTGGACTACTGGTATTCCCAGCTCTTCCAGGTGCACTGCACTGGCCCTTCCTGATAGCATAAGAAGTTTTGGGGTGTTAAACGTACCAGCAGATACAATTACTTCTCTGTCTGCATAAAATTCTAGGTGTTTGTTGTTGGATATAACATTTACTCCGTATGCTTTCTTATCATCATCTATTTGTATTTTCATCGCTAATGTATATTTGATGACAAAGATGTTTCTTTTCGCTTTGTTCAATAGCGCCGTGACGGAGCTCTCGCGCTGACCCTTACTGATACAGTGGGAAAAGCGCCCTGCGCCCAACTTCGTCGGGTTAGTCATGTCCCGGACTATATCAAAACCCATTTCTTTGAAGGCATCCAAAAATCTGTCTGTAGCGTGTGTCGATTGGTTGTGGCCCGTTACTTCCATCTCACCATGGCGGCTGTGATAGGCCATTAGGTCTGGATCGTTGATGATTTTCTCGTCAGTGAGGCGTTCGGTCTTTTTAAAGTAATCAAGTACAGATTCCCAGCTCCAGTCTTCGCCGAGGATAGAGGCCCACTCGTGGTAGTCAGCGGGGAAGCCACGCGAGTAGATCATGTCGTTGATGGAGCCGCTCCCGCCGAGTACCTTCCCGCGCGGCTGGCTTTGGCTTCCATCCTTGAGGGCTTGGCTGGAGAAGCCATCGTCGACGGTGGTGAACTTCCAATCGTACTGGCTGCCTTTTAGTAAGTCTCTGAAGCCCGGTTTCTGAAAAATTTAAAGAGGGTCTTTTACTAGTCTACTTACAAATAAAGAAACCATTTTTACAAAAACTGGAAGTTTTGGACATATTATTGCAAATTTGATATCGTAAATTTAAATGATATCTAATGGATTCTTCATTGCATTTTTTTAATTGAGCTAGTGCTACTGGTTTCAAACAAAATACGATGCATCAAGTGGAGAGCTAAAACTCCAATACGATGGCTTTATCTGCTCTAGCTAGACTGTGAAAATATAGATATAGTAAAATTAACACTTACGACACTCTCCTGTGGAGGATCTCTCCCCGCCTCGATGAGCAGCACCGTCACCCCCTCTACCTCCGCTAGTCGTGAGGCCACCACTAGCCCCGCCGTGCCGCCACCCACTACTATGAAATCGAACCGTGCACCATCTGAAAAGAGAAAACATTTCATTACTTTCCTTGTCCGTTTTTTACTTCTTAGTATTTAAGTTGGGTTTATTTATCTGATCAGTTGTACTTTATACGTTTTGAACGATAACGAATATACAGAGCCATTGATATCATGACCCAATTGACTTTGGCAATCGTGATCCGTGAATTGATCGTGTCATGCTTTATTTATTCAGCATTATATAATACTGCATACTGTGACCGATAAGAGTGACTTTTTATGCACAGATAAAAAAACGTAATCTACTAACTGCCAATGACTCTGATTGTCAGTAAGGTAGCGGTTATCGCGCTTGAACAGCGTGAAGTCATAACGTCAACTAAGTTGATAACGCTGATCTAAGTGATAGTGTTATTATGGAAAAATAATTTTGTTAAAGGAAAATATCTAATTAACCTAGGTCAGTGACTCACTGGCCTCAGAGCCAGCCATCACATCACGCGCAGAGCTACTTATTCTGCAGCTCAGCCTGCGACGGCCAGGGCTCCCGCACCAGGCACTGCGTCACCGCGAAGAACTGCAGCGCGGCGGTCACCGCGGCGGACACTGCGCCCCCTCCCGCGCACGCAGGGGGCGGACTTGTCAACATACCAGTGTAAAAAATATCAAAAATAAAATCATCCTACTGTTTTTAACATGTTTGTTTGTCGGATTGAATCTATAACATTTGGCCAGGCAGGGTCACTGCCAATACCAAAAGACGCAATTAAATTGTTTAAGTACTGCGTTGTTTATTAGCTTAATTTCAATGTACCGATAACAAAGTAGTTCAGCGACCGTGCGGCCTTGACTGATGTGTTTAGGCGGCTTGGAGATAAACACCTACTCGTATTCGGGTTAGAACTGCGAGATACTAACCTACTGAGATAAGACTCTGTAACATTATTCGAGTAAACTAACGATGACGACTTTTATTTTAAGACAAAAAGGACAGTTACAGAGGACCCCAGAGAATTTAGCTTTTAAGATTCTGCTTGATTAAATGTAGGTACTGTTTAGGTACCTAACGACGACGGCCAATATTTTTTAAATACTTTACAAAGTTAAATTTATATTCTGTAACAAAAATGGGTACATAATAATTACGTCAGCGTCATGTTGTCAAATTGATCTTAATAAATGCATAATAAGTAAACACTTGTATTTACACAATTTTGGGAAAACTGCTAAATAAACCGAATTTTATATTTAGGGGCACATGCCGGCGCTCACATTATTTATAAAAAAAGACATTGACTGGCCTGATGGCGCAATGGCAGCGATCCTGCCTTTAGCGCCGGAGGTCGTGGGTTCGATCCCCACCCATGACAAATATTTGTGTGACGAACATTTGTATTTGTTGTGTGACTGGGTGTTATTATCTATTTAAGTATGTATTTAGAAATATTTAAGTATCTCTATAACAGTCTCTGAAGCCCATATTACAAGCTCTGCTTAGTTTGGGGTCAGATGAGCTTGGTGTGAATTGTCCTAAATATTTATTATTATTTATTATTATTATAGACTTTAGTGCGGGACTAGCACACGTGCCTTTTGCAATCCGGGTGCATAACTGAACATTACAAGAATGCAAAAAAAGAAACTATCCAGGATGTATCACCAGATGATACTTAAATACAATGATAGGATTTGTATAATGAAAGCAATGTGCCAATTCCACTTACCTATGCATCATCCTGTCTTCTTCAGTTGCTCTGCTGGTCTATGTGGCACCGTCTGCAGCTGAGATTGGTTTGACCACAGCCGCTCCTCAGCCCTGATTTTATGCCTCGTTTATTTCCGCACGCCCGAATCCGAGATTAGACAATGAATATCAAAAACAGGATCACGTCACATTATCAAAAGCGCCAGTTTTACATAAGGCCCATCGCTCATCGAAAACCACTCAACTTAAGAAGGACGATCCCAGGGTATATTATGGATATATACATTTATACATATATACAAAGGCATGTAACAGGTTGGATGATTTTTTGACAGCCAACATAGCTTAATTTTGTGTATCTCTGTCAGTCTCTATGCCCTATCTATGCACATACCTACTTATCTCATGAATTATTGTTTTACTTATTGAGTATTGTTATAATTATAACTTACTGATAAGAAGTAACTTCTATAGATAGATATAGCCGTTCAAATTTAAAATCTAAGCTTAGTCCCAAGTTTAACCTAAGCACGCTCTATAGATCTCGGCCTAAAGGCCTTTCGGGTTTCCAACAGTTACATTTACGATTTCAATATCGGTTTATAGCTTTGTTTCTTTAAATTCCTTTTATCCTAACAAGATCAAACCATCAAAGCTTCCTCATCTCCATTCAAGTAGAATAATACGAATTTTACACGTGTGTTTTCTTCTAAATACCGTTATTCCAGAAACGCTAATGCGCTAAAAAAATCAAATCGATCGCAATCGAATTATTTTTTTTCTAGCTTAGTGAATTTCAAATAGAAATAAAATTTATCATTTATTTTTCAATGTGCGAACACCCTAAACTGCTTGACAATGACCGATAAGAATGTTACCTAACTTCAATGCCGTGGAGTAGATCTTATGTATCTGAGCGTGACGTCACGTGAGTGCTACCACGTGGAGGGTGGTTGACCGATAACGCTGCACTGGGTCAACGGCTTAATACCTACCCCCAAAAAAACTTTCGAAAATATTGACCCGCTTACCACGGAGATCCGATTCTAGCGTCAGCAAAATCTTTTTTTTTGTAGTTTAGGTACAATTTATGCTCTAAATATTTGTTAAATTTAAATAGATTAAACTGTATTATGTTTAATCAGTTTGGTTTAATTCGTTTCTCACCATTGGTTTGTGACCGATTTTTAATAAGCCAATAATATTGTGCCCTGAGCCAATTCTGTATCAGCATTGTTGGACGACACAACGTATTTCATGATACCTACAGAAAACATCAATAATGATTTACTGAACTATAATATACCTAGGTAAAGAACATAGAGTTCGTCGACCGAGGGCAAGGCCCCTAGGACCCACTTTCCCAAGGACGACACTTTTGGACGGCTTATCAAAGTGATAAAAACCAGCATGTATATATGTAGGTTACAAATGTATGTATATTCGATTTCAATACTCAGTCAATAGTTATTAGTGACTAAAAATAAATGAATGACTTAGTTATCAAATTTAGTACAATTTAGGCGGCCTTATCGCTAGAAGCGATCTCTTCCAGGAAACCTTCGGGTAGAGAAACAAAACAGAGTAAACAGTTGAGGTGGTGCAAGGTGAGCAGTTAATCAATAAAAAAAAATGCTATGTCGAGATGATGAGCGACGATTTAGCTTCGTCTGCTATTTTATGTACTGTAATTTCAGAATTTTTTTGTGAGGAATTAGTTACGGATTTATTATGGAAATTAAAGGTAGGGAAACGGTTTGGATGAAAAAATGTGAAAACCGCATAAACTTTAAAAGTAGGATCAAATGAAGGAATCCTTAATATTTAGGGAATTTAATATTTTTTTCTCATATGAATGTATTTCTATTAATCACTCGTATCAAATCTCCTGCAGTTGGTAGATTCCCGACAAGGTGGTTTATTTTAACAGGTGCGCGACCCCTGCTACTTCCGCCCCAATGGAAGACGCAAGTGGTCGGAAGTTCGGCGCGTGCGCAGGGCGTAACGGAAGACTTGTGTTGTGGGTTCGGAGGTTACAAAATCACTGCAAAATGGGTTTTATGTCCGCAGCATAAGGTGCCGCCATGCAAAGTTTGGCGTGCTGTCGTGTGTACGTAGTCATTCAGGCAAATCGACATGTTGCTTGTGGTATAGTGAATACTGTCTTTTGATGGGACGTGGTCATGGTCAACCGAAGATGTCATGTGATCAACATTTGTTTTTAATTCTGTGTCTAGTTTATACGTAGGAATATTACAATAGTTATTAGATAGTGGCCACTCATGAACATGAAAATCACATAAGTGCGTGCTTCATGCTTATTGATTGGCTGGACAAAATGGAAACACTATTAGTTTGATTATTTTTAGCATTTTACATTCAAATACTTGTTTAATATCTTAAATATCTAAAAGTATATAACTAGAAAAAAAGATTTTGAACTTTGATGATCTGGAGCGGTAATCAAACCCGCGTCTTCCACAATCCGGGTGACTGCTCATTGCTCAAACCACTGAGCTACCAAAAAAATTAAATAATCTCTCGTATGTTATTAGGTATTTCCCGAAAACAATGATGGAATAACGTTGGCTTGCAACGTAAGCAATATAGAAAGTTTCGTTCGTTCTGTTGAGGTTTCGGTAGCTCAATGGTTAGAGCAGTCATCCGGATTGTGAAAGATGCAGGTTCGATTTCCGCTCGAGACCATCAAGGTCCGAAATCGATTTTTTCTCTTTCTCTATCTTTAGAAAATCGAAACACGTTTATAATTAACAGAGCCTTTATCATCTATCGGTAATTTTGAACAAACCGCGGCCGAGATCATAGCAAGTATGTGGTCTGAGGCATGACTGGCGAGAGAGAGTAGATGTCGAGAGGTGAACTATGACCCGGGTGGATGGTCGCACGAGAAAGTTGTAAAACACATGTTTTTGGGTTTCCGGATCGCAAGTATTAAAAGCTTTTCTACAATTTATGATGAGAAAAAGTGGTGGATGGAAGAAATTGAGCTATTACCATGGGCTAGCTGATAGTAATTTATTAAATAAAAACGAATACAATTGCTACTGAAATACTGGTTATACTATTTTTGGTATATAATTACATACTTGAAAGATATGGTAGGTTGACGAAATATTTATAGGCAAAACACAGTGAAATGGCGTTTAGAAGCATCCATATTTAAAATCAGCTTATTTTAAAAGCGGTAAGCCTAAGAAAAAAAATATCTTCTCATAATTGCTTTGTTAAGTAGGTGCGGTGCATAAGGCTTGAATTAGAAACGACAGACCAAAGTTGAGCAGCCATCAATTTGAAACGTGCTCAACTTTGACTGTAGTTTCAAGATTGGGGGGTAAACCTATTGCATTGATATCGTTATTTATTTAGGAGAGGCAAAATAAAAGAAATAAGTTAAGAATAATACAATTAAGACGTTAAGTAGTTGTGAGCCACACAAACCCCACAGGCAACCCTGGCGTCGCGGGCGCTGCGTCCACGCTTGGCACGCGCGGTGCGAGCGCCCGCGCATGTTTACACGCACCCGCGCGATTGTTCGTCTCAAACTCAAATATCTTTATTTAAATAGACTTAATCAGTACTTTTAAATATTAAAAAAATATACTAAACAATAGACATAAATACTATAATGATATGAATATATAAATAAACAGTATACAAACATAATGCGACTCCACCACCGCGTCGGAGAAGTTGATTCTTACTGAGAAGACCCGGCGAGTCTCATCGCTCCGCCCCACATTAGAACGTGATGTGAGATGCCTGGGAATTCGGTTAAAATGCCGCGTTAAGTAGGCTCAGTGGTGAGATGTAAAACATTTAAGCTTCCACTTTCTATTGTTTTGATGAATACGGCGAATATTTACTTATTATTTCGTTTACGATTTAATTGGTATTCGAAAATTGCGACGGTAAACATTTGTGATGACTGCGTTCCAAATGTTTTCGATGATAGCCGATTGGGAATTTCGAATATCATTTAGTTAATAAAATTACATAGATTTTATTTTAGTAGATTCTTGTACAGACGCGTTCTTATCAACCTTTACAAAACCATTGCGAAATGGATCCTACGTCAGCAGCATAAGGTTCCCCTATGTAAAGCTTGACGTGAACGCGTGTGTACATAGCACAATAATTCAGGTCAGAGTCAAAAACTGTTTTTTTATTTATTTTTAGCACTCTCAGGATGTTATTGGTCCTGCTGCGCATGCTGGGAAAGGATGAGGCGTTTCTTTGCGAAACATTCTGGTAGGTATAGTAATCGAAGCTTAGAGCAGTCTGAATGCTCTAAGCATCCAAGCGAACTTTGGCTGATTAACGATTTGCGCTTAACAAGCAACGTAGAAAACTGGAGCGAAACATTTTACCATTTCGTGATAATTATGTCAGTTATCATTTTAACTTGAACTACATCTTATTGTAATATTATCTAAGACCATTTGTGAAGAATGTATTTATTTATTTATTCATTCATTCTTTATTGCACATAGTCTATGTTACAAAGGGCGGACTTAATGCCTAGAGGCATTCTCTACCTGTCAACCACGCGTTTAATCGCGGGAACTGGTGACCTGTAATACAGGTTTTGTAAAACCTACTTCAGGCACCAGTCTCTCACAATGTTCCTGTCTTCATTGGTACCATAGCTTAAGTATTTATAAGTTATACATTGTGAAGAGAAAATTAAATGACATTGAAATTGAAAAAATGAAAATGGTCGTATTTGCGAAGCCCAAAGATGAAGCGAGTGCAATTGTTCAGCAGACGTTCAATTTTGTTCATGAGATCTTGTGAAATGTTGCTATAACAAACATCGACGTAATCGATGAGAGGCAGGATGAGAGTTTGTACCAGCAGAGCCTTGGTCGATGTGGGAAGAAAATTCTTGAATCAGTAGAGAGCACGAAGAGTCCCAGAGACTATAGATTTTTGACACTGGGAGAGTATGGGACGACAATACCGTCCATTAAGACAGGTAGAACAGAACAAGTATCCAGTTTAACCAGTTGTCGTGAGCTACCGATAATAATCGCTTGGCACTTGTCAGGATTAACCTTAATGCCAAATTTGGCAGACCAATCAGCAACGCACTTGAGGTCATGGTTGAGTTGGTATATAGCACTGTTAACCTCATTGGCCTGGGCTGACGCGTATATCTGCAAATCATCAGCGTACAGATGGTGAGGACAGCCAAGATAACCCACAAGAGTATTTATAAAAACGGAAAAAAGTAATGGGGATAATTTGCCGCCCTGTGGCACACCAGAATCTAAGTTGGCCCAATCGGAGACAACATCGCCCATGCGTCAGCCTGCCTTCGATCACGGAGATACGTTGAGAACCACTCAAGCACTAAGGGGGAAGCCCGAAGATGTGAAAGAACGGCAAGGAGAATGTCATGATTTACGGCATTGAAGGCATTAAAGAAATCAATCAATACGAGTAGCTAGGTGTCAGCTAGCTGCTAGCCCGGATGTCGTCAGTGACTTATGTATGTTTTTGATTTCCTTTTTATGAAAACTAAAACATGAGTTTTCGTCACGTAAACGGCGATAGTTGATTTATTTTTATTCACTAGAGGCGCTGTACCGAAATCCCATACAAAAACATAAACGCGGATGCTAGCGACTTTCTTTGGCGTACACTCGTGGTAGAAGTATACAGGATAACTATTTAATTAGTCACACACATGTTGTTGTCTCTGATAGTTTTGTTCTAAAATCTTAATGAAATCACTAAATATTAGAGATGTACCGGATAGTGGTTTGGCCGGATATCCGGATACCGGATATTCGGCGCGCGAAACATCATACAGAAATTGTCAACAGTGTTAGTAAATGAGTATTCTATTTGAATAAGTTACGGCCATTATTCACGATAACTCCACAAATTGGTCAAAAGCAGCAACGACACCAACTTGACATCCATTAGGTGTTTTATCCACCACACACTCGGTGTGAATCTTTAAAGGCCCACTCTTATGTTTTGACTCTAATGAGTTACAACTCACTTCAGTCATTTTTGGTTTTCAATTCGTTTCAGTAATGCAAAACTCAATTTAATACAGGTAGATCTGAGGTTAATAAAAAATTGGGTAAAGGGAATACCATTTTTAACATTTCCAAATCAACTAACACTAATTAACCTTGCCATTTACATTACGAGATTTACAAGCAAACATCCTAATCAAAAGGATTGGCAATTAGCGTGCGACTTTCACGCGCACGCGCAGGTCCCGTCGACGCCACTCGTCAGTGCACCGCGGACCGCGCACCTGAGCGGACGTCACGTAATGCCGCCATGGCCGACAAGCGCTCCGCCACGGAGACCGTCACGATCCTCGCGAAGGACGCCTTCGACGCGCCAACAGCGACTGTCTCTAGCCTTAAATCCGAGGACTCTACAGAACAACTGATTTGTAAGACTCCGCTGAAAAATGTGAAAAAGTTGAAAGCTACTAAACAAAGTGTGAGCTCGAAGAGTGTGGAAGCCGGCAGTGATGCGCCCCGCGGGAAGGGGCGGCGCGTAGTGGTGTTGTTGGGGTTGGGGCAAGTGGTGCTGGGTGCGCTGCTGGTGGGCGCGGGGGCGCTAGCGGTTGTGAAGGGCGCTGCCCTGTCGCGGGTGGGCGCGGGCCTGTGGGCGGGCTGCGTCGCCGTCGTTGCGGGCGTCGTTGGGGTGCTCGCCGGGATCAACGACTGCTATGGACTTCATGAAGACGCTAACAGGTGAGTCTTTTTGTGTGTAAACACACACCTAATTCTTTATTAATCCATTTATAATGTGACAGCCAATGCATTATTAATTTAGTTTCTCACGCAGGCTCATTCAAAGAACTGCTCGAATAAATAAAATAAATTGATATTCAAACACAAATAAGACACATTTTGGCGCCCAAAAAGTTTTTAGTCATTTTGACCTTAAAATGATTGTTTTTCTACTAAAGACATGCATACGGCCATCAGCTTCTTTTTACTCTCATCATATCATTTCCAAAGGTTACTGGATATATTACAGTTTTCGCTAATGAGCTAGTTCGTAATATAACTTTCATTCATTTCTTCAACGAACCGTGTGAATGACTCTGTGCTACTAAAAACGCAAAATTAACCATTATTATAATAAACTTTTACCGCGCGTGTCGTTTTACTTTCTTCCTCGAGATCATTCATACAGATACGACTGAAAACAAAATATTTTTGAATCTGTTTTATATTTTAAATACCGATGTTGCAGGGGAGAATACAGTGCTGATTCAAAGAATTAAGTAAAAAAATGTTTGCACCATTATTTGCCTTATCTTAAACATTACTTACGTACGTAATTGTCTTCAATTTGTTAAAATAACAATTAGTTTTACTTTTTAAAATTTTCAAATTTTTATTAATATTGTAAGTAGTTTTTAGAGCCTATTATAACTAGTTAGTAAGTGTTTAGTCCACATCGCATGCCGTGGCAGCCTTTAATTAAGACGACATTCAGAATTTAGTCCGTGTGTGTTATACAACTATTCTGTTATTGGTGTTTGTTTTGTTCGTTGTCCTATTAAATAAAATAAAATGAATACATAAATTACTGATGGAGAGACAACTATATATATATATATATAAATACATGAATATATAAATAATATAAGCTAGTATTCAGTTTAATAATTGTCACGATTGCTTACTACTCGTACCAATATTGGAATATTATACTGGTTGATGGTTCATAGAGTTTCTTGCTGTAGGAAACTCGACTGAATCTTCCTAACATGCCTTATGCATAAGTGATTTTTTATTTTCAGTATTTATCAATGCACTATTTAAGTACCTATTATATCTTAGTACCTTACCTAGATGACCACATAAACATGTCTTACCAGTCCAATTCAAACTGCAAATTCAAAAACATAACTACAGATAAGACGTAACTGATAGCTGTAATAGCTAATTCTGCTAACCTTAAATATGACATATAGGAAATTTATAAAATCCAAAATATCTAAAGTATATACTGTGGAATAGAATTTCGCGATTGTTGATCAGTACGTCTACCACGAGCTGCCACTTTAAATTTACGTTATCGTTCGCGTAGGTAGAGTATTGTATTGCGATTTGAAATGACATGACATGACATGAGAATGTCAAATCCCAATACATTTTTTTATGCGAACGTTAATGTAAATCTAAAGTGGCATCTCGTGGTAGACGTACAGGTGGTACAGGTCTCTAGTTAAAGCGGCGTATCATCCAATAAATTAACAAATTTCTACACAAAAACTTGACAATGGCTTGACAATGGCGCCGCCTAACGGAGGGCCAGTGGACAAAATAAACAAATCAAGAAGAGTGACCACTTTGTTTTGCGTTTATAGTTTATAACTTCAAAATGGTTCGGTGACTCTTTTCTTTGTCGAACTATCCACACGTGGAATGCTCTCCGAGCGCATGTGTTTCCTTCATATTTTATAGTACCGGGGTCTTCAAGCGGGCGTGAAAAGGCATTTTTGCAGGCCTTCAAGATGAGTATTGCCAGCTCAGTGAATGCTTTGCATGTCTTTGATAAGTTGTTTGATATTTTTTTTATGAAAATGAATGTTATGTGTAGTGCTGTTTTGCACATTGATTGTTGAACATTTATCTAAGTAGATATGATGTTTCGTTTATTGGGAAAAGAAATCCATGGATTAAGATTATTTATTTAGATCCGTTTTTAGTACATTTTTGATGTTGCGTCGTTCCGTCTGTATTTCACAAAACAATTTTTGCAGCTAAATACCGGCTACATTACTGCTGAAGTTTTCAGACCTGTTAGAGTACCTACACACTTCTATTCAATCACTTTCTTATTCGCGAAACAATCGCTCAATTGTCAAAATTACACCAAATAGGCGTATCATTGGATAAACACCAAACACCTAATTTCCGATGGCAGCCCGACAATGGCGTTACGCAACAGTGCGGTAACCGGCTAAATACGCGCGGGACGGGTCGACCTGCGCGCGCGCACGCGGCGCCCAGCACCCAGCGCAGCCGGATCTATTGAATATGGATGCAGGTGCAGAGATTGCAGGGTTGACTCTTATACAAAGAAAGTACTACAGTCAATATCCATACTAAAATTATACAGAGGAAAGATTTGTTTGTTTGATTGTTTGTTTGTATTGAAAATGCTCCGAAACTACTGAACCGTAATGATTATACTCGTAGTTGTGATACTTGTAGACATATTTTTTAGGCATATTTAAGTAGTGGTTAGTAATTTTGATTCTAAGATCTCTTCAACTAGCCCATATTCTGAAACACGTTTGTCGGGAGTGTTGTGATAAAGATATCTACGGTACACGTGAAGTTTCATTCATTTTAGTTAATTTTTATTTTGCCGTCGAGCGAGAGCGAGAGCGTCGTGGCCTAGTAGTTCAGCACCCGAACTCAGATCGTGGATCGTGTGGTCCCGAGTACAAATCTGGCCAGACCAAAATCTCTGTGTTCATTGTTAAATATCCGACTAACTCTCCGGTGACGGAAAACATCGATAACAAACCGAATCAACCCGGATAACGGCGGAAGGCTCACCACCTACCACGTTCGGTTCTAATGCCATTAGTGAAAAGTGGGCTTCTGAGTGTTTCGTTCACCATGACGGCACAGTCACTTGCCTCTGACTACCCTGCTTGAGATAAAGTCTTGATGGTCTGTTTTGCTATGTTATGTGTTATTTTGCTAGTGCGGCACCCCTGCCCGCATCTGACCACGCTAGTCTGCCGGCCAGCGCTCGACGCTCGATGAAAGTCTGCGGAGCAGGGAATGTGGCTTTCTCCAATCGCTCGGAAACGTTTCGTAACGTCGAATCGCACAGGTTCCGAATCTGAAGGCAGTCGATACGTAATCTCGTTGTAAACTTGATTGCGGATTGAATAACTCGGGACGTTGTCCCGAGGCCTGATATCTTATCGCAGACGCCAATACCGGTAACTTTAGCGGTAGAAGCTTAGGTAGATTTATGAATGAACTTAGAAAGATAAGTACAATAGTTACATATGTTTTGCTGGAATAAAACAAAAGACCTAGGCTTATTTTGATTTTGATAAAAAAAACTTAATCTTAATAATAACTAGCACACTTCTTATTAAACTGAATTGGTAAACTGACACATTTTATTATGTTTATGTTAAATATAATAAGGCCTACTTATTTTATTAACAACTAGCTGACCCGGCGAACTTCGTTCCACCTAACAGCCAATGTTTTTTTATATTGATTGACTTTATTTTTTATTATCCTATTCCGGACGAAGATAAGTCCAAAAACACAAAAATCATGAAAATTTGTCCAGCCATTCGTGAGTTATAAGTGGTGTGACAAACTCGATTTTGTTTATAATATATTTAAAAATGTATTGTATATTATATTCTTGTTTTGTTAGTTTATACAATACAATTCAATTAGTCACAGTACTCACAGCCATATGAATAAGTCATGTTCTTAGCATAGCAATAATATACTTTGACTGAAACATACCTACATAGATATGTTTTTTTTTGATAAGTTTGTTTAGGAGGGCTGCGATTTACAGGTAATGAAATAGAAATAGAAATAGAAAAACATTTATTAACTTTATGGACAGCGTTACATTTATAAAGTAAACACAAAAGAAGTAGGCATTAACAACAAAACATATAGGTAACAGAAAAAAAAGATCATACCATCAGACAGCGGTGTCCCGATGCCCAGAAAGACAAATGGACCTCACTCAGCATATAGCCTGGGCTTTATGGGCCCAGGCGCTGATTTTCAGTAGGCCCAGACTAAGATGACGCACGGACATTTGTGGCGGACATACGTGTGTGCATATACATATAAGTATCATAAATACTATAGTATAGATAAAAATAAATGGTGAGTGATTCAATATAATATTGTGTAGTGTAATAATTGTAATACAATCCATAGACAATAGATACGGTACCGAATGTGTAGTGTGACTGTGTGTGTGTGTGTGTGTGTGTGTTTGTGTGTGTGTGTGTGTCTGTGTGTGTGTGGGTGTGTGTATGTAATGCAATATTTACATAAAATTATCGGCATAAAAACTTGCAAGGCTTGCAAGGCAACTTCCTTTGTAAGTATTTTTTTATTACGATTCTCCGGGCAAAGCGGCAGAACAAATAATTTAGGTAGAATCTCATAGACCCTCTTAGGATGGCAGATAAAACGAAAATGATTACGAAACTGTATAAGTTATCAAAGAGAAATGTAACTTCTTTCGCCATCAACAAACTACGTGACCGTAAAAATTCGGTTTGATAACGTCGGCCTTTTCAGTGCCGTTATATGGTGTAGCCACCATGTTCGGTACTGGCAAGTACAAGATACTTTTCACGCCACATATAAACACTTTCTAATATGCGCTCTGAGTTGAATTAAAAAGCATACCGTTTAAATATCGCAACTCATATCGATAAAAATCTTTGCACTCGACTTTTTGTGGAAACAATGATTTCCGTTTCCTTAAGTGGCAATGAGTGGTCGATTCAATTTTAAGTTAAGTATATTAATAATAATAATAAATATCCCTGGACATTATTCCACACAGCGCCATCTAGCCCCAAAGTAAGCTAATTAAAGCTTGTGTTATGGGATACTAGACAACGGATAAACATACTTAAATACATTTTCTTTTGTAAATACATACTTATTATACATAGGAGACACCCAGACCAATACAAACAGACATGTTCATGCACACAAATGTTTGTACTGTGCGGGGATCGAACCCGCGACCTCTGGTGTAGTAGCCAACTTCTTAACCATTACACCAGGTCGGTCGTCGAATATTAAAAGTGTTTTTATTTTTTGCCCAAGTAAATAAATATAGTGTACACTGTAGTGTTAAGTATTTTCATCTAGAGTAAGATTCGCATCTTCCTCGACCTTTTGCTTTAAATAATAAAAAAAAGACTGTGATTGTCATCATCTACCTAACAATTTTTTTTCATAATAATCTATCTCAAAATCCTGTGTATGTTGCGTCCTACATTTTTAGTACAAGCTTAGTCAAGGTGACACCACATTACAATGTTCTTGGTGTTAAAAAAATCCTATGGTTTAACCGCACATTCGAGCTCATTTCGAAATTTTAGCGCCTCATGGGCAATTGTAAAGCTTGGCGTTGTGGTCAAACAGGGTCAAACCCAAAATTGTTGATCACAATGATAAGTTTTACAATATCTGCAATTCAAATGTCTAAAGTACCCTACTACCGGAGTCTGAGTGGTTTCTACTATAAGAAGACTATCGGGGCTAAGATGCGCGCCTCACGAGAAGAGTAGACAAAAAATACTCCAACCAACTACAACCAACTCCAACAACACTCCCGTACCACGCGTGCTGGAATACGGCGTCACCCACACACAATTCAACATTTGTTGGCCCGAACTAAAAGGTTCGGTGACTCGTTTCTTTGTCGTACCATCCAGACGTGGAACGCTCTTCCAGCACATGTGTTTCCTTCCTCGTATAGTCCCGGGTTCTTCAAGCGGGGCGTGAAAAGGCATTTCTGCAGGCCTTCAAGGTGAGGATGGCCAGCCCAGTGATTCGTTTGAATGACTGGGCTTGTCAACCTCATATCTGGACCTCACGACCGCTTTCCACCAGGTGGAGTGAGGTCATCTTGACAGGCAATATAAAAAAAAAAAACTCGACGGTTACTCATTTTTATTCTTTTTTCTCTAGATATCAAATGACACTCCTGTACGCATTGTTTTAAAAATAGAAATAATTAATTAGCAATAAATGATGTGTAGACTTATGTGTAAAATTACGGCACAATCTTCATTTTACATCAGTTATACTATTTTTATAATAACTTTGTGGAGCATTGAATGCTGAGTGCAGTTAAGCTAACGGAACACCATCTGAATTGGTTTTCGACACGTACGTACACTCAACCACAGTTGGAGTATAAAAATAAGTACTACGCAGACACCGCTGTTGCACACTAGTTGGTCGTATCAGTTCCCAACCCCTGGTTTACATTACACCATTCCACCTGCTACTCCCGCTGCCGTAATATTTTATCTAAATAATCACTAGTTTTACAGGGAGCTTATTCCACAATTTAGGCGTCCCTGGAAGAAAAAATCTCTTATGTCGACCGTAATGGTATGTGACCCTTTTACATACTCGCGCTGCCCGAATCCCTGCCCACTTCTCTCCATGAGGTCCAATGTAAACTGAGCACAAAATATGGTGGAATGGAACGGAATGGCTGAATCACATATCAACTTCTAAACAGGTTCACTTCACTTCTTTTTAAGTAGGTACGTAAACTGGATACTTTATATTAATGTTATTACTGTAGGACTTTCTTAGAATGTCTAAAAAAGTTTATAATCTGCTTTGTGAAATACCTTTTTCAAAAAAGGAACTATGTACTTAGTTTCTTGCTGAGTCTTCAAAAAACTGCAATCCGACCATGGTGATATGTACAATTTTATGTGATTGTAGTAAATGTACCGTATTAATATATTGATGTTCAAACTAGTATTCATTTGACGGTTCGAAAGTACTGTTTCAAAATAGTTCCCTGAATAAAGATTAATTGATTGAAATTTCGATAACAGTCCAGCTTGGATTACTCGTATGACAGCAAATGTTTATTCTTACTGTTGGTGACTGTACTGCCTACTCGCTGTCGGCTGCTGCTGCCACTGTTCAACACTTCATTTCATAAATAACGCAATAAGAGCTATTCCTTTTGTACTCGAGTTGAAATCATCTTCTTTTTATGACCATTGAGGTGGATGACCAAAATAAATTGATACATTTCATTCATAACTTGACGACACGATTGGCGTAGTGCGCTGCAGCACGGTTTCTCGCCTCGATTTCCTTAGTGTCCCGGGTTCGATTCCCGGTCGGGCCAATTCAGGAAACGATCTTTTCTGAATTGACTCGGGGTCTGGGTGTGCTGGGAGACGCCCCTGGCTGATTTCCTTGTGTGGTACCTCGTGACACAGGGATATTAATCCCTACTTCGAGACCATTACAAGAGGTGTGTTGTCTGGCGCATATTTATATTTATATTTATTTATAACTGGCATGTTTCTAGGACAGGAGATTGAGGTATGATTTTTACAATGCATTCAATATTCACTGAGTTTGTACTGATTTTTTTAGTTTTTGTGCTCAAAATGCTTACATATTGCAAAGCGGGAAAATTAATATGAAATAAAAAAATGTTCAGCAACCGGTTACAGTTTCTAATTTCCAAAAGGACAAGTTTTCAAGAAATTTAATTAATTCTTATAGTTCTTGATAATCACTCCGTATGTTCCTAATTCATAATAGAAAATAAAGAAGTAGCAGGAGTTTTGGTCAAGCATTGTGCAGTAACTTAACCCGTTGAGTGTTAGGCGAACATACGAGTTATTCCAGTCCGATCCCTAAGAACTGATACCCTAGGGGATCAGTTTTATTTTTAATTATTTAGTACTCCGTTCCGATCCCCAACTGTCTAGCAACACATTTTTAGGACAGTCAGCAACAAAATATGTGTACCTAGCGGTTTTATATCTTCATTAATTATAAATGTATTTGTTAATATAAACGGAACAATCAGATTTTTTAGATCTATGAGTTTAATTGGGTGTTCCGCGATTAATCAGTGAGTTATACATATTTTATTAGATTTGCTTTAAATCAACGTTATTCAAATCGTAACTGGGCTTGATGTTCAAAGCAGCACGCAGGCACGAAATATTATTTCATATTTTACTCTGTAATGAATCAATAATATTTTTTAAACCTTTGGAATTTAGTCAATAAGGTACCATGTAAATAGCTACACTATCGCATTAGTTTTTGCCTGTAAGGATAGAGGTTAAGAATTTTAATAAATAAATTAAATTATATTTGACCTGTTGTCTCGTGCATCCTTAACGGCACGCGCGGGCGCATCGGTAGAGTGTTTACAGCCACTTCCGCCCCGAGACTGTGCACTGTGCAGGGTTCACCAAATACATTTTGTTGTCTACTCTGAAGTGTCTCTAGTCCTTTATTCCAATTTGATTTCGGCATATGTAAGTTATTCGACAAGAGATTACTGGAGTCAGAGACAGGGTTGCATTCAGAAAACATTTTATTTAGCGTCGTGCCTTAGAAGTTGGCTCGCCATCTACCACGCTGGAGTCTAATACGCTTAGTGAAATGCGGGTTTCTGAGTTTCTATCCACCAGGGGGCGGTAACAGTCAACTTGCTTATGACTACTCCGCTTGGGATGTAGTCGTCAGCGTATGTAAATATTTGTTCTGAGGATGGCACTGGCAGTGTAAGCAAGATCACTGCCAAACTTCTAAAATATATTTTTTTAATTACGTAGTAAATAGTACCCAAGTATTTGTAGGAAAATGACGAATTTCATCACTATTAATGAGATGAAGACGTCTGATAAGCGCTTTTCTATTCAGGTGTCACCCCTATTCTCTTGCAGTGCGTTCCGCTGGCTGCGCGCGCGCCGAGATGGTTCCAACTGGTGCGTCGCCATTCACGCACGCGACTCACCGCGCCATGTGACGTACTCGCGTTATCGATAGCTTAACATTGTCAGGAACGGGTTTAACGGTAGCATAGAGCGGAACGCCTCATTTACGCTAGGGGTTTTACGTATTAACTGGGAGAAATTGATAAATTAGGGTTGTTTTGATAATCATTTAACAGCTTCTAGCTGTTGTAGCAGAAGGTTATGGAATTTGCTCACGGTCATCTTATATTAAGCGTATTTTGCGTGCGATGACACTTTTTTAAAATAGTCACCCTGCAGTTTAAAGAGCTAGTGGACCGCTTGGTGGTTAGTAGCAGTAACCGCAGGCTGTAGGGACGTGCAATACCAGCATCAAATAGCTTTGAACAGGGTATCTAAGTAGGGTGTCATTTTGCCCTTGTTGACCACTCGCAGCGGTGTGGTGTTTGTTGCAACAAAAAATATATTTCTCCATTCCCTTTTGATTTTTATTTTTGTTATACACAGAAAAAATACTGCAGCATGTAACGGAATACTGTCCGTAAAGACACAGTGACTTTGACGTTTCGTGTGCTTTGTCTGCCACAGACTCACACACTCACAGTTACTATTCGGTAGATTTTAGATAAAAAATGAGAGATTGATCATGATTATTCATTGATGTGAATTTCAAACTAACAGGTTTTTGCCACATACAATTTAAATACGTGAAAAAATAAATTAATAATCCCCTGTGGTCGACTGATAAAGTACGTACAAAGAGAGGTACGGATTTTTCCGCTCATTATTGCAAAATCTCTAGCTAAATACCGCTTCTCCGGCGATGGTGTATTTATGGTGGCAAACAAGATAGCCAGGCCTTGTCTGGTTTGTGGCTAGTCTGAGGTCCTGACCTTTACCATTTTTCGTCCCGATGGCTGCACAGCGGCCTAGCTTGGTGGGCAGGAAATGCGCGTAATATTTCAAGTGTTGCTGGTGTCCAGAGCTTGGGTATCTCCTTTTTAAATACTCGGTGTGAAACAAACTTGCAGAATGACTGATAGTAGGGGTTTACACGACGTGTACGACGTTCCGTGGGCAGGCCCTCTACAAGGTGGACCGACGATCTGGTCAAGGTCGCGGGAAGCCGCTGGATGCGGACAGCGCAGGACCGATCGTTGTGGAGATCCTTGGGGGAGGCCTATGCCCAGCAGTGGGCGTCGTTTGGCTGAAATGATGATGAGGGGTTTACAGCAGCTTATGGACACTTACACCACCCGGGGCAAGAGTGTGCACGATAATAGCTTCATTAACTAGATAAATAACATAACGCGTTGGCGCATTGTATTTTATGTAGTGTCCAGAGTTCGAATTCGGATCGGCTCAATTCAGAAAACCTTTTTTTCTAAATTGACTTGGGTTTGGGTGTGCTGGTAGACGCTGGCTTAAATCATTGTCTGGTACCTCGTTACACACGGATAATTATCCTTACTTCGAGACCATGATAGTTGGTGTTTTGTCTGGTGCATATTTAATCTTCATACTATCAAGCTTATCGTAAAAAAAGAACAGTGGCTTACAACTCTTTCAGTTAAGTGCACATACCGTCACCGTTCCGTGCGTAAAAAGCAGCAAGACATTTTCACATGACGTCACGGTCGGCGCGCAGCAGGAAGCCCGTCGCTTCCTCGGGAGCGCGATCACACTATAGCATAATTATCAGTAATTGACGCGTCACGCTCGCGATGTCGTCGCGTAGTCTCTGGGCGTAATGAACTTGCTGAGAGTACTTAGTCACGGCTGCGATAAACGCTTGTAGACAAGAGCTTGCTGGGAATCTGGCGTTCCGTATGCACTGATAGCTGCATCACAGATAAGTGCAGATTGTAGATGTCAGTGAAAATTCGTACGTATGTATGCAGCAGATGGTATGCGTAAACTGTCACTTAGGGTTTGTATTAGCCAGAAAACGCTTTCTGATTTTTATCTCAGTCTGTTTTCTGATCTTTTAAATTGATAAAGCCTTATTTTCGAAGCCACATTCTGACTCTCTTCATTTTTATATCTTATCCCGTAATTGGTATAAAAATGCTATGGTTTTGGTACACAAATCATATGAACAGTTCAGTGACAGGGATGAAAATTTTATTTCTTCAGTTGTTTTAATACTATTCCTAATTCCATAATATTAATCCCAATATACTAATCCCAAGTGCAGACAGTGGGTACGGTGAAACTTTTATCAATTTTAAGACTTTGCGTAAAATGGATAGTAAAGTTGGTTTCCGAAATACAGGTAACATGAGTGCATGGATAAATCTTTCAACTCGTGAACAATATGGTGAGTGGAAGTTTAAAATTAAAATGTACTTAATCCACGAAAAGGGAAACAGTTATAGGATATCCAGAAGGCTGCCAGATCAGTGAGTCCCTGCCCCAGTGTTAACACCTGGCAAAAAAATACATAAGCTGGCTGGCTGGTTAAGCAGCGCAAAGTGTAAATTTCTTAACAACTATTTATCCTCCTTGACCTAAAAAGCGTTGCATGTATTTCTAAGTAGCAAAGTACCAAGGTACTGTGAAAGCACAGGCTATCACCAATTCCCTTTTATCAAAAAAAGTAGATTTGCAATCGTCTTAACTAGCAATCAACTCAGACCAGCTGATCCGCGAGCGGGCTTTCACCCACCATCGCCGTGTAATGCTTCTACCCCAACAAGACAACATGTGTCGTAACAACACAGACGTATAGACGACTTTACTTTGATAAGCTCGGTGAAAACAACGCGGAATGCTGGAATTATAAAATGCTATAAATGGAGCTAGTTTGTTTCACGTATCAAACGTTTTATGATTTGTATAAAACGCTCGTAGAAAGTCAAGTAGGATGCGTGTAGATGATGGATAACATTTGCAAAAATTCTTGCAAAAACGTGTTTATACTGTTGGGTAATACATGTTGTCATTGTTATAATAAAGGATAGTGTACATTCGCCCATACATTGCCGCCTATGAACCAACAGTCACGAAAAATACCTCTTAGGGTTCATAAATACATACACTTTAGTGTCAAAACGTAGTTTATGGACGGACACTTCTGAGAACTCGTTAAATATCAAAAAACTGAAAAATGTTGAGGTTATATTTAATAATATAATGCGAAGTTTTATTTACGTGAGTGGGACTAATGTTCTTCAAGCACATATTTTGTTGATCTGCCACTTCTGCCAGTACCATGGAACCACTAGCTGAGCCACAATTCACACAAAATGTTGATTCCATTGCGATGATCGTAAATCCGTAATTATTGCTGAGCTAGCTATGTGCAGGTTAGAAAGTCTTTAAACGGTTAAATCCTTAAGGAGGTAGGTCACTACAGAGAGCCATCAACGTCCGTTTTTAAGCAGAGTCGTAAGAATAAAATTATTAATATAAAAACAATAACACAGCATTGCAAATTGAAAGCGAAAAATACAAGACACTAGACAGTCGATTTTTGCGTTGAAGCGCCAAGTTAACCAAACGTCAATAACTTTTTTTTTTGGCTTCGCACAAAGCTGATTTAAGCCAATGTATAATCAGATTTAAAATAAAAAGTTGATTAAACATCTATCGCATGACAGTAATGTATTGTTACTCATTTTTAAGAGCCTTTAGTAAGTTCACAACTACATTTTCTTGCACAAACAAGGTTTCTCTTGTCAATACAAAGTAAATTAAAATATTGTTGCGATGGCTAAACAACAGAGGGCACAGACGAACGCAAATGGTATTAAAAAAATGTTTACGTACGATAAATCTTTTCAGTATTTTTAATTTTGATATCAAAAATCAGAAGTGTCCGTGTCAATCTAATAAGTGATAATTATGTCTTAAATTATGGCCAGAATTATGACAAATATCAAATGTTTGTTGGTTCATAGGCCAACTTGGGCACTGTCCTTTCTCTCTCAGCGCACAAAACAAAAAATAACAAGTCTGGGGTCCAACGTCTAAAGGTTATTCACCGAATAGCAGCCTCAGTGTTTTGAGTTTTTTTTATCAAACGTCATTTTCAAGCCAATTTTCTCCTTCTCGCCATTCCTTGTTTCGAAAGTCCCTTGAAATTCGGAATTTCGGCGATCTCTTGTGTCTTTAGGGCAAACGCGAAGTGATAAATTGATGTTTATGGCTCCCAGCTAGAGAAATCATATTAGAGCTGATTACAATGACAGCTACTGACCACAATCATTGCAGAAGCTGAAATGAAAGTTTTTAGATGAACATTGTAAATAAATGGCACCATTCGAACAATCAGTGTAATGTGTACAAGAGCAATTTAAATTTCTCATAGTCTTGTGTACCTGCTCTGGTTTTTAATTGCTGATTTTACAATCCGCCGGTTGTTAACGATCAATAACACGAAATAAAGTTAACTTCATAAAAATGGAGCCACGTCTAAAACGCACAATAAACATGTAATTGTGCCTTCTGGTCATATGAAATGCTATAGGATCCGGATGATAGGAAACGGTAATCAAGATTTAACATACCTCCAAAATTTAGTCATGCAGTGCAAGTGACTAGGGTTTTTTTTAACCACTATAGTTTTTTTGGTTAAGCCAGTAAAAAGCCCAAGAACATGTGGATGACACAATGAAAGAATAGGAAATAAAGAAAAATTTAAACTGGTGATGTTTTGAATCATTCGAAACACTTTTGCATATTAATGTTAAGCAGAAAGACCTCCTGGATTGAAATCAAGTCATCACAAACAGTCGCTAATCTCTAGTTACTGTCAGAAAAAAAGACGAGTGAATTCGTTTTTCGAATGATTTTGCTACAATACCCAAAGTATGACGGAGACATGAAAAGTGGATGTCTATCGGTACTGAGTGCTGAGAGCGAGTTACAGTGAGAGAGGTGAAAGACTTCACCAATGTCAATGCGGCCGATGACACCTTGTTCAAACGTCTGTCCAACAGTCTGCACACGCTTGTCAATTAACCGTTTCGCAAATCCTCGCACATATATTTGTTCATCATGTATTTTTCAACAGCATTCCGTGGTATCATGGCGCTTATACGCTCTACATGCTGCGCGCGCGCTGTTCATATCTGAGCCACTTTCTGTAATAATTACTTATACTTAGGGTTATCAGATACATGATTTCGTTTTTGAAAAAAAAGTTACCTTTTCCACTAATAGAAAATATTCAAGTTTAAAGACGACGCGACATACAATACCCACAACCTTATTTTCCAAAAATGAAATAATCACGTATTAGGAAAAGGTGAGGGTGGATGGAGCTGTTGGAAAGGGAAGGCCTAGAGTGACGTACTTAGGACACATACAATACGTGCTCAGAAAAGGTCAGGTCAGGAGTACCCAGAATCGACGGACATGTATTAAAAGCTGTTTCTCACGTCTATGAAACCGCTCGGAAGGTATTTTATACAAAGTAAGGCAGCCCTAAATTGGTCAAGTACATATCTGAGTAGCGCCGAAAGATGTTCAATTACGATAAAGCAGTAATTACTCGGAGAAAGCGTGTGTCGATAACGTACCAACAAAACTATACATTATGTACTTGTCCGTCATTGTAATTAACTTATTTTTTGGTCTTGGAAACGAAACCGATATTTTCGACTTCGATGTTTTGTGCCTTTTACTCGCCAATAATATGGCTTGATTTCAAAGATCGTCTGTACTGTTGTAGACACCATAGTCTGAGAGCACTTTGGAACTCCAAAGTGCTCTCCGACTATGGTCTGAAACACTAAATTGGTCGTTTCCGGCCCATTGGGTTAACCGATTACTTAATTTGTGTCATCCTAGCTAGTTGCTTGCCCACGTAGTTTGATATTTGTCTTGTAGACAAACTGTGATACATACAATTTTACAAATTTTATTCATATGTGTAAATGATGGATTGTTATTATAATTTTAAGCAATAACATATCAAAAATAAAAATACAGTATAAATTTAAAGTCAGCAGGTAACCAAATATGAATAAGAATTCACAGTTTACTAATCTTTCTAACAAAAATAATAACTGTTTGGCTTCAGCCAGATTAAATTTTGCCACATAAAAATCCAAATTCAGAAATACTTTATTCAAGTAGATCTTATAGTAACAGTTCTGTCAAATCTGCATAAAATATTTTACTGTATAGCTATTAGTATAACATAAACTGCCTATATACGTCCCACTGCTGGGCACAGGCCTCACCTCTACTATGAGGTGATGAGGTGGCTCGAGCCATACTCCAACACGCGGGCTCAGTGCGGATTGTTGGAGGGGTGTAAGTTTAGTGATAAACCTTCTGTCAGATGTTATCATGCCGCTCAAAGGCGTCCGACTAGGCTTAACGACTGACATCTAGGGACGTCAACCGGGATCACCTGCTTAGCGTGCCTTCCGAAGCACGGAGATGCCCGAAAAATGTATCACTAAATTTCGGTCGGAGTGGTCACCCATCCCATTTTCGACCCGGCGTGCATTACTTAACAGCTGCGTTCGTTGCCGATCCGCTGTTGCCACCGCATATGTTGTTGTATAAACATACATAATATTAATACAATCTAAATACTAAATATCATACATAATGTGACTCTACCACCGCGTCGTTGGAAGGCTGACCCCACTGAAACTCAGTAGTTACCTACTCTTTGTTCTTGTACCCTAGATTTCTGTCGCAAGGTTTTTTCTCTCGATCACAGTCCATACGAAATACAGGAGCTGTCACGTGACGAAGTTTGCGGCGCCTATCTGAGCCCTACTGTAACGCTTTAATTTCGGTGCCGTTTTTTAAAAATGAATTAATTTTGTTGCAGCAGTAGCCCCCTGCTGACGGCGTTCCTGGCGCTGTCGCTGCTGTGCCTCGCGTGCGGCAACAGCGCCGCCGTGCTGGCAGCGACGGGGCTGCAGCGCGACACTGCGCGCGCGCACCCGACTCATGTCAGCTTTGAGGTAAGCATGCTTGAATTACTGAATTATGTTCTTAGTCAACGTTAGTTTAAAGGTTAATTCAATAGCAAATTTCATCTTAAAAATATTTCGGATGCTCAAAGGTTGTCTTGAAACATTGATGAAATAACGTTGGCTTACATCATAAAAATACACAAGATAAAATTATTCAGGTCTGCTAACGGTCTTGGTAGTTTAGTTTACCAGCCACCTGGTTTGCACAAGGTGCGTAATTCAAGACATATGTTTTTTTTTCTATCTTATTGCTGCTCCTGTGAACTGCACCCTGTATACCAGATTTATTT
Organism: Udea olivalis; assembly: GCA_947369235.1. Lineage (NCBI taxonomy): Eukaryota > Metazoa > Arthropoda > Insecta > Lepidoptera > Crambidae > Udea > Udea olivalis. The sequence continues at coordinate 21,585,492 of OX376350.1, read as the reverse complement.
TATGACTGGAAATTATGATAATGATACGCAGAATAAAAAAATGATATTTCCGGTACGATGACATCGCTTGCCCAACTACTAATTTGTTCTGTTGATCAAAGTGGACCGTGTCTTTTAGTTATAGTTCAATAACTGCAAATGATTCAGTTAAATATTTGAGGCAGTTACGAGTATTACGACATACTTAGTATCATAAGCAAAGTTACATGGCAGTTCCATGTGCTGATTAGATGGAACCTAATACGTTGTCCACTTTATTACTGATTTTCTGATAGCTCACGCCCATGAAGTTTTGTATTGTTTACGTTAAAATTTCATGCAAATAATACTCTACTACAAAGATGGGTCCCGCCCCCTTAGTGATTTGCCGGTTTAATTTCGGGGCCCAGGGGTTAAGTACCCTAACTCGGATTATTTTTTACTCCAATTATTACGTTTATGTACCTAATTCGATTAATTATAGTAGTACAATCGGAATGGTATCACATTCGAGAATCTTTAGAACATTAATAACTTGTCAGTCGTAGAGCTGTCAAAAACCATTCGTAAAATGAACAACTTATCGATTCAGTACGTATACTATGAGTTGCCACTTTAAATTTACTTTATCGTTTGCGTAAAGTATTTGTATGGGATTTCACCTGGTATGCCTCTGTTGAGTCGAAATGGAACTGAAAAACGGTACCATAAGATGCTATTGTTACGCTATGCTACCGTTTATTGGTTCCATTTCGACTCGACAGAGGCGCTGTACTAAATCCCATTCAAATATTAACGATAACGTAAACACAAAGTGGCAACTCATGGTAGACGTACTGAGCTGTAAAAAAGAACCGTCATAGAACTTAGTACTGCTTGACAATTTTGACTCTGAAATCAGGCTAATAATTAAATAAATATCCCTGGACATTATTCCACACAGCGCCATCTAGCCCCAAAGTAAGCTAATTAAAGCTTGTGTTATGGGATCATATACATACACATACACATATAAATACATACTTATTATACATAGGAGACACCCAGACCAGTACAAACAGACATGTTCATGCACACAAATGTTTGTACTGTGCGGGGATCGAACCCGCGACCTCTGGTGTAGTAGCCAACTTCTTAACCATTACACCAAGTCGGTCGTCTTAATCAACGTCGCTAGTCAACTTTGATCTAGTGCTTAACCACACGAAAGATATCGTCTTAAAAATAAGAACAACAAAACTCTTTTGTTGTTTCTTAAGTCCTCAGTGGCGAACGAATGGGACTAGCAAGTAACCACAACTTATCATGGTTAAATATTTTGCCTTCAAAAAGTGTTATAGTGGCGGTGAATAAGCGGCATAGGAGTAAATGTTGCAATCTGCTGCCATTGATAAACACGCTCAGTTTGTCAATGAGTGTCGTAAGGTCCGAATCGGCAATTCATGGTGCAAACCGTGTTGCATTTAGTAATGCATCTAGATGCGTTTGTTGCAACCGATAAATGCTATTGCAACGTGCGGGTTTTAAGGCGTTCTGACTCGAAGGCTAAAGGAAAGCAAAATAATGTTTAATATTAACACGATCTTTTAAGACAAATTGACTGGCCTATTTGTGCAATGGCAGCGATCTTGCCTTTAGCACCGGAGGTCGTGGGTCACATAAACATTTACGTGTGGACATAAACATTACGGTGTTATCATCTATTTAAGTATGTATTTGGAAATATTTAAGTAAGTATTTAAGTTTATTAGTCTCTGACACCTATAGTAGAAGCTCTGCTTATTTTGGGGTCAGATGATCTTGGTGTAAATTGTCCCAGATATTTATTTAAATATTTTGGTGGCTGTGCTCTTAGGATACTTAGTCCGCTTAGAAACTTTGGTGAGCCAAGAGCAACACGCCACGACGCTTTCGACATTTAAAATCGTTGTATAGGGATGACGTAAGCGCTAGCGACTGCTAAAGCGTCGCGTCGTAGCGTATTGCCCTGGATTTAATTTTTCTGTTGAGAAAATTATAGCTAGGCGTCATTGTTTTTGACATTCATGTTCACTAAACCCCCATTCAACCGGGCTGGTGATGATGACCATATTTGGGAATTCGGTTTATATGGTGAATACTGCGTTCTTGTAGGTTAAGCTATCATCTGCTTTTCGTTCCATCTCTTCTTACAAAATAGGTGGCTAACTAACAAGAGATTCAAAATACCAGTGGTATCACTCGCGCGTACCTGATAATGTGACCTTTTGTACACAAAACTAATAACGTATATCTAAAGCTTGTTTTGTTATCAAAAACGTATAAGCTTCATATATTAGTCTTAAAGAGTACTTGCTGATGAAGAGTAATAATAACAGTGTTTACTTAGTTACTTAATAAAGACCAAAATGCTTATTATTGTTACCTGAGCCCTGCCAGAGGGCGCGGACGTTGCAAGCGGTGCAGGTGCAGCAGGCTGCACTGATTCAGGTTTTCATCATATAAACTAAAAGCTAACAGTTTCTCATATCTAACAGTTCTAACAGTTTGAAAGAAAATAAGAATTTCTTATTGGATTATTGGAATCCATGTTTCCCACTTGAGTCCCCAGGATCAGGTCAAATTTTTCTAGGTTCTATCTTTGTGTAGAAAATCGTGCATAGATAAATGCAAAAAAAACACTAATCGATATTTATTAGAATAAATATTCATAGAATTACAATTCCAATGTTTCTGATGTTATTTTAAAAATGGCTACTTCTTCTTCATTGCAATCTAGTTCATGTTGAGGTTCCATCTAAAATAATAAAAAAAAATGTTGTAATCATTTAAGTACAACATGCATAAACGTGATAAATTAAAATAATGGTTGTTGTTGTATTGCACAAGTAGGTCCCAAGGCTCGCTCTTCAAACAGAATTAAAACTGAATCATCTCCGTTATGACGGCCGACGTAAACATGCGCTTCACGAATGCCAGCGACTTGTTACTCGTATTATCAAAACTTAAACACAATATTTTTATTAGATATATTTATAAAAAAATGAGATATAGCGACATATATGAACTCGTGTTTTATAATAATAACAAATTGCAAATTATCAGATATTAAAAATTACCGAGTATTTCTTATGTTTCGCATTTCGTATACTCTTTGGATCCGAGGCACGGTTATTAAAGTATTTTTACAAAAAAATCCCCATTAAAACATATCTACTAATATGATTATTATACATAGGAACGATGAATACTAAATATTAAATGCGACTCTACTGCTGTTTACAACTGAGAAGTCCCAACAAGAAACTTAATAGTGGCTCTTTCAGAAAAACCCGTCTTTTGCAAACGTAATTGTGATATCAAGAATTGGTTAATATGATTTTATCTAAACACTTACTTCATCCATTATCTCTTGAGCGTTAACCACGTCCGGCGTTGATGTTAATGATGATGGGCACGCGAAGAGATCGCAGAGGTCAGAGGTCAGCGGTCACGGGTGATGAGTGATGGCTTGATGACATAATTGATTACATTTCATATTTGTTTCTGTAACAAGACCTTCGCCTGAAGCTGAGAGGTGAACGGTGGGAACTAAATCATCAGATTATTGTTTGTCCAATATTGCGAGCTGGAATCTTTTGGTGTTTCTTTTCATACGTCATTCAAACAGGGAAAAGTGTTTTTTTAATGTATTTTTAGTAAAATCATGTAATTTAAAATCAGTGTATTGTGCAAGGTAACGTTCCGATGACCCTGAAAATAAAGTTTCATGACAACGATACGATTCATTTGTTTTCCGTACCATATAATCTAGTTAAATTTTCAATGACATCCCAATGTTTTGGTAATGTATTAGACAAGATATGTACCCAAGTACATTATGATACTCGTATTTGTTGATCAAATTTACCAGTCGCAATTACTGATTATTGTATTTATTCGTCATCTTTAAAAAAATGTTTAAATTTCCAATAGGATGAAATGGAAGCCTGGACGCCCGTGCTCACTAACATCGCTCTGCTCATCATCGCCGCTGTCCACTGCCTGGTCTGCGTGTTTTCCATATACCACGTATCGTCCCGCGTATGTCCGTGCTTCCGCCGGAAACAGGCTTTTGACCACAACCAGTTCGACCCTAACTTCAAGCAGTACGTGGTCCATGTGGATGAGAAGCAAGGGGAGAAGGGACAAGAGAAGAAGACGCATGAATTGAGTAAAGAGCTGGAGGCAAAACTGCAGGCAGAGGTGCCCAAGAAGAAGAAGGTGAGGATTCTGATGGTTTGCTTCATATTAGTAGCTATTAACAACTCGGACTTGGTGGTTGGGTGGCTACATTGTAATAATAATATGTAGAATTTGCATAGATGCAAAGGTTTTTGTTAAGTCGCCTTGGCATCCCTCTTGAGATTGTGAATAAATAGAGCCTTGTCATAAATTTAAAATGAAGACAATAACCACGATTGACTAATGGATTGACCGATCATTTGAATGAGGCCATTGACCCCGAGTCATTTGTTTCAGGCTTATTTTTATTAAAAACGTTATTTGCCCATTGTTTAATCATAATCGTTCTACAGGACGAGCCTCCAGAATACGGCAGCGCTAATAGCAAGGAGAAACTAGTAACGCACTGGCTGGGGCGGCACCAGAGCGTTTTGCCCGGTACCGAGGCCCCTACCAGGCCTCCTGGACCCCCTGGGTCCCATGGACTGCCGGGGTCCCATGGACCTCCGGGGTCTCACGGACACCCTGGATCCCATGGACCTCCTGGGTCTCACGGGCACCTTGGGCTCCCCGGACCACCCGGTCCAACTAGCACCGCCAGAGGGCGTCGGCCTCATGGCGTAAGGAAGCAGAGGAAGCCGCCACCGATGGTGCTGCTCCCTGCACATCCTGCTAGCACGGTAAGTTCTCAACTTTACCGACTTGATAACTTGTGGCTAATAATGATGATGATGACGAAACTTAAAGGTGCTATCACCCTGCCCATCCAACGGTCAAGTTTTTTCAGGATGATTTTCCGGAAATCAGGAGAAACACATTCTTATTCTCATCAAATGTCTTTTACTTTGTAATACTCGTAGGTGTATAGGTTTTGGTGTCGTGTATAATTAAGGCTGACGTCGTTGTTTAGTTGTTGTGTAGCTGCAATTTGTTTTTTTATCGTATAAATTGAATATAGGAGTGTATGAGAGCTGCTGTCAACAAACTGCTTCTGTGGTTTTGTAATTGAGCTAAGTACAATAATTATGTCCTAACAAATCGCAAATTAATAAAGCACACGATAAACAGATAATGGTAAGCTAGAGATCGCGTTGATGTCTTTTGAACCATCAATAACTATGCACGAACTCTAAGTAACTGCTTTATCTAAAAAAAATGTTTCGTTAACGAAATATTTTCGACGTAAGCTTTTTTATTAACGAACTTAAGTTCGTGTTTTACTAATATGGTGGGTCCCTAAAAATAGTATCTCCAATTACATCTGACTAAAGCAAATAAACATACACCATTTATTTTATTTTAAGAAAGAACAGGTGAAGGTATTTTGACTTATGGTATATTATACTATTGAGTTTTGTAACGGTTCGATTTAAGGAATATTGGACACATTTATTTCACTCCTGAAACGATTAGAAAAGTTCCTTGAATAGCACGGCCATATTAATATATCGGCTTAATTGGCAAATCAGGGCATGTCCGTTTGGTACAAAAAATGTTATATTTCTATGCTATTGATCCTATTACGTTGCGTAATGATTATTTATATCTCATGATCTCTGAAAGGATCAGAGACAAAGAAAATCAAGATCACCACTCCCAGATTCTTGCATTAATGACCATAGTAGTGGAGCGTGCCGACCGTCGCGGCCTCTGACATAAATCTTAATGAATAACGCAAAGCACTCTGTTTGCTTAAAACCAACCATACCACTTTTTAGATGCTCATTGTGACGTGACAATAGCGTTTTAGTAATGAAAATTTCCCAGACAAATTTATTTTATTCGATAGAAAAGGGAACATACATACCATCACGACTATATCTCAAACGGGGTAGTCAGAGGCAAGTGACTGTTGCCGTCATGGTAAACGGAACACTCAGAAACCTCCTTTTTTAAAAGTATTAGAACCCAACGTGGTAAGTGGTGAGCCTTTCGCCGTTAGCCCAGTTGATTTGGATTTTTATCGATGTTTTCCATCGCCGGAGAGTTAGTCGAAAATTTAACAATGAACACAAAGATTTTAGTTCTGGCCAGATTTGAACTTGGGACCACACGATCCACTATCAGAGTTGAGGTGCTTAACCCTATGCTACGACGCTCTCTCGAAATGAGAGGAATGATAACTTAGTACTTCTTCCTTTTTTGAAGTCGATTAAAAAGTAAATCTCCTTGATTTTGACATAGGTTGTAATAAAAATAGATCGTGAACTAAATAAAGCAGTATTAAAACAGGAGCACGTGCTGATATTTAGCACGTAATAAACGTATACTCGCGTAATCTATTCCAATTTATATTCATAGTCGCGGCATATACTATGGAGCTGCCGGTTCCGCATTGCTTGTCGCTTCCTGGGCGGACAGATTAGAGCTCTGTGAATGGTTTTTAATTCCCTGGTGTCACTTTGTCCATTTCCTTAGTGGACAACTTCAGCAACGGTTTCGTGGCGTTCCAAGATCTAGAGTTATTGGGAGTTACAAAACTCTTCACAATTATAAAAAGTAATCGTGAAACGTTTTGTAATAATGCGGTACGCACAAATATGTGATTTACTATCCAGACTATGAATATATTTTATTGGTTTGGCAGTTTGGCCACGGTAATATTAAGCATCAGTATTGTAACACGGCCCTATCGTTGAAATACATGCCTACAGCCGCGCGGTACGTAAACACGCGATAGGGCTGCCCACCTACAGTATTTTTAATTACATCTGCCTACTTTGAGTTGCAATCTAGTTTTGTGAATGTATTTTGTGATTGTTTTCATTATATTTTTTATTTAAACAAAATTTACTTGCAGCTACTTTACAATTTATGTTTTTGGTTTTAAATGAAGTTCGGAATATTTCTTCCATTTTTTCTATATATACCACGAAATCATCGCTGGGTACAGTTAAAAAAGTTTGCGAATTAATCTTACTGTACTCCCGGTTCGGAGTTTCCAGGTAATTCGAAAAAATGTTATCTCTGGGTGCGTTATTGAGGAATTCATGCAACCAAAAACTGCACAATATTTTCTACAATTCCTCTTTGCCATTGTAAGTACTTGTACTTGTTTAAATTTAAAAATCGCGCGCTTACTGTATAAAAAACCACCCACCGTCCGTTCGTCACTGCGGCACATTCGCGACTGCTTGCATCGCGAGCGCACCTCGAGCCCCGAGGCGCGTGGACAGCTCGCGTTTCATACATTTGTATGAAGTTACAATACTGATTACTTATTATTACCGTGGTTTGGCTATCTGCCTGTAAACTTAGTTATTTATTTTAAAAAATGGAGAGTTATATTAATGCTTGTGACTGTAGTACTAAACAAACACTTAAAGCAATTAGTCAATAAAACAAACAGTCAAGACGCGATTATTAAGTGTATCATTACCATAACGGGGCTTCGTATTAATTATCGCACTTTACAACTTATTATCGGCGCAGGCGCAGGTCGCGAACATATCGCGCAACGGTACATCGCGAACAATAGCGATATAAACTTTCTTCGTGCAAAATGTGCACTAAATTATAGTTTCGTGTTGCTTTAGCTGTTATCTACACAAGGAAATGGTTTCTTGGGCAAAATAAATTACCATTATTGTAACAACAATCGTAATTATACTAGTTTCCTGCGCCAGATAACGTGCGCCAATAGTAAGTATTACTTCTAGCAGATGCCATTTGCACTGACAAAGCAACAACAAATAACTTATCTAAGATCGATATTCACCCTATTTTTCACTCAACTATCTGTATAGTTATTTTTTTTATTGCTTAGATAATTTCAAATATGTACATGTTTGAATGAATTAACAAATGTTTGAAGAAGTCTCAGTGGCTCTAACTGCTTGTGATTGCTTATGTCTGTCAGTGATGTTTGTGAAAAAGGTTTTTCACGTAAATCTTTGTCAAGATTGGGTATTAAGCCCAAGGCCCGCGGTAAATTGCGACAATAAACAAGATCACTATTAAGGATTCAACCATTGTGAGGAACAATACAACCCTGTACAATCATAAAAGCTAGGGTATATAATTATGAAGCTATAGTATATGTAAGCCTATACATTCATCGTGAACCAAAGAGAGATTGACTCTTAAATCCACATTTTATCAATCATTAATCACACAGATTTAAAATGTATGTGAGTATCTATTGATGTCAAATAACGGTAAAAAAAATGATATCTGAAGCATTCTGTTCCAAAAATAAGTGATCCGTGATAACCGATATTCGATAAAAAGTTTTGTCACGATGCCGCAAAGGTGCCAGCGCAAAAACAGCAAGAATATGAAATTCCGGATGGGACTAGCGGGTGATGCCACACTGTTTCATGGACTCATTTCCAAATCAGGTCAACAACGGAAAATAAATTATAACTTTAACTGTGTACAGTAAATTTTTAAGTCTTATCAATTAAAAAAAAAAGGTTTTTATTCATTTTAGTAAATAATTGGCGACTACCTAATTTTAGACAATTTAATGTGTTTTTAAATAGTAATGCACACAATAATAGAGCAAAAATTAAGGTTTTATTTCAATTCAATGAATTATCACGAAAATCATCGCTGATCAAAAGTTGAGGACACCTCAAATTGATGCTGCTCTGTCACACAATAGAAATGAAAAACTGCAATAGTAGTTTGGCAGGTTTTCTGTATTTAGATAATAAGAGTGTTTTTCTTTGGAATAGAAAAAAAAAAAAAAAAAGGGACAGCTATACATAAGTAAGGACTGCTCAGCTTTGATTGACGTTTCCGGATTCGGGCGTAAGTGACAGAGATTAACTTAAAGTAGTGATTAGCGTTAATACTATCTCACTACTCACTTAACTCAGAAATGGAATGTTGCAAGCACAGTCAAAGTCTTACCTTACCTTACCTTACACAGTTTAATGGTGTTACCTTTATTAAAAGGAAATTGTGAAAAGGCAAAATACTGTGTTCAAGAATACACATTGAACGCCGTGGGGGTTGAACCAGTGACCGGAAAACAATAGATTTGCTATTGTGTCTGGTTTGGCGGCAGTCAAAGACGCCTGCGCTAATTCTGTTCGGTTTTAGGCCTATGATCACTTTCTTACGTAGTCAGTAGAGTGTCAATAAGTGTGTGTAGGCTTTCCTGCCCCTTGGTATGAAAAAAATAATTCCTCGTGGAGAGCGCAGCCGCGTCTTCTGCGGCGTCTGCGTCGACGCGCGCTATGAGAGCGGAACGCGCGGTAAAAAGCGAGCCGCTACCGGCGCGCGCGCACCGGAACCAAACCAATGCCTGTGATTGATCAGCTCGGCCTTTGTGGAAACATACGTAAGGATAATATGATGTTTGAATCTTTAAGAGCCATCAAAATGGATACTGTTTTTTTTTACAGTAACAACTCTGTATTTTCATTTATTTAAAGATAGGAATATTGGAATACTATTAACTAAGCGGAATTCAGAATAAAATTGAATTTGAAGGTTTTCAGATAAAAATACGATTGTCAGTCCCTTCTTTTGAAAACCATAAATTAAAGTTGACTTAAAAACACTTACGACTATAGTTCCTTCATAACATTCCATGATTATCATCGAACCTACGACCTCCGGCGCTAAAGGCAGGATTGCGCTGACAGGACAGTCAAATGAATAGTCAATATGTAGGATATCTTCACATTGAGCTATTTGAAACCCAAACTACAAATAGATGGTTAAAGATTGTGATCAGAATAATTATTTTTCTGTATAAATATTTCTTTGACCTTCCTTAAACCGTGTCTAGCCGCATTCTTATCTTGAAGAAAAGATTTGGGTCAAAAACACTCTCAGCCAATATATTTTTCGGCTGGGTTATTATTGCTCAAACCCATTTATAAGAAAAATAAAAAGGTCGACCCCTCAAACTATCGCCCAATATCTCTAACACCTACCGCCTCAAAAATTTTTGAAAAGCCCATGTGCGAACGAATATATGCATTCTGTGAAAAATACAACATATTTAGTGAAAGCCAGAACGGATTTCGAAAAAATCGATCAACAGTGCTTGCAGTATACAAATACATACAGGAAGCGTATAATATGATAAATAATAAGAACTATGCTGTAGGAATACTATTAGACATGAAAAAAGCTTATGATACGGTACAACATGATATATTGTTAAATAAATTAAATGATATGGGGATTCGCGGAATATGTAATAGATGGTTTAGATCATACCTTTCAAATAGAGAGCAAGCCGTAGAAATAGAGTACTATGATAACTTAAGGAACAACGAAATAATAAATTATAGATCAGATTTCATAGTAACAAATAGCTCTATACCCCAAGGTAGTGTTTTGGGGTGCCTTTTATTTATAATATACATAAATGACTTAGCCAAAACAATAAACCAATCATGTGTTATGTTTGCTGACGATGTCTCCATTCTTATATCAAGCCAAAGCGAAGTATACCTCAATGAAAGAATAAAAAATATCCTAAATAAAACCCAGGATTGGATGGATGAGCACAATCTGCAAATAAATGTGCAAAAAACTAAGTTAATTACATTTTACCCATATCAAAAAGCCCCCCTAGATTTAAAATTAGAATTTAACAACCAAAAATTAGAACACGTTAAAGAAACCTCATTGCTTGGTTTGATAATAGATGCAAATTTAAATTGGAAGCCTCATGTACAGAAAGTGAAGAGTAAATTGGCCAGCTTTTCGTATGCACTCCGCGAAATAAAGAGAACCACCGACGAGAAAACTGCAATCGTAACCTACTATGCCTACGCCCATGCGTGGCTTAGCTACGGTATAATTTTGTGGGGACACTCTACAGAAGCACCTAACCTATTTATAAAACAAAAAAAACTTATAAGAATAATTTTTAACTTAGAACAAACGAACAGCTGCAAACCATTTTTTGTAAAAAATAATATACTAACTTTACCATGCCTCTACATATTTGAAATATGTAAATTTGCACTTAAAAATCAACATATGTACACGAAACGTGAAGACTTAAAAGTGAAATATGAGTTACGTCACAGGAATAAATTGCTACTACCGCCTTCAAAATTATCGCTGTACTCTTCTAGCCCGTTTGTCATGAGCATAAAAATTTATAACAAACTGCCAGCAACCCTCAAACAGGAAGCAAATGAAAAGCGTTTTCTAAATAAATTAAAAAATCATTTATCAGCCAAATGCTACTACACAATCGAGGAATATCTTTCAGAAAAATAGATATAGGTAACATTTGTAAGGCAAGTGAATATTCATGTAGGCTTATGGATAATTTATATTAAGTAGATATTTAGTTGAATAGAAGAAAGCTAGTTAATTACGAGTGTTAAGTTAAAAGCGTCCTCCTCTATCCTATTTGCTGTGCCCGAAAGGGTCTGTAATGAACACATCAAATTTGTAACATCTTCACTACATTATGGAATGCAAATAAATGATTGAGTATTGAGTATTGAGTATTGCTTTGTGTCGATAATGTGTCTCTTTGATGGGTGTAGTTGGGTGACGGGGGCCGGTGCTGACCTGGCGAACTTTTGACATTATCAACGAGAGGCCCGTTGAAAGCCGTAGATGACGGCTATGATTAACTTCAGTTTAATGTATAAATCATATTTAGATTGTTTGCTAAATAAACCTATTATGTTTGAATAATTTAACGACGTACATCAGTGTTTTTACGTTTTTCTGATATCTTTCATAACTTAGTTGCTCTTTGCGAGTACTGAAACTTAGGAAACTTTTACTTCATACACTAAATACTTGAATATTTTCAAATACAGACTTGAATAGATAATAACACCCAGGCACAGAAAAAACACATTTTTTTGCCATGTAATTAACATTATAAACCGCAAACTAGTTCGGCAACTAAATTGCTAGACCATTCTCCAACAGTCGATTCTGTCAAGTGGGCTGGTGGCGGGTTGGGCGCTCGCAGGCTCTGGGAAGCCTACTTAATGTTCATAGTTTTAGTATTAATTGGTGTGAGAACGAGTAAAATTAAAACAACCATCTTATATTTTTCGGAATAAAAGTAAATTAATTGTACATTTAAGGTTCAGGTTGAACATTTAAAATAAAATTACTAAAGTATTCAGGCTCTCATTTTAAGCACATGCTGTATTAAGTATCTGATTCAGCACCACGACGCTGTTATTCATTAGTGGCTCTAACAGAGAGGTAGAATACGATGCTCACCATTCACAGATACATTTTCCAGAATACAATTTGTACTCTTAGGTGTTCTTAACACATTCGCTTCATCGAAACTGCGGATATTTCGTGAGTAAGTAGGTCCCCAAACTCGGCAAAAGTGCGGCGATCATGCGCAGGCGCAGGTCGATGCCCCATCCTTGGCCCGGATTCCGCCGGCCGCAGGTGCCGAGGTGCGGCGTACGCGCCGCTTGTGACATATGCTTGTATTGTTTACGTTCACAGCGGTAATCGCACCACAATTTAAGCCATTGATGATGATTTTATAATTAATTAATTCGATTCTGCTAACCAAAACTAGGCAGATACGAATCCAAACAATAATGGAAAGGAATTAAATCCATGACTGCCAGCGAAGGATAACAGGATACACAATCTTTTACGACTGTATGATTTTTGTCATTGCCAAATTTCGATAAACTTAGTTCCTCCTATGTATGAGAAGTCATAGTTTAGGATTTGAAAGTACGAGTATGTCACACGTACGTACGTATTTTAATATATTATTATATTATTTACTTCTCAGTGGCGAAAGACTGATAACTTTCATTTGTTAAATTATAAATTAAAACACAATTGCATAATATGAATTTCAAACACACCTGGAAAACAAAACATTAAGTAGAAAACGCAAGCGTTACTGCTTATTGTCCTACTATTCATCAAGGAGGCTTTTGCCCAGCAGTCGGAAAGTATACATGCTGAGAACTTTTATTTTTTGAAAAAAGACAGATACTGACATGGGCTGGTGATTGTTGCGTAGATAATAAAACCCTCAACAGAGTAAATCAAACTGGTACACGCGGATAATTTCGGAAGTAAAAGCTGAATCTGAATACAAAATATATAAGAAAATAGTCCCTTAAACAGTTAGTTACTTAAAACTATTTCAAAATATAGAATTCAGCTTACGTCCGCCTCGCGGTTTCTCTCGTTTGTAGGGCGCGCTAAGCCGCCTTGGCAGATGCGTATGATGCTTTGTTGGACGGGCTATAAATATTTAGCAGGCGATGTATTTAGGTGTTGAGTTTCTCTGCTTTGTTCTACAGGTCACTCGGATGTAGCTACTCGTATGGATGTTAATTTAGATCCGGAATCAATGCTTTTTTTTGGCAAACCTGACAGTATGGGTTCGAGTAGGTTAAATTTTATCTATCATGCTTTTTTTCTTCTGAAGTTCCGTTCACCATGAATGGCAACTTGTTTTTGTCTCAGCAAGCTATCATTTGGGAAATAGTCGAGCGTTTGTTATGTTATATTAAGGAATCATATTTTTTGTTTAATTGCTTTTGCAATGCATCAATCTTAAAACTTTATGTTCCGCTTTTGTTTATTTGTAAGACTAATGGCTGATTGCTCCTAACTCACGACATACCTAAACTAACAGTGGCGTATCAGTTCAGACGTTACTGAATATGGTACAGTTGGAATAATAATGTAGCTTTAGAAAAAACACTGGTCCCATCTACTCAAAGATTTTGTCCAACATTTCAAACATTTGAACTGATTTCTAACTAAGTTTAGTGTGCATAGATATTGGTACGTTTTATGAGCTGCTTAAAATTCAGTCGCTCTTTCCGAGCTCTGCAACTTGGGAAACATGCCATCTTAGTTCAATAACTTTAAAGAGTATATAAGAAAATTATACTCAATTTAAATTAACACAAAACAATACGCACAATTAAACGAATTTCCCCGCCATGTCCGCTTGTTAGTGCGCGCGCGCACGCAGGCGAACTGGAGCGCGCATAGTCTCACCGCTTGCGCGTGCTCGCGGGATTAGTTGTTTATATAATGTTCTGATCTAGTTGGTTTCAATTACCATTCATCAAATAATTCGTACTTATTCTAGTCAAAAACACTAAGCAATTTTAAAGGACAATTGTACGTATTTTGAAAGAATATAGTTAAATGTATAGTTACCACTTATCACTGAAATAGAAATTATTAGTATTAAGACATAACATTCACTGTTACAGATGCCAACCATCTAATAACTATGAAAAGCGCTCATGAATTAAGCATCTTAGGATTGCATGTCTCAGATGTATAGTGCTTTCAAGTGATAAATTAGATTTTATGTCGGCTTCGTTTAGCATTCCCTTATATCTTTTGATTGGCAGAGGCATTACGCCTTGTCTATGGCAGACCATTACTAGTCTATGGTCTACCATAGATTAATGGGATAATGGCGACGTTTCCGGCGGGAAAGTGCGCAATTAGTGGAGGATCAAACGAACCGCACGGGCAGAAAAGGATGAACATATATGTTCGAGCGGGATGGTAGTTTTGTTGATTGCGATTGAGAATCGCGGCTATGTTGGCACGTTTTCAGATGATTTTAGTTATAATTTGTAGAATTTATAAAATTTTGCTTTGGCTTCGATAATTCACTTGTTAGGCGAATTTAAGCCGGTTAATAGCGTGAAGTTTTTGCTATTAATCGACTAGCGGGTGCACTAATGTCCACTATTGTTATATTAATTACATGTATCACCTGTTTATAAGCTAATACTTGTTGCCTTATTTCTTCTTTGAAATAGACTACATCATTCCCAGCTGCATACTGCAGTTTAAAAAGCCTATTTGGTAGAATTTGCGGAAACCCTGTGCTACGTAGGTAGCCAGTAGATAGACAGCAGTATAGGCTTTTATGAATAAAGCACTACAGAAAAAACATAGCGGCTTCGATTTTCTAGGATTAGTTATATTATTCAAATTAGACAGTCTATTTAACTGTTAACAGGCTCTATTTAGTAGAGATGTACACACTTTCATCTGACAAAATGTGAACGAGATGTATGAAGCAAATAGATTCACGGTTTCGTGTTGATTTACGATGTGTTCCGTTTGTATACAAGACTATTTTGACAGCCCACATATGACCGCTTTAAGCCTCACATGGGCGTTCATTACGGGGATTATCACAACTGTGACCTATGAATAAAATATAATAACGTTAACAACGAATCAAAAAGCTTTCTCTATATTTGAATTTCTAAGTTCAAACCTCATTTTCATATCACATTTTAACGTGCGTTAACGGTTGGCGTGCTTTCTATAATGCAAATTATAATCGAATAGATTTATCAACTTTTGTTGAACTTGAACGTGACTCACTTTATGTGTTGATGACTTTTATAAATTTTATTTGAACATTTTGATGTCAAATTAAGCAGTTACTTGACCAAATTCTTATTCTACGCAATGCCACTAATTAAGTTAGGCTCTTGGTTCATCAAAACGATATAAACTTCACGTAATATGAATCTGAGGTAGCTTAACGTAGTTTTTAAACATGGCGTTAGTACAGTAATTAGCCTATAATCTATTCCATTACTTGGCAAAAGCTCCTAGCATTAAAATCAGGTCAAAGCTACAATAATAATTGATGTGTATTGTTAATTGATTGATTGTGTAATTGATTTGTTGTGATTTAATCAACACGCTTGTTAAATGCTGTTCCGAAAAATTCCAAAACACATTCTGCTCGGGATTTGAAATGCGAGAGCCTGTCTGTGGGATTCCGGGTGCGGCTATACTATGTGAACTTTGGTTTAAAAATAAAAAAAATGGTCAATTACATTGTTCCACTCAGAGGACAGGTTCGAGATTCACTTCAAGAGACTAGAGCACGAGGTGGAGACGGAGAAAGTCGCTAATTGCGGCGTTTCTATCCGTCTCCCTCGGACGCCGGCCGCCTGCGCGCGCGCCGATCTTGTTTTGGTTGCGCAACTGTTGCAGTTCGTTATCGAATGATGTGCGTGTTTGAATGGATGTCAAAAAAGGTAGAATTCAATTAACTTTGATGATAGTCTTAAAATTCATTCTTAGAGAATCATACATGGGAGGAACTTTTGTGGCGGAATGACAATCTATATTTAAGAATCTTAATTTAATTATAGCAATGCTGATCCGTATTTGTGTATGTATTACTAGCTTGTATTAATTTGACACAATAAGAGGATTATGTTATCCTTACGAATATTTTATGTAAAATACTCAAAATGTAACCTGTGCCTATTTCCGGGATCGCAAATTCGCAACACTTTCCGATTGAGAAGCGGAAAAGCATAAATTTAGAGGTTTTTTGTATTTCACGTTTTTTTTTTCTTCAAGTCATCGGAACCATTACCTGGAATAGGGACAGCAACATCAAAATCTAAAAATACATTAAAAGGGGACCCTATAAAAACTTAGTGGGTTTACTTATGTACAATTCATGTTGCCTAAGTTGCAGTGCTCGAAAAGAGCAACTCAGTTGTAAGCACACGATGGACCAACCCATGAACACTTAGTTCGCAATAAATGATTTGACTTTGACAATTCATTTTATGGCCCTTCAAACTTGGGTGAGGTAATCTATTTTTGAAAGTGTAAAGTAGGTAATAAAAACTATACCATTTATTACATTGATCTAAACTATTTATAGCAACTTTTGAAAAACCATATTCATAAATGCTAAATTTAAAATAGTTGCCGAACAAATGTTTTGCAGAACTGATCCAGAACAACTGAAGTCATTTTCATGCGGCAGTTTGTAGGGTTGTAGGTTTTTTTGCCAGTGTGTTTATTTTTGAGAGCTCTTTTGATATCTTCTCAACAATAAAATAGTAAAATACCCTATTGTCGAATGATGGGAGTGCATTTGTATCTGCAGGAGTGTGTTTTTAAGTTCAGTAGGTTTTCTGTAGAAGGGGTATTTTTTAAGGAAGTTAGTTGTTGCTAAATAGCTAATCTCTAGAAATAATTAAGACTTTCCAGAAAATAGATTTTATGAGCTAAGCAAGAATAAAAACAACTTTGCGCTTTCAGTTTATGCTTGTTCATAGTTTATTTATCTAATAGTCATTTATTAGAAGCAAACGATATTGAACCTAATAATTAAATAGTATAATAATCGCTACCAATCAATAACAACCACAACAAACTGCTGATAGCGCCAACTGGCTGCGCCTGCGTCCTTTGGCGAACTGTCAATAAACAATAGAGAGCAACGACCGCGCTCTGTGGGAAAGCCGCGGCTGTCGCCACGCTGCAAGTAGGAACTAGGATAAAAAAAAACAACTGTCTGATGTAATAATTTACTAATAAATTAATAAATAGCCAGGACAAATTACACTAAGATCATCTGACTACAAACCGAGCAGAGCTTATACCATGGGTGGCAGAGACTGATAAACATACTTAAATATTTCTGAATAAATACTTAACAAGATAACAACTCCCAGACACGCAGTTAACACAAATGTTCGTCACATGAAGTTTGTTGTATGATCCCTGCCAATGCCCGATAGTAACAGTCCACTTTATTTTTATTCGTTTCAATATTTTTATTGCATACCACTTATAAGAAGGCTGACCAACATAGGACTGAAGATATAAAGTAGGTTCTATAAATATGTAATCATTCTACTGAAAAAGTGCCGATGCTGTTGGATATTTGTACCTTGTGATTATCAAAGAGTGATAATCTTGATCGAATTTATTTTTCAGTTTTACATTAGTCCAGAAGAGCATCTTCTCTAACTTAACTGCACTTGATGGTTGGCAATGTTAAAATCATAACATAACATACCATCACGACTTTATCTCAAACGGGGTAGTCAGAGGCAAGTGACTGTATCGTCATGGTGAACGAAACACTCAGAAGCCCACTGTTCACCAATGATATCAGAACCCAACGTTGTAGGTGGTGAGCCTTCCGCCGTTGTCCGGGTTGATTTGGTTTTTTATCGATGTTTTCCATCAGTAAGTCGGATATTTAACAATAAACACAAAGATTTTGGTTATGGCCAGATTTGAACCCGGGACCAACACGGGTGCTGAACCGATAGGCCACGACGCTACGAATACGGCACAAATGTTAAAATCAAAAGCTAGAAAATTTCATATTTTATCTTCAATTACATTATTTTTGGCGTACTCATATTTTACCACACATATTCATATATAATATCGCAAAGAATTAGTGATTTTAGAGAAACTGCGCATTTTATTCTCATTTGAAAATTCTTCAGATTTTATCAGCAAAAAGTCATGCCTAAAGACGTTAAGTAAAGTGGATCATTAATGTTGGTATCTGTCATAGCATATGATTCTTAATTAGCCTTTCATTTGTAGACATCAAACTGAGGGCATCTCAAACGAAAGGAGACGCTAATTCTCCGTATTTTTCAACAATATTACTTAAATACTTTTACGAAATAATCCAAAAAGTATGGTTATCTTACCCTGAATGTAACTTCTTGTGCTTGACACAATATGTCTGGCAAAAAGATGCAAAACAAAGGGCCCGCGACGGCCGATTGTTTAAGTAATTGTCGATGCAACTGCAAAAACGCATCACAACCATAGATCAATGGATTTATTCAAACAGGCTGGGAAATAATGGTGAGGCCTATTAGTCACACGCTGCTGGGCAAAGACCTTCGATTCATTCTGGTTACGTGTACGGTGATGAATGGTTTAAGACTTCCATACCTTTAAGGTGGTCCCTCTCCTGGAGCATTTTTTTGTAATGTAATGTTTCAGATTCGATTTAGAGCATTACATTTCAGAACTGCCTGCCTGACATGACGAACGTTCGTCTGTACATTTCTGATTCAATTTTGAGCATTACATTACAATACTGCCTTACAGAACTTCAGGGAAGTTGTATCAAGATATTACACATTGTATCATCAAGTTGCGCACTGTAATATTTGTTTATTTATGATATTTACTATCATAGTATTATTTTATGTAAGTTTATTTTTATTTAGTATATTTTTGCTAGAAATATTTTTTTTTGACTTGTCATAATAGGTCTATATGAATAAAGATGTTTTTTACATTTACTTTTTACTTGTAATGCTCGGTGCTTTTTCTTCACAATGGTAATGTTTGAATTTGTAACATTACAGTTTGCGCACTGTAATTCTCGGTTCTCCTCTCTTACTGATGTAATGCTCGACTGTGTAACGTTATCACAGGAAAATGCTCCAGGTGTGGGAGCACTTTTGAGATTTGAAAGCTTGCAATGTTCTGGTTTCGAATCTAGTATCGTCGCATTTGTAAACTTGCCTAAAACTTAGTGCTTATTCTTACTTCCTACTGTATCGAAGTCAGTAACAGGCTGGTTATAGCGTGGGAAACCTTGCGGGTATTAGGCAGAACCTATATATATTCATTTATTCTCAGCCTTGTCTTTTAAGTTTTCATATTCTTTTCTTTTTGGACAATACTTATTCATCTACGAATATTCCTATCTGAACCACATCACATATCGAAATACTGATCATAGTCCTCCCATAGTCCTCCCATAGTTTACTGGCCTGTTGGCGCAATGGCAGCGATCCTGCCTTTAGCGCCGGAGGTCGTGGGTTCGATCCCCACCCATGACAAACATTTGTGTGACGAACATTTGTATTTGTTGTGTGTCTGGGTGTTATTATCTATTTAAGTATGTATTCAGAAATATTTAAGTATGTTTATCAGTCTCTGACGCCCATATTACAAACTCTGCTTAGTTTGGCGTCAGATGATCTTGGTGTGAATTGTCACAGATATTTATTTATTATTTATTTATTTATAGCTGCTCGATGAGTAACCATGAGCTTCTCATGACGTTTACCTGATGTCTTTATTCAGGCTTCATCATCACGGTTGCCAAACCCGAACACAATCCGAAAAAACACTGCATTACACCAGTCAAGTCTTAAAATTATGAATGATTAAAATTCGAGATTTACAACTTCCAAATTCTAATGCACTCTGTATTAAATTGAGGTGAGATGAGCACTTCTTGTCCAACAGTCTCATCTCTAAGTAAAACATTGAATGGCAGAGTAAAATGTAAGTTACGCAATCACTATTGCGCGCAAATACGTAAATTGCTCGGTAATAGCTGCTTTAGTAAGATGACTCTGTAATAGTCTCGACTTGTGTGTTGTAATCTATTTTGTAATTAGTGACCTTAAAATTAATACTGTGTTCTGGACTACCGAGTAACTTATTTTAGCAACTGTTAACAGGTTTTTATAGGGTAATGCATCTTTTTTATTTCATTTATTTACAAAAGAAAATGTATTTAAGTATGTTTATCCGTTGTCTAGTATCCCATAACACAAGCTTTAATTAGCTTACTTTGGGGCTAGATGGCGCTGTGTGGAATAATGTCCAGAGATATTTATTATTATTATTATTATATTATTATTTGTGAAGCCATGAAGCCGCCACTTTTGAAAAGAAGCTATGAAACAACTATAGTATTATATAGGGCTAAGGTTAGTAATGGTAGAAAATTTAATTAAAAGAATGACAAGCTACCTACAAATATGTACGAGTATTTTTACGCTATGCTCTGGAACTCGGGCAACGAAATTCTCGCGCGTTGATGTTTTTATTATGAGCCTACTTGTATAGAGCCGCGAGGTGAATGTGCTAGCATGTACTTGCAATTTAAATATCAAACAAACTGAGAAGCGTCATCGTTTGACACAACAGAAGTTTACTAGTGTAACAAGTACACCAAACATTAAATACCAAATAAAAAAGGAAAAAATATCAACTTAACATTTAATTGCACGATTGCAACACGGGGGAACGGGGCGCTATGGTGTGTCGTGTTGGAAATGGTAGAAAAAGGACATGCCTAGTATTGAATCGTCTAAAAACTACGACGCTAATCTTCAGTGCGATGCTGTGGCCCCTTGCACCTTGGCTTGACTGGCCATTCGGTGCAAGGTTGCGATCCTCAAACATTCGTTTGATGAACATTCGTGTGTGTTATGTGTCTGGGTGTATTTTGTATTTACATATATTTAAATAAGAGAAGAAGATCAGTCTGTAGCACCCATAGTTCTAGCTCTACTTGGTTTGGGGTCAAATGTTCTTGGTGTAAATTGTCGCAGTATTTATTTTACGTATGCGGAGTGCCTAAAATATCATTATAATTTTGTCACTGAATAAGTACAATCTAAGTGAGCTGTCTTAAGCGCATTGCGTAAGCTTCTGGAGCTCGCGCATCGCGGAAGACGTTCACCATGTTGTCACATGCGCGTCGCGACGCAAAAATTACATTCTAAAAGTGATTTTCAACTTTGTTATATGAATAACAATGAATATTTAGAGTTCTATTTACAACACCCATGAGCGTGGTACTAGGGATTATTACTGATATTTAAAATAAATAAATATCTCTGACAGCTTTCCCCAATTCATTAATCGAATGTTTCCTTATTTACATATTTACTGAGGAAAATGGAGAAAACTGTCCATTAGTTCAGTTCACAGACGAGTACAACTAAGACGCGAACATTGCGCAATTGTATAAATTAAATGTAGCATTATATTTGATTTCCTGCTTTCCGGCAACTAAAGCAGTATCAGATGTGTTGCAGGAGATTATGTCATTTTGTAACACATAATAATTGGATCGGAAAAGCAATCTACTTTTTTTGAAATTTTAATTTAATTTCTGTTAATGGTGTACTAGTTGAGATTTATTTAACTGGCAAATTACTTTTTAAGTAAATTTTTATTTTTAGCATTTTAACTGTGCACTATTTTTTAAAAAAACAAGCACTGTCTTCTGTTTTGTCTACAGGTTGACCTCCTTGAAGTAGGTTCACTGATTTATAGAAAATTTCGGCCTGATCCTAGGATTCGAACCCGATCGAACCCGCGCTCTCCACAATCCGGGTGGCTGTTCTTTAAATTAAGCTACCGAGGCCATTAACAGGTTTGGCAAATTCGTCTGGTGTACTTTATGTTGAATGTTATGAGGCCTAAAGAAATATTTTTGCAAATATTTGATTTTCGATTAAAATTAAACTAGCACGGAATTTTTATTTTTAGAATACACATTATAACAATGCACTTTTTACATCTGAACATAGAAACTAGAACATTGCTAGTTTCTATGTTTAAATTACTTTTTTATTATAACGAAACAGTTTGATGTAGGTTGGTACTCAAACAGTTATTTTGTGGTAAACTTTACTATTCTGATTATTCCTATGATTTATAAATCAGTGGACCTTCTTACCTTGTAGGTAAAACAGAAGACGCGCTTGTTTTTTGCTATATTTTGCAATCCGCACATGCCTAGGCTGCAGTTACGACGATGCATTGCATCCACGTCTTACATCCTTTCCAACTAAAAAGGCATTTGTTTCTAACAACAGTCGGTAAGTACAGTGAGTTACATGTTAAATATTTTTTTATGAATCAGAACATTGTTTTAGTTAACAGAACTTTACAATCTCGACGTAGGAAGTGAGCGTACAAACTTTAAATCTTATGTTTTTGAATAAATTTTCTAGATACCGTTTTGGTCAACAGCAGAATTAGTTGATAAAAACCTTCTTATTGATTAATGTTTAGAACTACATATAATAGTTAACTATCTAATTATTGCCATTATAAAAATACAAAATGACATTTAAGTTATACGTAATTGAACACTCTTAATGCTTTTCTTTTAATTTTCAGTGTTTAATTACTATGTCTTAGTCTTTTTTATTCGCAAAAGTCGTTTTTACCAATATTGGTTCAACGAACAATGTCACAAAGAAATGTCACGATTCACGATAATGAGATGGCACAATACTTTGGCAAAATCTACTTATGATAAACAACATTTTCGAATACAGGGTATATTACTCACCTTTGATCTTTCAACTGTGCAAAGCATTCCTTGTTTTAAGACACTGGACAGTCAGTTTTGAATAACACGTTCATTTACCACTTATTTTTAGTTTACTGTACGTGACTAGATGTAAAAAGCACAAAAGGTGCAATATCTCACCATCGCGCTGCAATCACCGGCAGAAGCCGCGCGTAATGACACAGCTCGCTGCGCCTGCGCCGGTACAGGATAAGTGCAGACCTAGCAAGAATCTTTACGTGAATTTTATTTTGCTTACGTTAGGGCACTCTCTTACTAAAACATTTCCTATAAGCCTTAACAGTTCTAATTCGAGCTTTGCATCAGTGAGTATGAAGATCTGAGTATGTCAATGTGACCTTGTACTGTGACATTACAGGCAACTGCTCGTCTTCAGCCTTTGAGGTGGCGTTGTAAAAAAGCGCTTAAAATAAAATCTTGAATTGTTACATTATAGGCGAATGGTCTCGGTAAGGAAGACTCTTTATATAGTCATTTCTCTACTACCAAAGTCTACATTTTTAAAACTCATATTAGCAGCGTTATTGTCTAGTAGAATATTCGTACTAATTCTTTAAAATTAGTAAATTTTGAAACATCTCGTATTATCATTCAAAATGCATGATTAAGCCGAAATAGTTTTTTCCAACACATTTTTACGCATTCTCTTGATCACTAAGTAGCTGTCCGTCAGCGGCTGCGCCCGCGCAGATTGTCTTTCCCGCCAAGATATAGACTAAATTAATAAAAAATATAGCCTCTAACTTATATGTCACTCCCTGATAATGTAGCATTAAATTGGTAAAGGATTTTTAAAACCAATCAAATCAAAAACAAAAAACAAACAAACAAATACATCTTTCCTATTTATAATATCATTAGTATAGACTACGATATTTCGATATCTGCTGCCACTTTATCGTCTGTATATCTCTCCCATAGTTATTAATTCGAGTGTTTTGTTTTTATATTTTTGTACCCTTTACTTTAAGTGAATTACGAGTATGTTTGTATCTTATGTATGGGTCAATAAAAGATCTAGTGTATAGTGCAATGGTAGAGGCCGTTTCTAGTGGACATGCGCCCGCGCCGCTTTCGTTTTCACGCAGCGAGAGTGAACTCGAAGTGCACGTACCTGTATACGTAGGTCACACGACCCATGGTATATCATTCTTAATTTTGTTACTTCATGATATGGAAACTACTTAATTAAGAGTATTCGTAGCAGTATGGTTGATTGTCTTTTATTTAATATTGTCTGTCAACATGACCTCACTCTACTTCAAGGAAAATGGTCGTGAGGTCCATATATGAGGCTGACAAGTCATGCAAACGAATCACTGGGCTGGCCATCCGACCTGTAGAAATGCCTTTTCACGCCCCGCTTGAAGACCGGGCTATAAGAGGCAGGAAACATATGCACTGGAAGAGTATCGTCTAACCTCAACTTTGGTAGCTCTATTGAGTCAAAAGCAAAAACCGCTGCCAACAAACTTGGTATCCTCCATAAGGTTCCGCGATACTTCACACCGGAACAGCTGCTCCACTTGTACTAAGCATAAATGCGGTCGTGTATGGAGTACTGCTACCACTTGTGGGATGGCTCTGCCAAGAACCAGTTGGATGCAATGAAGTCTGTGTACCGAAGGGCTAGGAGACTCATAGGCGAAGATGCGCTTGTTGGAACGAAATTTCAGAGTTTGGTGCATCGGCGTAAAGTCGCCTGTTTTTTATAAAGTGTATTTTGGAGAGTGTGCGCAGGAACTACACAACCTGATACCACCCTCTACTTTCTGCCACCGGACCACTAGACGCCGAGAGGGCTTCTACCCCCATGTGGTTGACTTCCCAACAATCTGCACCCAACGGTTTGCTGCGTCTTTTTTGGTCGCACCGCTAGGGATTGGAACGCTCTCCCTGCGTCTGTTATTCCGGATACTTACAACCTTAGCATCTACGAGGCAAGATTGAATAGGCATTTTCTGGGTAAGCGTGTACCACCATCGGCCTCGTCATCGCTTACCACCAGGCGAGACTGAGGCCAAACGCAAACCCATTTTAAATAAAAAAAAGCATTCCGGGTCTGGAGGATACGACAAAGGTCCGAACCTTTTAGTGCGAGCCAACCAAAGGTGGATTACTACGTAGTCCAGCATGCGTGATGCGGGAGGGGGACGGAGGATGAAGGGATAACCTGGAAAAACACTATTTTCTGCCCTATCCACGGCCATTAGTTTTTCACGCGATGTCCGCGCTCTGCTCTCTGCCACAACATCTATCCGCTGGGCCTCGAGCTTTGAATGGGTTAAGACTTAATTTCTTCTACGTATTTACCCATTTATGATTCGACCTCGTATAGAAACATCGACCGTAAACTTTTTAATGCAAATACTAATAATGCTTTGTTTGGTTTCAGGTAAGTCTTCTAAAGTTTTATCATTTAGTGGTGTGAGTAGCTTTTTTTTGTCAAACAATGTTTAGATCCTTTTTGAATCTTGGATTTGACATAACCGTTGTTTTTTAAATTTAAAATACATCTTTTGTCCCATAACACAAGCTTTAATTAGCTTACTTTGGGGCTAGATGGCGCTGTGTGGAATAATGTCCAGGGATATTTATTATTATTATTATTTATAGTTCCTAGCAATCACTAAGATTATATATACTTAATTTAGGTCCATACATTAGGAATGTAGTATTTAACTATCACCGGCTTCGGCTGCTAACAACGTGAAGTTATGGATGAAGCAATAGCCATTAACTAGGCCGATAAGTTGGCGCTCTTGCGACGCAGATAAAACTGCGCACGCGAGCGGTGAGTGTGAGAACTGAGCTCTTAGTGAGGAGACGCGAAATTTAACACATAGTGAATTTTATTTGGCGTCAGTATATGCATCAGTCAATGTAAAGAATACATCATCCAAAGTGCTTAAAAAGCTAATGAAAATGCAAACGTTCGTACGATATAACTAAATAATTATACTTTAACTTTGACTTCGTCGAAATTAAATGTTGCCATTTTTGGGTTAGAGTAGTTAGCTAAAGTATGTTTTCTGCGGTTAGGGGAGTAGAATACTGCCGAGGTATCCCTGCTTGTCGTAAGAGGCGACTAAAAGGGCCCTCGGGGTCGCGAAGCTAGGCGGCCTTGTGCGCCAAAGGGTCCTGCGAGGAGTCTCTGACTTGTTGGGGATCCCGGATCCCTTCCATTCTGCGTCGAAGATGACCACCGTCAGGTATTAGTGGGTAGGGATCTCTGTTTTGCCAGGAGTTCCGAGTCCCACATATCCCAGGTGTCCCGAACTCAGGGCCTTGAGAATGCCTAAATGCATTTCCTGACGCAAGTTGGCTAAAGCATATTACACTACAATCAAGATTTTGCGGATTCTGAAACAAAAGTGGCTTTTTGTTTGTCTTCAAAAATAAAACCATGAGAGTGTGTAATACTCATAGTAAGTTTTTTTTTAATTTAACCAAAAACTACTGAACGGATTTAAAAAAGTAAAAGAGCTACTCTTTCATCCGAGTTAACTATATCCTGTGGTTCACGCGGACGAAATCAGAAACCACGATAGTTCCTTCATTTTGTTATAAGTTTCTTGACCACAAGTTTTTTTTATTTTTTATTTCATTAATTTTGTTTTTGCACTGCCGTAAATTATCTGTTTGGCCGCGAGGTTGACTGGTAGAGAATGCCGTCTGGCATTAAGTCCGCCATTTGTACATTTTTCGTTTGTGCAATAAAGATGAAATAAATAAATAAATAGTAGGCAAATCAGTGCCTGGCCTAAGGCACAGATGATTATATGGAACCAGTTTGATGTTTTTACTGAAATAGAGAAAAGGCGTAAATAAGAGTTCTGTATCGTAGTGAATCCATCATCAGCTAAACTCTAATTAGCCCTGAATTTATGGAAACCATCCGATTTCGTTTAAAATTGACTATTGACACAACATGGACTATAGCGTGATGCCTATTTGTACAGTTGTTTATTTGCGTTCAAAGTCTTTATTGCACGATGTTGTTACAAAGATGTTAATAAAATATATTTGGACAGAAACATGGCTCTCAATGGCACATCAATTACTTATATTATATTTATAATGATTAAATGATTAGTTATACTCCATTCATTAAAGCATTAGACAGAAGTAAAAAAGGTTCTTTTTAGGGTACACTTTGTGGTAAAAGTACAATAAACATCATTGCTTTTAGGATTTATGCCGAATTTATTAAAATCCACATAAATAGCAGCTGTCACACTTAATTGTTCTCATTTAGTAAAAGAACTTCAAAATTTATGAGGCTTTTGCTTTAAAGAATTATTTTGTCGTGCATCAAACTATATTGTCGATGTAAAAACCTAAAACAGGCAGGGGTTTTCATTTTTACTGTCACTATAACTCTACCAAATCTAAAATGTTACATAATCCCTTCATACGTTGTGGCGGAAGGGGTTTTCAATTTTGCCAGGTTATACTCAGTTATCGTCATGGCAACGTCAAATGCAAATTGTCATTCATTTTAGCCCCCCTGCTTCTTATTTCTAATGTTATAATGAATGAAGTATAAATATTATTATGATCGATATAATACATATTTGTATTTATTTATATGAGTACATAGGCGACACGTTGACCTTTCTTCTATTTTCAGTATGAATTGAGATACCGAGAGTTGCCACTTTAAATTCAGGTTATCGTTCGCATAAAAAAATGTATTGGGATTTGACATGACATGACATGACAATGTCAAATACCAATCAAACCTGACAACTCGTGGTAGATGTACAGACCTTACCGGCAAGATCAGTTAACAAGGCAGGACTACATAATGACGCAGTACCCGAGAATTTCCTTGCGCTCACCGATCTATATAACCTGTAGCAGTCTTAACAAGGTCTTAGTTATCGTACTGCTATCTATGGTACAATGTAGTGGGAACGCAGCGATAATACCTGGAGAATGTTACCACGGCTGACTCCAGCCAACCTAGTGTCAGGTGTAATGTGCATCGGGAACTGTTGCTGAGTTGGAGCAGACTTTGTATAGGGCTGATGATTGCTATTGAATCCGATCTTGTCATTGTATTTTATAGCAAGTTTTCATTGCAATTAGTTTGGAAAATTTTATGGGTACAAGTTGATTATGTTTTGTGACTAATGAAACTTAACGTTATCGCTAACATCATACTTAGTAAAGGAATGAAATATGCTTTCATGATTTTTTTATTCATAAGTGGCTTATAGGCAAAGGCTTCATAAACTTATTAGCTCGCGTAACCTTTGTTCTGTTAAGCGGTTATATTTTTCATGTATTCCTAATTAAATATGTTTGAATTGTGTTGGATCATAATAATAATTATTATTTTTTTATTTATTTTTTAATATGTACAATTATTTTAGTTAGGTACTTATATATTTTATATTTATAATAATATATGTCTATTTGTAAGTAAGCTGGTCTATTTAATTTATAGAAATTTTGATCTTTAAAAATATGTACACAGTTTTGTCTATCCATCACTGTTTGTTGTATGCTTTTCCTTGCATCATGGTCTGCTGGAAGAAATCTCTCTTTAGAGATAAGCTCACCTGTACTTTAGCTATCCTGTACGGTGTACATATTGTATCGACCTACTTTTCGCCTTACTCATGTATCAGCATTTTCATAATTGTATTCCAATTTATTAGAGTCAGTGCAGTTTTAGCATTCACAGCAATCACGCGCCTATCATCCAGTACTAAACGCAATCACTAGCATAATTATCATATTTGTACCTAATTTACTTAAAACATTAAATTCTCAATACTTCAATCTCCGGACTTTTACTCGTATATCAGAACATTATCAAGGTGTACGGCCTACACCGTACATCTTTTTTGGTCCTTCGAGCAGCAAAATCTGCGGGACCTCGCGTGTGTTAGACAAGTGAGGAACTGCAGTGAATCAGTGACTAGTGAAATCAGTTATCAGTGGTGAATATCACAAGCAAGTAGCAGCAAACGGGAGAGTTTTAGCAAGAAAGCAGTCGCGAGCAAGGAGTTCGCATATCAGCAATCAACGAGCACGGCGGTCGCACAGCAAGCATTGCGACCTAACCGACCGACACAGCAGCCAAAAAATCAGCAGCAAATAAGGCAGACATACAGCAATCAACAGTGATTCAGGCGTGACACAGCAAGTATCGACGATCCAGGGGGATCCTCAGTATTCAGCAGCAGCCGTCTGGAACACTCAGCAATCAGCAGCGAGTAAGAGCACCACTAGCAAACAAGTAAGATCATTCCGATTTTTTACTCTTAATATTGTTGACAAACTTTAGCAGCAATGGAGATTGAAGAGTTATATCTTGCACAGATAGAAATAGCAGAAGCAGTTAAAAAGTTATTCATAAATTTCAAAAAAGATAGCAAAGACCGAAAGACAGCTGATTATTTTAAGAGGCGCTTAGAAAATTTAGAAGCGTATTGGGTAGAATACCAGCATAATCATGACCGGTTATGTACGGAAGCCAGCAGAACTCATACTTATTTTGTTAATAATGAATTTGATCAAGTGGCCGACAATTATAAGAGCACTAAAACTTTATTTATGCAGCAGTATCAAATGTTGATTACAATGACTACCACCTCAGGAACATCTGAGGTAGAGCAAAACTTACAAAAAGAGGTCCGAGAGTTGTCAAACGATGGAAAACCATTTGTATCAGGTCCTACCGGGCTTTCAGCAAGTAATCAAGCAGTAGGTGGGTCAGGAGAATCAGCTAGTAAAGAAAAACATTTCAAAAACCAAGGGTCACCGAGCAAACTTGATGAGATGATTCGAAAGCAAACTGCAAACTTTAGAGCGTTTATTAGAACAGTGGCCAGCATTGACATTGAAACCCTCTCAAACAGTTGGGAGTTCGATGACGCCTTGAGAACATTGCAGCAAAGATGGTCAGCTATTGATAGTTTACATTTGGATATAGATTGCCAGCTAAATGGAGAAGATGAAAGTTACGAGAGAATTTACAGCAAACATGAGCAAAAGTACATCGAATTAAAGAAAGCAATTAACACAAAACTTTTTTCTGTTTCTCATAGACAGAAATCAACACCGATGTTAGATATTCCGACATTTAACGGATACTACAACCAATGGGTTTCCTTTAAGGATTTGTTCCAAGAAGCAATTCATAATAATCCCTCGTTGTCCAGCGCACAGAAGATGCAGTTTCTTAAAAGTAAAATTAAAGGCGAAGCAGAAAGACTAATACAACATTTACAGATCAGCACAGAAAATTATCCCATTTGTTGGGAAATTCTTAATCATCGCTACAATAACAAAAAGCTTTTATTTACTTCATACATTAGCATACTGCTCGGCCTCCCGAGTATTCAGCAGCAATCATTCGGTCTTATAAAGAAGATGCATGACGTCACATTAGAGTGCCTTCATTCCATAAAAAACTTAGGTGTTAATATCAGTTCATGGGACCCGATATTGGTTCACATATTATCGCAAAAGCTAGATTCGGAGACATACAACGATTACATCGAATACATAAAAAATCCTAGAGAACTTCCAATCCTGCAAGAGTTTCTCGATTACCTTGAATCAAAATTTACATCATTAGAAGTCGCAAGAAGAAAACAAGATATCAAGACTCCCTCCATGCAATACAGACAGCAGTCAATTTCGAATAACGCCCGAAAACCATATTATTCGCTGAATAATTCTTACAATAAATTCCAAAAACCTTATAGTTCTCAATTATCGAATAGCGCATGCCCAATTTGTAAAAATAACCATGGATTATATCATTGCGGGAAGTTTCTAGAAATGTCTAACGAAATGAAATTGAAAACCATTCGCAATTTACATTTTTGTTTAAATTGTTTGTTCGATCACAAGGGCAATAAATGCATATCAGCAAAGAAGTGCCGCATATGCGGCGAAGGCCATAATTCGTTGTTACACGATGCCTTCGCGAAAATGAAACCAAGTACGTCCGGTCAGAACGCGGCGTATGCAAAAACCTCATTAGGACAATTGCAACATGTGAATACTACGTCACATGTGTCCCAAGACAACACCTCCGAAATTTTACTAGCAACAGCCAAGGTCAATGTCTTATCAGCAGATGGATCCTATCAAACCATGCGCGCTCTTGTCGATCAAGGGTCGCAAATATCATTAATCACGGAACATGCAGCTCAAAAACTCGGATTAAAGCGTCAAAAGTGTAGTGGAGTTATATTTGGAGTGGGCCTAAAAGAAAACAACTGTAAGGGGTTGCTACAAATCACATGTTCATCTCTTTTCAGCGAGTATTCATTTAACGTTGAGGTTTTGATCATGAATAGTTTAATAAAACAACTACCAAGCAAATCATTCGAAAAACCGTATTGGCCACATATTGAAAATATTAATCTAGCAGATCCGGAATTTAACATTAGCAATCCTGTTGATTTATTACTTGGTGCTGACGTGTACTCAACCATAATAATGAGCGGCATCATCAAGGGGGACAAACCAACACAGCCCCTAGCACAGCAAACCCATTTAGGGTGGTTACTTTGCGGTAACGTAAAAACCTATCACTGTAACGTAGTACTAAATAACTGGGAGGATATCAAGCAGTTTTGGGAAGTTGAAGATATTACGACATCATCTACCTTATCAAGCCAAGGACAAGAGTGTATCAGCTATTATAAGGATACAACAAAAAGACTATCAGATGGCCGCTACGAGGTCAAGTTGCCTCTTAAGAGCGACATAGATGAAAAGTTGGGATTATCAAAGCAAATAGCCCGAGCTCAGTTTCTGAACTTAGAAAAGAAATTTAGGAGAGACCCAGATTTATCGAGAGAATATAAACAGTTTTTCGCCGAATACGAGCAACTACATCATATGAAACTAACTAGCAGTAACTTAATATCCGATTGTTATTTACCTCATCACTGCGTGAAACGAGAGAGCAGCACGACAACTAAATATAGAGCAGTTTTTAACGCGTCATCAAAGACGTCATCAGGGTTAAGTTTGAACGACTTAATGCATACCGGTCCCAACTTACAACAAGATCTACAGTTACTTATTTTAAGATTTCGCCAGTATCCTTACGGATTTACAGCTGATATTGAGAAAATGTATCGGCAAATCAATGTAGCAGATGAACATCAAAAATACCAAAAAATACTGTGGAGAAAAAATGAAGACCAGCCGATCGAGACATTTCAACTTACTACTGTCACCTATGGGACCACAGCAGCCCCTTTCTTAGCGATGATGACGTTACGCCAACTTGCTACGGATGAACGTGACGCATTCCCCGATGCATGCCAGGTGGTGCAAGAGTCATTTTTTATGGATGACCTCGTTCACGGCTCATTTTCAATACATGAAAGCAAAATTTTGATAGAGAACCTAAAGTTACTATTACAATCAGGCGGCTTTAATTTAAGAAAATGGCTGTCAAACAATCACGAAGTTCTAGAAAATATTGTAAGCAATAATGACAAGCAAGAAGTGTATAATTTCAGGTCGGAGAATAAAACCAAAATTTTAGGATTATTTTGGGATGCAACGAACGACAAATTCCTGTTTGATTGTAATGTAAATCAATCGCTCAGCAAACCAACTAAGAGGCAACTATTATCAGAGATATCCAAAATTTTCGACCCTCTAGGATGGTTAACCCCCGTGACAACAAAATTAAAAATAATGTTTCAAAAAGTATACGACTCTAATTTACAGTGGGATGACTTTATACCGGTTCAGATAGCCAATGAGTGGGACAAGTTACGAGCCGATATCAAAAACATTGAAAAGTATGAGGTACCGCGTTGGATCGGATGTCACAAGGGTGACGTCATACAACTACACGGGTTTTGTGACGCTTCGTTACAAGCCTACGCTTGTGTGATTTTTGCGAGAGTAGAAAAATGCAAACAGGTGATTATAGTCGCAGCAAAGTCAAAACTTGCACCACACGCAAAAAAGTTAACTGTTCCGCAGTTAGAACTATGTGCAGCCGATTTACTAAGTAAATTAATGAGTAAAGTACAACAAAGCCTAAACCAACACGAATTAGAAACCTATGGTTGGAGCGATTCACAAGTTGTTCTAGCGTGGATACAAAATGAAAACAATAAGTGGAAGCAATTTGTAATAAATAGATTAAAAAATATTATAAAAATCATGCCCGCCAGTTGTTGGCAATATGTAAAGTCTGCAGAAAATCCAGCTGACGCAGCAAGCCGAGGCCTCTTTCCGTCACAGCTGAAACAAAATAACTTATGGCTGAAAGGCCCTATGTGGTTATCTAACTACAAGGCCGGAGAAAACAACACACCAAATCTGTTTACTACGGACGAAGAGATTAAGAAATGTAAACAAACCAACGTAGTTATCAAATCAGAAATAAATCAATCAGCAATTAAACAATTACTCACCAAGCACAATTCATTATCTACAGTTATTCGAATAGTAGCATGGATGATGCGTTTTATTAACAAATGCAAAGTAAAGCAATCATATTTAACACTACAAGAATTAAAGCAAGCATTGATAATAATTGTAAAGCAAACCCAATGTGAAGAATTTATGGAAATGAGCGAATTAAAAGCAAATAAAAGCGTATCAGCAAAAAGCAAATTAGCTAGATTAAAACCTTACCTAGATGAATTCGGGATCCTGCGAGTCGGGGGAAGGTTAGAAAATGCGCAAATACATCCTGATATGAAGCATCCGATGATAATACCCGGCGATAGTCGCCTCTCCGAACTTATCATAGATCACGGTCATAAACTTACCTTCCACGGAGGGGCACGATTGACCAATGCTTTTATCAGAGATAAATACTGGATCGTGGGTGGCAACAGGCTAGTAAAAAAGCAGTTACGATTGTGCATCACCTGCAGGAAGAACGATCCCAGCAGACATTATCAAATTATGGGTGATCTACCTACAGCAAGAAGTAACCCCTCACGCCCTTTTTCCCACACTGGGGTGGATTACACGGGCCATGTTTATATCAAAGCAAATAAAGGTCGCGGAATAAAAACAACAAAAGGCTACGTAGCAGTTTTCGTCTGCATGGCAACCAAAGCCGTGCATTTAGAGCTCGTGTCTGATTTAACATCTTCAGCATTCCTAGCTGCCCTACGTCGAATGGCTGCTAGGAGAGGGACTCCAAATCATCTATACAGTGATCAGGGTACCTGTTTCATCAAGGGCAATCGAATGTTACAGGAAGAATACGGCGATTTATCAGAGAACAATGTCGAGTTCATGAAGGAAATTACCGAGATGAACATAACCTGGCATTTTAATGCCCCTTCATGGCCTTCGGCAGGTGGATTATGGGAGGCTGCCGTTAAAAGCCTAAAATTCCACCTAAAGCGAGTTATTGGTGATCAGAGATTAACTTTTGAAGAATACAGTACTTTATTGGCCCAACTAGAAGCATGCCTGAACTCAAGGCCATTGTGTCCACTATCGGAAGACCCTGAAGACCTTAATTTTCTAACACCATCTCACTTTTTGACCAATGGCCCCACATTGACACTTTTAGAAACTGAACACGATTTACGTACCAGGTGGCACTTAGCACAAAAAGTCTTAAATGATATTTGGAAGAGATGGCAGGCCGAGTTCCTAACCCAACTAACAGCACGCAGTAAATGGACGCAACCTCAAGGAAATTTCAAAATTGACGACGTAGTTATCATACATGATGCACATCTACCACCGGGAAAGTGGGCGTTAGGCCGAATCGTGGAGCTACACCCGGGGGCGGATGGTTACATCAGGGTTGTGACCTTAAAAACGAAAAATGGACTCATGAAAAGGCCAATCGTTAAACTATCATTATTACCTACTCATCAAGACGAAGTCAAGAAACTTCCGCTCAGTCAGCAAGAATCTAATAAAAACAACAAGAGCGCTACAAACGAGAAAGAAAAGCGAACTAAGCAATCAAGAAAGGGACATTGTCTAGCTACAACGATGATGTCTCTATTATTATTTTTTATGACGTTTATTTCCACAGTGGAGTGTAAATACAACGTTACTTCATTGACAGAGAGCAGAAGCCTCTATTTTGACAAATTAACAAATATGTATCTAATAAGAGACGACTGGAAACTGATTGTGTATTACGATATGGACCCTTATTGGGAAGGCACTCAAGCATTCAGTAAATATTTGAAACATCTCGAAAACGTATGTTTACAGATAAGAAAGGAATCACATTGCGACGCGGTAATATCACAACTACGTCACGGTGACGCAGAGCTCGCGTACTATAATCATATGTTGCTGCATCAGCACTTTGGAACACGCTCACGGCGAAGGCGTGGTCTTATCAACGGTGTAGGCAACATAGCAAGCTCCTTATTTGGAGTCTTAGATGATAGCTTTGCAGAAAAATACGAAAAAGACATTGGACTAATTAAAACAAATCAAAAACATTTAGCTGCGTTGTGGAAAAATCAGACATCAATTGTGGAAGCAGAATTTAATTTACTCAAAAGAACTGAAAATATAATGAACAAACAACACAAGTTAGCAAATCAAAAAATGTTGGACTTAGAAAACAAGATAAACACTTTAAAAATCACTACTCAAAATATGTCCAGCATAAATGATTTTACAATGACCGCAATGATAACAAATAATTTGCTTACGCATCTGAAAAGTATGCAAGATAACATTTTAGACACAGTGACCGATATTTATAATGGAAAAGTTAATCTACATTTGCTAACGCCCGATCAGCTGAGCAACTAATTGAATATCATATCAAGTAAACTATCAAATGATCTATCCTTACCTGTAGATACAGCGGACTTAACAAAAATTTACAAATTACTGAAAATACGGACTAAGATATTAAAACAACACATAATATTTGAAATCAAAATACCACTTATATGTAGAGACTTATATGATATATTGAAAATAATTCCTATACCTAAACAAATGAACGACAAAATGACCTACATTAAACCTGTAACTGAATACGCTGCAATAAACATAAGACGGGACGCCTTGCTGTCTCTCACTGAAAATGACTTGAATTCCTGCTTGCATTTAGATATTGAAATTAGTCTGTGCTATCTTAAAAGACCAATTTATCATATCAAGGATGATGAAAGTTTATGTGAAACAAATAGTAATTCCAACAGCTGTCAAATCACCACGACGTTATGTCTAAACAGATGGGAAGAACTGAACAAAATAAATAACTATTTCTATTTTTGCTGTGGAGAATGCTCACTCCAGTTGATATGCGACGATCAAGTGACAGTATTGCAATTAAAACTTGCCGGCTTACTGACAGTGAGTCATGGCTGTATTATTAAGTCTAAGGACTTTATTATCTATTCACATAGGCAAGATGTAAGTAGCATAAACGCTAAGCCAGGGATAGAGGCGATCGAAATAGCTCCGATCAATCATATAATTAGTCTGCCTATTGATAAAATAATTTATTCTTTGAATGTATCAGAAACACAAGAAAATAATCATAAAGTTCAAATGGCTGAAATACAAAATCAAATTGATACCATGAAACTAGCAGAGCCGATCAGTTCAGACTTATCGGATCATGACATTCACCATTATGTCCTTATTTACGTGGTGATAGCAATAATGGGAGCATGCGGAGCAGTGTTGGTGTGGCGGCGCTACAGGAGGCGCCGGGAAGCCGCCGCGCATCCGCAGCAGGCGACCGGCAAAGAGTGTTGTGTTTGTGAATCAGTGTCGTATAATAAAAATGGGCAATCTAGTATCAAATCTAAGTGTAGTGAAGTGAAACCCAATAAATTAAGAAAAGACAAAGGCACGTCGCCAGTGCTTAGATCAGTACTCACTATCTCTGACGAAAGCACATAGACTTAGTTAAACGCTAGAACCATCATCGAATTATTTTAAGAAAAATAAATGCCCATCATCTTGTTATTAGATTAAGCCATCCTACTCAAATAACTTCTCTTTTAATGTTCATTACCTATTATCACCATCATTCATCACCTAGCATCTTTCTCCCCCGGGAGCATGTACGGTGTACATATTGTATCGACCTACTTTTCGCCTTACTCATGTATCAGCATTTTCATAATTGTATTCCAATTTATTAGAGTCAGTGCAGTTTTAGCATTCACAGCAATCACGCGCCTATCATCCAGTACTAAACGCATTCACTAGCATAATTATCATATTTGTACCTAATTTACTTAAAACATTAAATTCTCAATACTTCAATCTCCGGACTTTTACTCGTATATCAGAACATTATCAAGGTGTACGGCCTACACCGTACACCTTGATAATGTTATTTATAATGTTATTTTTCTATGTAAAAAACTGTAATTTGTGTACAAACTTATAAATAAATAAATGAGAGCGTCGTGGCCTAGTAGTTCAGCAACCGAACTCAGATCGTGGATCGTGTGGTCCCGAGTTCAAATCTGGCCAATACCAAAATCTTTGTGTTCATTGTTGAACATCCGACTTATTCTCCGGTGATGGAAAACATCGATAAAAACCAAATCAACCCGGATAACGGCGGGAGGCTCACCACCTACCACGTTGGGTTCTATAACCATTTATGAAAAGTGGGCTTCTGAGTGTTTCGTTCACCATGGCGACACAGTCACTTGCCTCTGACTACCCCGTTTGGGATAAAGTCGTGATGGTATGTTATGTTATGTTTCTTAATTCGAATAGATATCAGTTTATTTATTTTTAACACCCGTAGAAGGAACCTAGCTGTCATCTGAACTGAGACTGGCCTGTTGGCGCAATGGCAGCGATCCTGCCTTTAGCGCCGGAGGTCGTGGGTTCGATCCCCACCCATGACAAATATTTGTGTGACGAACATTTGTATTTGTTGTGTGACTGGGTGTTATTATCTATTTATGTATGTATTTAGAAATATTTAAGTATGTTTATCAATCTCTGACGCCCATATCACAAGCTCTGCTTAGTTTGGGGTCAGATGATCTTGGTGTGGATTGTCCCAGATATTTATTTATTTTATTTATCTTCGGTCGGTATTTATTTAAAAATGCGTGTCCAATCTCGAGAACTCTTCTGCCCAACGGCCATCAGTTTGCGCCATAAGCCTTGCCTGCTAGCATTTTAACTTGCTAATCTTTTAATCTACATGTGCCTTTAATTCTTCTGCGTATTTCCTCATTCACGATCGAATGACGAAAAAAAGTACCAAACTTAACATTATTGCAAATTATTAAAAAATTCATTTACTTGTGCACATTAACATCGGGGCTATGGTGACATTGATCAATTGTACAAACATGAGCAGATGTTTCGCAGTTTTAAATAGGTTATTTAAATATTAAAACGAATATTCACAAACACGTACCAACTGCGAGGTTCATATACAATGACATCAGCTCGTCAATATGCGAGGGTCACATAATAGATATGTGATTGCTTAAAAATCATTCTGTTTTCTGCTTGTGTGTTGAATGCAAAATAAAGCTAAACAAGTACTTTAAACTTAAGCACACAGATAAACTATATTAGGTTTAAAATTAGGCAAAGCCCATCATCATCACTGAAATCAATCATGTGTACTCGTAACTTATATGATAAAACACTACGATTCTGTTATGCAAATTGGTCACCAGGAGCCCGGTCTTGCAATTTCCCTGTTTAACCCAGGACATCTCGATTTGTAAAAGCTCTTTTAATACTCGGCAACCGAGGCGTTACAAAGATTACCATGCCATTCCAGCGAAGTATGAAACGAGTTCTGCATTGTTCAAAGTGTGACTTATCACTAAGTAAGCTTATTGTCGATTCTGTGAATGTGGTGCTACAAGTAATTTTAGTGTTTTCTCTTCCCCTTTTCTAGTTACTATATCAGCTGTGCAGTCACTTAAACTAACATTATAAAGAAGAAAGATTTGTATTTTTGTATGTTTATAACGAATACACTCACTGGACCGATTAAAAAAATGCTGCATTATTAGCGAGTAACTTAGGCTATATAGGAAAATTAATCCAGGCTGGCGATGCCGCTGACAGGAAAGGTAGTTGTTAATAAAAATCAATCAAATTCCTAATGTCCCACAGATCGCGGTGGTAAGTTAATGCTGCTACAAACAAAACGCATTTCGCCAGATCTGAGAGTGCATTCATTGCGCAATGCGGCTGCAGTGCGGCAAAAACCGCAGCGCGGACGTTGCGCCAGCTTGCGCCTGCGCCGGTTCAAGTTACATATATACGATAATGTTTCCATTTATATTAGGTACTATTTGCTGAATAATAACCGCAAATTAGTATTTGCTTTTACTACAAAATATAACACAAAATATAACACCAAATAAATATCAAATATTATTCATTATACAATACTTAAATGAACATAATTTAATCAATAATTCACAAAACCATTTGAGTGGTTTGTTCCTGCGTAAAAAATAAATATAAGTATCTCTGGTATGTATAATGCCATCAGATTAAGGTTGTCTTATGGGTATTAGAGAATAACACATGTAGATTAAACATTATTATCAATGAAACGATGGGACTATTGGACTCGCAACAGTTGTGATTTATATCATTTTCATAGTTACTATGAAAACAATTTATTTCTCGAGTAGTGTTAAGGCTGGAATAAAAGAATGAAGATAATAAATCAATGTCTAAGTAATAAAACCCAGTTACAAAACAAGATTTAATAATTAAAACAAACAAAAACATTCTGCTAATAATTGTATGTCCAGCTTACGATTGATCCTTGTCCCAAGGATAAGTAGGATTACTACTAATCAAGCCGATGAACCACTCACATTGTTGTTACAAAAATTCTAAATAAACCATCATAAAATGATTAGTTGAGAAAATGACAAATCTAAAAGTGCACCTAGAGCATTTACCCGTAATGCAACGTTACAGAGTCGAGCATTACATCGGTGAGAGAGGAGGACCGCGCATTACAGTGCGCAAACTGTAATGTTGCAAATTCGAGTATTACATCTGTGAGGGAGGAGAACCGCGCTAATGCACTGTAATCAGTGCGCAATTAGTTGTTACAATGTGTAATATTTTGATACAATTTCCCTGAAGTTTTGTAAGGTGAAATTGTAATGTAGGCTTAAAGACATTTATTCTCATAAAGGCGTACGCCACTTACATGAGAACATTAATACAAAAAATAATTATAATAACAAACATTCGTTGCCATACATCGCAGAACGATCAAACAGATATTCAACAGAATATTTTTTTTTTCCTTATATAAATTATTGGACTAGGTACCTACCTATGTATTAGTAACACTAAAAGCTTAACATACCATAACAATTTTTAAATATTAAACAAATTGCTGTTAATTCAATTGACTTCACGAATTTACCAACGAGCCACCTTTGTGAGAGACTGGTGTCCATACTAGGGTAATCCCTGTGTGACGGATCGCCAGGCTCCCACCCTCTCAATTTCGGTTACAAAATATAAAATATTAAAATCACTAGTTTAATGTAAATAGAAAACAAAACATGAAAAATTTAGAATAATGTAACTACCTAATAAAGATAAAGTGGCATGCATGCATGCATGCATGCGTGTGTCGTGTGTTTGCGTGTGTGCATGAGTGTTTGTGTGTGTGTGAGTGTGTGTATTTGCGTGTGGGTTTGTATGGATGTGTGGGGGAAATGTTACATTACAGGTAAATGCTCCAGGTGAGGGCCCACCTTAATGCAATAGCGCTCTGTTTTGATTACTTGCTTATGTAACGTACCAACAACGTATCATCATCCGTCAAATTATTGGCAGTCCAAAATTAAAGCCGTGTGACATTTAATTTGTCAGTTACACAACAAATTGTCGATCCGTGACAAGTTGTTGCAATGTGCGCTGGTCGTGTGAGCTGCGTACGCGTCGGACTCTTGACTAAAAACTTGAGAATGGCTTGTCTCACTGACATTCAAGCTAGATCACAGTTTCCTAACTAATTACTATTAGTGTGCTAAGAAACGGCATTGCGACCTATGTGTTGCGGTGACACGACCGTGTCACACAGAAATGATTGTTTTCGTTCCTTACTCAATCATTTCGTAAGCTTTTGTTAAGGTAATAGTTACACATGCATCTTGCAAAACCTATCAATTAAACCCAATTAATTGCTAGATTTGGCAAATTGTCGTAATGTTGTATGTTCATAATACATAAACGTGTTTTGACACCTAGAAGCCTTTAAAGAATATAAATTTAAATAAATATACAGAATGGTTGAACTAACAGAAGTTTTTCTAGTGAATTTGACGAAAAAAAATTAAACTTCCTAAAAAGGTTAACAGCAATTAGACCAGTATTCTGTGAAAAACAACATTTTCATTAATGTGTAAATTAACGTATAAGTTGATTGCAAAAAACACGTATCAAACCCATGAGAAACATTCCTCATATTTCCTGATGATCGTGTTAAAAAACTCATGACGATGTCCGAAAAAGTGTGTATAAATCATGACGGTCGTGAAATAGTAACGGGTGTTATGGCCCCTAATCACACGGTCCACGACTAAGAACCTGGTAAATGGTACGGAGATAAAAAAAGCATAGTTTGTTACCGGTACCGTTGCGCATGATTGTGGCTATTAGAGAATTCAATATCTGTTTCTACTGTATTGAAAATGAGCTCAAATGATTTTACTGCAAAAAAAACGAATAGCGTCGTAACAAAAGCCCTTTGACGTTATTTTGATGTTTAGAAATGCTGTGATACTGTTATTTCTACATTCTAGGATTAACAAATAAAAGATAATGAGCACTTGTAGTAACATTATCGTTTGTTTTCCGGGGCCTCGTAAAGACAGAAGTTACAAGCACAAAATAAAGAGTTTACAGAAAGCCCGCTCTCGCTTTTTTCCAGTATAATTACCTAAACTTGCCTGACCACCTAGGGTTGCTACCATGTTCACTTTGAATTTTTCAAATGAAGTAGGTAGGTATAACCTACTTGACAGATCCTGCCAAAAAGAAAATTCATCATGAAAAAAATTGCACTAAGTTCGACAGAAACAAAAACACTTGCGACAGTGTGACTCGCCGCGTGAGTGATTCTCACCGATATCGCCTTCAAACTCACTTTGCCTGTGTGCGTGATCAAAATGGCAGTTTGTTCTAAGCGGACTATCTGTCCGGGCCGCCGCGCCGCATGCGTAATTTGTGCACACGGGCATAAAACATGAAGAAATATAGAAATAGACAAAACACCTACAACTGCTGTGGTCCGTTGTGACACCCAGGGCAATGGTTTTTCGCCTTGACTTGCTTGGTCTCACGTGTTCGATTCCTGGTCAGGTCAATTTAGAAAAGATCGTTAAGGGGGGGGGGGGGGGAGACGCCTTTAGTTTTAATTCCTGTCTGGTAACTCGGAACACAACATATTTTATCTTTGCCAAGTAGTGTGATGTCTTGCACATATTCATTTATTTTACATTTGTTCTATTTCTAGCGGTGATATTTCTGTTATTGTGTACTTAATTTAGGAATTTATAAGTCTGTGGACTAACATCTGACCCTCATGATACAAGCTTTTGTTATCCAAAAGTGCGAATCATGGTGAAAATTATTTTAGTTCAAATATATTACAATTACCGCTATATTCCAACGGAACGATGGACATTTTTTTGTTATTTCCACATTTAAAAATGGGCCTGTGGCATGCAGAGGTTGAAGTACAGAGTAATGATGCGCAATCGTGATGACAGGTTCCGTACATCACCATTCATCAGCGCAGTCGAAATCACGAAGGGGTTTCGACATAAAGCAACGGTGCGTGAAGTAATAGGCAATTGAATAGTCATTTATAGGTTAGGATTCGACGTACGGTTATTTTGTATACAAACTGGAATTGACTTTATGATTGATATTGGACTATTGGGAGAACAACTGAAAAGATTATTTGAATAACCTACACTATTTCATTTTATGCAGGTAGTTTAACTGGTGTTTTTGCATAAAAAACTAAGCTAAGCACTTTCTATTTTTAGTTTGATGGATTTTGAGGGAACATCAGGTTGTGACCAGCGGGCTTAA
Organism: Udea olivalis; assembly: GCA_947369235.1. Classification (NCBI taxonomy): domain Eukaryota; kingdom Metazoa; phylum Arthropoda; class Insecta; order Lepidoptera; family Crambidae; genus Udea; species Udea olivalis. Next base: position 21,542,411 of record OX376350.1, on the reverse strand, counting down.
GATGCGCGCCTCACGAGAAGAGTAAACAAAAAATCCTACAATAAAATTTCGCCATTTCTCGTTTTTGTCGACAAGAACACCTAGAAACGGATCAAACAAAAATGTTCATCACATGACGGTTTGTCCTAGGTAGAAACTACCTCATGGTTCTCGGCTTTGTGGATAGGAAGCAGGATCACCAGTAACTGAGCCACTTATTTTAGTATTGGATGGAAAACATTAGAAAGGGTTTTAAATCCTTAATATATGTGTGCAAATATTCGTGTAATGGAGTTAATAAATATTGTTTTGTGGGTGTCGCAATAGCATCTAACCGGCGGACTTGAGTGCGCTTGCGCAAATGGCCAGCACCTGCGCCCTCTCGCGGGGAATGGTAGAAACTTATAATAAATAAATAAATATAAATATGCGCGAGACAACACACCTCTCGTAATGGTCTCGAAGTAGGGATTAATATCCCTGTGTTACGAGGTACGGTACAAGGAAATAAGCCAGAGGCGTCTTCCAGCACACCCAGCCCCGAGTCAATTCAGAAAAGAGCGTTTCCTGAATTGACCTGACCGGGAATCGAACCCGGAACACTACGGAAATCGAGGCGAGAAACCGTGCTACAGCGCACTACGCCAATCGTGTCGATTTTGTTATTAAATAATAAGATTTCCTAAAACTACAGGATTGCTGATAAAATTAATAGCCTCAGGTGGGGATTCAACTCACGAAATTGTAATTCAGGCAGCTGTATTACAAGTATTCATAAGATTTTTAGAATTGAGAATTGCCTTAAAGAAAACAATTAACTGTTTTTGAATGTAACATTAACTTTGTCATAACACACAATTATATTTAATACATAATATAATTCAAATGAGGTTCGCTGAGGTTTTGGAATGAAAAACAAGCATTGTTAAATGCTTAAATTATCAAAATAGCACATTTCATCTTAGCCGAAAGTTTAAATATTTGTAAAAATATTTATTTCTGATGTTTATAGGTACTTGCCTTAAATATCATTGATGGAATAACGTCGGCTCGCAACGTGAGCATATGAAAAACTGAAAGGATTCTTTCGTTCCGTTGAGGTTTCGGTAGCTCAGTGGTTAGAATAGTCACCCGGCTTGTGAATGACGCGGGTTCGCGTCCCGCTCGAGATCATCAAGGTCCTATCTTCATCGTCGAGTAGAGCGTCGTGGCCTAGTGGTTAAGCACTCCAACTTGGATCGCGGATCGTGTGGTCCCGAGTTCAAATCTAGCCAGAACCAAAATCTTTGTGTTCATTGTTTAATTTCCGACTAACTCTCCGGTGATGGAAAACATCGATAAAAAAAAACCAAAACCAACCCGGATAGCGGCGGAAGGCTCACCACCTACCAAGTTGGGTTCTAATACCATTGGTGAAAAGTGGGCTTCTGAGTGTTCCGTTCACCATGACGGCAACAGTCACTTGCCTCTGACTACCCCGTTTGGGATAAAGTCGTGATGGTATGTGTGTGTGTTGCTATCGTGAGATATAATTCAAATGATTCCTCCTAACAATCTGTGCTAAGAATGAGGGATTGTTTTTTAGGTGCTAGCAACATATATTAATTTTTCAACCCATATATGTAGTTTGCAATACAAACACGTTGTATATTACAACAAAAATGTTTTTAGCAAACACTGTTGTTTCGATTGAGTTGCACTGAGTTTAGTATTTATTTACGCAATTAACTAGGCGAGTTTATTTCGTTTCCCACCGGCATTCTTAATCCATATAGTTTGTGAAATATTTGTTTAGAAATGTCAGAAAGACCCCGCGTGTCTGCTCAGGTCCGACTAGTCACGAACGCAGTACTGGTTGCATAAAATAAATAAATAATTAATAAATATCTCTGGACATTATTCCACACAGCGCCATCTAGCCCCAAAGTAAGCTAATTAAAGCTTGTGTTATGGGATACTAGACAACGGATATACATACTTAAATACATTTTCTTTTGTAAATACATACTTATTATACATAGGAGACACTCAGACCAGTACAAACAGACATGTTCATGCACACAAATGTTTGTACTGTGCGGGGATCGAACCCGCGACCTCTGGTGTAGTAGCCAACTTCTTAACCATTACACCAAGTCGGTCGTAAAATTAAACTAACAGGTGATAACGTAGATTTTCCACACAGACCCTACACACTCTATTAGTAGACTTTTCATATTACACATAATTATGAGAAAACACTCCAAATTAGACACAACCCCTACAAAAGCAAAAAAAGAAGAAACATTAACGTTGTAGAGGCAATCCAGAAACGTACACAGTTTGCACAAACACAGTTTCAATATATATCAACTCATTTGTATAATAAATGTAAGAAAGTCCTACAAATTTATCCCTTATCTCGACGTGAATGCAAGCCAAAAGTTATCTACTGCCGAAAACTTAAAAATATGAAGATGCTGAATTATTAATAAAACTTTCTATGTAAATTGGATATCTACACACTAGGACACACTCACACACATAGACACACACACACGCATGCACACACACACACACACCACATATTTTTCCGGACCCTTGTTTGTTGATGTTACCATGGTTAATGATGAAATATATATATATATATATATATATATATATATATATTATAATAGATATCTAGCAAATTCGTTTTTTATTATTGCCTGTTTAAGCATTTGTCCGTTATTTTTGACTAGCCGAACAAGAAATATAAGCTTTATAGGTACCAGACCTACTACTAAATCATATTTTTTAGGTTTGAAGCGGAGAACAGCAGAATAAAAACCATGCCCGGAGAAGATCCTCGGGTTACAAAAAAACAACTATAATGAAATGACTTAATTAATTGTTAGGCAACCCGTCCTCTTGTATCGATGTAGGTATAGTGTAGAGAGAGTTCTCGCTGTCCTAAGAAAACTAGTCTGATCGTGGCGTGAACTATTGATCTTTTTAATGGTACTTGTGTATTGTTTTGTTGTCTGTACATGCACAAATTGGCCAGCGATCAGCGGCGCGGGCGCAGGGCGTCCCTTTCACCTGTGCCCGCGCCGCTCGCCGGCATTCTAATCCAGCTACTTCTAAGGGCCTTATCGCGTCATACCTACCTGCTGATAGGTCGTTTAGCTTTTTAATTCAAAGATTTAGAAAAAATGCGATTTTGTTATTGGGATTTACCCGTAATCAGTACGTCTATCTGTAGTCTACCACGAGTTGCCACTTTAAACTTACGTTATCATAAAAAAATGTATTAGGATGACACAAGAGATGACATGACAATGTCAAATCGCTCTACATTTTTTTACGCGAACAATAGTGTAAGGCAACTCGTGGTAGACGTCATGAACCTTAGCAGGTTCATGGTAGGCATACTGGTTTTTTTTTTAACTCTCGTGTCTTTTAACTATTGCTCGCCGAAAAGCAAATTAAGTATTTCGGTTTTGTTTTTACTTGAATCTATTTAATAAATACAAGTTGCAAATGAAAATGTGCACTATAAATAAATGAAGTAAATAAAAATAAAAACTTTTTATTTCGGATAACTGAATCCATAGTTGTGTTAGTAGATTTTTTTAGAAAACTATGTTAGTACACGAAAACAAGGTAGGTATAAAAGAAAAATAAAAATAAAATAAAAACCTAATAAAATAATAGTGCAATTAATAGTGTGCTAAGAGTTACCAAAGAAATTTGTTTCCGTGGTAACTCTCAGCACCACATAACTATAACATACAAAAATAATTTTACAGTAACAATTACGCACATTTTTAGGTTTTTTTATTAGCTTGTACTTTCCCACTGCTGAGCAAAGGCCTCCCCCAAATCCTTTCAGTGATCCCTATCATCAGCTAAGACCTGCCACTCCTACTTATCCAGATCGTCCCGTCATCTTTTTCTTGGTATCGGAGGGAGACGGATATCGTCAAAGAGGTCGCTCTTTGACGACATCCGTCTTCCGGTTGCCACTGGGTGACGATCCTGGCCCACCTTTCTCCGCCCATTCTGCACACATGAAAATAATTTAAACCTGACTAAAATTTGTCGCTTGGCACGTACCCTAATTGATTAGCGCAGAGGCGGATCGGTTGAGCGATAAACTGCCGCAATTATAGCAAACTTGCTATAATTACTTATTGCTAGTTACGTATAATAAATGCTCTAGACATTGCACGCTAATTGTCTGACCTAAAATCAAAGCAGCACCTCAAAAGCACCACTTGAAACAATTAAAATTTAAATAATCTGGCCCTTACTCCCGTTCATCGAACATGTAGTTATGTACGTGAATTTTTATTCCTTATACAAACATACTTACGGTCGAAATTGATGTTAATTATTTGGTATTTTATAAACCATACTAGAGCTTTCCACCCGCGGCATTGCCCGCGTTATCGTTATATATTATGGCCAAATTACATGAAAATCTTTATAAATTGGAGCCCATGTGTTATTCTGATATATAAACTGTATTACTGTAAAGTTTCATCCAAATCCGTTCAGTAGTTTTCGAAGTTTGAAAGGGTAACAAACAAACATAGATACACACATCCTCACAATTAATGGACAAAATATGTGAAACCCATATCATGTCTACTATAGTTTGTCCAATTTAGGATGATAATTTTGACAGTTCACGCCAAGTATTACATTTTTTTCGGTAAAGTGTACTAGAGATAATATCGTACTTTATTGACCGGTACCGCCCACTTAGTGAAGTGCATTGCAAACGAATAGACACATAAAATCGGTTGTGAAATAAAATTAATCTAACATTTAAATTTAAGATCAAGGGCGGCTGGCACAACATTTTATTTCAATACAGTTTAATTTTGATTAGTATCAAAATTATTTGCAATCATCTATCATATGATTATTCCTAAAAACATTAATTAAATATAATAAAGATTTTAAACTTCAATATTGTGCGTTTGTGAACAAGAGTTGATGATAAACTTAAGGTACTTACATTGATTAATTAATATAGGCTATGCATCATTATTGAGTGATAAATAACTTCAAATCCTAATACCTACCTTATTTAATTCACCAATATATTTTTGTTCATTTAGTTATCTCTTTATAGCACATTGAAATATTCTAAAAACATTTACTTTGTTTATCTATCTATATAAACTAACGATTCCAAGTTCTATGAAGTTATAAAGCGATAATCGAAAAGATTCACTAACGATTATAAACTACCCCATCCCTTTTGAAAGCTGCCAAAATAATTATCCATAATTGGACAAACTATATTTTTTGTATCCGTTTTACCCTTCCAAAGTTTCACGTAACTTTGTAAATTTGTTACGGAGTAGGACCTCTGGTGACTAAAGTCGATTTCAAATAATACAGCAATGCAACATTGTAGAATACGAGTATGTCTGAAAAATCAGTATAAATTTACTCTGGTACTAATTAAGTACAAGTAAGCTTATGGCTATTACGTTACGTTTTAGTTTATCATTTTCCTAAAATTGTTAATTCTATTAATCTTATTTATTTATTTATTCAAAAACTCGACAGCTTTTTTACAAATACATTCAAAAACACTCATATAAACTTACTTAAGCCAATTACAGAGTTTCACAGCTTAGTAGTACTAATTCACTATAACTAAGCACTTAACCACCAGAATACTTGTCATCAGACATTATAGGGCAAGCAACAATTTAATAAAATACAGTTTAAACGTCTGATAACACTTTTGAATAAGAGACATGTTTTATTACTCCTACAATTCTTAAGTTAGTTTATTTATTTTATTTTTAATTTAACAATGCAAGTAAGTATTACAATAAGGGCTGATTTTTGAATCCTCAGTCAATGAAATTTATCTGTAGAATAAAGTTTATTCGAAGGTTAACAAGTTTTTTTTATTTTCAATGGTCAGATAGATATTATCAGTTGAATAAAGCCGCTAACTGAGAAATAAAGTTATCTGCTTCTTGAGAGGATGCATAAGATTTTATCTATACGTTTTCTTTGACATTTTGAGGTTATGTGGTGTGTCGTTTGAGATTTTTCTCATTTTGTTTTGTACGCACACACATTCTAATGGATATTTTTGACCAAATCGACGACGCAACGATTTTGGAGCAAAGGCAGTTACTTAACTATACAAACGCTGAGCCTAATAGAAAAGATCAAGTTGTAAAAGACAGACCTAATCATTTTAGTACATGGGTAGAACAGGAAAAGATTTTGCCTTAAAAACACGAAGCAAACATACTCTTTGCCACAAATTTAGACAACAAAAAAAGTTGAGGTAAATTTTAATAAACGTCAATGTCAATTTGTTAAGCATCAACGTTTGTCTTGTTTCATTTTAACATTGCAATGATTGTATAAGTGCATCTCGCTTCCGGGTAATCAGTTTGAAGCTATTCTTTGGATAAAAGACGATTTAAAAAATTAAAATATCTATTCGCTTGATAAACAGCCAGTTAATTTTATACTTCAGTTAGTTATCTAGGGAATAAACAAGGAATTGAAAAATTGGGCCTAAGTGTAATTATTTCAAGAAGTGAGTCTTCTATTTATTTTTACATGGCTACTCTATAAACACTATCCAAATTGAAATATGAGGATCTATGGAGAAAATGGCAAAATATTTATTTTTCTGTTTCTGTTACTAAAAGGTTGAGTTATTAATGTTATTATAACTGCTCAAAAACATAAAAAATCACTAGTTTCGTTGATACTGCGCGACGTGAGTGGCGGTGGGCTCGCAACCTCTCAACTGCCTCTCAACTCCCCGCCCGAGCTTTATTCAGAAGTTTTTATTTTAACCGGCCAACCGCTTCTGTGTCTCTTTAAACATCAGATTTGAAGGAAGAAACGAAAAAAATAGTCTTACTGGCCAATCAATATAAAAGTTTTGACTCTACTTGACAGTGGCGAAATCAATCTGCTAGAAAAGCAAGATTGTTGAGGCCACAAAAAATAATAATTCAGAAGTTGTTATTTAATTTTGAATAAGTAACCACGCCGCACGAATAATCTTTTCGAAAAAAATATAATAATGTAAAAGTTACAAAAATCTTCTTTAAAAAAAGCTGTCTTCGATTGATGCCTTATGTCTGGAAAACATTTTGGATGGTGTTTATAAAGTAACCATAGAGTAAGTATTTTTTCATTCACTTAATTTTAAGTACTCATATATTTATTCTGTTGACAATGATACCTTTTGAGTATTCAGATGTATTAGGTGAGGGAATGCCTGCTCTAGTTGATTATTTAGAGGTATTGGGCTCAAATTACACCTTATACAGGCATCAGACATGATTTAAATTGTACAGTCCATTGAATGGCTCAGTGGCATTCATATACCAATTCCTCAACGCACATACAATTAAGAACATTTGACACCGTATCATTACAATAATGAGTGTTATTTAAGTCTATTTGAGTCAGGACGTGTCCGTAATCACAAGTGAAGCGTGACCTTCTGCGTCGTTCTAGTGCTGTAATAAATCAATCAGTTAAGCAATGTTGTATGCAACTAAATATATATCAACAAGACAAGACTATAGGCCACGTTGTACAAAGTATTGTGAGATCATTTTGAGGATTAAAAAGAAGATATAATTTGACTAGACGATTGCCGTCATGCGCTGTAGCACGGTTTCTCGCCTTGAATTGCGTGGTGTCCCGGGTTCGTTTACCGGTCGGGCTGATCCAATAAACTTTCTTTCCAAATAGGTTCGGGCCCTGGATGTGCTGGGAGATGCCCCGAGGCTTAAATACTTGTCAATGTTTAGCTTGGATATATATCCTTACTTCGAGACCATGATAATTGGTGTGTTTTCTAGCGCATATATATTTATTTATAATAGGTATAAGAAAATAAGAGGGTGTAACGTATGTTTTGGAACCACGTGAGAGAATAAGCAAACGTGAAGAGGGGTTATTATTAAAAGCGAAATAATAACCTGAGTAACTAAAAATACTGAAATGCCCCCAGAATTAATATGTCAGCCACAAAACACTTATTCTAGAATATTTAGAGGCTCAGAAAGTATTTTTGGTTGTTAGGTCAGGTTAGTATGTCGCTCCATTAAATAATATCCGTCATACAATTCATAACATACCATCACGACTTTATCCTAAACGGGGTAGTCAGAGGCAAGTGACTGTTGCCGTCATGGTGAACGGAACACTCAGAAGCCCACTTTTCACCAATGGTATTAGAACCTAACGTGGTAGATGGTGAGCCTACCGCCGCTATCCGGTTTGATTTGGTTCTTTATCCATGTTTTCCATCACCGGAGAGTTAGTCGGAAATTAAACAATGAAAAAATAAAAAAATAAATATGCGCCAGACAACACACCTCTTGTGATGGTCTCGAAATAGGGGTTAGTATCCCTGTGTTACGAGGTACCACACAAGGAAATAAGCTAGGGCCGTCTCCCAGTACACCCAGACCCGAGTCAATTCAGAAAAGATCGTTTTCTGAATTGACCCGACCGGGAATCGAACCCGGGACACTAAGAAAATCGAGGCGTAAACCGTGCTACAGCGCGCTACGCCAATCGTGTAAATGAACACAAAGTTTTTGGTTCTGGCCAGATTTGACCTAGGGACCACACGATTCGAGTTGGAGTGCTTAACCACTAGGCCAGGAGGCTATTCATAGTTAATATATACATTATGATATGCAGAGAAGCAGATTGTATAGTCGCTAGCTTTCCGGCAGCGCCTTCACCCGCGTGAACTTCCTTTATCCGACTTACGATACTTAAACTCGTAGTTATTTAATTTGGCTAAAATTCATAACATTATTACAATAGTAAAATAAGATGTAAATAATCATCTGTATTAAGTTCTTATCTTAAATATAACAAATAAGTATACTATGTATCTAATTAATATCCATAAGGAACTATAATATGATGTACCAGTACTCTTACACTTGTGTAACACCTCAGTTATTAGCAAGTCTTATAATATCGCCACAGAACATTTTTTTTTTCATAAATTATCGGAAATTTATTTTAAATTTTTGATTAAAGTAATATTCACATTAGGTAGAGTTATAATTCACAGTTTCACACGCGGCAATCGACGCCGCTGATCGGCCCAATTAGTTCTCACGCGATCGGACCGTCAGCAAAACAGAGATAGAACGTTGTTTTAACTACCCATATTCATTTATTTATCGGATCACCAGCAAGGTAAGGTTAGGTGTTCAATACAAAAATATTCACTGACACGAACAAACATAATTTTCACAAGATTTTAACCATCTAATTCCAAATTACTTCGCTGTGTCTGAAATTATTTTGGAACGGTATGTTTTAAAATGTGTGAAATCTTGTCAACCATATTTATATGCAAATAAATAATAAATAAAAGCAAAAATAACATATGTACTATCACTAAAGATCGCTATTCTTACGATAATTGACAGGGTAAATGATACATAGCTTTTTCACAAAAACATGTAATATATTCGCAAGACAACACAAAGTATTTCATGATGATCAAACTGTCCGATCGTCGCTACCAAACGATACTACAAAACTACTATGGCAATTAAAACCATGAGTCCATACATTAACTGTCATATCCCAGTGCTGGGATTAATCCCACTACTAAATAGAACCTAGAGACTACTATTGGATACTAAAGTAGAAATCTTAACTTTTTAGGTGATTTTTTTGATGATTGTACTTTTCTTAGAATGTGCAATGTTTGTTTGGCAACACTGCCATGCCATACCTCGCAGCAAAGGTCACCGGCCAGCTGATTGCTGCGCTACAGACACAGCTCTATTCTATTTCTATGGACAAAATAGAGATAGCTTAGCAAAAAAAACTCCACACTCCAAAGCATATTCTTAGTAAAATTAGTTAGTGATTTAACTTTGAATTGTTTTTTATGTATGTATGTAACATTGTATTTGCACAGCTATCCTGCGGAATGATCTCAAAACGATGACGACATGATGATGATGAATGAAGACACGATTGGCGTAGTGCGCTGTAGCACGGTTTCTCGCCTCGATTTCCCTTGTGTCCCGGGTTCGATTCCCAGTCGGGTCAATTCAGGAAACGATCTTTTCTGAATTGATTCGGGTCTGGGTGTGCTGGGAGACGCCCCTGGCTTATTTCCTTGTGTGGTACCTCGTAACACAGGGATATTAATCCCTACTTCGAGACCATTACAAGAGGTGTGTTGTCTGGCGCATATTTATATTTATATTTAAACGATCACGTTAATTTCTAACATTCATTAGATAAGTGACCAGTACGTCTACCACGAGTTGCCACTATAAATTTACATTATCGTTCGCGTAAAAAAATGTATTGGGATGACACATGACATGACATGACAATGTCAAATCCCAATAATAAATTTAAAGTGGCAACTCGAGGTAGACATACTGAAAGAGAAATTCAGACGTACCTTAATCATCTTCTCTAGACCTTTGTGGCGTTTAGAAAAATCTTAATTTCCAAGGCCAAAAGATCGTTTAAATTAAATCTCTTGGATAGTTATAGATTTCATGAACTTTAAAACGATAAACTAAACAAACATTACTCAGATTGAATTTGAAATAAATAATATAGGAGATTTAAATATAAGATAAAAATCAGATTTTATCTGCGCAGAAATCTAATCGTCGATTGCAACAACAACAACAAGCAAAATTCTTTGTCCGCATTTAAGAACTTCGCATTTAAATAACGACCTTCTAAAAATGCCGCAGGCTAGAACTAAGAAGTAGCTAAACGACTGTTCCCTTGTTATAACTATCGAATCGAGGCCGAATAGCAAAAATTTGGCAAAAACAAATTTGTGTTTGCTTGTGAGCAACAGGAAAAATGCTCGTGCCTTAGAGCTAGCTATGTAACATTTTAATTGATATGTTAATGGCGCTAATTTAGCGAAATAGTTCGGTAATTTCATCACAATGACATGATATAAAAGTCACCCCAGTGTACTAATATAATAGCATTAAAGCAGGCTTGGTTGTCAAGGGTTGTATCCCTCATTCGAGAAATCGTAAAGAGTAAATTCTTCGGCTAAAGTATCACTGGCCGCTAAAAATTAAAGGAACAACACAATTCATAAGTTATAACAGTATTTCAAGATCTTGCGTTTTTTTAAAAAAGTGGTAAAGTAGAGACAATTTTTATTTAACAGCTGATTGTGGTGGATAACCCCCACAGTTTACTTTCTAAGCGCTCGTTGTCCACTGGCGAAAGTTTGCGGTTTTACGGCTATTCTTTTTTTATGATTTGACACTCGACACGTATCAAACGGGAAAATCTGAAATAATCAAGTAACGGCCCAGTCCATTTTCCTGATTTCCATTTCCAGACCATTTTTGAGGTGATCCTTAAGGTGGTCCCTCACGGAGCATTTTCCTGTAATATAACGTTTCAGATTCAATTTTAAGCATTACAATACAATACTGCCTCACAAAACTTCAGGGAAGTTTTATCAATAACATTGTATCGTCGAGTCTCGCACTATAATGCTCGCTGCTTTTCCCACACTAACGTAATGCTCGAATTTGTAATATTACAGTTTGCGCACTGTAATGCTCGTTTCTCTCCCCTCACTGATGTAATGCTCGACTCTGTAACGGTACATTACAGAAAAATGCTCCAAGTGAGGGAGCACCTTTACATTACAAGTATTTTGCCTTAAATAAACATCTGAACAAGCTACTAGTACCTACCACGTACGAGTAGCTTGTTGTTAAATTGTGTTTATTTATTAGACTTCAGTTGCGAGGCAATAAGTTCAATATTTTTTGTCTAAATCAATGTAATACCAACTTAAATTTAAAAAATGGCTTAAGAAAGTTACTAAATAACAATAAAATAGCTAGTTTGTTACAGATTGTGCGTGTTCTGTCACATTTGCACGTCAAAGATTCTAATTTCACAATGTTCTGTGTATGAAGAGAAACTTTAATTTATAAGACTGGAACTTCATGCATTTGCAGTTAACCCGCCTGTGGTTGTATTGCAGTGATTCATACACCCTATTGCTTTGTCAAACTGTAGTCTGTACGAGTATGTCTACCATGAGTTTGCACCGATGACATTTGCTAGCGTCCGCGTGGACGTTTTTGCATGGGATTTAATCGGTAAAATATTCAACCATGTTTCTCTGTTTCTAACACCCAGACACTAAAGTTACATGCTGAAAGGCTGCAGAAATTAAAGAAAATGTAAGCTAATTATTGGTTTGGTTGGCTTTTCCGAAAATAGGGCCGTATTGGTCTAACAAGCCTTCTTCTCAAACTTGAAACCACCAAATACTACCCAAAAATAAAACAGGGTACATGCAGGTAACTTTTATTAGGAGAGTGATTCCAAACCCATTACCACTATCCCATAAGAAACATTAAGACAATAACACACTTATAATGTCGTGTCGTGACAAATTTATCGTAAAACCAGTAAGACGCGAACGTATGACAACACAATAGTGCAATATACATTATTACGTTTAAGATTTATGCCAAATTTATTAAAATGTACTTATATAGCAACAGTCACACTTAATTGTTTCTCATTTAAAGTAAAGCGACTTCAGAATTTATGAGGCTTTTGCTTGAATAAATTATTTTGCCTTGCATTAAACTATATTGTCGATGTAAAGACTTACTGTCACTGTAACTCTACCAAATCTAAAATGTTACATAACCTTAATATTACGTTGTAGCGGAAGGGGTTTTCAATTTTGCCAGGTTATACTCAGGTATGTCAGGCCGGCATTGTAAGGTCAAATGCAAATTATCATTTATTTTAGCACCCCTGCTTCTATGAGCCTCTTATTTCTAATAAAATAATAATAAAAAAAAAACATTTAATTCGGATTACAGGGATCTATATCACAGAAATGAATTTATCAACACAATGTCATGAAAATAGAAACGAATAATTGGTATATTAAAAAAACAAAACAAATAATAATAATGATAAAAGTAGACATGTCAAATCGAAATTAAATACAAATAAAAATAAAAATTATGGTCACTTTTAAATGATACAAAGTACTTATAAGTAAATTAAATTGAAGTGAATTGAAAATTAAATTGAAATGCATGGAAATAAATTAAATTAAGTTGTAATGTTTTAATGAATAGAGTATAGTTCATTACGTATTTTTTTGAATTTCTTATCCTTATGGGACGCGACATTATTTAATATCTCTTTTATTTACTTGTGAGTAAGCAATCTTGTAGAATCTGTACGTCTACCACGAGTTGCCACTTTACGTTTACTTTATTGTGCGTGTAAAAAAATGTATTGAGATTTGACATTGTCATGTCATCCCAATACAATTTTTTACGCAAACGATAACGTAAATTTAAAGTGGCAACTCGTGGTAGACGTACTGTACAGCTTTCGTAAGTCATAGACAACCCAAACACAGTATCTTATCCGCTGGCAGAGCCGGATGCGGCGAAAGTGTCCGGTTACGACTGGAAATGTTTACATTTAATTTGAATGTTTATGTTAATCTGTGAAGACTTGCGACCGCCCGCGCGTTCGTGTCGAGACGACCGACGCTTTGGTTGCTATGTCACTGTCGCTAGGACACTGCAGCTTCGTATTATAATAGTTTACAAAATATGAATCTCATAATCTTATGAAGCAAGCTATCGTATGAAGACAAACGTCCATCGGCTTGACAGCTCGTGGGCCTACAAAAACCAAGAGATGAAAAGTTTGGTTGAAACTAAAGATTTTTAACAACTCCATTGTTTTATTTATTATAAAAGAAATCGCTACACTCGAACACATACGTATTATATGTACTTATGTAGTATACTATGATCTATATATGATTTATTTTAGTTTACGAATTGTATTAGGTATTTGTTAGTTTGAGTATTAGTAGGTTTTAAAGTTTTAGTTAAGTGACAAATTTTTTGTTTGTATTTTCTTGCACCAAATTCCATACGTTGCACAGCCCAAAATTCGTATGTTCTCTGTTAAACCTTGCGGTTGAATGGTAGAGAATGGCTCTAGTCATTAAGTCCGCCAATTGTACCTATTTTTATAAATGTGCAATAAAGAATAAATTAAAAAAATATATATATATTATTAAAATCTAGAATTTGGGAAAAGGAACTTAATTTCTATACTTACATGACTTAATAGTGACCTGTTTTGCTTTACGGTTATTTCTTTATAATATTCTTTATTATTTTAGGAATGAAATGACACTAGGTAACCTACTGGTGCATCACATAGAAATTAATATACGAATAGTGTTTAGTCACCAAATTTTAAGTTTTCTTAATTCTACATCGACGATACACTATCCACACCTGCCTTTAGACTACGACATTGAAGTCTCCATGGGTTTATGTATAGTTTTATATGGCTTATATTACTGTCTATGCTGTTTACTATGTGTAGTAAGTTTACTGGCCGTTTTTACCTTATTTTGTTTGAAATTTTTGAGAAAGAAGCAATCGCACTATGTAAAGGCAAATTCCTAACACGTCCGTTCAAAACAAGACGTTCTTCTACATGCGATTGACATTTCGAAACGTGCATTTTGTAGATTAAGTAAAACGAACACAAATTGCCGGCGGCCAGTATTAGGGACACATACGTAATTGTGCAATCCAAGATGGCGGCGCGCCTTCTGATCGTAAATCTGCGTTTGCACATGCGTGACATGCATGAAGTTGTTTTGGCCAGGGCTGACATGATTAGGTACTTCAGATACGTACTCAAATTGCCTCTGAGAGGCATTCCTCTGAATTCCCTTTTATAGTGAGATTGAAGAGACTTATTTCAGAAATGATTGTTTATAAGATTATGTATTGCTTTCTAAGCACACAGATCACTTGCGTATATGGCCTTATAAAAATAGGTAGGTATGTGGGATATGCATCATCCCTGCGATGCTCGGCTACGATGAGCGGCGCTTGCGCAAGAGCGGTCGGCCTCACCGCGCCTTTCCGATAGCGACCTGACGAGAACCGGGTGAAGGAATTCCTGTAACGAGTAATCACTTCTTCATTGCTTGAAAGTATCAATTAACTACATGTTTTCTGATGGAAGCAAGCTTTTAGAAATTCTATCAGGCCTCACAAAAACAGATAATTTTCTCTACTTTCATCAAAGAAGAACTCTTTTTCAAAAGGAGGAAGTTTCACTAAATCGCTACAGTGATAATGTTTTCGTCTCCGTGTAGGTTGCTTAGGAGCGATTGCTGTTAGCCATAGGGCCGCCTAAATTGTAAATTGTTTTAATAAGCTCAGCTGTATGATATTTTGTTTAGTGTTCAGAGGCGTTTACATCAACCTTTAAATAGGGGCACCTTATGCTGCTTACATAAGACCCATTTGCAAAGGTTTTGTGAAGGTTAATGTGAACGCCTCTGTACAATGAGGAATAAAACTATCCATCTTTCTTAAGACTTAACAAAAAAATACGACGGTTTACCCACCATGCTTGCAAGGCAGTTTTTAAAAAAAATATTTATATTAGGCATAATAGCCAATTTCGCATTATGTTTGTGATTTGTTTATTAAATAATACCTATAGAAAAACCTGCTTCTACTGAAGGCATTTGATGCCAACTTTTGTATTTGAGATGTCAAAACTAGTTGGGAATGTATTGCCATTTGTGTGACTGTTTTGATTGCTAGTAAAAAATCATAGTAATTAAACACTGAAACTACCTTAGTCTCTGGGGCCTGACTCTTGAACAGAATTCGATAGGCATTGCACAAATGCCAAACAAGAATTTTTTGAAATTTGTTTGGTTAAGTTAATAACGACAATCCTGCGAAATTAGATTCAATAGTCAGGGGAATGGGCTGCGTATGTACCACGTTAGTGTTGATGCTATTTCATGGCATAACGAAGTGAAAATAAACATTTCTTATCTATTAATCATGTCCCTCAACTTGTAGTAAAAGGTAATAAATAACACAAAGCTGTTGACGTACGGCAGCCAAGCAATCCTTCAACATAGCGGTTTGTTTAATATCTTCCTGCTAGGCGCGGACCTCCGCGCAGCAACATTGAGGGCTGCGCGTGAGAGTTGCGCAGGCGACAGTTTACTGAGCTCTATAGAACTTACGAGAATGTTTTATGAATGGTTTTCTTTATTAATTATGAATCGATAACACAATGGTAATGGATAACGTATGTGATTTCGTGTCTTTATAAGCCTACTTATGCGCGTGTATGTCGTTAGTTATTGGCCTATATACCAGAGCTTGGAAACCAGTTTTGTCCAAATGCCTAAGAACGTATTGGTTTTGTTTCCGTTCGAACGGGAACGTAATAAGAACGATTTAGAAGAGGAACGAAATGTTAATCGTTCTCGCTCAATATAACGGTTTTAACCGGTTTTTTGTATTAAATAAGATCAATACGAAACTAGGAATAATAATTCACAGCCACGCAGCTTAATCACGTGTCGTGTCGTTAAAGTTGGAACTAAAGAACATTGATGCAATAATAAGGGTTTTTTTTATTGCCTCCAACTTTTATAGTTTGTCATCAACTTGTATCATCTAAAGAATACGTAGGTCACACTATAAGTTTTTCGTAACTTGAAAAAACAACATGTTATAACCAAAATATTATATTTATTGCTTTTCAAAATACACTCCTTTACATTTTAAACATTTTTTCATGCGATCGAACCATTTTTTAAAACAGGAGCACCACAGATCTAAGGCATGTTTTCTACGTGCTGATTAAACGCTATCACTGCCTCTCGGAGTTGGTAAAAGTGAAACCTCTCATCAAATCTTTGATTTTGGGGAAAATACAGAAATCACAGGGTGCTAGGTCGGGGCTATGCGCAGGATGGGTGACGAGTTGTTCTTTTTCGGAAGCTAAAAATGACTTTGTTTTGTTGGCCGTGTGTGAAGAAGCGTTGTCATGATGTAGGAGAACGCGGCTTTTGGGTCGTCTTTCGCGAACTTTTTCTAACACCCTGGGTAAACAAATGGTAGAATACCACCCGCTGTTAACATTCTTTTGATTTTCAAGTGGAATTGTACAGATGGGACCAGTAGCTGAGAAAAAAAACGCGATCATTTTTTTACCAACGTTTCTCGCCTGCCTCACTTTTGTTGGCTTGTTCTCATTTTCAAACACCCATTCACAAGATTGCCCTTTTTTTGGGTTCAAAACAATAAATCCACGTTTCGTCTCCTGTGCTCTTCACGAAATTCGTCATGTAAAGAAACTCGACCTCTCTCAAATTCAGCAAACCATTGCCTCACGGTGCTCAAACAAGATGCTTCTCTCCCAAAAGCATTTTGAAGACGACTGGCACAGTCTTGCGGAGAGAGAACTTTTAAAATCATAAAAAATCATCGCTCTAAAATCTTTTCGACTTAATTCCATTTTCGTTGCGTACGTAGAACTTTGATGTGTGATAAAAAACAGTTGACGAATGATTTCCCGCCAATTGTTTTTTTTATTACTAAGAAGGCTGCAACGTTTAAAAAAATATAACATTCGAAATTCAAATAGTTCCGATTAGCTAGAAGTGCAAAACTTTTAGTGTGCCCCATGAAGATCTATCGCCATGAAATATTTTCATTCTTAGATAAATAAACAGTGTCGCCATGTATGATTTTTTGTTGAAACGCCACGAGCTTCTGCTCCTTGTGGAATAAATCGTTTTTTTTCCGTTCACATAAAATGTTCCCATTTCGTTCGCGTTCCGGACAAAATACTATGCAAGGAACTGTTCAGAACGTTTCAAAAACGGTATTTTTCAAACCGGTTTCAAGCCTTGCTGCTATATAATATACTAGGTTGTTGGCTTGAGGCTTTCATCATTAAAATAAAGCTGTAGCTAGTATTAACTCATCATGACCTACTAAGTTCTTTTACAGAACTATGAAAACATAGTTTGCAAGCGTGTCTTCATATCATTGATAAAAAACCTAGGTTGAGCGAAGTGTAGTACAGATTCATTTACATCAACCTTCACATAGAGGCACCTTATGCGCTTGATTTAAGACCCAGTTTGTAATGGTTTTGTTTGTTGTAAAGGTTAATATGAACGCCTCCGTACCTCCTCGCGCGGTGGTCCGCAACGCTAGACCTGCGCGCGCGCATCGCTATTAATCACGCGTTTCCCCGCGCGACCGGTAACACAACCTTTTTTATGGCTTGGGAAATGCGATATGGAGAGGAAGTTACTTTTAACGACATTTAACAATACGCACGTGAACACATTCAAACGCGGTTTCTCTTTTTTATGCATTGTTGTGAATTTCAGCGTCTACATCACAGATCGCAAGTAACAGATGATAAAAATATTATGTTTACCTACATAATCATTATCATATTCATTATTTATAATAATCAAAATTAAAAGATAAAAAATATATTAGTTAGATTAACAAAAAAAATAGTGATTTTAATATAATAACAAGTAAAACAAAAAAAAGTCAAGATAAATAAAAATGATCAAATTACATGTTTAAATAATAAATGGATAAACCAAGTAAAAACAAAAAAGATCACACACATTCAATATTATTTTTAGTTATTAGTACAGTTTCTGGCAAGACATTCTTCTTCGAAGATGCGCTGTGAAAATCATCATTCAAAGGTGCATACCGTAATTACTCACTAACCCTTGTTGTGCTGAGTACAGGTGACTCTCAAAACAAAGCGCAAACGGTAGGTACCGACTTTTTCTTAAAAAGTTACACTCTAAACTCGAGAGGAAGTTGAAAATTAAATCTTTGTTTCAGGCGATAAGTCTTAAAGTGGTGTGGAGGCAGCTGTGTTAGAATGGTAGAAGACACAAGTGAACGGGGTTCTGATTTGGACGGCAAGGTCTGTTAGGTTACGGGACATTTACACTTGGCGATTTTTTTTGAACTACCTACGAAAATAAAAAATCTAACTAAGAACAGGCATGGAACTGCTGTTCATAAGCAGCTGTTAATGAGTGAAGAATTTTAAAAACTGCCTATGGTCATCGATATACTTGGCCTTGAATATCTGCAGTGATTTCACAGGTTGAGGGCCAAAGGAGTTACATACAAAAGAATGGGAATAACAATCACAGAATGGGCTGATATTCTCTATCATAATAATGTTTTCACTTCAATTATACTATTCAAATTGAGAATGCTCTCCCTATTTAAGACAGCTTATTTAAAAGTGGCTGAAAAATTAGTTTGGTTGGTTTTGATTTTTTCGAATAAACTTATATTTGGTGAAGTAGCCGAATTGGGCTTTTCATTATAAAGTGTTGTTCAAGTGAACAACAAGGATGCAGAGCCTTTTAGCAACTTTCATAAAATAATATTATTTTTGTTTCGCCCTTTTTTTAATGTCTAATAATTTATAACTTTTTTTTAAATTACTCATGTTGTGTCTTTTTTTCGTTACGACTAAAATCTGTTAACGTAGATACCCAGTTTGAATGCTTGCGCTAGTTTGCAGGTCGCGAGACGCGAGTGACGTTGAATAGCTATCGTCTTCTCACACTTATTAATTGTCACCTCTAAACTCAGTTTCATCGTGACTCATTGTCAGCTTATAATTTTGTTTTTTTAATGTTCGTGTTCATGAGATTGGTGGGCTAAAATGAAACACCCTATCAATTTTACCGATGACTCAATTACGAGGATTGCCGGGCAATGGAATAGTAACTATAAAGGTACTGTATAAAGGCTCATATTTGACGACACGATTGGCAGAGTGCGCTGTAGCACCGTTTCTCGCCATGACTTAGGTACGTAGTGTCACGGGTTCGATTCTCGGTCGAGTCAATTCAGGAAACGATGAGACGACGATTAAACGACAAAAACTAGAAAAATGGATTTGACTTGATTAGTATACGGTGTGTTTGTGATTATTAATTCGTCTGCCAGCGCCAATGATTCCCGAGGTGTGGGTCCGCACATAACCTTCAATTAGCTTTTACTCACGTCTAATTGTTTGTATTCACGCTCCGATGGGTTAATGAGCTCTGCGATTTGGTCATTATTGATTTGTCAATTACTAACGTCGTCGATCGCTTGCGCACTCGGTCACGCTTTTACGTGCGTATTTCCGAGTACATAACGTAGGGCAATCAGTCGGGCTTTGTGAGAGTTCTTTCGAAACAAAACCTAACGTCTACTTCGCAAAATGTCTCCACGTCACAAAATGTGTCTTTCGCAGATTGTACCTCTCTTCAGAATAATGTCTCTTTCGCAAAAGTTGGCTTGGCTTGCTCAGTATTTATTTTTAACAGAATGTCTCTTTTGCAAAATGTCGCGATTGGGTTTTAAATAAAAAATTCGATGTTTAAAAAGAAGATCATTTATAAATTAGACTGGATTAGATGGGGAAACCATTTGAATAATGCAAAAATGTCACATTTTTGTACTGTTATTTACTTTTTTTTTTTCATAATATTTCATCATCAGAAATAAAAATTGCAGAGCTAAATGAAACAAAAAACACTTAAGCTTAGTAGGTAACATTTACAGAGGTAAACACACTAAGAGCCGGCGGAGCGTCGCGCGTCGAAGCCTGAGGAGAACTTCCTGGACAAAGAATTTACTCATGGCCTAGGGAGCGTTGGAAAGAGGAAATAGGCAATTAGGGTCAGGTCTGAAGAATGCAGTAGTTGGGAAAGCAAAGAACCCACGTGTCCCTTGAAAACGATGTAAAATTGGTGTAAGGAGATCTTTGGTTAGAAGCATACTGTTTGGGTTGTTCAATGGTTAATCGAACGCATTCATTATTTGAAGCAATACAATAGTATTTTCAATGCGAGCGTTTTAAATCTACTAAGTTGACACATAAAAGTAGCTAGTAATCGCGCACGCAATAAGTCAGTAATCTCATACCGCGCAAACGCAGGTAAGCCGGTTCGATTACCGAGTAAATAATCGAGCAGTTGTGAATGGACTGCGAGCACCATACACCGAGGCTTTGTCTAAAGCGTAAGAGGAGGCTGATAAAATGACGAGCGAAGCGATTTCCCTTTCTTGCTAAAATATAAACGCAACGCAACATCTGTAGTCCCGTTTCAAATATACCCCCTTTGAACTAAAACTATCAAAAACTGTTCCACATCTATCACTTATGGAAGACTTGTGCAAAATTTTATGATTCCCGCTCCAGGTTGGGCTGTGCGTTGATATGTCAGTCAGTCCCAAATTTACTCATGAATTCAACAAATAAATTATATTTCAAACGGGTTTGTTGCTGAGGAAAATAGGAATCCCGGCGCCCAAATTTCCAACGCATCACCTTAATGAAAAATTGTTCCAACTTTCAGTAAGCAAGGAAAATTTTAACTCTGTTCCCGAGTTACTGAGGCCTAGGTGATCCTCGATGAACTGGTTTCAGACGCACTTACAAACAAATGTAACTGTACCAAGGTGGTCCGGTGCTAGACGCTCGAGTACACTCAGCATCGAACATTTGATATCTTAACTTTGTCTGGTTTAATGTATAGTGTGACGTAAAAACTACTTCTTTCTCCGTAAAACCTTCGTATACTCATTTTTGAACGCTAGATTTCGTTTGGGGGCAGATGATCTTGGTGTAAATTGTCCCAGATATTTATTTAGTTATTTATTATCTATAGGATGAAAAGTTTTCAAAGTTTATTCAACGCGGAAGATGTCGTCGACATAGTTTCTTAATATAAAGTTTTCAAATCGAATATAGGAAGATATAATTTCCACTAAATGTTTAAAATGTTAATAAGTACTACTCGTATTAACAAAAGTAATGAATACCTACTCTTCTTACTAGAATAATTTACATAACAAGTTGAAACGTACCTTGATTTGATATTTTAGTCCCTAAACAAATAAAGCATCTTATTTGGCAACCTGTAAACATTATTAAACTGCAATCATATGTAGGTACTTAATTTTCTATTTTCTAAACGACGTCTGTGATTTTTATTCACACATGCGAGACTAGAACTAAAAGCATCACAAGCGCGTTGCTGACCCTGTATAAAAGTTTTGGCAGCGCCTGTTATTGGAAAAACCTCGGCTGCAAAATTTAGCGGAAACAGGCATCTCAGAGAAGTCTGCTGGTTGTAGTGTCAAGTGGATGAATTTATATACAACTGACTGTACACACGATCGCAATCTCTTTGCTCTTTTATCACCTTAATGAGCATACCTCGAAGCTCCATTTAGCTATTGAGTTGTCATTCGATAACACTAACAGATTACGCCCTGCCCTTTGTAACAGACATACAATGAAAACATCGGATAATAAGTACTTGTAATTTGGCGAAAAAGATCACATCATAACATTTTGAGCGTGTCTATGGTTTAACAGAACAGTCAGCATAAAAACATGGCATCAATGAATGAATACTTCGATCAAATGTACGATATATTAAAAAGAAATTCGATGAAATGAGTTCGCGATGTAACGAAATTTAGAGAGTTGTTACATATTGAAAAAAAAGTTAGGTGCAAATAAATTGGTTGGTATGAATTGCAATCAAATGACCGATTTCCCTTTTATATAAAAAGCCAATTATAGTTCTCCTAAATCAATATATTTAAATACATAAGAAAAAGCAACCACATCGTACCGATATTATGTAGTGGTAAAACCAAAAACAAATAAATACGGTGGTTTTTAACATCAGATAAAACAGAACTATTTGATTACAAAATAACGAAATACACTAATCAATTAGCTAGTTGCATATTTATTAAAATAAAAATATTTGTAAAAACATTTCCATGGCTAGCTGCAGTTGCAGCCTTTAACTCTAAAATCTGAACAAACCTTTTAAAACCGCTAGCATGTAAGTGTTAACGAGTCTAGATTACACAATTCGCACAATAAAATATGGAGTTTAATCGTGATACAGCTCCGTTACTAATGTGAACATCTTTACGAAGTATTCCAATTTGTAGATTAGATGCAGTTCTCTTCCAAATTCAAATGTATTACAGAACTTTTGTATTGCTAAACTATAGAGCTAAATAGTAAATAACCACTAATACAAATATTTAGTATCCAATACGTAAACATATTGTGACTCTACCAGAGCGTCCAAATGCCTAGTTTGATACGCACTGACAGTCATAGTTATTGTATATTTATTATTGCAAGATTTATTCATCATTCGTTTTGTTTCCATATAAATATTAAAATATTACCAGGAAATCTGTAATGTAATCTGCCGATAAAGGCTCCTATTAACGTCGGAGGCCGGCACTGTCTCCTGCGCGTACGCATACGCATTGAATAATGACTGGCTAATGTCGTTTGCCCTCCCCTTCCATGTCGCGCAGACTTGGCTGGCAGATGTCGTTAGTGACATCTTGTACACATCAAAGTTGGAAGTTTAGAATAAGGGTCTGCGCAGATGAGCCGCTGGCGGTGAGGGAAGACCGTCGCGTTCCTACACTGTAAAGAGTCTCACCATACGGTCATGCCACTGTGTCTGAATGCTTATGTGACGTTCAATACGATGCACAGCCACAGATATGGTTATAGAGCACTCTAATTCCTTTTTACTGTGCTGACGAGAATTTAGTCGGTGACCACTATCGGTGACGGTGGCGTGTCGCATGTGGTTGACAATAACGTCGCGGCCACTCGCTACACGTGTGCGAGTACGTATACTACTTATGAAAGCTCGAGTTAACTGCTCATCGTTAGTCACTGGGGACTGCCATCGATGGCTCATCTGCGAAGACCCTAAACTCCCCTTTGATTACGCGCAACCGATTGTTACAACATTTCTCTTTTTAATGTCAGAGTTGAAGCTGATCAAACCAGATTGATAGGAAAGTGTAACTAAAGAAAATGTATTTTAAGTCTTTTGTCTCTTGATTTCCTTAACCACTCAATTCATCGATGACCTAGACTCCTCATTAAGTTAATAACCTGTCCGGGACGCACAGACTGACAGCCAAGAATCTAAAGTGAACTGCGCTAGATTGGAATGTGGAAGGCCTTGTTGTTTGAAAATTCGTGTCGCAGAGCAGACCTACTTGCAATTTATCAAGTAGGTGCCACGGTATCTGTTTAACATTTTGTCTATTGGGTGTTGTTTTATTTATAAACACAATACTTAGGCACTGTAAAAGTGAGGGTCCTCGCACTTGACTCTTGAAATATACTCGAATTGAAAATCATCAAAAAATATCACGTGTTACTCACCGTATTCTTTACCTATGAGATTATTTGCATTCTCACATCTCCGGAAATTAGGCATATGTACAAAATTATGTATTGTATCTCTAAGTAAATCTTAAATATACGTGAGCAAAATGTGGATGGTAAAGATATCGATTTTAATTTTATGAAAAGAAGTTTAAAATCCTTTACATACAGAGGGAATATAGTACTACATTTAGTTTCTCGCTTAAAGTTATATAAAGTTGCATCACAAAGATTCGGCTGCTTTGATACTTGCATACGGAACCTTAGAGCTACATTTTACACGGAAATCAGATTACATGCCGTCGTCCTAATAACTGTCAGTTATATTAGCACGATTAGCAGAGCTGTACTTATGTTTGAGATTGAGGATGTAGCTTGTTGATGGCTAATCATAGGTAGTTAGGAAACCAGGACACGCAAGTCCAGCTTACACACGCACACACGCCGTTGTTGAGTCCCGGTTGTTTTCGATTGATTGCCGTTATCCTAACAGCGCAAACAACACAAAACAACTGTTTTTCACCAGCGAGAGAATGGAATACTCTGCCTGCCTTTCGAGTTCCAGTCCATTATAACCAGAGGGTTTTCAAGAAAAGAGTGAATGGGCTACTTCTGGGCAAGCTAGCTATATTCTAGACCACATCTCTTCTCTTGGGGTTGATTGTGGTTAGGAGCGAACCCATCCAATAGAGTAGGTATTAACAATAGATTATCTGATTCTCATTCTAGGAGCAATCGTTTACCCTGGAGTGCGTCATTTGATGAGGTGAGCTTACTTACAAATACATTGTTTGTTCCAGCTTGGGCGTGTACCAGTGAGCATGATGGTGCCGCCGCGGTACGCGACGCTGCCGATGCCGCCAGGGCACTACCCGCCGCCTGCGCATCTTTATTATCCGCTGCACGACGGTGTAAGTACCATTTTTAGAAGCATTTTGGCTAAAGATACCTGGCGCCCGGAGCAACCGCTCTTTTGGTTTTACCCCTGAGCAAATAGAGCTGATGCCACACTTTGTTACTTTCATGGGACGGACAACTTCAGTCTGTTAAGGTGACGGTTCGCAAGTGCGGCCGCAACCGGCACTTGTCATTTAGGCTTTGTATCAGGTGTCTCCTGCGCGCGAACTGGCACCCATACAAAGTTAGATGACAAGTACCGGTCACAGTCTCCTCTCTCAACCATTTCCGGTCTCGTTCTTCTGTGTACTAGGTATTCGGACGAACGGGTGCGACTTTGCCTGTTTCTTTCCGATTTGTGGCTAAATGGTAGTGGTCTCACTAAACACGGTAGTGGGACTTTATCACACTGCTGAGACCGCTGATATAAACAACCGCTTGGGATAAAAACAGCCTTACGTGCGCCTTCAAACACTGAAATTTAAATGGTCACCTGCTATTCTAGCGCCTGAGAAGGCGGCGATCGCCGCGAGAGCCGCGGCCGGACCGGCGGCGGCGCGACGGGCGGGAGCGGGATTCGCAGCTCACGCGCTCGCTCGAGCGGATCCACCGCAAGCGGCGAGCGGAGCGGGAGCGGGTGTCCGACGCCGACCTCAAGCGGACGTATACCGGCCTTGACAGGTAAAGTAAATTTACCTATACAGTGATTATTTATACTATCAGGAAAATGGTATGATATATCCGTTAGGTGATGTAGACACTCAGTGTAAGTTAGAATTTTAACCATTTTTTTTTCATATATTCGTGTTATTTGTATTAATTTAATTTATTTAAAAATCCTTATTATTTTCAATCTACGTCACCTACTGAGTCATATGATTTTATTTACAATATAAATAATCAAATAAATCAATTAATAAATGTGTGCGCCAAACAACCAACCAATTGTCATCTGTGTGTGGTCTAGAAGTAATGATAAATATCCTGGAGTTAAGACAGACAAGGATTTGAGCCGGGCAAATAAAATACTGTTTGTCCCACTATTTTCATAAGTTCATGTTAGTTCTCTCCAAATCACTTCATTTTTATCGTAATTAAGAAACTTAAAACACCTATTCCACCTTCAGCCGTTCCGTAGATGTTGTTAAAACGTCCTTACCACTCTCTGTTGTCCCATGACTACAGTCACACACAAACCTCTCCAACAAGCTCTGCGTACCTGACTCACCAGTTAGAATGAAATACTGCCTAAGCAGTGTTGATTATCTATCAGTAAGATACATATCCTAACTATTAAAAATATTATCTTAGGGCCTACGCCGAGCAGTTCATAGCGGTATGCGACGAGAGCAGACACGCTGCGGAGCAGCACGACTCGCTGGGCAGCACCACGACCGCCTCCAGCGACTCCACGCGCGACCACGACCACGAAACGCATTGAAACCCACCAACAGCCAAGACGAGATGAATACGATAGTGATAGATTGATTAGCCTGGTGACATGAGTATATAAGCGGAATAGGAACAAAGATTCTGGCAGAGATACTAGAACGTGTGCGTGCGTGACCCCTAGCTTAACTACTAGTTCAGCCGGTGTAAACCGGTTACTCTCTGAATGGTTTTAGATAGATTTAAGAAACCCCAAACAGACCCCGTGTTCCTTGACCTAACTTGCTACTGATTGACCTAAAGTGAGGCGTATTAGCCTGGCCCACCAGGAAACAGAATATAAGGAAAGGAAGGGACTCACGTGCAGGTCGGCAGCGACGACTTCGTCAGCGTTATGATGATGATCTTGGTGAAGGTGATCACTGTTGACACGTCTTCACAGAATGCCGATTCTCTGGAACGGAGCCGGCTCCCACTTGATGGGGCTTTGAGACTGTTTATCTTAAGATCACATGTCGCGCGTGCGAGCTTTAGGATTGTTCCCGATAGTCTGGTTTACGGGGCGCGAGCGCTTGGATCGCACCAATATTGCCATAGAGTGGCGATTAATGGTGTACAGAATGACGACTGCTTTGCCCATATGGTTTAGGTGTATGGAAAGGGTTCAAAGGGAAGGAATATAGGACGACAAGCCGGAACACTCTCCGTGAGCAACACCCACTCATGCACGCACGTGTAGTAGTGTCACCTGTCACAGCGCGGTTGTTAACAAAATGAAGAGTATACAGAAGGACCGCTCGCGCCTTTTTCCAAAACTTGCGTGACCGCCCACCTACTATATTCGCTCTGATGTTTTTTAATGATGCAGGTAGATAATACGAGTACCTACTAGACATAACCGGCCAAAATCAAAATGTATCATGTGAATAATTGCACCAAGTTCGACCAAAACAAAACACTCGCCACAGTGCGACTGGTCGCGACACTGATGCTCACCGGTATCGCCTGTAAACGCACTGTGCCCGTGTGCGTGATCGAAATGGCGGGTTTGTTCTAAGCGGACTATCTGTCAGAGGCACCGCATGCGTAATTTGTTTCTGTTTCGTTTATTTACTCATAGGTATGGCCTGACTACAACGCACGGCACGCTGATCTACTAAGTACGATTTTTCATCTCTTCCTGCTTCTATTCACCATCTCAAAAACTGTATAGGTAACTATAAGTTTAATATATAACATTATAATGTGTAAAGCGAGATGCGGGGTATGATCTAGGTACCAACATTTTTCATAAAAATAACCAAGGTAGGTTATTTTCATGTGGTTGTTCCATAGTTTTCTATCTTAAAAAAAAACCTTTTGCATTACAAAATACTAATATAATTCTAACTAAGTATAATATAATTTAGTTAGAATTATATTACTTAGTATATCTAGAATTATATTAGTTACCTAACTAAATATGATTTAGTTATAAGTATTTTGTAATGCATAGGGTCACTAAATATAATTACAATTAGAAATTATGTTGTTAATTGATTATTGCTTCGTCTTGCTTGATTCGAATTGATGTGTGTGAAACGAAATTATTAATTTAAATAATTGAGATTTGACTCAGAGAGGTCACAATGTTTAGGTATCTAAAGGAATATGAATACTCCTGTAGGTTAATTTAACGATTTAACGTATCATACCAAACTTAACAAGGTAGCTTTAGAACACGATTATTGTAAATAACTTCTTAAGGTTACTAACTCACCTTTAGTTAATAAGTTACTAACTATTCCACTTTCATTACAACTATTTTGGTTTTTAACATTTACAAACGAGCAGAGTTTGTACCATAAACCAATTGAACCTAAATTGGACTTATATTCAATAACTTATGAAATATGTTTTTTCTACTAATCACAATTCTAGGTATAAATTATTAACCAGCACTCTACTAACAGAACGTTTGTAAACTTTGTGGCATCGTCAAATATCTGTGTTATATGCTATCGTCTAAGTCTTATTTATGTGTTTTAAGTTGTCCATTTATTGTGTGAGGAGTAGGGATATTCTGCACTTGCAATTATATAACACGGGTCAAGGAAGTTACAAATACTATTGCAAATTTGTTGTAAAATATGTAGAAAAAGGTACGACCTAAAAGTTTTAATTATTATGATGAGCTGTTATGAGCTATGGGTTAATGCTGTTTTTTCACCTAAGATGTGCTATGCTAAGCTAAGCTAAGAAACTATAAAGCCATTTTCACTGATGCTATGCTATGTAACGGAGCGAGTAAGATGAGCTACGAAGATGCGCCGCCGCAAGGTAGCTGTGCGAGGAAGGGCAGCTCGAGCTATGCGATGTATCGACAAGGAAAGCATTTATAGCCTCCATAGCACGTATCCACAGCACTCATCCATGTCATATTGAAAACATAGCTTACTAGAACCCGTTTTCACCTGTGCTACGCGACGTGGACCAATGAATGTAATTGGTGGATATCAAACATATCCACAGCAACATAACATAAAACATCTCTGGAGGAAAAGCAGCCTTAACGCTTCCGAAGCAGCAGCACAACCTGTTCGAATTTGTGTTGTTGTTGAATGTTTGCATACTGTGTTTATTGAAACATTAACTCCGTAGTTGACTAACGGCTCGCGTACACCAAAACGTACATAACTACTCGGAATTACCAGTTTGACTATGCTCGGCCGATAACGGATTAGGTGTACGCGAGCCTAAGTCTTATTTGAACATCGGACATGCGGTCTGTCTGATGCACCATCTTCAGCTAGTACCTATACAAAAGAATATCGCTAATCCGAACGCAATTAGCTACTAATGTTAGTAACTAACTTAATCCTAGTGTTTGTAAATTTGAAATGAAGTCCCTTGTACCTAACCGGTGCCAAATTGTCGCAAATGGAGGATTGGTGTACATAAAGTGTGGCTAAATTTGCTCAATTCGTTATTGTGTTTCTTAGTTTTATGTATGTTATTCATCAATTAGGCTATTTTTACTAGGTACAGCTTACAAGGTGCGCAATGACTGACCAATTCCAATTGTTTTGTTATAAATGGATCTGCATATTAACTTACAGTAATGTGGTAGGGTATGTACTCGTAGCATTTGTTATTAAAAAACATATATATCTGGGATATCTTACACCAAGATCACTTGACTTGAAGCACTGAAAAACATGGGACTAATAAGTCCCATGTTTTTCTAAAAAGAAAGCTGTTTAAGCTGTACCATTGTCTTGTTACCGCTCTTATTTCAGCTTTTATTTCATAGTGTTAAATAAGTTACTGTTTCTAAGGTATTTTAATTCGTAATTCGAAAGTAACTTTGTTAATATTTAATATCAATATACTAGCTATTACGGCAATAACTTTGTTAACGAAATAAACTTCTTTTTTTTATTTAATTGATTTACTCAACCAATTCTTGGTGTTGTAAAGTAAAGTTTTTAATATATTTCATTAATCATATCCAAGTGTGTACTTGTTAGTAATTCTTAAGGGCATACATTGGAACCGGGAGAAAATGTAATATTGTATAGATTAAACAGTGTTTTGAATAATATCAAATAACTGTTTAAATATTTATGTTTAACAAGTAGACACAAATATCGAAACTTGTTGATAAGTTCAGTATAGTTTGCGTAAAGCCTCTGCTCCACTCTGAAGTTGTTGCGCGAATGCGCAATACCTACTTTTCATAGGAAAAAATATAATTGCGGGACTCGGGACAACTTCAGAGCGGGCGAGAAGTTCCACGAGAACTATAATGATCTGTTAAATAATGATAATCAGTAAGTAACGACTAAGTTTTGTACATACAAATTTATGGTAAGTAATTATATTAACTCTATTCTTAAGATGTAATTATTTACCGTTTGTATAGGTCAGTACGGAGTCAATAAATTTTTATATTGATTTTATTGAAATAAAATATTTATTTTCTTGATGTATAATTTATTGTATTATTGGAAACATTTTCCGCTTCTGAAGTGACGTGCAAATAAATAATTATTTAATAACAATTGTGTTTTGTTTACAACATGAATAGGCTTATTTTTTATGGGTAGGATGAGTAAATGTCAGATTAGACTCAAGTAACGCTCTGAGTCGAGGTTCTACCCCACAAGGGGGTCCTTAGAGTGCTACTTAAAATATTAGGGTTGAGAGCCTTCTGCGCTCACCCTACAGACCGGTGAAGCTGCTAAGGCCGTCGAGGCCAAGCAGCGGCGTCCATACAAAAAAAAAATGGGTAGGATGAGAACCGCAGTATGAACAAAACATCTCAAGATTTTATGGCACTCAAGCCAGCTTACACGTTAGTAGATATAAAAGGGACGACTATATTACATATCTATAAGAGCTGCTCAACTTTGACTGTCGCTTCATAATTCGTGTGTTGGACAAAATTGAAACGCTAACGTGCTTATGATTATTCAACATGTACAACTAGGGGTACATGGGCGAGATCACGAATAGTTGTAATACTTAAGGCCTATCTTCAAAGTCAACACAATTTTGGTAGCAAAATCTTTACCGCCTACATAAAAAAGCAACCTTCTTTACAACCTTCGACAACATTCTCCCATAGACAACTATCCACCATTTACTATCAATAGACAACTTTCTACCATTTACAGTTCTACCGTAAATTTTCTACCACTGGCGCCTGATTGGTTGTTAGAACTCGTTGTCGCTGAGTGCGGAGGCGCGGCCGGGCGCGGCGCTCGGCCTCGCGCTCGGCCTCGCGCTCGTCATCCGCAGCTCGCTCTCCGAGGAGCTGCCGAGGGAATCCTCGTTTTCGGCTTCGGCCCCTGCTTCAGAAAAAAGGGAAAAGTCAGTTTTAGGATGAGCGAAATTGATATCATGGAAACCCTACACATAAATACATACAGGACCTAACAGATCGTAGTTTGATACTGTAACAATAACCTGTACATCTACTGTGCGTTTCCGTCAGGTAAACTACGATAGTTAACCACAGTAACTTGTATGACCACCTGCAAGGGGGGCCGTGAAATGGTCTACAACAAGCGAACCGATCACCCGGCCCACTGCCAGCGTCACCAGTTGAAAGTAATAATAACTTGTACGACGTTTTCAGTTTCATTTCTATTCAAAAGAGGTACTGTACTGAAATGTCTGACAAATACTTCACAACAGACGCTAGCGACTGTCATCAGTCTATACTCATGGTAGGGTAGGAGCGCTGAAATTCTGAAATAGTGGCGCAGATTGCGTCATATTGTCAAATTATCGAATGACCTTGAAGAAAAATACATGGAATATCCATGCACACTATATCCAAAGACTTATGCATGCAGTTCTTAAATAAACATGATTAGAACTTAATAAACCAATAATACTTATGTCACACATACCTTCAATGAGGTCTGCGAACTCGTCGTCGTCGGCGGCGGCCAGCGTGCGCGTGCCGGGGCGCGGGCGCGCGCGCGACCAGCGGGAAGGCACGTCGCCGCCACCTAATAAGTATACATACAAAAATACTACTGACTTCAATTCATCGCAGTTTTTAAAGAAAGAGGCAAAATTTATTCGGGTAATCAGACCAGCCCCTCGATTCGAACGAAGTAATCGACCGATTAGGGAAACTATTCTATTCTAGTAAATTACTTCTCTCGCGGTAGCATTTAATATTTTTCCATCACACTTGCTCATAAAGTGGCTCTAATTTCACCGCAATTAGGCACATAATGACACCTGTAATCACACTGTGAATTTTTCATTGCTATTATTCACAAGTGAGTTAGTTTTTTTTTTATAGGTTGAGTTGCTCTGTTCTTAAAAAAGTTACTAAGTATACAAAAAAATCGTGTTCATTATTACAAATAAATTGTTAAGTATCTACTATAAAATGTTTTTTTAGTGTTAATTTCTTCACAAGTGTGTTGAAAAACGTCGATGATACACGTGTGTATTGATGATTACCGTCCTCAGCTCTCTTAATCACCAACATGTCTGTATACTGTTTAATTACATATCCATATTATTATGGTATTTATGTCTATTATTTAGTATATTTTGCTGTAAATTTGACGATTTGAAAGTACTGATACAGTCTATTTGAATAAAGTTATTTGAGTTTGAACATTACGCACTTGTACCATAATGTAATATTATATGTCAAAGCCAGTTTCGTTTTCGTGAACCAAAAAATATCCAGGTATGTTTATACGCTCCCCATACTTAAGCAGAATGGAAGGTAAAAGAAAATAACCGAATCAGTCGATAACTTTGTTGTGAATCGGGGGGCTGATCAGATCAGGATCAACCAGATCCAGTAACACCATAAAAATATATTAAAACTTTTACCCTTAACTCCTTCTAAATTTAGTTCAATAAAGAAATCAACAAACCATAGAGTTGTCGGTCGGAGAAGTCCGAGTCGGACCTGGAGTCGTCCTCGTCCCGGATCTCGTCGAGCGAGTCCCGCGCCGCCATGCTGCCGAAGGCGCGGCGCGATTCTGCTGCGCCGGCGCCTGTCGAAGCA
This sequence comes from Udea olivalis, assembly GCA_947369235.1. Lineage (NCBI taxonomy): Eukaryota > Metazoa > Arthropoda > Insecta > Lepidoptera > Crambidae > Udea > Udea olivalis. The sequence goes on along the minus strand of OX376350.1, from coordinate 21,509,464 downwards.
CACGAAGCCTTTTGAAGTTAGTACGCTTAGGTTCGTTACAATTGATGGTATTGGTTGAATCACCACACCAGTTGTATTTCGAAAAACCGGAAAACACCTGATCGACCTGGGATTTGGACAAAAGACCTGCAATTTTGGTCTGGCCGCTCAGACTTACCGCTTAGCTTAGACTCTCTGTGCCCTAGTAAGAGCTTTAGATCTTTACTTATCTGGGACGTATTGACTAGTACTGGTACTGGCCTTTTGGAACTCTCTTGTATTAAAAAAATAGAACACAACAATCCTTCTTTGTAGACCAGTGGAGTCCTGAATGAACAATACAGAATAGTTACTGAAATCTAAACAAACTAGTAACTAACCTGCTGTCTTGATTCTGAGTCTAGTTTTGGGTCTAGTGGCTGGCCTAGGCTGCTTAACCTCGCTCAAATCCTTTTCATCATCGCTAGACTCTTCATCTTCTGAAAAATATTCTAAAATAACAAAATGAAGATCGTAAGTAATCGGACTATAATTATTGGTCTATTCGTACCAGAGTCACTAAGCTTCCCCAAGACGTCCTCAGCTTCATATTTGTGTATGAGTTGCATTATTGCCGCTTGTTGCTCTTCTGCCGCCTAAAATTTTGGTTCAATATAAATAGGTATGTTTAGCTTAGCTTGTTAAAACATGATTATGATTATTATTCACTCACCTCTGCCTGAGCACTCTCGAGGACACTCAGCTGGTGCTTGAGCGCCTCCACGCATCGGTACCTCAGCACGTACTGCTCCCACAGTTGCTCTATCTCGTTCTCCAGGGCCGAGAGTTCTCCTGCATACGCTGGCCTGTCGAAGAACCACCATTTACCAGTTAACCAGTATGACATACCGTGAGTTCATACTAATTGTTTAAATTTACCCGACCGGGCATCCACCCGGGACACCACGCAAACCAAGGCGAGAAAACGTGCTGCAGCAAGTGTGCTGGGGTGCTGCATAGTGATGCAGCACGGTACGACAATCGTGTCGTAGATGAAGCTCGATATTGAAAAATTGTCGGAGCATCGTCTTTCTGAACAAGCAACGCGTACAAGAACTACGTCTATGCAATGAGTCACCCTTCAGGCAAAAGCACTTACCTCACCCACTACCTACTCATTTGATCTTCTGCACCGGGTGCAGTCTCTTTTCAGCTCTAACCAGCCCCCCGATTCAGAACGAAGTTCTGAATCAGGGAGGCAGCTCTGCCTTCTGACGGCGCTGTCGATCTGCTCCCGGGCTGACGGCACTTTGGTCGCGACGGTGTCGAGGGCTCGGGGAGACAGGCTTTCATGCCAATAGCATCTACCTCACCAACCACCTACTTACTTGATCTTCTGCACCGTATGCAGTCTCTTCTCAGCTCTCACCAACTCTGCCTTCCGTCTCTCTAGCTTCGCGTCCAATGCCGCCTCGCTCGCCGCGACGCTGTCGATCTGCTCCCGCGCTGACGTCACTTTAGTCGCGACGGCATCTAGTGCTCGGCGGAGACAGGCTTCCATGGCGGCCATGTCTAGAGGACGGGAGAGCGCTTGTTCGCGTAGTTCCTAGAAAATGTTCCGCAGATTTAAGCTAACTTTGGGATCTCTCTTTGGTACAAAACATTGCAAAATGGGCCTTATGTAGCAGCATAAGGTACCGCTATGTATGTTAATCTTGACACATCCATTCAAAATAACGGACTTAAAAATCTGATTGATGTTGTTGAAATTAAAGCGGTCACGAAGTTTTATGTCGAAGTGTGTGCACCAGTTTTGATCGGCCAATATTCATATTTTATACTGGCTGTTGTAAACTAGGCAGTTGCTTGAAAAAAAATCACTCCACATGTATAGGACGGTTGTACACTGTTTTATAGAAAATCGATTCATAGAAATTCGTTTCACATAAATTGTTTCTGATATTATCATTTCATCGAATAATCAATACACAGAATAGTTACTTCAAACAAATGTAAATCATAGATTTTTGTTACAAATAAAATTCATTTCATAATGTTATCATAAAATATAAAATCAAGTATTATTATTGCTCATAATGTTTGGCTTTTGTAAGAAGTATTCTCAAGAACATTTTTTTTGCCACTATGTTCATTCGCCAAAAATTTGCTTCTGGCATGGTCACAGTTCTAACCTAACCTAACCAACAGAGGCTTTTTAAACTAATGTATGATTTCACAGAAATTTAATTAATTTATAATTAAATTTCTGTGAAACATACTACTATGAAGTAAATCGTGGTTGAAATAATAATATTTGAAATGAAAATATGTTGACTGAATATTCTATGAAGTAAATAGTCGTTGAAACAATAATATTCGAAATGAAAATATTTTAACCGAATATTCTATGAAACATTTTCTGTGAAACAAGGGATCATCGATTAGGCTACTTTAACGCATCGTAGCTGAAATACCATTTTTTTTACATTTGTTACTGTTAACTACCGTACATATACCTACGAGGCATGGAAAGCCCGAGCGTCTATTGATCTATGGCGTAGCGGTCATGGCGATATAGGTTGGAAGTGAAGAAGTTCACCTTATTTTCAGCTTCCTTAGCCAGAAGATCGTATAGGAAGGCTCCTTGCGCTGTGATGTCGGTTGCCAACGCGCGGGCCAGCTTGATTTCACCTAGCTGAAACCATTACGTAGATACAACACGTTAACAAATCGACTTCGTCTAATTCAGGTTTATCGAACAAACAGCTTAAGTTAAAGCTTAATAAGAATTGATTTGGTCACACTCAATAAATAACAACCTACATAGACTACCTACTCAAGAATAATTTAAAGAACGCTGAACACAAGTAGCCTACCTAAAGTAGGTATGCCAGTATCACCATAAAGTGTTGTCTGATTTACACCTGTCTCGTTATAAACTGTAAGAGCCCCGTGATCGGAGAGGACACAGTACCTATTTAGTCTCATTTTAGATATGTATTTATTTATATGCAACAAAGTTCACACATATGTGTGGTAGTGGAGGTGGAGGGCGCCTCTGAAGTGTAAACATCACGAACAGATTGTCTCCGACTTAATGGGCTTGTAAACAAATCGGATTTATTGACAGTGTGTTTGGATGGACTGGCGTCAGACCGGAAATCAATTGATGTTTTATGTATTACAGAGCACAATATGATAGATGATGATATATATAATTTAACGTTGCCAAATTACAAGCTGGGTTCTTTCTATAGTAGGAACTTTAGACACGGAGGGTCATGCATTTTAGTTAAAAACCATTTTCAGTCTTTAGAATTAAGGGAAGTAAAGGCACTGTCTATCCAAAAAGGACTGAAATGCTCCGCATTGGAATTACCGCAACACAACATAGTGGTGCTTTGCATTTATAGGTCTCCGAACAGTAACTTATCAGCTTTTAATTCATTTCTGTCTCGCCTAGAAGATATATTGAAAATTTTAAGCCGGAAGAGAAAAATGATTGTTTTATGTGGAGATTTTAATATAGATGTACTCAAAAGCACTACTTACTCTAAGGAATTCACAAGTCGCCTTTTGAACTTTAATCTTAAGCTTCAGTTCAAAGTTCCAACCCGATTGGCTAGCGGAACATGCATCGATAACATTGCTCATAACATACATACGAGTAGGTCTAAAGGTGAAATAGTTGAATTAGCGCTTACGGATCATACTGCTCAGATACTTAAGTGCCCAGTGAAAAAATCTTGCCTACTAAAATACTGGTACGTAAGAAGGCGCGATCTTTCCCTCGAGAATCGTATTGAATTTATTAATTGCCTTAGTAATCTCAGCTCCTTTGAGGTATTTGAATCGGAGGATCCGAATCCGTTTAACAACTTTTACGACCAATCCAAATTGTTCTACGATCTGTGTTTCCCTGTCAAGAAAATAAAGTTATTTAGTCGTAAAAAATTAAAATGGGTCTTTAATGGAATAAGATTGTGTAGCAAACGAAAGCGTTGCCTTCTTTGGAAATATCGAAAAAATCCTTGCTTACAAAATAAACAATTATTTAAACAGTATTCGAAACGTTATAAAAATATCATAAATTTAACTAAAAAGGCGCAAAATAACTTTTATATTCAGAATGCGGTGAATAAATGTAAAGCAGCTTGGAAAGTGATTAATGAATCTAGAAATAGCTATCCTAAAGAAACCATAGGTTTATTAACTATAGACAATAGAAAATTGACTAATCCCTTTGACATTGCCGAAGCATTTAATAACTATTTTATTGACGATTGATTGAACTAAACATAAATAAAATAAAATGAATCGAATTAATTTAGACAATAATGTAAAATCAATTTATATGATGCCAACTGTTCCGCATGATATTGACAAGGTTATAGTTTAGATGATATAGTTACATTGATAGTTAAAGATGTGTCCGAGATAATTGCACCTGCTATGAGTCATATTGTAAACCTGTGCATTGAGGGTGGCGTTTTTCCGGACAAACTCAAAATATCAGTTATTAAACCCTTGTTTAAGAAAGACGATAAAACTATCATTAGTAACTATAGACCAGTTGCTTTAATACCAATATTTGCTAAAATTTTAGAGAAGATTGTATCATAGTATTTATTTTTATTCAGTATATTTTTGCTATTTTTTTTTGTATTTGACTTCTCATAAGTAGGTACTTTATATAAGTCTATATAAAAAAAGATATTTTTTATTTTTACTTTACCACAGACGTGAACTAAGGGTCCCGAGGAGTGAAGCGGCCGATATGTATCTCAAAATCTGTGGTTATTCAAATCACCTTTGCTTACGCCCCCCCCCCCCAAATAATGTGGTGCTCACCCGTGTTGTGACGTCGTAGTTTAGTGAACTGGTATCCCCCTGCTGGTCGTCGGGCGGAGGCGACTCGAGCGCTGACCGCAGGAGGTTGGCCACCTTCAGCAGCTCCCGCACTGCCCACCCATCCGCTCCGTATACCTTCTTGCCGTTCAGCTTCAGGTTTGCACGTGAATGCTGCGAGTGAAAAGACTTTAGGAAACTGCAATTGGGTGCTGCAAGTATGAGATTACACCGATGACAGCCGCTAGCGTCTGTGTGAACCGCCCTGGCGTTTTTGTATGGCATTTCGGTACATCGCCCGTAGTGATTAAAAATGGAGCCAACAATGGCATAGGCATTTCTGAACGCAACGATCGCCGTTTACGTGACGGGAACTCACGTTAGATAGATATACAGATGTAGCTCAAACCCAAAGATACAATTAGATGCTTCATTTGAAACTTTAAACCGTTTAATGCTAGTCTCCCCATATAAATATCAATGCTTAAAGTAACAAGCCAAGCTTGGAAGTCAACTTAGCAAGCAAGCCACTCGTCGTTTTGTGCCGCTGCACTATCCAGATATCACATTGATTACGCCATATTGGATGGTTAACCCGGCAGTATAGATTTGTCATTTAGAATAAGGTTAAACACTAAGATTAAGGGTTAAAGATACTGCAAAAGTTAAGATCTTGCGATTCTTAGTTGTCATTCAAATCGCCGTAATGTCGATATGAGGCATCTCATTCTACCTAGGTCTGCTACTACTCTTCAAGGCTTTTAAACTTTACTAGACAGCAATCAACGTACAAACTTATACAGAGTGACTGGGGATTCATTGGCGTGCTGTTAAAATAAGAACCTACTCATGATATACCTACAGTACCTACTTTACCCAAGTATGAGGCTATTTACTTAATGGGTACAAACTTGCATTTTTTTTTACCTTATTAACATCATGTTCACTCGGCAATTGTATGGCTTAAAAATATGAAATTTTGTACCCATTAAATAACCTCATGTAATAGATACAAAACTGCACATTCTTAAACCTTATAAACATCATGTAATATATAAACATGTATAAACATGTATAAACATCATCATTAATACTTGGCAATTGTTTACAAGGTTTAAAAATATGCAATTGTGTACCTATAAAATAGCCACATACTTGTGGAAAGTAACAGTTCCTACAGAGGTACGAGTATATCATGAGTAGGTTCTCATTTCAGAAGGATGCCAATGAGTAGGTTCTCATTTCAAAAGGATGCCAATGGATCCCCAGTCACCCTGTATGTAGACTTCTCCGATTATCCATGTGTTACGTCTTCCACGTCCTTTTAACATTACAAAGAAACTTACGAACAATGCTACAGCATGCGTGACCATAGCTACTCTCTGCTCAACGGAAGCCCTCCCCCCAGCCAACACTGCATCTGGCTCCACCCTCGCAGCCAGCCACCGCAGACATCCCTCCAGCAGTTCCCAGTTAGGACTCCTGAAGCTCTCGAGGGAGATGGGTTCGGAAAAACCCAGTACGCGCATGGCTTCGCTAAAATCTATAATAAGTTTAGCAGGCAATACAGACAATAATTTTCTTCTAAAAAATAGTCCACTCGTGAATACTTACTACGCAAATCCCTGTAAGACATTATTTATCACTTTATTTCGCAGGTAATTGCAACAAAACAAGACCAGACTTTTGTTGACAAGGTAAATACGACACGTTGTCATAGCAACCAAATAGCGACAACCGTCACTAATGGTTACTATGGAAAAGTTTGACTTGGCACACAGTTATACTCCATTCATTAAAGCGAACCAATAGAATCGCGAAGCTAGGTAAATGAAAGCGATTCCATAGGTTATCGGGTTAACGAACACATTCCTCGCAACGCATTTTCGCGCTCTCAGAATTAAAAGAAGTTATTTCTAGGGTCCACTTTGTGTTAAAAGTACATTAAACATTATTACTTTTAAAATGTACGCCGAATATTTATAATCTACTTATATCGCAGCTGTCACACTCAATTGTTCTCATTTCAAGAAAAGTAACTTCAGAATGTATGGGGCTTTTGCATAAATAAATTATTTTGTCATACATCAAGCTATATTGTCGATGTAAAAACCTAAAAGAAGCTTTTTAACCGAACACGTTTTTACTGTCACTATAACTCTACCAAATATAAAGTGTTACATAATCCCTTCATACGTTGTTGCGGAAGGGGTTTTAAATTTTGCCAGGTTATACTTATATATGTCATCGCCATGTCAACCAATGGCAACGTCAAATGCAAATTGTCATTCAATATAGCAACCCTGCTTCTTATGTTTAATGTTGAATGAGGTAATGATGATGAAATAATGTTGAATGAATGAAGTATATGTGTTTATTTGCGGATTTCGTCACGCATGCGGAATACCGCATGCGTGATGAAATCCGCAGATAGTAAGTAATAACTCCGCTTGATAATCAGTTAATTATACCTTTCCAAAAATGTATTATGAGACAGAAATAGCTATAGCTTTGGTTTACAATTTATTTAAACATAAGTATTATATTTGTATTACAATACTAATAACCGTGCTGTAACCACTTGAGTAGGAATTCAAATCTACCAAAACAAAGAAAGTTTTTTTTAAATCTTCAATATCTAAGACTACCTACGTCCTCGCCCAAACAAAAGGACACTAGAGAAGTTATACAATAGATACTTAAATTAACGCACATTCCTTTAGATTAATACACAATTTTATATCACTAAATATCTCGTCGCTGCTTACATTCCCTCATGTAAGCTAATTGGGCATACTTGACAGCTAATAAATAACGTTGATATTAGCTGCCAACAATATTTGACTGTTTTGATTTGATGGCTACGCGTTAACGAAAAATCATACAAGCAAGGAATGCAAATTAAACAACGTGGCTATTAAAAAGACACAGGCGTTATTAAGCTTTGTACAAACCGAAGTAAAATAAGTTGTTGTTATTTTTTGTAGTGAAATACATATGGTAAATGGTCGTAAAATGTACATCAATGAGTATAATTTACAATTAAACCATTTAACATTATTTATTTCATACAAAATAAAACAACAGCTGTACCTACACATGTAGTGTTTTTTTTTGTGATGAGTTAGGGAACTTAAGGTACTCATAGAACAGAATAGGTAATTGTACTCCGTGTAATAGTACTGCTTATAGTTAGCTTATGAAAGTGTATTCATTCTTGAAAAACTAAATGAAATAACCTTAACCGTGAAGCGGGAAATTACGTCAACAACGATATTAAGCCTGGAATCATTACAAAACAAAGTACCATGTACAAGGTCGGAGCTGCATATTTTTCTTGGATCAGGCCACTCTAGAGTAAAATTTAAACGTAGTAAAATAATAAAAACCAAAAATAAAATTGCACATTTATTAACTTAGCTAACTACTAAAACAGTCAAATATAACAAAGCTGAGGCTCTTCACACATTTCTAGTGTTTATTCCTGGAGCTAGAGACTCAGCCTGGTTGGTGTATGCCCAATTAATGGAAAAATCATAAGTCTATAGCGCTGGGCGCCTGCCTCATGGCACGCTTGATGGAATCCTCACGTTTCACTGCCACTCGCACACGGGCTGCCTTCAAATGCCTGAAAAAAAAAATTAAACCTTTATCAAGCTTCATCATCCACTGATCAAGCAAAAAGAGGTACTTAAATGTAAAAACCCCAAGTTAAAACTTTGAAGTAGTTTCATTTTAGAGTAAGACAGGCCTTTAGCCCTAGCAGTGGGATCCAATCCAACCCACTAAATTAAATTAAGGAAATTAAAATGCAGTACACTTGTGAACAAAAACTAGGGTGCAACACAACTGGCAGTAGGTGAGCTCTAATTGTATGGATGGCACAAAGTGCATAGTTGTTTATTGACCAGAAGTGGACTGTTTATCACACTTTGTATTGATGTGGAGAATCAATCATATTAATGAGGAAAAATCTGAGAAGGAAAAATCACGTCCATTTATTATGATAAATAATTAGTAAACATAAATGAGGAAAATAATACTAAGGTGATTTTTCAAGATTAGTAAATATTAGTGTATTGTTTACACTCTCACCTTTGTCTGATCTTCTCCTCCGTCTCAGGGCTCAGCTCTTTTTCTGTGACTTCAGCGCTGCGGATCAGCTGACGCAACTTCTGCATGCAATTAGCTAGGTTGAGCTGCTGGGAGCGTGTTAAGTCAGATCGGATTATTAAATAGCCTTCCTTTGACAGCTTGTTGCCATACTGTGAAATTAGAACAATTGTATTATAGCATCACTGACATAGTTTGTGATTTTATTATGTAACACTCTTGTTGATACTGTTTGAGACAAAGATGGTTGATGGTTTTTTTAAACAAATAATATTATGTTGTTTCACGGAGTTGGTGCAGTGAGAAATTAATAGATAAAAAATCACTCATTGCTACATATTAATATGAGTCTCAAATAAGACACCATAATTGTATTAGCTACATGACAAATGATGGTCTATGCCATTTAATAAAGGTTAAATAAATGAAAAAATCTAAAACTAAATGAAACTTAGGTACATCACTTCCCTCTAAGTACATACTATATTTATTTAGCCTCGATAAAATAAATGTTTTACCATAATGAAATTTCAGTTTTAGCTAAGTCTTTTCAACATCTTACCTTCTCTAACATCTTCTGTCTTATTGCTGGATGTATCCAATCTGCATCACTGAGCTTGAACCTGAGATCTACCTTTGTGTGTACCTGAAAGTTTACGCCAATGATTTAATGTAATAAACTAATTTAATTAAACACTCTGTGAAATATTTAGTGACCCAGTGGCTTAAAACACTAGACTATCAGCAGACTGAAGATATTTTGTTCTGACAAAACCAATGATTCTAATATTCTATGCATCCCTGATTTCCCCTCCACCCTCGTCCCGCCCATCTCACCTTTAATCCACAGAGTCCCCATAGTACGCCCATATCACACAAATCACACACGCACACACACCCACACACACATCATTCATCACACTTGAACTAGCCAACATGCAAATCTCCTCCCACTCAACACACATGCACCCTCGCAAACATACTTCATTATTATAACTTCTAGTTTTAATTTTTTTATTTTCTTTTTCTTTTTTTACATTTGTATTCTATAGTAAGTACTAATACCACTTTCACTTTCACACAAATTCCACTGTGTTATTCTAAGCCAATCACATGACCATTGTACGGGGCCTGGTGACCTGTAATACAGGTATTTTTATACCCATGTCAGGCACCAGACTCTCACATAAGGTTTCCATTTCTTTTTTTGTATATTAGCTAAGCTGAAAAGTGTTTGTCTAAGCCGAATGTGATGAGTAAATAAAAACTTATATTATTATTATAATTAATGATTTATTTTAACAGTAAGATAAGTTAACACAAAATGATCCACAAAACCTGTAGTGTACAGAACTGTTATATAGGGGCATCTTATGCTGCTAACCTGAAAATCCATTTTGCAATAGTTTTGTAAAAGTTGATGTAAATGCATCTATACAAGATCTAGACTTACAGTAAAGGTAAATTACTTTTACAGAGGGGGATTCATGTTATTGCCCGTTTGCACACAGGCCTGTGTGGCCTACAGGTCTACAATTTTTTTTTTTTGTTTTTGTGTAAGGCTACATTCAGGATTAACATTACCAAATCAAAATATGGGGCTACTTTTGTCATGTTTGCTTACCTTGTTAACATTCTGTCCGCCAGGACCTGAACTGGCACTGTACGTGATGTCTAATTTGTCTATTGGGACAAGTCCAGTGAACTTTTCCTCAGATTGTGCACTCTGCAAGTAATTATGATTATTTCAGAAAGACTATTAAATGCAAAAAGGAGCTCTTTCTGGTAATTCGGGAACAAACAATCACTTACGAATTTAGGTGTAGTAAGCTTCAGTGAGCTGTTTGGATAAAGGGTTTCCAGGGAAACTGAACTTTTGTATGCCATGGGTCGTTTGGCCATAGTTGTAAAAAGAACATTTTGAACCGTTTTTTGTATAAAATGCAACCGTAGTGGAACAAACGCCATTTTTGTAATGAAAAGATATCTTAATTTACACTTGTAACGAAATAAACTACAGAATTAAAGCATAATTTCAATAAGTAGTTTCTGAAACAAACAAATAATTATTTTTCGAGCAGTAGCGAAACCTAACCTCAAAAAATCATCAAACGTCAGATCGAAGTCAGCTGTCAAGCAAGCCAAGGACCGGTCCAAATCGAACTTGGATACTTTTCTTTCCAAATTATTACAACACGATTTCTTTTTTTTTATTTGTGTACATTCAAAGGTTTTAGTCTCTCTCGGTCCTTCATGCGTGAAGATCGTGATTACGGTAGGGTGCAAGTTTGGCGCGAACACATTGCATCTGTGTGAAATGCAGGTGTTTCCGCAATGCACTAATCGCATAGTTTCCACGCGGAGTCTGGTGTTTTACTCCCACGTGGCCGGTAGCATACACACATCAACATGGTCTAGGGATATTTCAATTAAACCTGGATAACTAAAATTCTAATAACTTTTTGTTAAGACACCTACACATTAAAATAAACCTTGTTTAATAGCCTATCTAATCTGATAAATAAACTTTTAGAAAAAGTTAAATTTAAAAAAAACTTAGAAGAAGAGGAAAAACTCAGATTTTCAATCTTAACTTTATTTTTGAAACATCAAAACCTAAACAAAACAACTATTTTTTTTATAAAAATTGTTGAAAACTTAACATTAATAATCCGTGGATCCACCTAAGACTCTCCTGACACATCTGCAGCTGTTCTGCATACTCAAAACAAGGGTATCAATATCCAGGAATACTGTCTCAAGTCCTGCTAAGATGCAAGAAAAGCTGGTATTCATGCACAATATCTTCAGAGAAATTCCTAAAAGCTCTTCTCTGAAGCATATCCCAGGCATGCTCAATAGGATTAAAGTCAGGGTATTGTGCAGGCCAGTCTAAAACTTGGATATCATGCTGTTGTAACCAACTTGTAACGATACGCGCCGTATGTGGACGGGCATTGTCGTGCATTAGCTGGAAGTTTCGTCCCATTTGCTGTCTATGGGGCAAGATTACAGGCTTTAGCACCTCATCTCGGTATTTTAGAGCAGTCATATTGCCTTGTATCCAGACGAGGTCCGTTCTTCCGTCGAGACGAATTCCTGCCCAAACCATAATCGTGCCACCTTGATATGCATGAACTTGTTGTGGGAGCTGCAGTCGATTCCAACGTTCCAACAGGTTCTCTCCAAACGCGTACTCTTCGCGAATCAGGATGAAATCTAAACCTGAATTCATCAGTGAAAAGCACAAGTGACCATTGAGAATGGTTCCAGTTTTCGTGAACAATAGCCCATTGTAATCTTCTTGCTCGATTGCCTCTCCTTAGCGCTGGTACCCGAAGTGGCCTACGCGCACGTAGGTTGACTTCATGAAGTCGTCTTCTCAAAGTTTGACCGCTTACCAGCAAACCATACTCCCTCTGTAGCCTTTGAACCAATTGCATCGCCGTTACATTTGGTTGACTTCGTGCAGCATTTACTATGAATCGGTCCTGTACATTTGTTGTAATGCGTTGAGGTCCTCGGTGCCGAAGCCCGGTATAACGCTCTGAATGGTCCTCATGGCTTCAGAAACCGCAATTTGTGAAGCGCCAGCTTGAATCACGCCCACTGCTCTTAACATTTCGTTACTGGTCAAGTGTCTACGTGGCATGATTAAATGAACACCGGAGATGCGTTTGACAAAGATTTATAGAAATTTATGGAGTTAATCAAGTTAGAAGTACCGTAAAAGTGGGTTACTTTGCACTTGGCCTGTATACTTTGCACCAGCACAAAAAATGTTTTCAGAGACATCTATTAATGAGTTTTTAATCTACTACGCTCAGAACATCTGTGCTATTTGGTGACAGACTCCATACAGTTTCACCAACTTATTGAATTTTTTCGACACTTACGGAGAATCCATTTGAACAACAAGTTTGTACTGGACTCCCGAGAGGAATAAAAAATTAATACCGGCAAAATCTGTTTGAATCTCAGGATTATTAGTATTATTCGCAGTGAGTATTATTTGGTTGTATGTTTTATGTTGTCTAGTGCCTAGGATTACTCTTATTTTTTAGATAACCTTTTTAATTTCGGATGCATGGCTTCTTTTATAAACTGGTCATTCATTGCACCTACTTTTGGGGTAAATTTGCACCAGGTGCAAAGTTGCCCATTATTTAAGAATATGATGGGTACCTAATGGTTCAATATAACTTAATGTAATTATTTCTTCCCTTTGTTAAAGATGCCCCGAAAGAATAAAAGAAAGATTGGTGCACGTCATTATAAAAATTATGACAACGAGAAATTATTTAAGTGCTTGGAGTCCATCAAACAAAAGCAAATGACCCAAAGAGCAGCTTCCGAGTTTTATAACATTCCAAGAAGGACTATAAACTATAAAATGAAGAAACAAAATATGCAAAAACCAGGTAGACCAACGGTTTTTACGCAGGAGGAGGAGGAAATGATAAAGGATTGCGTTATTCAGGCTGGTGAATTTGGTTTTCCTGTAGATAAATTAGAACTTGGAATTATTGTTAAAAGCTACTTGGACACAAATATGCCAAAGCTGACAGACGTTTCAAAATCTTCTGAAGAAGATATTGAAAAGGAAAATGAGGCATCTTCCAACAACACTCAATTAAAACCCCTGAAAAAGGAAATAAATGAGTTTTTTGCCTTTACTTACGAAGGTGAATGGTTCCCTGGTCAGATATTAGCAATATATAGCAAGGGTCCCATGATCAAGTCTATGGTGAGGACTATGAAGGCATGAAAATGGCCTGAAAAGGAGGACATCCTCCAGTACTATTGGAGAGACGTGTTTGGCGCTATAAATTCGCCAAAATTAATTTCCAAAAGAGGTTTTTTTGCGGTGCCAGAACTTGATTTTAAGGGGTCATTTTAATCAGAACATTTAATTATAAGATTAAAAGTCACTTGGCTGCCACCTGTGAACTAATTAATATCACATTACCAAACTTTCCTAGTTTATTGATCTCGTTTTGTTAATTAAATATAAGTCATTACGAAAGATTTTATAGAAAAGTGTTTTTTTAATAAAGTTTATAACAAATTTTGTTTTTATTAATTCAATATGTATTCCACTATGGTAAACTTGGCTTTACTATATCCTATTTTGCACAATCTTTAAAATTACATAGTAAAACAACCGTGGCAATATTGCTGGGCAATTTTGCCCCGCTCTTAAATCAACTTTGCACCAAAAGTTAAAAAAAAATAAAAAAATTATACACTTATAAATTAAGATTCATCGTAAGAATATTTGAAAAATAAACCCTTTTTGTTCATTATCAATTTGTTTTGAAATAAAATAGTTCAATAATCAGGGAATGCCAACGCTTTTTACGTTTTGGTGCAAAAAAAATGTGCAAAGTAACCCACTTTTACGGTACGTGAAGATTTATTCTTTGGAAGAAATTCAATGAATGCGAATTTTATCTTAAAACAAAACCTTTTATATACAAATTCGAATTTAAAAAAGGAACTTAATAATGTTTTTATAATCTGTCATTAACAGTTTTTTTGTAAGGCCAGTAGGTACTTTTTAAGTTATTTAAAAAAGTTTTATTTAACCCTAGACCATGTTGTTGTGTGTATTTCACACCACCTTTCCCGGTCAGGTGGCACCGGGTGTTAGCCGGGTCGCTCGACAAAATATCCATTCCAAAATGACCTTCAATAATTATCTTGGGAAAAGTATCTGACGTGGGTTTCCATTACCTTTCATTCTGCCTCAGTCATTTTAAGGAGTAATTTCGAGCCATCCGGCGCGTGCAGGTGAGGTTGACAATTGGGCCGGTGAAGGATATTATATTAGCTATCGTTCTCCCCTTACTCCCGCCGCCTAAGGTTTTAGTAGCGCGTTAAAAATTATGCTGGCCACATCTGTGCCATATACACAGTACATTTTAGAAAAAATAGGGTCTTGCTAAACATTGGCCACATCGACACATCCTAATGTCAAAATAAGTGTAGTTGCATTCACAACTCAAGATCATCGCACATTATCACGGCTCGACAAGTATTGCTCCAATGCTCCAAACTAGCAAATAACCTATCATTCCAATTTATTTATTTATTTATTCATTGCATAGTCACATAGATATAAAGGTCTTACAGTATTTCATAAAAGTACATGTGACGCCCTGCAAGAGCACGGCAAATAGAGGGCATTTAATCGCCTCACATTAAATACATTGTCCGTGGTGTTAACAATTTAAAATTAAAAATATAAAATAAACATAATACCAATAATAATAATAAGCCTATGGTGTTGAATTACCCGTGATAAAGTATACCTAAAAATCCACAAATTTATCTTCGAAAAATTCCTTCAAGTTATAATAACACTTGTTAATAAGAAGTAATTTTAATTTTTTGGTACAAAAAGAGAGAGTTTCAAATTTTTTTATAGTATTAAGTGGTTATAAATCTTAATTGACATATTATGGGGACCATCTGACACTAATTTTAATTTGGAAAATGGAACTCTAAGTATAACTGTGTTTCCTGACGTACTTACACGATTCGAGGATGTATATGGACGTAAATGTTAGTATTTGATATCTGATGAAGTGAGTCCTGCATGATTCCATTTGATCAATGTTTATCATTATTCTTAAGCATTTTTTCTGGAGAATAATAAAGACTTTATATGCTTCGCAAGAATTCCCCCACAGAATAATTCCGTAGGAGATTCTAGAATACGCATAAGCGTAGTATGCCGCAAGAGCAGTCTTAAAATCCGTAACTCTTTTAAGGTGTTGAAGCGCATAGATAAAAGAGGACATTTTACTAAGTACTTTTTGGACATGTTGTTTCCAATTTAAGTGTGAGTCTAGCTCTACGCCCAGCAATGGAGCAGAGTCAACAGTCTCTAGTTTTGTATTTCGAAAGATGTAGGATATTTGTAGTGCAAGTTTTTGATATGGCTTGAACTGAATAATTTTAGTTTTATTTAGATTTAGTTTTAAGTCATGCGAGTATAGCCAATTTACAATTTTATCTAAGGTTGAGTTTAATTTAATTTCTAATTCTCTAACATCGGTGCATGGAATCAAAACGGAAAGTCATCATCAAATTAGAATTTTTAAATCAATTAATGTGTCATAAAACCTCTCGGCTTGTGGCCGGCTTGGTTATGGCCAGGTGGTTCTGCACAACATTTACCAAAGAAAACTGGTAAGCGTCACGCGGACCGAAAATCATTAAAATAATCGATTAAAAAATTAATAGATTTATTTAAAAAAAACCATGGGATGAAATCCCTCCAGTTATCTTTAAACTTTGTTTTGATAACGGACTTATATTATCAGATCAATTATTTTAGGAATAAAACCAAAAATAGAAGACAAAAAGTCACGAAAAGAGTTAGGAGGGGTTGTGAATTTATTCTATAGAGCCAACTTTATCAAATCATGTTTCCACCGGATGAATACCCTGTATTATTCCCTCAACAATATCAGTAAATTTTGTTCGATTTTAATTTTACTGTTTACTACTTCAAAAATGAATTCTAAAAACGTGTTTTGTGAGCCACGCCACCTCCCTTTAAAACGCGCGGTTTCTTTGCTACGGGGAACGCGCGGTTTCTTTGCTACGGGGAACGCGCGGTTTCCTTGCTACGGAGAACGCGTGGGGATGCCTGTAGCAAGCCAAGGACGCACCCACATAAGGCGAGTTTAGCCGACAACTAGCGCCACCAATTGTTTTTTTTTTATAACTTCCAAATTAGACATAGATTTTAAAAACTGAACAATGAATATCTCAAAAAATACTTCTTTTAATTGATATTGAATGTCTATCCACGACTTCTCATTCAGTTTTTTGTAGTATAATAGTTTAAACGCGATCGCAAGCTTGCACCTGCGCCAATTTTGCGGTAGCCGTATTTTAGGCGGTTTTGCACTGCAGCTGTGCCTTTGCCGAACCATTACCTGCTTTGAAAAGGAACTCAGGTTATCAGTAAAATGTCTGAACTGGACGTGGTAGAGAGCGGGAATGATTGTGCTAATAATCTACGTAATGATGAGCATCATTTTTCCAATAATCTGGCGGGAATTCGCTTGCAGCAATGGAGCTCAGTCGACGTGATTTTCGTGCTATGAATAGAATAGAATAATTTATTTGCATTAAAATTACGATTGATTGATTTATTATGACTATAATTTTTTTTTTTATAATAAATCCTCAATAAGAATGTTTTGAACATCTACTACTTTTCTTGAGTCTGCTTTGATGGATAAAATAATTGGTTTGCTGAATTTAATAGAGGACGGGGATGTCTCGAAGATGAAGCGAAGACAGGTCGGCCGCCAACCGCACACAAGAAAACGTTCGTGCAGTCGAAAAACTTATTCGCGAAAACCGACGAATTACGTATATAGAGCTAGAGCGAGAGCTGGGAATTGGATCAGCAGCAATGCAAACCATAATTCTCTCCGTAAACGTTGTTCGAGATGGGTGCTGCACCAACTTACCGATGAGCAGAGTGCCGAGTGCGAGTTGCAGTGAGAGAAGTGAATGACTTCACCATCGCGTTTTGCGAGCACGTAAATGTCAATTACTATGGAATCGAGTCAGCGCCATCTAGCAGCGAATTCGGGCAACATTAAGGCCGCTAGATGGCGTTGACTCGATACCATACAAATTCGCGTTTTTTTTCTCGCAAACGCGATGGTGAAGTTATTCACTTCTCTCACTGCAACTCGCACTCGGCACTCAGAAAGACCGTCGGGTGGATTGGTGCCTATTCATGATAGATAAATTCATGCACGTTAGGTAATAAGTATAGATTTTGAAATAATATCTTACATAATTTGGTATCACCAACACATAAACATAGCAGCAGGCAATTCTTAATCACCCATTTCATGAAAATAGATCTAAGGTGTTAGAAACAATATGTAGCTGCCAAAATACCGGAGATTTTAGGACGTTGAACCACCGCTAGATATGGCCTTGCATGAGCAAATAAGTTGGCCACTAAATAGCTCCGAAACAACACATTTTAACTGCCGAGTTAGCGGAGCATGCTTAATTATTACTTGTACGTTTGTTTTTTAACATCCTAGCTGAAGACGATGTTAAAAAACAAACATCCAAACAATAATTAATTTATCTAGATAACTGAACATAGTGAACATTGTCTTTTGTCCGAAAGCCAAAAGTGCTATTTTCTATTCTAGTTACTTGCAACAAATTAATTACCACTTTTACTTTTCAAAAAGGGGTGCGTGCCTCCTTGTTAGGTATATTGCCATTCGGAGTAGGAGCTAGTTTTGCCTCAACAATATTCACTTTGGAGGTATGCCATAACCCACCTTTAGAGCTAGCACCTAGCTGTAGGTTCCTTTAAGAGCCTTACTACAATATCAATCCATACTATATAACATATTTCATGACTTTTGCGCAGCCTAACTCGTCCTCTGTTTTAAATCTCTCTGCCGAAGGTTGTCTGGAAGAGATCGCTCTGTAGCGATAAGACCGCCTAAATTGTACTAAATATTTACTTTTTTGTTTTTACGTGCTGTAAGTATTTGTTTGTGCAATAAAGATTATTTATTATTATTATTATTATATATCATATTATAAATGCGAAAGTAACTCTGTCTGTCTGTCTGTCTCACTTTCACGCCAAAACTACTGAACCGATTCAAATGAAATTTGGTACACAGATAGTCTAGAGCCTGAGAAAGGACATAGGCTGCTTTTTAATTGGAAAAAAGTGTTGTAAAGGATTGAAAAGGGGGATGAAAGGTTGTATGAAAGTATTGTCATTTTCATAACTAGAAGCAAAAAACTTATATTTTAGGCTATAGATTAAATATAAATAAAAATAGCATTCAAGGTTTGTAAAAATTGTAACTTTACAAATTTGCAAAAAATCGACCTCTAGGAACGCCTTTAGGAACGCATCTTCGACGCCTGGAATTTATAGAAGCAGACGTAAGATGTATGAGTTGTACGGCATGAAAAAATACAATTACGATCCACTTTTTGTTGAGAATGTCAAGAACTACTCCAAAATCTTCAGAAAAGCCTGCACTACAGCTATGGCATTGCACATTCGTGACAACATATCAAAGTCCACCAACAAAATAAAAACCACTTGGGACGTCATAAATCACGAAACAGGTAAAGCTAAACAGCGCGATACCTCATGCACTCTTAATATTAACAATAACATCTTTCAATCAGAAGCATCTGTTGCTGAAGCATTTGATAATTATTTCAGTAATATACCTATAATCACTACAGCTTCATTAAATGCCTCACCAACTGAAGCAGAACAGTTGTTGAAAGATAATGTATCTTGTTGCAGAGAATTCTTTAAATTTAACCATGTTGAGTCACTAGATATATTAAAAGCATTTAGATTAATTAATTTAAGAGATACCACTGATCTTTGGGGTATATCACTCAAAATTGTTAGCCACATAATTGACGTGATTGCCCCTTATTTAGCCGTAATATTCAACGATTGTGTTGATGAAGGTGTTTTTCCAAACTTAATGATGATGAATGAATTGTACCACTTTTTGAATCAGGCAACAAACAAGACCCAGGTAACTTCAGGCCTGCTTCAATCCTACCAGGTCTAAGAAAGATCTTTGAAAAAATCATTCAAGAACAACTATTATGCCATTTTTATGAGAACAATCTCTTACACTGTGAACAATATGGATTCACTAGAGGCCGTTCTACTACTGATGCTGGCATTGCACTTCTAAAACACATCTTTAGGGCTTGGGAGGATTCACAGAACGCTCTTGGCGTCTTCTGTGACTTGTCCAAGGCCTTAATGTTTACGTCTCCTAGAAGCGTAGGCAAATCTTTTTTGCGGCGGTGCAGCATGTGCATATCAGTTGGTGGTCAGAATTTTGAACATTTACTGTAAAAAAATTATATTGAACTAAATTTTAATAGAAATTTGAGTTTTATTTTGGATCCCTCATTTCATAACAATGGTAGTGGTTAAGGATAGTAGTAGGTATAAAATTAATGTTTTTATAATCAATTCAGCTCTGGTTAAACGTAGGGGAATAGTGTAAACCTCAGGATTGATAAAAACAGGCATAGGTAATAATAAATTATTAATATGAAAATCACAAGATTTCCGATACATCACTTTCAACGACCAATTTTGGCAAATAATGCCCCATGTAGTGCATCGTTTTTTGTATTATAATGAAAGCTTACGTAGTCTAGCAGTTTTTAAAATTAGTCAGAAGCTATTGAAAATCTTTTTTATTTGTTTTCCTCATGTTGAAAATTCCATTGGGTTCTGCTTTATCCCATTTTTTTTAGTATCCATCAAAATTTTTGTTTAATACGTCAAAGTTAGGAAGGAGATTATTTTACTCATAAAATTGCCACTATTGGGAATGCCCAACGATACGATTTTTTGTAGTTTTAGTTATATATTTTTTTCTAATTTTTCATGATTCAACGAGATAATAAAAAAACTATAAGCTTTAAAAAATTATATCTTTTTTTTGGATCAACTTTTCTTGTTTTTTTTTTAATACCATTGTATCATGAAAAATTAGAAAAAAAAATATAACTATAACTACAAAAAAATAACTACAAAAAATCGTAGAACATACATGGGGGTTAAATCGATAGGTATGGTACTCTGCTATCAGCTCGCACTGGCTTGACACCTTAAAAGAAACAACCTGTATATAAATGATTTACATTTTTACTTAAAAGATATTTGTGATGTTATATTATTTGCAGACGATACATCTTTAGTTTTTAAAACTGACAGAAATAAAAACCTTTTTGATGATGTAAATGACGCACTTTCAAATGTTTTACAATGGTTCACAGTAAATAATCTACAGCTTAATGCAAAAAAGACTAAATGTATTCATTTCAAGTTGCCTAATGTTGAAGTTATCTTCATAAGTTAATTTTTAGACTAATGGGGTTATCCCCATCAGTCTAAAAATTGATGGTAATACTATGAAGCTTGTAGATACAACAGTTTTTCTTGGAATCACATTAGATTCAAAACTGCAATGGAACCCTCATATAACAGCTCTACCAGGCAGACTTAGTTCGGCTGCATTTGCAGTAAGAAAAAATAGTATCAACAGATGTTGATACTGCTCGTTCAGTTTATTTTAGTTATTTTCACAGTGTAATGTCTTACGGCATTGTACTTTGGGGTCAAGCGGCGGATAATAATATACAAACCATCTTTATCCTCCAGAAGCGAGCGATCAGATCCATCTGTAAGCTTCGTGCACGGGCTTCACTTAGGAAGATTTTTAAGGAAATTGGTATCCTCACTGTAGCGTCACAATATATTTACAATTGCATTGTTTTGGTGAGAAAAAATATTGGTCTCTATACTAAACGTAAACACAGTGACATACATTGCAGAAATACTAGAAATAAGAATAAAATAGCAGTTCCACTCTTTAGGTTACAAAAAGTTTTAGGATCCTTTAAGGGGCAAGGTATACATTATTACAACAAAATTCCAGAAACAATTTGTGAGTTACCTTTACATAAATTCAATAATCACATCAAAACAGCTTTATTAAAATAAGGCTATTATACTACAAAATACTACCTTATAGATAAAAATGCCTGGGTGTAAGCTCTCTGCTCGATGCGGGATTAAATAGCTCTATTGTAACAGATGTTTTATTGCAATAGTTAATAGGTTCCTAGTATGTACTGACTAACAATTTTTCTTTTTGAATTGTTTAAAAGAACTTTTGTTTTATATTATTTTATGGTTGTTTTTTTTTTTTTGTTTTATATTCTTTTAGGTTTATTTGTATCAAAATGACACACTGCTTGTACTTTACTAACGGCTCTTGTAAACCCAAAACAAGTTTAAAAGAGTAACTGCTAAGTTTCTTGACGGGTCTTTTCAGCAAGAAACAACTCCGACGCGGTGGTAGAGTCGCATTATGTCTGTATACTGTTTATTTCCGTATCCATAATATTATGGTATTTATGTCTATTATTTAGTATATTTTGCTGTAAATTTGACGATTTGAAAGTACTGATACAGTCTATTTGAATAAAGTTATTTGAGTTTGAGTTTGAGTTTAGGGGTCGTTTTTGGGGTTGATAGTTTGTTTGTATGAAACTTCGTTTATGTATTTATTTATTAATAGGTATACCAACAGTACATATACGCAACACAGTTATGGTAACATTACAGAGATCTTATTCTAGTTATAGGCATACTCAGCGTTTACAACGTAACATCGAGCAACATAATTATTATATAAACTATGGACGGAATATTTTACTTACTTTCTATTAACGAATAGTAATTAATTTGGTTTACAATAATATTGAGCTTGTGTTTGAATTTACGGTGAGAGTCGTGGAATATAACAAGGTCAGGTAATGTTTTACACAAATGGCTGTATTTAGTATAGCATGTTGACAATTGAGCATGGTGACCAAGGTTTGTTTTACTCTGAGGAACGTGAAATACTTTTTCTATTGGCTTTCTGGGAAAATTATATGGAACTGCCAGATGGACACGTTCCAAAATTCGTGAACATTTAACTTTATCAATGATGAGCCCGTGCAAAAACGCCAAATCTAAAACATCACGTCTATGGCGCAAAGTCGACATTCTGAAAAAGTCTAGTCTTAAGTTGTACGGCGATCTGTGACTTATTCCTGGAGAACGATCGCTGGATTTTCTCTATTCTTTGAGAGTGATTGGCATATGTGGGATTAAAGTAAAAAGTAAAAAGTAAAAAATATCTTTATTCATATAGATAAAAAGTACTTATGACATGTCATGTACAAAAAAAAATTGTAGCAAAAATATACTGAATAAAAATAAACTTACATAAAATAATACTATGATAGTTCATATCATAATTAAATATAATGTGACTTTACCACCGGTTCGGAGGTTGATTCCGATCGAGAAGACTCCGGCAAGAAACTCGATGGTTACTCTTTTCAATCTTGTTTTTATACACAAAAATGGAATTGACAGAGTAAAGTCATAACAAAAAAGTGTGCAGAGGAGCAGATTATACCTAAGATGACCACAAATTATTATCATTTAAGAAATCCTCAACACTATAATAACCCCGCTTCATTCCAAACTACACTTGCGTATTCCAGGTGGCTTCTTACCAGAGTACCATACAACATCATCAATTGACAAAAAAAGGGTTAATTAAAAATATTGAAACAATAATGGGCATTCAATCAAAGAACAAGTGTAAATTTATTTTGTGTGCATTCCCATACTCAAGTACCTCAAGTACTTCAAGTCAGAACAAGGTCATCCAAGACCTTAATTTAACTTTGTATAATCTGACATGTCGTCATAGTGACATTGACTTTTTTGATACAAATCTGTTTGTACCATACTTTAGGTTAACTGAAGATACTATGTATCTTCCCATTAGGACTAAGCAGAAACTAACTACTTTGTTAGCAAATAACATTAACAATGCCGCTATTGGCAGTATTTTCTATTCTCACATTAGTACTAGTACTAATTTATCTATTTCATGTGATGCTCCTTCAGCGTCTTGTTTAAACTAGGACCTAGGACAACAGCCAAGCCCAAATACTTGAATTTATTCCACCAAAATATTCAAAGCTTGACGGGCAAAGATTTAGAAATAGAACTATTGCTGGAAAACCAAAATATTGATATTTTATGTTTTACTGAACATTGGCTGACTGATGAAAACTATCAGTCTTTTGTCCTTAATAATTTTAGATTATCAAGCGCGTTCTTTAGAAAAACTACTATTCATGGTGGTTCATTAATTTTTACTGCAAATAGTTTGAAATGTAAAGATCGCACTGACATTGTAGGCCTGTCCATAGAGCGTATTGTCGAATTGTCTTGTGTTGAGTTAGAGGGCTTTGTTGTGATAAGTGTATACCGTCCTCCAAAAACTAACTTAGATAGATTTGAGACAGTTATGGAGGAAGCTTTGGGTAGGTTAAGTGCTAAGTCTAAACCCATTATTGTGTGTGGTGATTTCAATATAGATTTGCTAGTAAACTCATCTGAAAGCAATAGGTTATTGTCGCTATTTAAATCCTTTGGTCTGGATTATCAATTCCATGAACCCACGAGGATAACAGCCACAACATCTACTTGTCTGGATTATGTATTTTGCAACTGTGTACCCATTGAAAAGGCAATAGTAACTGAATTAAAGTCTGATCATTGTGGGCAGAAGATAACATTTTTAGATTTAACTAACAATAGCGTTAATTACAGGAAAATAACATGTAGACCGAAGACGGGTAATCGCATTAATAGTTTTAAAACTAATTTAAAGCATAAAGTATCTTCCATTCCTTATAAGCAGGGTGACCCTGATGCAGTCTACAAAAGACTGTTTGATTGTGTTAAAAATGAATTTGATGCTTGTTTTACCACTAAACAAGTTACTTGCAGAGTTCAATCTAAGTTTTGTGAATGGGCCACGCCTGGAATTTACAGGAGCAGACGTAAGATGTATGAGTTGTACGGCATGAAAAAATACAATTTCGATCCACTTTTTGTTGAGTATGTCAAGAACTACTCCAAAATATTCAGAAAAGCCTGCACTACAGCTAAGGCATTGCACATTCGTGATAAAATATCAAAGTCCACTAACAAAATAAAAACCACTTGGGACGTCATAAATCACGAAACAGGTAAAGCTAAACAGCGCGATACCTCATACACTCTTAATATTAACAATAACATCTTACAATCAGAAGCATCTGTTGCTGAAGCATTTGATAAGTATTTCAGTAATATACCTATAATCACTACAGCTTCATTAAATTCCTCACCAACTAGAGCGGAACATTTGTTGAAAGATAATGTATCTTGTTGCAGTGTTTTCTTTAAATTTAAACATGTTGAGTCACTAGATATAATAAAAGCATTCAGATTAATTAATTCAAAAGATACCGCTGATCTTTGGGGTATATCAGTCAAAATTGTTAGCCACATAATTGACGTGATTGCCCCTTATTTAGCCGTAATATTCAATGATTGTGTGGATGAAGGTGTTTTTCCAAACTTAATGAAACACAGTAGGGTTGTACCACTTTTTAAATCAGGCAACAAACAAGACCCAGGTAACTTTAGGCCTGTTTCAATCCTACCAGCTCTAAGTAAGATCTTTGAAAAAATCATTCAAGAACAACTATTAAGCCATTTTTATGAGAACAATCTCTTACACAGTGAACAATATGGATTCACGAGAGGCCGTTCTACTACTGATGCTGGCATTGCACTTCTAAAACACATCTTTAGGGCTTGGGAGAATTCACAGAACGCTCTTGGCGTCTTCTGTGACTTGTCCAAGGCCTTTGATTGCGTTGATCACGATACACTTATACGCAAGCTTGATTTTTACGGGGTAAGGGATAATGCTTTAGATTTGGTAATTTCGTACCTTAGTTTAAGAACTCAAAAAGTTGATGTTAACAGTGTACTGTCTACAGGATCACAAGTTAAAATAGGGGTCCCTCAAGGATCCATTCTGGGTCCATTACTATTTCTGATATATATAAATGATTTACCTTTTTACTTAAAAGATATTTGTGATGTTGTATTGTTTGCAGACGATACATCTTTAGTTTTTAAAACTGACAGAAATAAAAACCTTTTTGATGATGTTAATGACGCACTTTCAAAGGTTTTACAATGGTTCACAGTAAATAATCTACAGCTTAATGCAAAAAAGACTAAATGTATTAATTTTAAGTTGCCTAATGTTAAAGATAACCCCATTAGTCTAAAAATTGATGGTAATACTATGAAGCTTGTAGATACAACTGTTTTTCTTGGAATCACACTAGATTCAAAACTGCAATGGGACCCTCATATAACAGCTCTCTCAGGCAGACTTAGTTCGGCTGCATTTGCAGTGAGAAAAATTAGGTTATTAACAGATGTTGATACTGCTCGTTCAGTTTATTTTAGTTATTTCCATAGTGTAATGTCTTACGGCATTGTACTTTGGGGTCAAGCGGCGGATATACAAACCATCTTTATCCTCCAGAAGCGAGCTATCAGATCCATCTATAAGCTTCGTGCACGGGCTTCACTTAGGGAGATTTTTAAGGAAATTGGTATCCTCACTGTAGCGTCACAATACATTTACAATTGCATTGTTTTGGTCAGAAAAAATATTGGTCTCTATGCTAAACACAGTGACATACATTGCAGAAATACTAGGAATAAGGATAAAATTGCACTTCCACTCTTTAGGTTACAAAAAGTTTTAGGATCCTTTATGGGGCAAGGTATACATTATTACAACAAAATTCCAAAAACCATTTGTGAGTTACCTTTACATAGATTCAAACATCACATCAAAACAGCTTTATTAAAAAAGGGCTATTATACTACAAAAGACTACCTTATAGATAAAAATGCCTGGGTATAAGTGCTCTTCTCGATGCGGGATTAAATAGCTCTATTGTAACAGATGTTTCATTGTAAGAGTTAATAGGTACCTAGTTTGTATGTACTGACTAACAATTTTTGTTTTTGAATTGTTTAAATGAATTCTTGTTATTATATTCTTTTATGGTTGGTTTTTTCTCTTTGTTTTATATTCTTTTAGGTATCAAAATGGCACACTGCTTGTACTTTACTAACCCTTGTTGTAAACCCAAAACAAGTTTAAAAGAGTAACTGCTGAGTTTCACGCCGGGTCTTCTCAGCAAGAAACAACTCCGACGCGGTGGTAGAGTCGCATTATGTCTGTATACTGTTTATTTACATATCCATATTATTATGGTATTTATGTCTATTATTTAGTATATTTTGCTGTAAATTTGACGATTTGAAAGTACTGATACAGTCTATTTGAATAAAGTTATTTGAGTTTGAGTTTGAGTTTGACATCTTGTGAATGCTGCTTAAACGAAAATCTTTACTCTTTCTTCTTATGAACCCCAACATTTGTGCTGACTTTTTAACAATTCTACTGATTTGTGATGTAAATTTTAATTTTATCAAGAATAACACCTAAGTCACGAATCTCGTCCACCTCAGCCAATATTACATTATTAAGTTTATAAGTTGAAGGGTCGATTCCTTTTTCTGGTAAACTTAACGTGAAAACATTTCGATATATTTAAAGTTATTTTGTTTGAAACACACCATTGGTTGATGTTGTTCAAATCTGTTTGGATGATATCAACATCAGTAGAATCACGGACTGTTCGGTAGATCTTCAAGTCATCGGCAAACAGTGAGAATTTGCAGTGTTTTATGTGCATGGATATATCATTTATGAATTAAAAATAACGTTGGTCCTAAATGGGAGCCCTGCGGAACACCGGAAAGCGAAAGATATTTTTTGGATTCAAATCCTTTGACGACGACAAACTGTGACCTATTTTCCAAGTAAGATTTGAACCAACCAAGCATACTGCCACAAACGCCATACGACTCCAACTTTGACAGAAGCAGAGAGTGATTGACGGTGTCAAATGCACTAGAAGTCAGTATATATGGCGTCGATTTGATCACCGCTGTCTACACTCTCCACTAAGTTCGATAGAAAGTTCGTGAGGTTTGTTTGAGTGGAGCGACCGTTTCGGAGTCCGTGCTGGTGGTCGGTCAAGATGGTTTCCACTTGGCGGCTTAGATGCGGGTGTACCAATTTCTCGAAATACTTCGAGAATGCGGGCAGGATGGAAATCGGGCTATAATTCTTGATGTTATTCGGGTCACCTTTTTTGTACACAGGCACTATTCTTCCGCTTTTCCATTTATTGGGAAATGTGCCGCCAAGGAGAGTCTTATTAAAATTAGTTTATGGGGAAAACCCAGTACAGAGCCACAACGTTTAATAAATAACGGAGGTATATTGTCTGGGCCTGCTCCCGTACTAATATCGAGAAGTGTTATCTGTTTTGTTATTTCAGATTCATTAAACTGCAAATAAGTTGTGTAATTAGACGTCATTACAGGAATAGGGTCAAGGTTAGGGGGCATCGAGTTTGAAGTATATGTAGACTTAAAGTGATCCGCAAAGAGGTCGGCTATATCATGACCAGTGGTTAGGAATGTGGTATTTAGCTGCATTTTTAAAGGGAGATCAGATCGGTTACCACGTTTATCTTTCATGAATTGCCAGAATGCTTTGATATTATTTTTAATGCCATTTTCAATATTAGTTTTACGAGTACTGTTACATTTGTGTATTAATTTATGACACCTTACACGCAAGATATCATATTCTAATTTAACCCGTGGATTACCGTATTTTCGATATCTTTACTTCAAGTGCTAGGAGTCTCAAATTTTGCATAGCGTTGCATGTCCTTTTTAGGACGTAGTACTAACTAGGACGGGATTTTGTAAATAACAAGTATCGTATGTCTGAAAAAATCCCATATGTCATAAAAATGAAGTTCACGCGGGCGAAGCCGCGGCGGGAAGCTAGTACATATATAAATATGCGCCAGACAACACACCTCTTGTAATGGTCTCGAAGTGGGGATGAATATCCCTGTGTTATGAGGTACCACACAAGGAAATAAGCCAGGAGCGTCTTCCAGCACCCCCAGACCCGAGTCAATTAAGAATAGATCGTTTTCTCAATTGACCTGACCGGGAATCGAACTCGGGACACTACGGAAATCGAGGCGAGAAACCATGCTGCAGCGCACTACGCCAATCGTGTCGTCGTGAAATCGCTTATACCAATTTAAGTTAATACCTTAAACCCTAAATATCCAGCCTAGAAGATGTGTCAGGTCACCGTTGACAGGCTGAAAATTAAAAATCATTTTACGAATTTGCTCGTTACGCTCAGTTTAGTGAATTAACTTGACAAGTTATAAGCGGTTGTATGTGGCCAGGGCTCTGTAAAGGTAAAATGTATAGCGCCTAACTGACGAACGGAATAGCTAACCTTCTAAGGGCGCGCGCCCTGGCCGCTTTGTTTATCAAGTCCCTAAGCTGGCTTCTCTCGTTCGGGGAATATGGTAGCAGGGTCTCGTTTTTTATTAAGTTTTGTATTCGTGTACTCTGATCTTCTAGTGTCTTCGATGTAGTATAACCTACAATTACAGTGGAGCTCATTTACAGTTGCTGCTCAATGGGTTGATCTTATTCGGTGGCTCCTACTGAGTTTCAAGCGTGCTTCTTTAGGTTTAGACAATAATGTTGATTTGTCTATCGGCAAAGTAAGTGACTCTGGTTGGTCGTGTTGTAAGCTCGTTTACTCTTTTGAATCGAATAGTTAGTTTCATCGACATAATCATACTACTTGTATCTGGTTGGTATTGGTAATCGAATGGTTTGTGTTGTGGTGATATCAAAGAACTGGCAATGTGCTTCAGTCCTGTACGCCTACGACGAGTTGCCACTTTAAATTTACATTATCGTTCGCGTAAAAAAAATGTATTGGGATTTGAAATTGTCATGTCATGTGTCATCCCAACACAATTTTTTTACGCAAACCATAATGTAAATTCAAAGTGGGAACTCGTGGTAAACGTACCTACTGTATTCGCATTTCTTTCTTGAATGTTTGAAACTTTTGTTCCCTGTAGGTAGATTATAACAACGTGCGTTGATGTCTTTTAAAACCTGATCACAAAAAAAAATTCTAGAAGAAAAGTGAGATTTTGTATAAGTTTTTCAGACCGTCTATTACCTGGCATAAGTTCCAGTGCTATTTTAACGGTAAATTAATGTTTAAGCAAAGGTTAAATTAAATTTTCAATAATTCAATATTGTTTAGGTAAGTAGGTAGTAATTTTTTAGGATGGCTGGTAGGAAAACCCCTAACCATTGCGGGCTGGTTCTGCTCTTTAATAGGTTTACCTTTGGTCACACAGCTAACTGAAATTACTATATAACTACAAAGCAACTGTAACTTACAAAACCATAACTCGTTAGGTACTCTTCAATCCAAAAGATGTTCTTAATTAATTAATTCTGCTTAATTTTTCCAACAAGATGTCAAATAATGCCGGGGCGCACGGCGCGGGAAAAACAGTCTTCTCTTTTTTTTTTCTTTTTTTTTTTTTTTGGCGCGGTCGTGTGCTATACAGCCTGATCGCGCTGAGCCCGCGGAGGTCTGATGTCGCCTCCGAGAGAGCTTGATTTTGCAAGCTTATGGCTACTTTATGTTCATATCTTAATACAATTAACTGTGTTTTAACCAATGGCACTTCTTGGCATAATTTAAAAAAACACTCTCATGTTATCATCATGGACATTTCTTCAAAGAGAATGTAAAGGCAGATTTTTGTAAAGGCAGAGAACAGATATCAACAAAAAAGTTCAGATTATGTACTTAAAGGCAGAAAACAGCCAGTTAAGATTACAATAAACATCGCGCGTAACTTGGTCCATTTTTAGACAGTTTGTACCTTGTACCTGAGATAGTTTTGGTAGCTTTTCTCCGATAGACATTTTTTCTGACTGCTTTATTGGATAATGCTAGTGGTTTGCTAATAGTAACTCAATATTTCGTACACGTGCGCTAAGACACCACAGCATAGCCAATCTAAACGCTCAAAAAACGCGAACACCAATGCGCTCGCGCAGTCACGCTCCAGATAATTTAATTAGGAGCCGTTCCGCTCCGCAGCGACATCTCTCGTTTCTACCGGACTATTTAGACAACACTATTTTATACATTTTGACATTTCACAATTTCATAACTGCAGTTTTATGGAAAAAGACCCGGATATTAAGCACATTAAAATGTATGTTTTGGAACTGGAGAAAGCAGGCTTTACATAAACAACTAAAGATAGTACTTTTTCACTTAACTATCAAATAAAGAGGTAAGTAAATAACTAAACAACTATCGCCTTATTGCATTATTAGCATTCTCTAGCAAAATATTGTAAATGCGCGATTGAAAACATTGTTGTCCAACGAGATCGCTCCAGAGCAAGCCGGGTTTATATATATTATAATATATTTGTATATTTCAAATGTTTATTTTGTTTATTAAGTGAACAAATTTATTTAATTTAATTTTGTTTTCTTTTTTCAACCGACTTCAAAAAAAGAAGGAGGTTCTCAATTCGACTGTATGTTTTTTTTATGTTTGTTACCTCATAACTTTCGACTGGGTGAACCGATTTTGATCATTCTTTTTTTATTTGAAAGCTGGTGCTTCCCGAATGGTCCTATTTTAATTCGGTCTAGTTCTGACAGTGGCATCCATGAGAAATCCATATAAGTCTTAAATCTAGATAGACAAAATGCGCGACATATGGACGAATAACTCAATATTACCCCATCCGATTTTCATAATTCTTTTTATATTTTAAAGCTGATGCTGCCCGTGTGGTTCCATTCTAATTTGGTCCAGTTCTAACAGTGGCATCCATGGGAAATCCATATAACTCTTAAATCTAGATAAACCATATGCGCTACAAATAGACGAATAACTCAATATCACGCCAACCGATTTCGATGTTTCTTTTTTTATTGGAAAGCTTAAACCTCAAGGGTAGTTTGGTGAGAGTTTAGTTAGGTTCTGATTATGGAATCCATGACAAAGTCCCGGAACTCTTTAATTCTTAAGAGCAATTGGACGATACTTATTGGATGTATAAAATAAACAAGAACTATTCACTGAAAATCAAGAAGTAAACAAAAATTTTAACAAAAAAAATAACCAACTTCAAAAAAAAACTATTCCAAAACAAAGCACTAAAAAGTAAAGAAATAATTGCGTATTCTTCTAAAACTTATACGATAATATAATGTAGGTACAATTATTGTTATTGTTGGAGCCGGTGTCGGCCAATGTAGGTTTGTAACTACCTACATACTCGTACATACGTAAACGTGATATGTGAGATATAGGTATATTGCTAGGTATATTGTAGTGTTTCCTCGGCTGAAGAAGAATACGCAATTATTTCTTTACTTTTTAGTGCTTTGTTTTGGAATCGTTTTTTTTGAAGTTGGTTTTTTAAAATAGTAAAAGCGCTTCTGTTGCTGCTTGTTGCATGTATAATAATTATGCCAAAGTTCATTTTTATAGATTACTTATTTTTGTTAGATACCTATTCTGTAATACTGGCAAGAATAACAAATGTTATACTCATATGTACTTGTAGTACGATAAATTTGCACGCCTTCCTGCAGGCCGAATACACCGTCTAGCTAGACCATGTTTTACCATCTTTTTTTCCCAAATGTATTCTTAGCAAATAAATAATTTACTTACTGCTACTTACTTAATTTGTGATAGGGAAAGGCACCCGGATTCAATTTCTCATTGTACGCCAAATTATTAAGAAGATGCCGGAATTCAAAAATACGACTTATATATGATTTGTTGATTTTTCGAAGGCGTTTGACTCGGTGAAGTGGCCGATTCTGTGGAAAACTTTGTTCGAAATGGGTACACCGAAACACCTTATCCACCTCCTGAAACGACTTTATGAGAATTTCACAGCATCAGTTCGTACAGATGATGTTCTATCGAGCAATTTCCATCAGAGTGCTGAAGTACTTCAAGGATGTATAATATCGCCGCTTTTGTTCAATGTATACACTGAGTTGAAAATGCGCATAACTTTAGTTAGAGGATTGGACAGACACACCACTATTGGTGGGTACAAGATTGAAATACTGGCTATTGAAAATGGAACGCTTATGCCTTGAATTCGGATGATAGATTAATCGCAGCAAAACCAAAATGATGATTGTTGACCGCGCCAATAGCAACTCGCCGGAAGTTATTAACTAGCGATGTTTAGCGATTTGATAATCGCGAACTGTGTCGTTGTTCAGTCTTACGTATATCTTGGAGCTTTTATAACGAATAATGGCGGATTCGTTGATGAGATAAACCGACGAATGGCTATCACGAGGACATCTATGAACAAAATGAAAAAAAAGAGGAATAGGAGCATCACCAAAACCACGAAGACCAGGCTTGTGCGCATCTTCCCCATAATTCTTTATACTGCCGAAACGTGGACTTTACGAGATGTGGAAAGACAGAAGATAAACGTTCTGGAGATGTGGTGCTGGATGAAAATGCTTGGAGTATTATGGACCGAGTTTCGCACGAATGTCTCCATACTCCAAGAACTTGGCATAAAGCAGCGTCTGTTTTCCATAGTACAGTCTCACGTATTTCTTTGGTCACGTTTCTAGACGCAATTGCCTGTCCATTGAGCGCCTTGTCGTTCAAAGGAGGGTAGAGGGCACCAGACCACGCGGGAGGTCACCTACACGTTGGACCGATCAGATCAAGTCCAATCAAGATTGTGGGCGTATACGAGTGCAGTAGGATGACGTCAAGCCGAGAGAGATGGTGAGGCATCGTGCGGCGTGTTCTATCTGCCCACTCCACTTACACGACTACATGACGACCACGACCGCTCTGTCAAGAGTGTATCGATGAAGAAGAAGAGAAGTAACTAAAAAGTACCTGTGTTCTACTGTATATTCCAACATAACCGTAATACGAGGTCCATTTGAAAAGTTCTTAGCTTAACATAGTTAGTCATTGTTTTTTTTATATCTACCCTCATTTTGTAGCCACATTATCCAGTAACAAGTATGCACAGTTTAGTTTATTCATAATAA
This sequence comes from Udea olivalis, assembly GCA_947369235.1. Lineage (NCBI taxonomy): Eukaryota > Metazoa > Arthropoda > Insecta > Lepidoptera > Crambidae > Udea > Udea olivalis. The sequence goes on along the minus strand of OX376350.1, from coordinate 21,475,968 downwards.
TTCATTGTTCGCTTACACGTGATACATTAAGTCAAGTCAGAGCTATTTTTGAAAATGGATAAAATTTAAAATCATGCAGTGATAAAATACTTGAATTTGAAAGTTTTAACCCCAAAAGCCAAACACTAGGACATGTCTGCTATTTTGGGTGAGTCCGCGTCCGGGTGTCGCAGATGGGGTTCAATTATTATTATTTTACACGAATTGGCAAAAAACATGGATAGCAAAAAGAGATAGAATTAGTTTTTTTTTTCAAATAGTATTTTATTTTAAACACAAACCTAAAAAAAATTGAGTGATTTTATATGGAAAAACGCAATTTGTATTCGTATGAAGCTGGGACTTGACTTGACTTTTTCCATATAAACTCAATCAATTTTTTTGTAAGTCCCTGCTCCTCCATATAAAAGGCCTTCAAAAATTCAGATATGTCCTGCACTCCCTTTGCAACGCCCTGACCGAGTCCGCTCCTTCGTATGCGACTGTGGGTGGCAGAGTTGAATCGTGGTCGTGACACCATTCTAGATAAGCCCCATAGTGGCCGGCCTTCAACTGCTTCCACTGATTAAAAAAAAAGCAAAATCTGTGATTTAATTTTATCTGATCGAAGATTGACTGTCTAGGAGATAGCTAAGACTGAAGGCATCACTTCTGAGCTAACACATCATATAATTACTACTGAACTTGGATTCTCTAAGGTGTCTGCGTGGTGGGTACCGCGGCTGCTTTCAGTGGAACAAAAACGCAACCGATTCACAACTTCCCGCGACTGTTTTAGGGTTATATGAAGCTGGCTGGACCCACTAGAATTTATTGAAAGAATTATAACCATGGATGAAACCTGGGTTCACTACAATACACCAGAGACAAAAGAACAGATTAAACAATGGAAACCAGTAGGATCACCCATCCCAAAGAAGGCAAACGTGGTATCGGCCGGCAAAGTCATGGCTTCGGTTTTTTGGGATGCAAAGGGTATAATTATGGTGGGTTATTTAAAAAAGAGTAAAACAATAAACTCCGATTACTATTGTTTGAAAGAAGAAATCAAAGAAAAACGTATAAGTTTATTGAGAAGAAAGGTCTCGTTTCATCAGGACATGATAATAATGATAATGATAATGATAATGATTCTTTATTTGAAAAAAAACATGGTATACAAAGGCGATACAGTTATAAAGCTCACATGTCTCGCCATTTAATGTAGCATGCAAATACACACATCAAAAGTGTCTAGGGATCAAGCATTTTTATGCGGATTTCTTGAGATTGAGATGTGGCTTTGTAATAAATTTATGATTTTATAAATTTATATGGATCCTTTTTGGTGCATTTCATAATTTGAAACAGGAACTGTCAATCAAATTCGAGTAAAAGTTGAAAATCAGCTGTCAATATTTTCCCTATAAAAACATACAACGCATTGAAGACATTATTAGTGCTACTGTTTCCCTACTACTGATTAAAACCAACGTTATTATGGAGCTGCGACGTCATTTAAGCAGGGAAGAAATGCTCAGAGCCGTGGGAATGATAGAAGCTGGTTCCCGGCAACGTACTGTGGCTTTAGCTCTGAATACAAGTCAGAGTGTTATCAGTCGACTTTGGACACGTTACCGAAGCACTGGTACCGTGGCTGAGCGCCATGGAGGACGGTATCGCTGCACCACACGGAGACAAGACCGATACATTCAAATCACAACTCGAAGAGCTCCAACAATAACCGCCATGATGTTAGCCGTGAGGCTTCATCACTCTTCAGGGAACTTAATTAGCGACCAAACAGTCAGAAACCGCTTGCATGAAGTGAACCTTCATTCCCGAAGACCGCTAAGGGTACCACCTATAGCAATGCACAATCGTAGGATTCGATATCAATGGGCTCTTGAACACAGAAATTGGGCAGAAGAAAAATGGCGTTTCGTGTGCTTTTCTGATGAGTCTCGTTTTGGTATGAGACCGGATACAAGACGTATACGACACTGGAAAACCCCTGGACGCCAACAGCGATTAAAATCCTGCCAGGAAGTCCATCCTTATAGTGGTGGAACCATCATGGTATGGGCGGGTATTTGGATCGGCGGAAGAACTGAGTTGATTTGGATCAGAGGCAACCTCAACGCTCAAATTTATGCTGAGACGATTGTATCAGACGTCATCGTTCCTCTACAAGTGCAAATCGGTCCCTTATTTCAGTTAATGCATGATAATGCACGACCGCACACCGCAAGAGTTGTAAGACAGACTCTCGCCGCAGCTAACATCAATGTCCTGCCCTGGCCTGTTCAGTCGCCAGACTTGAACCCGATTGCTACAGAGAAGAGCTCTGCCGAATATGGAGGGTATCCAGTCGCAAGAAGACCTTTTTTTGTTGTTGCAACGAACATGGGCGGCCATTCCACAGCGTGATTTGGATGAACTCATTTTGAGTATGCCAAACCGATGTTCTTGTGTTGTTAGTGTTCGCGGTAGAAACACGGATTATTAATTGTTTAAGTTACCCAATAAAATTTTAAAGAAAACTGTTATTTCAGTCTTTTTTTCGAACTTTAATGTTAGTGGTTCAAATGTCAAAAATCCCTTTATTAGGAAAATGGCAAATTTCTTTATTAATGCAAAGGTGACTGTAGACAAACGAAAACACTTTATTTGATGAATCCTTAAAGAAAATTTTAATTAATATCAATCAGGAGAAAAGTTATTGCAAAATATATGTTGATCCCTAGACACTTTTGATGTGTGTATTTACAAATTGTAATGCAAAAAAAAATACTGTAATTAATTCAATAAAATAATATGTAGTCTGGGTCAAATAACAAAATAAGGAATTACAGAATTGATACAAATTATGAGGTTAAAATATGAAAGTCAAGCCATTCCAATTAGAATCTACGGTCAATTAAATCTTTAATGTCGTATATTTTTTGGTCAATGAGCCATTTATAAAGCTTCGACTTGAATGAATTAATAACTGCGAACAATACGTCTCTAATCATGGGCTAAGATACAACTGTAAAAAAAGCGAAGTCGTAGTGTTTGGGGCGCGTGGGTTATCTTCAAGTCACGTACCACCAATTAGGCTGAATGGAGAGGCATTGAACATTGTGCCTGTGTTTAAATACTTGGGTCACGTGATCACTGATGACGTGAGGGACGATTGTGACATAGACAGGGAGCGTAGGGCGCTGGCAGTGCGAGGAAATATGCTATCCCGCAGGTTCGCGCACTGTACAGGTGAGGTTAAAGTATCACTGTTTAAGTCTTTCTGTCAATCCCTGTACACGAGCGGCTTGTGGGTAAGTTATACACAAAAATCATACAGCGCCCTGCGTGTATTGTATAATAATATGTTCCGGGTCCTCTTGGGACTACCGAGATTCTGCAGTGCGTCTGGCATGTTCGCCGACGCCCATGTAGACGACTTCCATGCAGTGGCTAGGAAGAAGATCCATTAAAAACAGAATGGTCGGTAGTCTCAACAGGATTCTAAGGGTACTGGCGGGGAGGTGGGACAGTGCATTACTACGGCACTGGATCACTGCACTCATAAACCCGAACCCTATTTATTATGTTAATTAAATGTGTTGTCTGGTTGTATCTAATTTATCCGAATTTGTCTTGTTACTAACCTAGTTGTAAGCTATATTGTTACTAACCAAATGGACCATAATATGATGTCTGAATAAATAAATTATTATTATTATTATACAGTTTTATATTTTTAATCTCTCTTTCAGTAGAGGTGTAAATTAGGATCACGGGCCTTAGCCAGGTGTATCCTAATACTATTTTAAGTTCAAAAATTTTCTCACTTTTAGGCAGGTGTTGAGAATAACGGCTTTTTGAAGGAGTTTGTATAATGCTGAGGGAATATGTAGATTATGAAGGCTTTGATGAAGTTCTCTTGGAATCACTCCTGTGGTAGATAAAATTATCGCAACTACTTTAACGGATGTGACTCTCCACTGAGTTTTGATTTCTACTGCCAAGTCTCTGTATTTTGCTAGTTTTTCAGTGTGTGTCGTCTGCAGATTGTGAGTATTGCAGCCCGCTATATCAATGAGATAAACTTATTAACTCATTGATATAGCGGGCTGCAATAAAATACTTATTATTATTATTATTAATACTAAAAACATCTTTAATGTCATTGGGAATTCTATTATATACCTGAATACACATATTTAAACAATTTTTCTTGTATTTGTTAGATTTTGGAATTAGATTTAATACAAGTCTATCAGGATTCCTTTTCAATCTGGAGCTAACTGCACTTGCTTTCACAAACAACGAAAATTATTCTTTCTCACAAAACAGCAAACTTCATAAATGTACAGTGCTGGTAGGGGTAGCAAGGCAAGGATCTGGAAAGCTGTTCTGCAGGATTCACCAGGCGAGATACCACATATAGCTCTAATACACTTTTTTTGAGCTATAAATACTCTATTCCTTTCGGTACTATTTCCCCATATGATTATGCCGTAGCGTAGGACAGACGCTACATACGCGTGATAAGCAGTAAGGACTGTTTGTCTGTCAGTTATTTTTCTCATTTTATTCATAGCGTAAACGAAACTATTAATTTTTTTTTTTTTTATGTAATAGGGAGCAAACGAGCTAGAAGGTCACCTGATGGAGAGTGATCACCTCCGCCCATGGACAACTGCAACACCAGAGGTGTCACCGATGCGATTACTTACTTAAGTCCTCTACATGTAGTTTCCAATTAAGATCATGGTCTATAAATACGCCCAAAAATTTTGTATCCGCTATTTCCGTTATTTTGTCAACATTTAGTTTGAAATTGTATTTATTATGTTTGGATTTATTGAATTGAATAAAATTTGATTTACCTAAATTTAATGTCAAATTATTTGCATCTAGCCACCTAATAATGTTGCTAACAGTATGACACAATGCGCGCGTTTACACCTCTGTGCAATCCAGGGTAGAAATCCATCAGTGTGGTTTCGAATTGTTACCTTATCCCCCCATATTTACCGAATTTAGCACCGTCCGATTTTTATCTGTTCCCAAAGCTGACTTTTTTTTTACAATTGAAGTGGTCATAGCCGCTGTGGACGCTTATTTTGAGGAGTTAGACGAAGATTTTTATTAAACGGGTATCGAAACCTTACCGGGTCGATGAGAAAAGTGTTTTGAGCTCGAGGTAGATGTTGAAAAATAACTTTTCAAATGACTAATCATACTCTGAAATGACCTTACCATGTTATTGTTGCCGCTTGTCATTGTATTGTTACGGCTCTAACAGATTTCAGCTAGGCCTCAATGCATTATAAGGACGTATAGGAATGCTGGTAATCCTTTTCTTTCAACAATTCTGTAACTTCAAAAGTAGTTTAGTATGCTCGTCTCGTGTAGGTGCCATTGCTTATTTTGCAGTCATTACTAGGTACTTACTCATTTGTCATCAATAGCAGAAGCAACTTTAATAACAAATCAATTTAAGGCTTATTAACTTTTAATGAGGTTTTGTCGGTTGTTAAAGTCAAAGTCTATATTTGTTATTAGATGTCTTTGATTTTGAATATTAATTTTTAATTTTTCACTTTTATTATCAAGTAGAGAAAGCAGGCGTCATTTAAATTCTCAATCTAGAAAAGATCAATTGCTGCCTATAAAGAACCAACTTTCCTTGATTGATAAATTGTTGGATTGCATTTCCTCGGTATGGTTGTCAATTAAGCAAATTAATTGAGCCAGCTGAAAAAAAGGCATAATGATACTCGTATGTGTACATGCAAATTAGTGCCGAAGATACCTGCGCCTGCGTCGCTCGGACACCTCGGGTAATGCGCAGTCAGTGATTAAGCGTGGCTACAAAGATAATGAAACGACTATAAATCTTAGGAATTATGCACCTGTTTGCCGTTTGGAAATTGCTTTTAGTTACTCGTCTTACCCGTATCTGTGAAAATTAACGATCTCGTGTGATAAGTTTGAGAGGTGTAATATCGTAACTTTTACCCAGAACCTTTAGACATACTTATCTACGTATTTACGATTAGCGATAGCAAGACAAGGATATAGGGACATATAAGGACAAAAACACAATGATACTTTAGTATACAAATATTATGCAATCATTTCGTCTGTTGATGGAACGTGCATTATACGAGTATCCGTTACGTAGTTTGAAAGATCTAGGCGTACAGACGATGGGAAGCGTCTGGATCAACCCGAACAATAGTGGAAGGCTCACCACATACCACGTTGGGTTCATAAACCATTGTTGAAAAGTGGGCTTCTGAGTGTTCCATTCACCATGACGGCAACAGTCACTCTGACTACCCCGTTTGGGATAAAGCCATGATGGTATGTTATGTAGAGATAATAGTCTGAAATAGTAAACTTTTTTTTTTCTTGTAAATTCACGTCATTGAAGTTAAAAGCGTAAAAAAGATGTTTTAATTCAATAAAAAGTACTTAAGTAATAGTTTAATCTTTTAATTAACAACGTCAACATCAGTTTCCTCTCAAGCATGTAAATAGCAACGACAATTCCATTGCGGCCAGCGGACAAAAAGTGCTAATCCGAATTATTCCGAATTTGCGCACCGATAAATCGTACGCGCGTGATTGGTCGCGCTTTTTGCAACGTGTTGCGCAGGCGCAGACACCGAGTGCGACGCGCTGAAAGAAGAGGATCGGTAATGTTTCAAAAACTCACAGAGTTAGAATGTAACATGTAATGTAGTAAAAGGCTCATTATCAGATAAGTAACTAGATCTACTCTCGTTAGACCAGAGTGTCCAGACACAAAGTTTCGTTAATCTTTAGGCGTTAAAAAACATACATGAAGTGCAATAATTAATGTGATTATTTTACATGATATTCTAAAGGAACCTAATCATAAATAAATCATCTTCCTTTTTATTAAAGTTCTATCTTAATCATTTCGTGGTCGAACCCCGGCTTTAAGCCCAGCATACACAGAGCAGTACAAAGGCGGGAGCGTTGCGATAGCGGGACGGTAGCGGCGTCGCTCCCGGACTGCTCCTGCGCCGCTCCCGTACCCCTGCCACGCCGCCCCTGTTCCGCTACCACGCCGCCCCCGTCGAAAAGAATAAGAGTTAAATTATTTTAAATAAAAAAGTATTTATTCTGTAAAAAGAGTTGTTACCTTTCTTTTGGAGCAAGAATTTGTCCACAAGCACTGATAGCAATCTGAGTAGCGTCGAAATATATTACTAAAAAACCCCTCGCAACTCTCAATATATTTGGTAAATAAAGAATAATTAAATGTGTTTATGATTTATCTGCTATTTTTAACAGTAGATACAACGTCGGCAGCAGCCCGTGCCGGATCGGCTGCTACTTTCATCAATTATGATAATGACGCGGCGTTGCGCCCGCGCACGCACCTAAGGCGCGCGGCTTTCCGAATTCCAAGAGGATTTACCGATGCCACAGATCCCGTCACGTCAAGATCGCTGAAGGTCTATGCTCCGGCACAATATTCAAGAAGTTTGGTTCAACTTTGAAAAGCTGACGTACAGTAGTGTTTCACTGCTGGGCAAAGGCCTCCATCATTGAAATGTGCGCGAGTGAAATTTATATATTTTCTTGTCAAAAAAAGTCCACTAATGGTCTTAAATAAAATAAAATACACAAATTCATTATCTAAACGGACTAACTACTGCAATCATTGCTAGTTTCAATTGGTCTATTCATTTATACAGAGTTTTCCATTTCGTTTCAGAATGTACACTAAGAGTACTCGGACTTCACAGCATCGCCTGGAATGTAGTTTTTTGCCTGAGTGTATATTAAAAAGTATACACTTATCGGTAACGATATACAGCAGATGAGAGTAGTGTGAAAAATTACAAGGCTCCCACACGGAGTGTGTGTTATTCTATAATCGGCAGCTGTTTTTCTCGCAAATTTGACTACGTAGTCCCATAAACACAGCGTAAACCAATAAATTTAGTATATTTACGTCTAAGTCTTCCGACAACAGCATTCCATTTTTTTTAAATTGTCAAATTTTGCCCCAAACACATGCCTTTCCCTTAAGGCAGAATTCAAGAAATTTAACACTTTCCAATCTGCCATTACAATATTACCTTAAAGTTGAAGGAAAGCGTCATGGCCCAGTAATGAAGCAGTCCAGGGCCTTATAACTCTTAAACCTTTTTTTATTTTATTTTTTATACCACGTCGGCGAGCCAAGCATACCGGACCGCCTGAGGGTAAGCGGTTGCTGCAGCCTATAGACGCGTGCAACACCAGCTTGCTCCCATTTGTCTGTGAATTGAGCGTCCTAGCATTTTGGCATTATGATCCCTTATTGCCAGTTACGTGACAATTACGTTTTGCAAACTCAACTTCTGCGCGGTGTATTTTATTATTTGTCAAACAGTACCAGTCTATAACTTTTCAGTGGCAGAAGTAGCTCTAAAAAAGTGACTTCGTACCAATACAAAGTAAGCATTTTTAAAACCGTCACGCTGCGACAGTGGCGAAAAATTAATACGGCCCCAGCTCTGGAAGTTGCATTTAACCAGCGCAGGCTTCTGATGCCCAATGACGTGATATTTGAGTGGTGATGGACCCTGCTAAGTGACTCCATTTTGGACGCTCTACGTCTCGCTGTGTCAAAGTGCCGTTTGTGCACAATGCCAATTGTGTCATCAAATAGAATACTCATGTGAAACCATGCTTACTTTTCTAAATTTACTGACAAGAGTTTTGGAAAATCTATCACCATCTTAGGTCTATTAGCACTACTGGACATATGATTTTTATTGACTTAAATAGGATCTAACATACCATCAGTGATGTAGAAATTTCGAGACGTCGAGTTCTACTTTTAAAGCTTCGAGGCGGATTTGCCGAACTCAGTAAGCTCGGTAGGCTCGGAGACCCGAGCCCAGCCGAGACGAGAGTTCCCTAAGCCACGCCTCGAGGCTTCAATAGAATTCGAGCTTCAAAAGCAATAAAATTATTTAATAAATTATCAAATTATGTACAAGAATTACCAATAAGACAATTTAAATACAAATTATATAACATTCTATGTGAAAAATGTTTTTATAGTGTGGAAGAATTTATTAATTACAAATTTTAAATTTTATAGTACAATTATTATCTATCATACATCTTAATCTCGCTTATTTATTAATTCATTTTTATTTTTCATTTAATATTATTAATTAATCATTTTACCTATAATGTATTCATATTAAACTTGTATCCCTCTCCAATGTTGCATGCCAATTGTTTGGTTAAGTGTGAGAAACCAAAATTGTTATTATTTAGTCTTGTCAACCACATTTAATGCAATAAAGGTATTCTATTCTATTCTATTCTAAAGATCTCGAACCTATCGAAAGAGCTCGAGTCTTCCTTAACCTTTTTACTATAATATTTTTCATGATGATTAAAATGTCTTTTTCTGTTAATTAAACCTCTATTTTTCAACATACCCTTCTGTTCACATTATATGATGACATATATTATTAGACGGACGGATTGGCATAGTGCGCTGTAGCATGGTTTCTCGCCTCGATTTCCGTAGTGTCCCGGGTTCGATCTGCGGTCGGGTCAATTAAGGAAACGATCTTTTCTGAATTGACTCGGGTCTGAGTGTGCTGGGAGACGCCCTTGGCTTATTTCCTTGTGTAGGTAACTCGGGACACAGGGATATAAATCCCTACTTACCATTACAAGAGGTCTGGCGCATATGTATAGTTATTTATATATTATATCCCACAAACACATATTTTATTGCCTGCTTTGAAATGGAAGACTAAAAAACGAAAAATTACTCGAGCGCTAAACAAGACTTCAGAACTTAAAAAGCCTCGATGTCGATCGAGCCCTGAAAAAGCGTTGAAATCGATCGAGCTCTCAAGAGGCTCGAGTTCTGGAAAAGACTCCCGAGTCGTCGAGCTTGATACAAACGAGGCCTGCCCTGTAAATGACACCGAGCTCTAGATAACATACACCGTACATCACTACAAACCATTCAGTTGAACACAAAAAAATCGTAGCTTAACGCGCACTTTTCATTATATTCTTTGTTAATTATTCAATAGTTGCTTAGCGTCTAGTTTTCAACTTACTCATTCACTGAAATCATCACATTCTCATTTATATGAAAACATAAGAAGCAGCGAAAGCGTATAATTAAAAATTAAAACAGCAAAGCAGTAAATGTTCTTAGTTATACGGTAGACATACCAAAATGCTGTGCTTGCGCACTTCGCCACAGAGTAACGGATAGATCAGTGTCGATTGCAGCCGAATTAACGCAAAAGCGCGTGAATGTATGACTGTATAAAAGACTGCAATAGAAGTGAAAAAACTAAAAACAACACAAAATACAGCGAAATAGTAAAATACAACAAAGACGAATGTGTGACATAATACCAAAATAGTTACCACTCACCTTGTAGATATGTCATGACAGGGTCATGCTCCTAGTTTGCTGTGGTAACCAGTACCTAACCACTATGTGATGAGAGGATGGAAGTGCATTACGCACAATCCAACTGCCTGGAAACACCCGGGTATACCTCGCCGCTATGAAATAGGGCGACATGGACCCTAAAGGATTACCACGTCGCCCCAGCGGTCGGCCTAGCTTATGGCCTACTCACGCTACGGGGGCATCCCGGTATACTGGGACACCCCCAGCCGGGTGCACCTTGGAATAGGGTATAAGCCCCCTGGCTTACACCCCGGTGCTACTTTCAAGGAGCAGGAGGAGAAAGGGCGAACCGCCGTCTTCTTGCTCCCCGCCGTCTGCATCGGAGAGGGGCCGCCAGAGGATCATCCTCTCTGGCCCTCTTTGCGGTCACCTTCTGCGTCATCACCTCCTCGCAGAAGGAGACCATTGCCATCCAGGCCTCCTCACTCCCCAACATGGCCTGAAATACGGCCGGGAGTGAGAGGTCCCTTCCAATGGTGGCCACGAGGGTACGGCGCTGCCCGGCCCATGCTGTGCCCACTTGCAGTGTGTGCAGGGCCGTGTCTTCAGCAGCGCCGCACTCGTGGCAACGCGGGGTGGTCTACCGCCGGGCGATCTTTTTCAGATACTTCCCGAAGCACCCATGCCCGGAAAGAATCTGCGTCAGCCGGTACGTCAGAGGCCACTCCTGATGTAACCACTGATTAAGGACCGGCGGTATTGCGTCTATGGTGTCCCGGCCATAGAGCGGGTCAGCCAGGTCCTCCGCCCACTTCTGTATGAGCGCCTCCTGCGCTCTTCTCCGAGACCGCCTTTAAACCTGACTTTTTGCCCTCAACCACTTTTGGGTACAGTATGAGAAACCACACCATCCCCGTGGTGCGGCCGGGCCTGATGGTAAGCCTGGCTCCTACTCCAGTAGATCCCTGCAATGCAGATCAAGATGACCTGACCCGCTGGATCCCCTGGGTAAAGGCGCCAACCCACGCTGCCAATGGCAGCCGCTGACTCCGAAGAGTTTCTTCAATAGGACCACATCCCGTAATTCCTCTGGGGGGAGGATTACCCCTCAAGCCAAGAATTCGGCCAACGAGGAACAAGAACCGCGTGAGCAGTAGTTGTTCCACGTTGCCCAGGTTGCACCGGAACCGAAGCTTGCCGTTTTGCAGTAATTAGTAAAACTATCACCACGGACAAGCAAACTCTGCACACGCGAGGAGGTAACTTGGCGTCGCACCCCTACAGCTCTGTACCTGAGGCCTTACTCTTGAACATAAATGCATTGGATCAGCCTGGAAGAAATGTCAAAGATATAAGGTAACCTTAGTAGAAAAAAAAAATTGTTACATTACTTGACAACAAGTCCATTGCAGCCCTTCCTTTTGAATTCTGCCAGGCTTAAGGCATGATATCTGATCACTTTCTGCCCCGTCTGTACGTTCTTACTTCATGCCAAATTCGTGTGCAGAACTTCACGCTCCTGTTCGCCGGCCTACTATAACTAAGCAGTTTTATGAAGACAAGACACGTTGCTAATTAGAAACGCATTTTGAGACTTAGTTTACTAATGTCGGTACAGTTAGGTGGTACATTATATTCCCATCTAACTCTTAACACCAGAAGGCTCTAGAACAAACAACTATGCGGTCACCGAATTGTTTGCGCGGCGAACCGAGGAGACGCGGCGCATGCGATCCATTTATGGCTAAAAACTCTCAGTTTATTTAATTAGTTATACAGTTATATACAAAATATAAACGCTGTACGGCTAAAATATACACAATTTGAGAGAGAACTACCGAATTATTAGTCAATACCACTTTTCTGCAGCGAGTACGAACCCAGGCAGCTACTTAATCGTATCTATTGGTAGTTTACGTTAATTTACGCAAATTCTGATCTTAATTTATTTAACATTTTACCTAATTATAGTTTTACGAAAACGTTACGATTACGTAGCTGTCAAATGGTTCGCACTAGCCCCTCTGAAAGAAATGATGATATTGTGTAAGTAACTCACATTTTAACTCAAACTCAAATAACTTTATTCAAATAGACTATATCAGTACTTTCAAATCGTCAAATTTACAGCAAAATATACTAAATAATAGACATAAATACCATAATAATATCGATATGTAAATACACAGTTTACAGACATAATGCGACTCTACCACCGCGTCGGAGTTGTTTCTTGCAGAGAAGACCCGGCGAGAAACTCAGCAGTTACTCTTCTAAACTTGTTTTGAGTTTACAACAGGCGTTAGTAAAGTACAAGCAGTGTGTCATTTTGATACAAATAAACATAAAAGAACATAAAACAAAGAGAAAAAAAAACAACCATAATGGAATATAAAACAAAAGGTCATGTAAACAATTCAAAAATAAAAATTGTTAGTCAGTACATACTAGGTAACTATTAACTATTACAATAAAACATCTGTTACAATAGAGCTTTATAATCCCGCATCGAGCAGATAGCTTAGACCCATGCATTTTTATCTATGAGGTAGTATTTTGTGGTATAATAGCCCTTTTTTAATAAAGCTGTTTAAATGTGATTTTTGAATCTATGTAGAGGTAACTCACAAATGGTTTTTGGAATTTTGTTGTAATAGTGTACCTTGCCCCATAAAGGATCCTAAAACTTTTTGTAACCTAAAGAGTGAAAGTGCAATTTTATCCTTATTCCTAGTATTTTTGCAATGTATGTCACTGTGTTTAGTATAGAGACCAATATTTTTTTATCACCAAAAAAGTAAGTCACTAAGTAAAGCCCGTGCACGAAACTTATAGATGGATCTGATCGCTCGCTTCTGGAGGATTAAGATGGTTTGTATATCCGCCGCTTAACCCCAAAGTACAATGCCGCAAGACATTACACTGTGGAAATAACTAAAATAAAATAAAATAAACATGATCGTAAAGTGATATTTTCTACCGTATTTTATTTTATACCTACAAAGATTGCAGCTCATCAATATTCCTCAAGATGGCAAGACTGATTTGCTAACTACAGTCATTTCAATATCTGTTGAGTGACGTGATCTAATTAGATAAATACTTAATAAACACCTATGGCGAAGAACGTCGATGCAAGCCACAGAAGAGATAGAAGCGTCGTGATCGCAAATGATATGATTTAACTCTCTTACACAATCCGTTACACGTTGAATTTGCTCAATCGTTTGAGTTTGTTGTGGCAATGAAACTATGAATAAAGGATGTAGGTAGTTTATTTTAAATAAACCTTAGCGGGGTTTTATACAGTGTTAAATTATGTTTGTTTTCATCATCATAATACTTCTATCGATATTTCTTCTTTTTCTGTGGCGTAGACGGTGGCGATCAGTGGCGTGTGTATCACTGTCCACCATCTTAGTCTGTAATAGCCGCACATTTGCATGTTCTGAGGCCGATCGGTAATATCTGTTATTGTGTCTTGTCACGAATGGACTAGCATGAAAGATGGAACACGTAACTTGCCATATTTATAATACCTAGGCATATTCAATTTATTTATAGCTCGGTCATCTAATCAGGGGGAATTTCGCCTGGTGCGGTAGGGTAGTAAGTATAATGATTTTGAAATATTTTATGTTGTTCAGTAGCCTTATTACAATTCCTCATAACTTGTAAAGTTCATTCCTTAAACTGAGCGTAGCGAGTAGTTTCGTGATATGTTCTTTGATTTCCAGCCAGTCAGCTATAATCTGGCACTAAGGCATCTTTCTAAGCTGGATATTTAGAAAAGTATAGTAGTAGTAGTAGTAAGTAGTAATTAGCCTATATACTGTCCGACGGCTGGAAAAAGGCCTCCATTATTGAAATCAAGTCATCGCTACAATTGATGGGTATTGGCTTAATCACCACGCTTGCCAAATGCGGGTTAGTAAGCACAAACCCGGGCTACGTTCCGAAAAATCCGAAAACACTTTGCCCGACCTGGGAATTGAACCTGGACCACGGAGGCGGAGAATAGAATAGAAAACCATTTATTTCAGGCAACAAATTACATTTATAGATCTTAACCAAGGAATCATAATCGGTCCATAGATACATACCTTAAAAACTAACATACATTTAACATAATAAAATATAATTAACTTATTTATATTTATTTTATTTATTTATTTTATTTATCTACTAACACACGTAAGGACCACCGGCGAAGTGCGGTGCATCATGGCGTCCGGTAACCGACCTCGAGAGCGCTGGTAAGTGACACTTTTCGGCCAAAACTCCTCTATCATGTAGGTCGATAGATGTTCAGTCGGCACCCTCACTACAAATGAATTAAATTTCACATTATGGCGGGATAACAACCGCTCTACCCTCGGAGTGAAGTTTGTTTTGGTGGTGAACTTGATGTAGGAGTACCGCCTTCGTTGGTATGGTTATGTCTCACGGAGGTCGGCAAACTACGTAAGCAACAAATGTCTGGCCATGCCGCCCCCGCCAGGTACCGGTAGAAGAGTTCGACCCAAGAAGCGGTGGCTCGACGTCGTCAAGGGTAAAATTCGTGCCAATAAACTCACAACTGAGGATGCATAAGACCGCGCGAAGTGGGCCAAGAAAATAAGAAAGGCGGACCCTGGGACCCCACACACCAGTGTGGGTTCACAACCGGGATAGACCGCACGGATGATGATGATGATGAAGAAGACTTGATGTACTCTGCGATTTCCTCAGCCTTCGTAGAGTGATGGAGGGGGGCAACGTACATCAGCGTCGCTCATAGGTATTATATATATACTGCCGAAATTGCTCGCTCGTTTAAGGAATTATCTTGACTGGATATAAGCGATTGTAATCACGCCCCAGATATCAACCCTTTTGAAGAAAAATAGTTTTCAACCTTGAAGGCGGTACGCCTGAACCTCAAATGAATGGATATTTTATAGTTTGTCCAATTTAGGATGGTAATTTTGACAGCTCACAATAGGGATGGGGTAGTTTATAATCGTTAGTGAATCGATTAGACTATCGAATCATTATTTCACAGAAGTTGGAATCGTCAGTTTATTATAATGTACAATGAAGAGATAATTAAATAAATATATTTACGACTATAAAAGCCCTTATGTAAATTAAATAAGGTAATAAGGTAGGTATTAGGATTTAAAGTTATTTTTTACAAATATAACGGTGCAAACTCTGAATCACTTTCATAATGCTCATCGTCATCATCAATTCTTGTTTAGAAACGTATTCACGAAGTTTATATTACATATGTTAGATTAATTGTGTTTTACAACCGATTTTCTATTATATTTTGTTATTCGTTTGCAAGGCACTTCACTAAGCAGGCGGTACCCGTCAATAAAGTACGATATCAACTCTAGTACACTTTACCCAAAAAAATGCAATACTTCATAGGCGTGAAAATTATCATTCTATTGGACAAGGTATAGTTGGCAGTCGTGGCCATAGTAGCTCTTCAGCTACTGATATTATCAGCTCTTGAAACCGATAGAAATAGGCTCTGCCTGCAGTTTCGAATTAAATGAAAGGCATGATGCCGTCCCAGATTTACTCATTTATAAGTATTAACATGCGCCAGACAACACACCACTTATCATTGTCCCCAAGTAGGAATGAATATCCCTGTGTTATGGGTTACCTACCAGACAAGGCACTAAGCCTGGGGCGTCTCCCATCACACCATACATAGCAATTGAAATGAATGACTAAGAGAAAAGCTACAAAATAATCATTCATTTGTTCACCTCCATTTCTGTGCACTTTCTCTGCCTCTCGGTGTTGTTTTATGCAAACTATACGCTGTGCTGATGATAATCCTAAGGTTTAGAAAGACACACATATGCTGCGAGGCATGAAGCCGAGATCTCGAGGATAGCAGCAACAACCCATTCATCAGGGACCTACACCAGCCGACATGGTTCAGGAACCAGCCGCCATCGAGGTGCTCATTGTGCTAGACATGAAAATTTGAGCAAGCTAGAAATTACAGATGTGACGATGAGAGAAAACTACTTTTGAATATGAATGTTGGTGTGGCTTCAGGTATAGCCAAACACTAGAAAAATAATACTTGGTCAGGGAATCAGGCGGGAATCATACGTGAAAACATTCAGAAGCCGTTCAGTTACCTAGGAAAAAAGTCTTAACGTAAGCATTCTAATAACAATATAAAATCTGAAATAAACTCATCTTCACTGTCAATCCTGTTGATAGCAGACAAGCGGAAGCTTTTACAACAATAAATATAATGCAGGTGCAATAAGTATTTATAATTGAAGAACTTATTAGTAAAATAATGCCAATTCTAATTGGCATCGAGGCCAATTCCGACAAACTTAGTCCAACATCCATGCCAATGTTGGAAAAGTATTTGTGTATTAACTACAGTTTATGACCAATAACTCCAATCTTACTTCTTTATTGGCACTGACATTCTCACGTAATTGTCACTAATGAGACTTAATAAAATTGAGAAATGAATGCAGAAATTCATTAAAAACTAACATCTTAAAAGTCAATATTCTTTTTCAAGATAAACACTTCTCGAAGACCAACGCCATTCGCGTGACAGACGGACATACGAAGCAATCGCTGCTGGCAAATTTTCTCAAAGATGAATTAAAGATTAGCGGTTAAAATATGACATTCGGAAAAAGTAAACAACATACAAAACAACAATTATACTCCGTTTTCTAGTTAACTATGTGTATTTATAACACTTAGAGACAATATTTCACAAGCTTTTACTTGTGCTCATGAGGCTTACGTATAAATAAATATTAAATAGGTATGTTCTAATGCTACATTCTTGTTTGTTAAAAACAATTTGTAGTATCCTAGTCCGGTCGTGGATCGTGTGGTCTCAAGTTCAAATCTGGTCAGAACCAAAATCTTTGTGTTCATTGTTAAATATCCGACTAACTCCCCGGTGACGGAAAACATCGATTACAAACCAAACCAACCCGCACGTTGGGTTTTAATACCATTGGTGAAAAGTGGGCTTCTGAGTGTTTCGTTCACCATGACAGCACCGTCACTTGCCTCTGACTACCCCGTTTGGGATAAAGTCGTGATGGTATGTTATGTTATGTAGTCCGATTGGCCGAGAAGCAAATTGATTAGGTATGACACATTATACTAGTAATAAATATCGTATTTTTTTATATTGAATGGGTTGTCGTCTGATCACCATCCATCCCGAATTCCCGACAGATGTGGTATAAGATGAAGTGCAAGCTTCCAGTATGTAGCCAGCCAGCTCTTTTATTAAAAACCCTCGGGTTATAACCGAAAAAGTATTGTGCTAGCAAGTTTGAGATTTCCTTGCAGTAGATTTGCCGTTGAGAGCTATTTTTGTGACGTATTTATGTCATTTACCTTTAATTATTTATGAACAGAACTTGGTCTGCTTACCGCAATAAACGTATGAAATTCATTCATATAATTATGTTCATTGTGCTTATCTCGTACCTCACCGTCGTTAATGACTTAATTAAACGTGCGATTACTATTTTATCACATTCATCACGAAACAAGACGTACGATTTGAACTTTCACGGGCAAAATGGCAAAGGAAAACTTTCGGCCGCCATTGGTTACGACCAGCCGATCGCGGTTGCTATTGGGCGACGCACTAACGGGTCTTCCGCGACTGACTTCACACGCTTGCTCCCCGGGCCACGCATTGCGCCATCTTCACATCTGTCAGTCCGCCGCGAACCATCGTGGGGGTAGTGTCGTCGCTGTTTCCGAATCCAATAATAAAAGCACACCGGCTCCAACCGAGTAGCAGCAAACCGGCACGGCCTAAATCGAGGATAAAATAGCGAGATAAATCCGTAAGAGTGTTAAGTTAATTGATGATTGTGGAGATTCAGTTTAGAATCGCGAGTTAGGTTTTTTTATTGCAAGTGTAACAGTGCTTTCGTCTCGCGATCTACTTGACTGCATTTCTTTGGTGGTGTGAGCTTGCTGGAGTGTAAAACGGTGAGTTTTTGCGTTGATGGTTTTGCGGGAATGTGTTGCCGGGCGGCCGCGGCCGGGCGCGCCGGTAGGGGAGGGATCCCGGGATCGATTGTCCCTGTCCCGGCTGGGATGGGTGGCTGTAGGTGGGACCGGCCTAGGGCAGAGCGCGCCGTCTACATCACACACCCTCGCTCCCTTGTACTTACACACCTACGCATTAGCCGTTTCACTTGATCTTGAACTACGCTAGTCACCCGGCTAGCTAGCGGCTAGTTGGTTTGTTGTGATATGAATTATTTATAAACATTATTGTATGCAATGCAAGTAACTACGTGTATGGAACGAATATGGTTTTTGTATGGGGGTTGCTAATGAGAATGTCTCGGTCGGTGAACGTCTGTTCTTATTAGCATCGACGACTGCGGTAATTGCTGATAATCATGAATATTGAGGAAACAACTAACCGGAAATCTGTACCTACCCTCTAACATAATTGCTACAAAAAACTTCATAAAATACCTACCTACTAGTTATGTAAAAAATCAAACAGCAAAAAATATTAATTCAGACAAGTAGACAATAGTTAGAAAACAAGTCTGTTGTTTTTCTTAATTTTTATTAATTCTGCTAATTCCTAATCATTATTTAATCCCACTTGTTGAGCCAAAATTCAGGCATTATTTTTTCATTTTCACAAAAAATAACACGCATTCTTTCCTACAAAAGTTCATTGATCTCCAAAAAACAGTTGATAAACTTAACACTAAAGATAGATACTAGAAAAAAACGAATTTCGGACCTTGAAGATACCTATGTAAATTTTGTGTATAAAACTAACAAATAAAAATAAATAGAAAAAAATAGCAGCATCCTCATTCAACGGCGCGGCGTCACTCTTTAAACTGGGAAGCTTAGAAAATTACAAAGCAGTTGCTAACTATTATTTTACTCATTAAAATGAATATAATATGTACAACATCAAATAACAACTCTGCATCTTGATCGGAACTACTGCGCGAAGCTAAAAAGGCTTCTTTTAGGTTCAGGGGCCTTATAACTTGTCAAGTTTTGAAAGAGCGTAGTGAGCAATTTCGTATTATGATCTTTCTTAGTCTGCCAGCCAGCGGTTACTTGGTGCTAACACATTGTCATCTTCTAACCTGGACAGTTACTCACGAAATTGCTCTCTACACTCATTTTAGGAAATGAACTTGACTGGATAAAAATTTTAACAAAAAAAAAACCAACTTCAAAAAAAAAACTATTCCAAAACAAAGCACTTAAAAGTAAAGAAATAATTGCGTATTCTTCTAAAACTGATACGATAATATAACACTAGGTAGGTAGGTATATTGTAGTGTTCCCTTGGCTGACACAGACTCCAACAATAACAATAATTGTATACATTATATTATCGTATAAGTTTTAGAAGAATATGCAATTATTTCTTTACTTTTTAGTGCTTTGTTTTGGAATAGTTTTTTTTTAAAGTTAGTTTTTTTTTGTTAAAATTTTTGTTTATTTCTTTCTTATTTATTTTATACATCGAAAAAGTATCGTCCGATTGCTCCTAAGAATTCAAGAGTTCCGTTACTTTGTCATGGATCCCATAATCAGCACCTAACACTCATCAAACTACCCTTGAAGTATATCCTTTCTAATAAAAAAAGAAGCATCGAAATCGGTTGGCGTGATAATGAGTTATTCGTCCATTTGTCGCGCATATGGTTTATCTAGATTTAAGACTTATATGGATTTCCCATGGATGCCACTGTCAGAACTGAACCAAATTAAAATGGGACCACACAGGCAGCATTAGCTTTCAAATAAAAAAAGAATTCTCAAAATCGGTTGGCGTAATATTGAGTTACCCGTCCAATAGTCGCGCATTTGGTCTATCTAGATTTAAGACTTGGACTATGGATTTCCCATGGGTGCCACTGTCAGAACTGGACCAAATTAAAATGGGACCACACGGGCACCATCAGCTTTCAAATAAATAAAGAATTATCAAAATCGGTTGGCGTAATATTGAGTTATTCGTAAATTTGTCGTCCATTTGTCGCGCATTTTGTCTATCTAGATTTAAGACTTATATGGTTTCCTCATGGATGCCACTATCAGAACTAGACCAAATTAAAATGGGAAGCACCAGCTTTCAACTAAAAAAAGAATGATCAAAATCGGTTCACCCAGTCGAAAGTTATGAGGTAACAAACATAAAAAAAATAACATACAGTCGAATTGAGAACCTCCTCCTTTTTTTGAAGTCTGTTGAAAAGCGATTGTAATAAGGCCCAAGACGTGTGGTTTAAACAGTTTCTGTTGGATCTGACCATATTACAGGACGTGAGGTTACTGCATGATTTTACGGTAACTATTTAGTTGAGTAAACAGGAAAATATTACATATCATTCATATCATTGGTAGAGGCTCATTTTTATGACCGTTACTTCCTCGACTAAAATAAGTACAAGTATGGACGATTGCGTATATTTTAATAACAATACGAGTATGTGCATTTAACAACTCAATGCAATACGATCATCACTTTTTGCACGACTGCATTCTATAAATAAATGAGTGAACCCGGGTTTGGTCTTAAATATTTTCTATTGAGTAGGTATATTTTTACTACAAATAGTTACTTGTTTGTTATAAAAATAGTAGTTTACCCCTTTAACCGTTTTAATTATTTTTCCATTATTTTGATCATGGTAGGAAATCATAAGTAAATCGATTTTTAACCGAATTTAAGAAAGGAGAAGGTTCTTTGTCCGACTGTGTGTTTTTACGTGTACATTTAACGTTGGTGGTTATCCAGCGTGCAGACCGCCCGATAGAGAGCGGTCCGCAGCGTAACTATGAGTAGAATAACCAGCATTAGTTTGACGCCGAACATGTGTGGCTAGCTTGGGAAACCCTTCATGTAGACTCAGGTCCCCCAGCTGAACCCAACAGCAACAATACTGGATATTTAATTCTTCAGCAAGAACATAACTTTTCCCAAGCATTGATATCATTAAACTTCATCAATATTACTGATCAGTTTCTTGGATTCCTTTGCTATCTGCAAAGGAATCCAAGAATACAATATAACTTGAAGAATAATTTTACCTGGATGTAATCAAATAGAAGAACATAAAACATGCAAATGTAATTTAGAAGAGATTTAAAAATCATAGCAAATCGTGAGGTTGAATGATTGTCGTTATAATATACGCTCACGACTATCCCAAATTGCTCAGCTAGATGCAAGTTGGAGGTAGCTTTTGGGCTACCGTCAACAACACCAGGGGGCATGACATGCGCTGTCACTGGCGCTGATGTCATCCTCATACATTTGAACGATTTATATTGTAGAAATCGTCGTGGCGTATGCTCTTGGCTAGCCCTCAAGGTATACCTTGTTTAACGTATTAATTTAGGCCCAACGTAGTTGTCAAGTTCTGGCCAGGATTAAACCCAGGTTTACACTGGTACCTATACTCGTTGTTGGCTTCAAGCGTTTAGTCCGCTTTATAGTTGTTTCGCACATGCGCAGTAGTTAGTTAACTAAAAAAAAACTCGGAATGCGGGACTCATCTCGTGTTTAACGGGGACCTAACACGAGTTGCTACTCTAAATTTACGTTATTGTTCGCGTTAAAAAAAATGTATTGGTATGACACATACTCGTAACATGACATGACAATGTCAAATCCCAGTACAACTTTTTACGCGAACAATAATGTAAACTTAAAGTGGCACACGTACAGAAGCTTAACGCGAACTATACCGAGCTGAACTTGGATTGCTATCGTTTCATTAAAAACATTGCTGAGAAACTATTGCCCCTAAAGCCCCTTAATAAGGTGCTAGTTAACAAAATAACTGTAAAAGTAATAAAGCGTACAAATATTCCGTCTAATGCAAGATTCGGAAACTTACCACCGTGAAAGTGGCAATTAGGCACAAAGTTGGCATAATAAGCCACTCTCCGAGATCACTTATAATGAATTATTAATTAGGGAATGTCTTGGCTGTATAATTTCGTTCATACTTTCGTTTTTAAGTTATTCATCATAGCAACGCGCGTCTGCTGCATAGATATGATGCAATAAACATATTTTCTATTTCTATGCATTTTACATTCATTTGCTGATAATGAATACTTGCATGGCTTCTTTATTAACGCTTATTTGGCTCACATCTTCAGTGAGTTTATATGTTATTTTACTGTTGCCTGCAGCTTGAGTTCTAAAATTGTAACAAGATCTACTAACTCCGCATCAATGTTAAACCTACTATCTCTACCTTAAGTCATTTAGGCCCGTTTTCTAAAACAAAATCTGTACTTGAGTAAAGATCTGAGTGACGTTTTTGTATGAACTGACGTTTTCAAATCTCTACTCAAGTACAGATCAACGCTTGAGTATGCTGTTCGGCTTTCTTGCTTTTGCTGGACTCAAAATTATTTATACAAATAACAGTGATTATGGCTGTCCCTACTTGATTTTGATTAATCCTGCGCCAAAAAACGTACATTAACAAAGATCTGCTTTCGTTATGTGTGATGCTGTTATAATTTTTTGTAACATTCCTACTTTTTCTAAATTCTACACTTCCATATATACTTGAATGCAGATGCATGTCTGTGAAGTATTTCTGTCATTTGTTGTTGAATGGTGTATAATTCACCTTACAATTAATATATTATGATACTTAGTTTATGTTAACAAAGCTAACTTATAAACTAAGCTTTCACATCTGAGTGCCGAGTGCGAGTTGCTGTGAGAGAAGTGAATGACTTCACCATCGCGTTTTGAAAGCACGTAAATGTCAATTGGTATGGAATCGAGTCATCGCCATAGCGCCATCTAGCGGCGAATTCGGGCAACATTCAGGCCGCTAGATGGCGCTCACTCAAAGCCATACAAATTCGCGTTTTTTTTCTCGCAAACGCGATAGTGAAGTTATTCACTTCTCTCACTGCAACTCGCACTCGGCACTCAGTTTACTAATTACTACAAATTGTACGAAGAAACGCTTGACAGTTACAAAAAAACGACTCTTGACTACTGGAATTGTCATTCATCTAAATTATGCTAAATAGGGTCACAAACTCATAACAAAGAGAGTACAGACAGATGCATTGCCGATAAGATATCTACATTCAAATAGGCTTGTTATATTATCAGTCAGTGACGTTTTGAGTCAAGAATTTTATCAATAATTTAAGATAAATTTCTCTGAGAACGGCCGAACTATTGGGAAAGTGCAATAAGAACGTGGCCGCGCTTAATAAAAATAAAACAATGTCTAGTCGGATCACGAGCGGCGGGCGGCGGTACGTGATACGCGGCGAGACCATCCATGAACTCATTACGAAAAGTTAAATGTCCAATAGTTGTTACCTGCCTTCTTTACAAGTGATACCAGGTGTAGGTATAACCCAATTTTTATAAAAATCGAGTTATACATTATTTTGTATTTCTGCTGTCAGTCTTTGAAAACTTTTGTATAAAAATGTAAATAGCAAAGATATCTGATGTTATTATACCGCGTCCTAACATTCGTGATCGATAGTAAAATTCAATCATCAAATAGACCTTTTTCCCCCTTAATTCTGCGTATTTTTTTCCAAATGCACCGGATAAGCCGAAAAACCGGATTTTCTGTCACGATGTCCTTTCAGTTTTAAATATATATACAACAAATGCCATTTGTCCACTGCCGGTTGAACTAAAGGTTCTTTCACACGAGCGGCTAAAGTGAATGCATCTGCCCCCGGCCAGCTACCACAGCAAGCGTCGCCAGCCACCATTACATATCATCGTCGTCATCGGCACAGTGCATTCGTGTGTAGTCGCTTCTTAGCCGTTAATAATAAACGCTCAAGGTCACTTATCGAGGGCAATGCCTGACACTTCGCTACCAGACTGAATGAAAAAATCGGAAAAAAACTAAATTATCCTTAACACCTTGTCCGCTGAATCAATTGCTTAGTACATTTTGTGACAATCAAGCACGCGGACTGCCTGATGGCAAGCAGTTTCCGCAGCCTGTGCAACTGCCAATTTAAACGTTTCTTTGCCATGTATTGCAAATTATAAAAAATCAGCTCCATTATAAGTTTTTTTGAGGGTATTCCGCTTGCCCCAAACTCCGGTAACGACTAACGCTGTGAAAGTCATCTGCTAATAATAATATTTAAGTATTTGGGAGCTAAATGACATCAAAATCATTACTCTTCACGATTGACATTGCATGCGCGCGCCTCGGACTACCCGTATCATATGACCAAACGCCTTGTTCGCACCTCAGTGACATGGACTTGTGGTATGAGATTACAAATACAATAAGTACTTCATTTGTTTTATTACTAGTTTTTCTATTGAACATTTTTCTGTTCTAGATCTGTTGACAGTTTACTATTTTTCATGGATTTTAACTATCACTCTTACCACAATCGTATTGAGGCTTGTAGTCTAGTGACAATATTTTCGAGGAAAATCTATTTGCCTTCTACTTGGTTTTGGTCATTCTTTTTAATTAAACCAAAAGCAGTAAATATATTTGCTTCCAACGCACTAAAAATTTCATCTCCGTGTTGCAGAAATATTTATGAAGTTTATCATATCTGAACGCTCGTTAATTCCGGTTCCGTTTTAGAAACTCAAAACATTATTTACGCTCCGCTGGTAATAAATAAATGAGCAATGATGAGCTTATTTATATTGCACCACCAATTTCGTGAGGTGAAAGGCGTTCGATATTTAAAATAAAC
Organism: Udea olivalis; assembly: GCA_947369235.1. Classification (NCBI taxonomy): domain Eukaryota; kingdom Metazoa; phylum Arthropoda; class Insecta; order Lepidoptera; family Crambidae; genus Udea; species Udea olivalis. The sequence goes on along the minus strand of OX376350.1, from coordinate 21,450,812 downwards.
GGAAATATTGAAGAATGCGTTCGAAAACAGAACGTTTTACTTTCCCAAATCCGTGATAGACACGCCAGCGCCGGCGCTTTCCAACGAGAAAACGATGTTATCTTCATGAAATGAGCTGATTTAACTGCGAGCACCAGATATGTAGCATTCAGTAATTAAGTGCGCTTATGTTTTAATTGTGCGGCTACCCACCACCGTGACGGCCGCCATTACATGTTTGTGAATCAAAATTTAGGTTTGTATAATTAAAATACTGCCATGTCTTTAGTGGTCGAGGGATTTTGCGGTGACTTTTGAAATTAATGAAATATCAACCTATTGGATGATTTAAAAGATGATGTTAGCCCCAAGCTAAAGGCTCTGTAGGTTTAATCGTTACGTGTTCGTTGTAACATCAGCATAGTTTGTACGAAATGTCTTTCATTTGCATACAGATCCTCTGCAACCGTTCTCAGAATGATGGTTAACAATTTCCTTTATCTGTCAAATGCATTTGCGTTGGCATTTTCCAAATATCTCGGATATGACCAGTCACATCAAGAGGAGCGACAATATGACACGTAGTATATGATCGGATAGCGGGAGATACGCACTATCAGCTGTTCAAGAGCCGCCATTACGTCGGTTATTAACGATTCGAGAGGCTTCGACCAGTTGCGATATTCGGTGTTATGGTGTTGTCAATAAAACATGAGTACTTCCAACGAATGCAATAAAACGATAACAAGAATTTATTTTCCTGTGGAAAAATATCTTTATGAATTTGGGCGCCAATGTTGTAAACTTTAAATTCGTGTTATAGGAGCATGAGGCATGTTACAAAATGTAGCTGATGTCATGATCTAACTGTGAGAGGCTATTTGACACTCTTGCAACACGTCGCTTATATCGCTTAATAAGAGCAGTTCGTCTACCACGAGTTGCCACTTTAAATTTACTTTATCGTTCGCTTAAAAAACTGTATTGGGATTTGACATTGTCATGTCATGTCATGTCAAATCCCAATACAATCTTTATACGCAAACGATAACGTTAATTTAAAGTGGCAACTGTGGTAGACGTACAGTTAATGTCTTCACTACCTTTATGAGCAAAACCAATATAAGACTAGGTTTTAAAAATGATAGACAGCAAGATAAAATCCCTAATTGTACAGCAAACAAAATTACTGTTAAATGCATTTAAAGCTAGATGTATAATTAAAGCCTATCGCTCACAGGCATCTCTTCGAGGCACCCTACGATGATTGATCCACTTTTGTTGAAAAACAATTGCTATCTCTGTGCTGTTACACATATAATATGCAAATGAAGCCGTTTACATAATTCCCACACATGATTCTCACGTCGGCCACCATTGTTTGTCCTGTCATTGACCATTGTGCTCAACCAATGTATTCATTTCTACCGAAGCTAATGTCTAAATTTTGGAACAAAAAAAGCACTTTTAATTTTTAGAAACATGATTTTACAATTAATGCAATGGCTTAAAAAATAAAACTCTTGTGGTAAAATCATAGATATATATATAATATACTTATTTGTGATTGTCATATGTATTATCATCTTTTGGACCTTTTCCACTATTATATGTAAAATTTACAGTACGAGTATTAAAAAAAATACAGTCGATATCGTGGGTTCGATCCCCACCCATGACAAATATTTGTGTGACGAACATTTGTATTTGTCGTGTGTCTGGGTATTATTATCTATTTAAGTATGTATTTAGAAATATTTAAGTATGCTTATCAGTCTCTGACGCCCATATTACAAGCTCTGCTTAGTTTGGGGTCAGATGATCTTGGTGTGAATTGTCCCAGATATTTATTTATTTATTACTATACATGGTCAGCTAACCCCAAGCTAACCAATGAAGATATTGTAGCACTTCACTCAAACATAGTTAAAGAATCACTTAACTCATCTCAATTGTTTCAGCAACGAACAGAAAAGTCAGTTTATAATCCTGCATCTGTTACTGTGTAGATTATATTCGGAGGCATGTAACGCATCCACGTCCATGCATCATAAATATCATCGAGCATGTCGCGGGTTGCGCAGGCGCCGCCAGCCAGACATCCGTTCATTGTTCTCCTGTTTATAGTACCTCTCCTTGACTCAAAGAATGAGTAAGTAAATAGAAGACTGAGAGGTTTAAGAGTTTAAACTACGACAGAGAGCTTGTGCCCTAAAGTTTGTTTTTTAATTCTATGTTTAAATATTTACGTGGCATTAAAATTATAATGTATCCTGGTTATATTGATGCCTTGATATCATGGTTCCTGCAAACCGAAATATATAATATCTGGTTATATATTTTGTGTATTTACATCGACAAACGCACGTTCTCCTTTTCCCCTCTTTTTTATCTCTTCAACTCTCATGCTTATTAGAGAAATAACTTTCAACGTTTAACCCGCTACAGAATAATAAGCACACGTATAATAGCGTGTCATACTTTGCAAGATTAATATTTTACTGACTTTTTTTTTCTCTGATGGCTGATATATTGTTTTAGAGAGAGTAATAAAAAAGTAAAGTTTTCCTTCAAATCTTAATATGCTATGGTATCTAAATAAGAATATTCCATCGAAAAACCAAAAATTGCACATTCAAGTGTTGTCGGAGACGAATCGTGTAACAAATGCGCGCAAACACCGGCACCGTCGAGACGACTCGACAGCCGAGTCTCTCACTTGTGTCAACAAGCTCGCCGCTCCAGTTGTTAATGTAAATGTCGTGTAAACAACGTCCACCGACTGCCGAGTGCCGCGCTGATCACACTCATTATCCGACTGGTGGATACAGGAGGCTTTGAGGCCCAAACATATTACTGTAAGTACAATTGTCTTGGGCAAAGCAAATGAAGCCCAGAAAGTACATGCTACGAGTAGTACTGTTCTTATAAGAGCTCTATAATACTAACGATACTGCTTTTGAAAATAAAGGAAAATACCGTTTCTGTAAAAAAATATGAAGCTTTTTTTTGAGCAGTTGGACAGAAAATATCTTGTAATCTATAAATAATGTTTTCAGTATTGATTAATACTCCCTCATTCATCCTTTCACCCTATGATGGGTTTTTATTTCCAGCCAGTCAGCGGTTACCTGGCACTAACGAATTTTCAAGGCTGGATATTTACTAACGAAGTTGCTCGCTTCCCTCAGTTTGGGGTATTACGAGTAACTTGACTGGATTTAATAATATTGGCCATTGTATTAAGACCCCAGGTTGATTTGTCTTCGGACGGTTTTATATCCAACACGTTCCTTTTTACGTGCTGCTTCTTCAACTTACTTTCTCACAAATAGATTATACTCTGGGTATAAAAGGCGCACAAGAATAATGCTAACTTATAATTGGCTGAAGAAGATAACCATCGGTACCTTTTTGGCCGTTGTTTTTGCAATCTGTTGTCTAAATCAAGTGTTCAACTAACCCGTTTAACTACAGACTACTAAACAACTGTGCTGCTTTAATCGTTCATGGAAACAATTACATGGTAACCGTTTAAGCTCTCCAATTACTACATTTAGGCGCGAAACCAGATCTAGCGAGATAGTCATCTCTCCCTCGCGGCCTCGCACAGAACATGGAATACCTTTTACAGTGCAAAAAAATGGCAAAGAATACGTAGGTACGAGTGCTGCAACACTGATTGGTACGCGTTCGGATAAATTTAGACGCAGTCTGTGGTATTCGTTTTACAAATTCCAGAGGGTTGACTTGAGTGCCATTCGTGTCGCATCTTTCCAGACCAATTTTAGTGTTCAGAACTTAACTTTTTTTATTTGTATTTTTTTCAATCAGTCTGGCGCCGCTGAAACTGGAAATATCTTTCGTGTAGTCGTTTTTTTATTTTAAATAGCTAAACGCGCTAAAGCATTGACATATTTAACTGCCCGATTTGTATTTGTTATTAAATTAAGTGCTAACGAAACTCTTTTGTCACACGTTTGACCACATCTATTTTGTAAGACCTTACTCCAACTTGTTTCCTTAACCCTTTCATCGTCCTTATTGTGTTGTTTAAGACAAAAAAAGAATCCCACATGACAAATGTTAAACTGACAACGGGCCTCATAAAATTAACCAAATGGCCGTAGAGCGGTGATTAGTTAACTAATCTCGGCGCTGTTAATGCGATGCATTTGTCTACAGTTTAATTCGTCTTAACTACTGCTCAGGAGTAGGAAACTTAATGTGGATATGATATCGATTAGTGTACATTTTAATTTTCATCGTTTTTCAGCTATTTGAGGGATTTTTCTTAAGGAATTTTAGTTCCCTATCATTAAATTTGCATGGTACACACTTAATCATTCTTTAAACGTTCTTTGTTGAAACTTGAATATCAGAAAATAACTACAAATCCGGTTCTAATACGCTTGGTGAAAAGTGGACTTCTGAGTGTTCCGTTCACAATGACGGCAACAGTCTCTATGAGGTAGCCTCAGACTACCCCGTTTGGGATATTGTCGTGGTAGTATGTATGTTTATATTTGTACTGCAAAACATGTAATCCGGAAGTCTGAAGGGGGCAAAACTTTCAGTGCTGACCGTTGTGGAAATGGAGGAGTACCACGTTGTGGCTATTCGGAACATAATGTTAATTTTTGGCCGTATCCTCTCACTACTTCCATTCCTACCTCCTTATCGGCGCATTCCAGACGCGTTCTATTTCAGTCCACTACGCGGGCACACAGTCCGTCCGTTCGTCTGTACGCTGTCTTGTTGTCGTAGGTCGCGATAGCACGGGTCATTATCATCTAATTGATTGGTGGACGTGTCTCCAGTTGCAATGCAAACAAGGAGTGGCTTCGTTTTCTTGTTTTTGGTTGTGAGATAGCTTTTGCCCGTCACTTTTGGACCACTTTAATTCAACCCTGATAAAGGTTGATTTTTTTCAAATTTTGTCCTTATAAAACAACTGTCCGTAATATTTATTTGATAACTGTTTACTATAATAGCTTTTGTGACTTTATCCGCCTGGAACGAGTATTAAATCATTCGGAGCCTAAAACGGGACGTCCATACAACAATAAAAAATGTCAAACATTAATTGCGTCACGATCACGACGTCTACGTGGTACAGATACAATGAAACAATTTTACAACATTGTAGATTTGAACATTATTATGTTGATCACTACAAATTATATTCTAATAGAAGTGATATGGTGTCGTATCAAGTAACTAGAACGCCTCATTTATTGAACGTTACTGCTTAACAATCAGTATTTTTACAAAGTATGGTTGAAGTAGTTTTTCGAGACATCATTAATTTTAAGAGCTTAAAACATATATAAAAAAAACTATACTATTTATGGCCTGTCTAAATAATTACTTCACACACATGTTGAATATTTTAAAAAGATTTATACCAGTACGGCATATTCTGAAGGATCAAACTGATGCAAATATATGTATTACATTCTCAGGATATAATTACGTTTAACATACACCGAACCCTGCGTTCTCTCGAAATAAATCTTGTGACCAATAAAAATACTCACTCAGGCGCAGCTGCACGCCCAAATTGACTGTAGAAAAAAGCTCAAGTGTGAGTCTGTCTTTATGTCCGAGGGTTCAGTGCCTACTCAGAAAATAATCAATTGCGACAAGGATTAGCTCGTTAACCATGCACAATAATACTGTTATTTCAGATAACAACCATTTTAATAGAAACATCAGTCCTGAGTAGGTATTTATCGGAAGAACTGGTGGCTCAGACACATAACTCTAAGAAAATTCAGAGTTGTTTCCTTCGGATTGTGCGCTCAGGGAATTTTAGGGCTGACCTAAGTAAAGTAAAGTAAAGTAAAGTAAATATCTGGGACAATTCACACCAAGATCATCTAACCCCAAACTAAGCAGAGCTTGTAATATGGGCGTAAGAGACTGATAAACATACTTAAATATTTCTAAATACATACTTAAATAGATAAGTATAGTTAAGTAAGTCTTAAGTTTGCGAAGAAGTAGGTATGATGATTTCATTTTGGCCGTAAATGCCAGGTTAAAGGGCTACATATATTATATCATTCCATTGTTTGGTGTTTCAAATTTTGTTGGGAACAATCAAGATCATCTCATCTCAAATATTTTATTAAATTGGACCACATTTTATGGTAATATCGATATTCTTGCTCCTTACATTCCTGCGGGACTTCAAAAATGCGGGAGTGAACGCACATAAGACAAGCGGCGAGCGGTGGGCTGCGCCGACGCACGTGACCTTGACACTGTCGCTTCGCCGACATGCCGTGGTAGGGGACACGGGACACTGCCATTCCTTGTACTAAATTTAAAGGCGTATATGAATACTTTATTTTAAACGAACTTCAAGTTCTCGAAAGGAGTTTTTTTGAAACAGAAAACCATAGCATTTGCTGTACAAGGTTTGGATAAACAAACACTCTTTGTCTCACTGCTCACTGGTAGGTAAGCCATATTTGCCATTCTTCTCTAGATAAATAACATTGTGCAGTAAAATAGCGATTGAATCTCGTGATCTCGTCATTCTCGTCCCACCCGGGACGATGCAGTCCGCATAACAATAAGTTCATACAATGTAAAGGAACGTTTGTATCTGGATTCGACGACACAAGCGTACGTTTTTTGTACATAAAACGGAGGTGATATAAAAACACAAAAAACTTCAGTGAACTTGAACATACCTATGTTAGGTCACTCTAGGCACTGCATTTAAAATCTTGTAATTAGTAATCACTATTTTGTGCAGCTTACAATTTCCCAAAAAATAGGTTTAATTAAATTTTATTTCAATCGTAATCATTATATAGATATCCATTCAAAAACAAACGTGCGAGGCCAGGTTCGATACCAAGTTATAAAAAAAAATGTTTTACCAGGACTTTAGGCCACGAGCTTGTCGTAATATAAGTCTTATTACCATTCATATCATGAAATTGCAGCTGCGTGAATGCCTGCTAGAAACTTTTGAAACATGAAAATACACCGCATAAGAATTTAAGAAATAACAAGGAAACTTAAAAACACTGTTAATTAGAACATGTATCCCACGTTAGAGCAGACTGCCATGTATAAAACGGGCATAATAATATAGTGATATTTCTATTTTAATCATATTAATCTATTCAAACCGTTGTAATTACGAGAAAGAATAAATTTCCAATGTATTTTTTTTTTAAATGTACCACATTTGAGACGTTAGGCAATCCGTCTGTAACGCATCGGTAACTCTGGAACTTCATTGTTCTCTCAAAATTAGAATCACCATCGTCTGAAAATATTTTTGACTATTTAAATCATAATTGATATAATATCTACTATAACACTAAATCACTTACCAAATCACCTAAAAAAATATAAATGGAATTAGTCAGAACCCAATATAATTTGAATTGGAAAACTTATTTCCAACTTGTATCATTTGGAAATAAGTACAATCATAATTATATTACTGCATTTGCCATGAAAAAAACCTATAAGCATCCCAAACGATTTATCGTGAAACAAAATTCACAACCATTGCAATTGGCAATGCCCTGGTGGTACGGTCACGATCCTCAGGATTGGGACAGCGAAGGCACAGGCGAAGGTAAAGGTCACTGCGATAGCAATAATCCCCATTCAGAGCATCCGTGGCAAGCCCACATTGAGATCAGAATCTTTATTTCTGAGTGCAGAGTGCGAGTTGCAGTGAGAGAAGTGAATAACTTCACCATCTCGTTTGTGAGAACAAGAACGCGAATTTGTATGGCATCGAGTGAGCGCCATCTAGCGGCCTTAATGTTGCACGAATTCGCCGCTAGATGGCGCTGACTCGATTCCATACTAATTGACATTTACGTGCTCGCAAAACGCGATGGTGAAGTCATTCACTTCTCTCACTGCAACTCGCACTCGGCACTCTGTTTTTTGTTGTAAAACGGTAAGATTGCAAACAAAACACGATTATAAGCTTTAAAATCTCTGCTTTATTTATTGATGTGACTTTCCAAAAGTAAAGGTTCGGAACAGGTTGACTTGCGTTCAGAATTATATCATCAAAGGACTCGTGTCAAGTCAGAGCTTGCAGCACAAACTAGCAAATTCTTTTTTGTATCGCGATTTTTATTGTTCGTCCCGCAAATTGTACTTTCTTCGCCTACGTACTCCTAAATCTTTGAGAACCAGTGTAAAAGTTCACCGAATAATAATTATTGTAAAAAAACACGTAACGAATACCAATGACTTCAAGATGGCAAGATTTATTTAAATGAAGAACGATTGACGAGGTGAGCTAAGTGATACTTTGACAGATATTTAATTTTGTCTGATCTATTCCACCCGGCACGTGCCAGTGCCTCATTAATTCTCAATCCCTATAACTAAACCTGAAGCAAATGAAACAAAATCGTTCTACATAAAAGCGCTAGCCAGCAGCACAGATAATGGTCTCCGAACCGGTGCGTTGAACCCGGCTAACGGCGCGTTCGCGTGCCGTGTGAACAGCTCTGCGCCTGCGCAGCCCAGGCCCACGTGAGACCATGCTGCTGAGAGATAAACAACAGTTCTTCTACACTTAATATCTAATCAAGTCTTCTGTATTGACAACCTTCCAATCGGGTAAAACAAATACAACCAAACAAACAAAACGTGGCCATACCGAAATACCACAACGGTTCTGGCTTGCAGACATGCATGTGGCAGTTCGGTCCCTAAAATCCTTCTTAGATCGCTCAGGTCGAGGAATGAGCTCAATGCCGAGGTTTTACCAATGAGCTATGGGTTGAAATTCTGTAAGATAGGTTTGAAGGGTCCTTACAGAGTTGCCCATTGTGATGTCCACCAAGAGCAAGTTTCACAGGCAACGATAGTGAAGTAACTGCTTTCTGCAACAAATAGCTCCGCTGTTATGTTAGAAGCATTATTAAAACATTACAATTAAAGGTAATGACAAATTCATCCACAAAAATGCGTGCAAAAGCTTCTTGGAACGCATACTCGTATTTATTTAATGTTTAAATATACCGTTCAAACAATTAAAAATAAGCATTTGACCATAACATTAATATCGGAATAGCCTCAGCAATCTAGGACACATGATGAAGCTGTTTCCGTCGGAAAGTCATTAAAAATGATGATTAATCTTACATAAAGCCGTGACTAAGGTCTACATGAACCGACCGGCTGAAGCTGAGCCGTTTGTTCGCGAATGTCGCGACCTAAATGCTGTGAAAGTGCCTAACTGTTTCAGTTTTATCGCTGAACGGTTAGAAAATCCGTTCAGCACAAACTATTGGATTCTAATGTTGCACTTGATTCTGCTAACATTTTTAGTAACTAATATTTTTAAACTATTGTCACTGATTTTATATTGTAAGTTGCCGCAAGCCAACTTTGTAAATGACAACAGACAGCGAATCGTGTTATAATATTGGCAAATTATCATCCACTGGTGATTCACAGGTGATGTGAACAATCACGACTCAAAGACGAGTTAACTAGTACATAACAAGTGCAAGTTAGATAGTTCACTTTGATATTGTACTTTATTTTAATTAAAAGTAGGTAAAATAAGGATATACTAATAAATTAATGCGCCAGACAATATACCATTTGTCATGGTCTCGAAGTAAGGATAGAAATATCCTTGTGTTACGAGGTACATACCGGACAAGTAATTAAGCCAGGGGCATCTCCCAGCACAGTCAGGCCTGATTAAATTTAGGAAAGAACGTTTCCTAAATTTAATCAGGCCTGGAATTGACCCGACCGGGAATCGAACCCGGGACACCACGCAAGTCAAGGCGAGAAACCGTGTTTCAGCGCACTACGGCAATCGTGTCGTCATAAAGATATTTATAAGTTCGTGTATTTGATAATAAAACCATGACATAAATGTTTTTTTTTTTCATATATTTACTTAACTTTATACAGACAACAACAATCCTCGCAGAATAACTAAGGAATGCAATCACTAAGAGCTTTTTGTATCATCTGTACACCTCAAGCTATAAATTATTATGTTAACATTCCAAGGAAAGTATCGTTCATTAGTTAGCAATAAATACGAGAAAACTGCTATGAAGGCTAATAGTGAGCGAGTTATTAATAATGTATGTGCTAAAATATGGGTGTTGTAAATCACTAAGGTAACTTACCTTGCTCAAGAAATTGTGTCTGCAATCTGCAACAGGCGAAGATGCGGACAACTGTACCGTTAGGAAACCGGTTTTAAATCAGCGGGGCTGTAATCTTATTATTCAGCTGCATAAGAGCAATATGAGTAAGATTTATTGTGATAAATAAGAATTTGGTTTTTGTTACATCCTGTTTGTTAAGTCTCGCCAGCCTGCATGTTCGCTTAAAGTTAAGAGTTTATATAAAGAAAGACATTGGTAATAGTTGTGAAGATATAGCGACTCCGCGAGCAAATATGTTTAATTAATATTTTTTTCTAAATACTTTGGTTACTGATTTTTCCATCACTGTTTTATATTTCACTTATGTTTTCCACTATTGGAGGCATCCACTGTTGGAGGATGTATTTTAGGAGAAATGTGTTGCTTAATAGAAATATATTTTTTATTTCAAATCAGAGCTGTTCTTTCCAAATCAAAACGTTGACAAAGTACAGTTAAAAGCAGAATTTCTCTCTATAACAGCGGGTTCTAAAATGCAATGTGTTATCTCGTGACAGTTATGTTGATAACAATGTTTACTTGCAAAAGCTCCGGCCGCGAGTCGCAGGCACAAATCACAACAGTGTCCAGCTGTTATCTTATCGCTTGAATGAATTGCTGTTAAACTTTAGACATAGGTAGGTACTTCATTGTGTTTCCACATGAAGTAGAAAATCATGAAATATGTCTAGTCTGGGATGGAAATACCATTAAATAATTAATACTTATTCGTACCACTACGTTTTTAATTGTGTCGAAATTATATGCACGATGAATATGATAAATTGGACGAAAAATGGCGTTGTAATTACATGCTACGATCCTGACATACCTCTTTTTACCCTTCCACTCTCAATATCCCTTGCATGCTCTTCGATAATGGCTTTCAACAACTAAATTCCGATAAATATTTAGGACACCTTACATCAAGATCATCCGACTCAAACTAAGCGTAGCTTGAACTTTCGGTGTCAAGAGATTGATGAATGATGAATTGATTTTTCAGGATGTTTACTATAGCGTCGACAGGTGGTTCCCTATTTTTTTGCATAAAGTTTTATGTCATAATTTAACATGGCATACTTTTACTTATCCTAATAATAGTTACGCACAATAATAATTTGGCATAACTTATTAGGCATAATTTTTTTAAGCATTCCTACGATAAGCATAATAATTGTTAAGCATACTTTTCTAAAACCTAAATATGCTTACGCATAATGATATTTAAGCATAAGTTATGTAGGCATAATAATTATACGCCGAATAAATATCGGACTCTTAAAGTTTTAAAAACATTATTCTACAATTTCTGCACCCTAATCTACTGTTACATTATGGTGCCCTAATACCTACTTTTGGTTTTTCAGATTCAAATAGCTATCAATGAATTAAAAATTAAAGTTTGTTATATATTGTTGTGTTATGTATTGTTATCAATTATGCCTTTTGATCTTTATGCCTATACTCAACTAAGTATTAGACAAATAAACAATATGCCTAATAACTTAATGCAAATCAAAATTAGGGCAAAAAACATTTGCCTAAACTATATTTAAGCTTACTGTAATATTATGCCAAAAAAAAGAGATCCCCGACAGGCCAGCCATCCTTTGGTCACTTCACCTAATACTTCAACTTGGTCTATGAATCTTTCTCTTTTCGCGTGCTTTGCTATAAATAAAAAACATGATGAGGCACATTACTGAAACCAGGTTTGACCTGCATATGTCGTATCAATCAATCATGTATTCCACAAACCTCAAGGCCGGTCGAAAATGCGATACCGTTGTCGCAGAGGACCAGTCAGACCGGTCAAGTTTACTAACAAACGAGACCACAACCGGTCCGAATCTGATTCACAAATTGTTGCGAGGATGCGGAGGTATTTTGCGACATATATATAGTAATATCGATGCTGCATTAAAATGAGACAGTGCTCACCACTTACCACGTTGGGTTTTAATACCATTGGTGAAAATTAGGCTTCTGAGGCCGAGATCAATAGTCGTTACTTAGCTGAGCAGACTTATCACGTTAATCTTATCTTACTTAATTAGTATTGTTATAATTATAACTAACGAATATCTAAGTTGATGTTTACCTTAGACAAAATTAATTTATTTTCGATAAGGAGTTACTAATATAGACAGATACAGCAGTTCAAGGTTTAAGATAAGTCTATGTTTAAGCTAACACGGCTCGATAGATCTCTGCCTGAGTGCTCCATTGACGGCAACAGTCACTTGCCTCTGACTACCCCGTTCATTTAGGATATAAGTCGTGATAGTGTGTAGGTTGTTCCTATATTAGATTAATATTAAGGTTGTTACCAAGAAATGTGGTCATTTATCGCTAGATAGGTACCTACCTATCTATGATAATATTTCATCGCTACAAATGAAAATTTTGATCCACGACTTATCACGAACGAAAATACAGCATAAAGATAGAGAGAGAAAGCTTTTTAATTATAATGCAATTATGAAAATACATACTGTGGCAATTTAAATCTATTCAGTCAGTTGCGCGGGGTGATCTGTGTCTGTGGCCCTCAGAACTTCGTCGAGCGCATTTGTACCACCGATATAGAACCAAAAATAAAGGTGCTGACCCTAAATTATCGTTACCTAATAATTCTGAAGTTCTTACTAACATAATAAAATTGCTAAAATTTAATCCTGTTGAAAGTATGTATAGCAAGACAGAATTCCTAACCATCTTTGAGCGTTGAAGACAGACTTCGTGCAATGCTTTTTATTTATTTATCTTCGTTGTACGAATGTATTTACTTTTAACTCGACAAAGCAATGTAAACAAACTGACGAAGAAAGTAACCCCTCCACGAGTAAACCAGCAGGGCTGGCACCGTCCTATAATGCCTTTTTTTGGACTTAAATATTTATATAAGCTTTTTAAAGTTTATATGTTTAAGTCCTGTCTGTTATTATCAATATCAGCTCTGGTATAATCAAATCTGAACAATGTTTACTTAACCCGAGATGAAAAATGTATCAAATCAATCAATCATTTATTTGCAAGAATACAGAGTTATGAATAAGGTCTTAACAATAAAAAAGGCAAAGGCATTTTATTTATAATAGAGGCTTAAAACTATATCCACATGTGGCAATCGTACTGTTGTCGTCTGCAGAACGGAACTCATAGAAGCCCAGATTTCCTCGCTGAAGTCTGCCGTGTGAATAACTAAAACAAATTACAGAGATTTTACTTGGTACGCTAAATAAATACTTGGTTACTTTAATATACATATTTTAGGCGCAACATGTGAAATACGCTTTAGTCCGGTAAATGGATATTTCATTTAAAATAATAACAATTAAACTATTTCTCCATATAAAACTTTCTTTTTTTTATGCGCACCACTAAATGTCGCTTTTTGACGCTTTTTAATAAGTGCTTTGCTATCTTTATAGAATTAAATTTTAACTGAATCAGAAACAAAATACAATTTGCAAACACATACTAGTTCTAATCAACCAGTGTACGCAAACGAAGTCGCAGGCAAAGTTAATAATATTACAAAGACTACTTACTTGGCAGCCCTAATCATACCCCCAGGAACCCGTCTCGCCCACTCCGCGCTTTTATTTATCGTATGCTGATTTACAATGCGCGGACGGTCGAAGACCCGCGATAGGAAGCTAATTATAAAGCCCTTGAGTCATGCGCGGGCGCTGGTGGCCATGCAGCGACAGGCCTCTTGTGGTAATCACTGTTGCTGTGACTATTGACGTGCCGGAAGCGCGAGTCTGAGAAATAAGGTCAAATTAGAACCTAAGTTTTAATATTAAAAGCCAGCTTCCAATTTTTTTTTTTAATATATCTCAGACAGTTAAAAAGATATTCTAATAGGCAAAATCGAATAGTTAATTATTTGACTAATGATGTTTATAATAATCTCTTTCTACTAGCTATGTCAACATAATCAATCAGTCTCATCTTTGAATGTGTTAACTATTACAAAGTTTTAAAAAAAGAAGGCTTCCTTTTGAATTCCAAATCAAAAGTAGATCAGCCAGGCATGCATTCAGTAAAAATGACAGCATTGAATAAACATTGACGACACGGTTGGCGTAGTGCGCTGTAGCACGGTTTCTCGCCTCGATTTCCGTAGTGTCCCGGGTTCGATTCCCGGTCTGGTCAATTTAGGAAACGATCTTTTCTGAATTGACTCGGGTCTAGGTGTGCTGGGAGACGCCCCTAGCTTATTTCCTTGTGTGGTACCTCGTAACACAGGGATATTAATCCCTACTTCGAGACCATTACAAGAGGTGTGTTGTCTGGCGCATATATTATTATTATTATATTATAAAACAATTAATTTCTTTGTGCCCAAATTACATGACAAATTCAAAATGTTACATTATTCAGATTACTATTGATCCATATTCAATTTATACTAAGTAACATACTACTAAACATATCTTACTACACTTTCATCGCGACGAGTATAATTGTTGATGTAGAAACAATCGATTTTTTGAACGCTCTGTCTGCGTTCTTGGATACTTACAACCTTGGTGTCTTCAAGGCCAGAGTGAAAAGGCATTATCTGGGTAAGCGTGCACCATCACGGCCTCGTCCTCTCTTAAAACCAAGCGAGACTGAGGACAAACGCAAACCCATTTTAGTAAAAAAAATACCGCTAGGACTTTTTTAAATCTGACATCAGACTTCAAACTAAGCAGATCGACGTGTTCCATGGTTCTCTAACTAAAGTGCCCAACATTTTAACTCATTTTATATATGGTAAGTATGTAATACCTAAATACTTAAATGAAATATCAGCTAATTTACAGTGTATGTATCTGAATTCAACTAATTACAAAGGTCAATACAAAAGATTCTACTTATCAAATCCAAGTTTAAGTGAACTTTGATGTGATTGTTTGTATTAGATTATTATGCCTATCATCAATATGTATTGTAGAAGAACGTCTCACTCCTACAGATAAACCTACAAGGTTTTTGTATGGGGATTGTAAAGTCATCCATTGTGTATTTAAAATGTTTTGAATAATAAATAAATAAAATAATAACACTTACATTAAAATCGATCCAGTAGTTTTCACGTGATGCTGAAACATACAAACAAACAGATACTATTCTAAAAATATTGTTTTTGAATTCAGCATCCAAAAAATAATAAATGTATGAAATTTTTTCACCGTATATCGCTATATGGAAAAGGTGTTTTCGTGCATGTGATTCATAAACATGCACTTACATGTTATTTACAGCACTAACCATTAGCTTTAGCAACTTTTCATAAATCACTTGAACTCTACATATAAATGCAAGTGATATTATACTCTTCACATAATGACTGAGCCGCGAGCCTCCTATTTGTTTTCACACGCAATTCTTAGCTTTCTACGGGTCCAAAACGTATCCATCAAGACTTCTCACGGTACATCGTGACTTAAAACTGTTTTCATGTACAGTCAACCTCAGATCGAGCATAACAATGAGCAAAGTATCGTCCGCGCGAAGTATGCGAGTTCATTGCAATGAGGGCTCAGGTTATACCCGTAGTGTGCACGTAAGCTGCCAATGGTTGGTGTCTTCATCAATTACCTTCATGATAGTTCAAGCGTATGTTTGACCCACGATGTGAGTGATAATGATTAATTTCTCATGAAGCACATTTTGACGATTATACAAAATTGCATCCGTCTCATACGATTATCTATATGTTCACGCGTTTATTTATGAAGGAGATTATTGATTTAATATAACAACAATATGCGCCAGACAACACACCACTTGTCATGGTCTCTAAGTAGGGATAAATATTCCTGTGACGAGGTACCAGACAAGGAATTAAGCCAGGAGCGTCTCCTAGCACACCAATTTAGAAAAGATCGTTTCCTAAATTGACTTGACCGGGAATCGAACCCGGGACACAACGTAAGTCAAGGCGAGAAACCGTGCTACAGCGCACTACGCCAAACGTGTCGTCTAAATACAATTATGGGTGTATGTTTGTTTCCAAATCGATTAGGCAGTGTCATGAACCCACATATTTTTCCAACAATTATTCAAGTATTCTGCGCTAATGACACTGAGATGATTCACTGCGAGCTCATTATAAATGAGGTTCGAGTTACAGTATCGCATGCGGTTGTGGTAACAGTGGTGTGCTATATAGTGGACAGTTTTACTTGTATTGGCTTTTACAAAAAAATACCTTATTATTAATAAAGACATTTCATAGAAAATTCACAAAATATAAAATGTATTATAAGTATGTTTGCTTTAAATACACCATCACATTTTAACTACACGGAGCAGCCACACGTTAATACCAGATTTTTCTACATGATACATAATACTCACGCATTTTTTGCTCATCTACTTTAACAAATCCTTTTAATAATAGACTTCTTTCCTCCTGAGAAAGCTCGTAATTGTCGTATCAGAATCCTAACAACAAACTGTTCTCTTATCTATCGGACTATTGATTGGCAAAACATAAATATTTGGGGTGACTAATTTAAGAAATTCAGATAAGAGTATCAGTAATATAACGGTTACAAAACAAATTTAAACAATGTCCTTAATGTTTCCATCTATTTTACATTTCGATTCAAAATTTTTAGAAACATGTTAACATGTTTTTAGAGTATTTACTACTAGCTTTCCGCCCGCGGCTTCGCCCGCGCTATCGTTATCATGACTAAATTACATAAAATCTTGATAAATTGTAGCCTATGTATTATTCTCGTGTTAAAGCTGTATTACTGTAAAGTTTCATCCAAATCCATTCAGTAGTTTTTGCGTGCAAGAGTAACAAACATACATACATCCTCACAAACTTGAGATGATGTCGCATTCATAATATTAGTGGAATTCACGTCATGGTGATTGCGGTTATTCCGCTCAATGTCATTTCTATGGGAACATTAATTCCCAGCCCATGGCAAATGAAGCGTGCCTCTGAGTTAGTACTCAGAAAAAAACCTTAATTATATCCTGTTCCTTTGCATACAAACACACCTATTCGCAATTCCGATGTACTTAGATGTCTATCGTTTGTTGCCATGCCCTCGACACTCCTATCTTTGTTACGTTTGAAGACCATGCTCTGATAGTTAATATAATGACTGAGCTATTAATTCGTTGACCTGACAGTAGCAACGACAACCATTATGCAAATAAATGAAGCTTTTAATGTTGTTGGTGCTAGTGATACGTGTAGCTAAAGCAAACTGCTCATTAATTGAATATTTATTTAACTACGAAAATATCTCTGAGTCCCGCGGTCCCTATTTTGTACAGCAATTTTTGATTGTGACTAAAAAGTGCATTTCAAAGTTCGACCCCAATTCTTGATGCATGTTTTACAAGAGAAAAACTGACGGCTTTCTTGTGTAAATCAAAGCCTATCTTTTAAAAAAAACTGATAATGTTCATGCTAAATATGGCAAAAACTAATCCTTTCCTGCGTTCACAATTATGAATATGTATCTATCAACTTACTTCTTAGCTTTTTACTTCACGAGTCATCGAAAACCCGCCCTTAACCAGTCATATTTTTTTTAATTAGACGACCAACTTGGTGTAATGGTTAAAAAGTTGGCTACTACAACAGAGGTCGCGGGTTCGATCCCCGCACAGTACAAACATTTGTGTGCATGAACAGGTCTGTTTGTACTGGTCTGGGTGTCTCCTATGTATAATAAGTATGTATTTACAAAAAAAAAAGTATTTAAGTATCCGTTGTCTAGTATCCCATAACACAAGCTTTAATTAGCTTACTTTGGGGCTAGATGGCGCTGTGTGGAATAATGTCCAAGGATATTTATTATTATATCTTTCATTATTAACTGTGTATTTACTTTGGCTCGTCTTATTCCATCTGTAATTTTACCGTAAACGAGGTTCTTGTATCATTTATTCTTTTGAGAACAATGCTATCATTAAAAAGTATTTACCAAGGCTAAGCGGTCTACCCTATTACAACCTCAAACATTGATCTTTACTGGCTATTCCATTTATCTATGCGTTGTTCTCGAGATGAACACGTTGACAATGATAGGCGCGGAGCCTTTGACCCAGTGCGCACGCGCAGACCTTGGCGGCCGACTGTGACGACCGCGTCCTGCTGCTGCCTATTGTATCATGGATGAATAATGGATCTAGTACTTGATAAATGATGAAATATAATGTGGAATAAAACACAACAATAATGGATTGCGAAAAAGAACCAAGAAGAAAGATAGGCCAGGTCAGTTTTACTAAAAAGAATCAGTATCCACAAAAATTAGAGTAAGAAATATCAAAAACGTTTTGATATTTCATGATTATGACTGTGATATCTAATTACTAATTCTTTTACAAGAACATAACAAAAACCATATCATTATTCCATGAAGCGCGAATCATGAAAACAATTAAGTTAAGTTTTTTCGAATTATATTTCATGATTGTCCAATATTGATTGTATTTACTAGGAATACAACCTATTGAATATCGTTGAATTTAATTATTAACAATTAATGCTTAAATAAATGCATGTTACGTACGACATTATCAAGTGGTTATTGCTCAATTTATGTAGCAAATACTTATTCCAATTCATTATAATAATAATAATAATATCTTTATTTGCTTAAAAACATGGTATGAGGTTTTTTGGTAACATTTTTCAAAAGTGTGCACATGTCTTGCCAGGGTTGTTGGCATTAAAAACTTTAATTCATTGAATTTAAAGGAACATCATTCCATCACGAATTATTTTAACAGGTACTTAATTTTTTTAACCACTTTCATTTTCATTGTTCATGATTTATTTACAAAGCAAATGTATTGATGAAATCTCATGTTTTATAATAATTGCACTACTGGATTCTGCTGTCCCATTTTAAAATTACTTTTGTTATAGATGTATTATTCAACCACGAAAAACACTTATTCATTGCTATTACAACTTGAATTATTTATTATATTATTTTTCACTCTTCATGCTCTAAAAGTACGCCAATATAGCCCTACGAAGCGGGACTAAAGTGACCACTGAGTGAAAAGTGATAAGTTTTTTAATTTCCTTCATGTGACATAGACAAACTCAAACAGCCAGTAAATATGCAATTATCTGTGGAGTGTGGAACATCTTCATCGCTCGCTCGGTAGTCAAACCACCTCTGGTATATTATGGCTTCGTTTAGTCCCTCGATATAAAATATACAATTTAACCAGAAAAACAGTGACATCGCTGTCACTCTAACTTTGCTTTTATAATATAACACAGCTTGTCTAATCTGAAATGACGCGCCCCTCCACCGCATTCACGCCACTCATAAAGTCAAGAAAAGTAAAGTAATTAGCCTCTATACTATCCCACAGCTGGGCAAAGGCCTCCATCTCCATTATTGAAATCAATTCATCGCTACAATAGATAGGTATTGCCTTTATATGAAAAAAAAATTAGGAAGCAATAAAAAAGTAGTGTAGCGCATCATTACTGGTTAGACAAGCTCTACCGGCTCTGACAACACGCGAGTTAAACTTGACTGGCCTTATAGCAAGACTTCAAATGTGTTACTAGTCTCAATGCTAGCGAGATTAAAGGCTTGGATAATTCTGCATTTTTTATAAGGCATTTTTTTGCACAAAGTAAGTCTCGTGACAAAAATGAGGGGTAAAAACTATAACCCCTACAGTTTAACGTAAAAAGGTAACGAACTGCTGTCTGGTGGAGAAGCCAATCTTGACCAATATAAAAGCTTATAACACGCTTAAGCTTCTAACCGTATACACTTCCTAAACCTTATTTTCTTGGTGTCAAAGCCTAAAATGTATCAACTGATTTATCTCATAGACCCGTAACTAACGAGTTCTTGTCTAGACAACGACCTAGGACGAACTCCACGACCTCACATGGAGTGCGCGGTTCGATCTAACCGTCTGATAAAGCTTGGAAGTGAGCCGAAGTGACTTGCACTCCCGTAGATGGTAAATTGTGGGTTTAGCTCTATAGACACATTCGCATGCAAATAAGACAATTTGAAATGCCACAGAAAGATTTCAACCTTTTTTATTTGCGTACTTATATAGCCATTGCACTGTAGTTTTTAACGTCTACGAAGCTTTAGTAACAATAATAGTCTCATCATTATGAGCTTATATGGTCAGCTACAATTACACACACGCAGTTGCGAAGAAATATTTTTCACTTCTCATGCTCTAAAAGTACGCCAATATAGCCCAACGAAGCGGTACTAAAATGACCACTTTAGTCTCTAGGGAGTGAAAAGTAATTAGTTTTTTAATTTCTTTGATGTGACATAGACAAACTCAAACAGCAAGTAAATATAATATACTATTACCTTCTTTGCAAAAATTTTGAGAGTTTTAGTTCCATGGTTTGTCCAAAGAAGGTGGCGCCATGTGTTTTAAATATCTTGTGATTTTTATTTTATTAAGTAATATTTATTAAATGTTTAAATGTTCTTGTACTAAATTTACTATTTTTCTCGCACTAAAAGTGAAAAGTACAGTTTGCACCTCTAGACTAAACGCCAACTTATTATACCCTCGGTTTCATTGACTCCCGAGTAGTCCCTCGAAATAAAATATACTTCTATTCTCAGTCTAAATTTAGATTTATATGTTTAAAGAGCAATTCTGTCTTCCAAAAGAATCTAAAGGCGTGTTTCTTTTTCGGTTCTTTAACAATTGTTTCCATCGAAGCTCTTGGGAAAAATTACAGTTCAGAGAAAATAAACGGACGCAGACTGTCAAGATGAAAGAATTGGTAATGAAAAGGCTGGGACTCGCTCATTAAAGTGTACTTTTGACAAATGAACCGTGGTATTGTTTAGTGGTCTGCAACTTCTCGCTTGTTAAGTTTTCCTCTATTATTTTGGCATCGTTTTTAGCGTGACTAATCATGTTCTCGAATGTATTATTCGCCTGACATCTTTCATCTGAATACACTACGAAAGTCTAGGTTGTCCTAAAAATATTAAATAGCTTACTTGTTTCTATTTGGATTACCCATTTAGGCTTTCAGGCGAGGTGGTTCTGCTCAACATTTCCCGAAGGAAACTGGTGAGCGCCACACGGACCGAAAATCACTAAAATAATCTATTAAAAAATTAATAGATGTAATAAAAAAAACCATCGGCTGAAATCCCTCCAGTTATTTTTAAACTTTGTTTTGGTGAAAGAACCATATTAACAGATCAATTATTATAGGAATAAAACCAAAAATAGAAGACAAAATGTCACGAAAAGAGGTAACTTTGTGAACTTATTCTATCAAGCCAACTTTATCAAATCATGTATTCACCGGATGAATTACCTGTATTATCCCCTGAACAATATCAGTAAATTTTATTAGATTTTAATTTCACTGTTTACTACTTCAAAAATGATTTCTAAAAACGTGTTTTGTGAACCACCTCCCCTTAACCTTAAACTCGGTTTTCTGTTTTGGAGTCCTAGTTTTTTTTTCTATAAATAAGGAATGCTGACAATGAGCTCAAGCTAGAGATAAGTAAAACTCACCACGCCAAGGTCGTAGGCTGACCCCAAATATAATGCCAAAGGAACAAGCCATGGTAATGATTGAGCTAAGTTGAATTATCGCTCAGAAGAAAGCAACTAAGCCCTAAGCATTCTTTGTCATTAATTATCATCGTTAGAACATAGGCGACTTTTATACATTTCCAGAGTGGCAGAATGTATGTGACCTAATTCTAAGACGTGCTACGCTGACCAGGTCAACCGTAGGTCTGTCCTGTTGAACTTTGAGGTTTCTGTCATCCACATATCCTCATCGTATGCAGTCTTCATTTATTGGCACACAAGTTGAACTGTTATTTGAATCAAACACTATGCACCTTTATAACAAGACCATTTTCTTTGTTCCCAGGTCACAATGAACGGTCTCAACGGTCACAGCAACGGCGACATGAACGGCTCCGGAGGCGACATCATCACACAGAACCAGCAGAAGGGCTGGTGGACCATCGGGCTGATCAACTCGCGCTACCGGTATCTCACCGCAGAGACCTTCGGCTTCAAGATCAACGCCAACGGCACCAGCCTTAAGAAGAAACAGATATGGACGCTAGAACCGGCTTCGGGGAATGCAAATGACAGTGAGTTCTTATGAGCTGGTTCATATTTTGTACTATACCGCTACTAAACTAGGCTTATAATATCAGTCAGTTAACAAACGGATTATTCCCGTGGTGTTTGATAAAAGTGGAATAATCCTAAGAAACAGTAACTTTTGAATAACTCGTCGCATACTTCATAATTTGTGAACTTCAACTAGACTAGAAGTCGGTTTAGGATATCGCATACACAGGTGTAATTGTTGCCATATTAAATGAAAATATATACCTACTTACTTGGATTCTCAAACTATCGTAATAGAATATTGAGTAGTGGTGGATTTATTTATTTATTTATTTGAGTACACCAACAACAAGACGTAGGTATACATAATATACTAAACCAAACCATTATTAAGGATAGTTCTAATACATCAGCGAATTATAGGTATACTATACATAACCATTCCAGAAACAATGAGAATGAACGATGGTGTAGGAAACTAAAGCTACAGTTACACGTGATGATTACTAGCACGAAAGCATGCTGCCATTGAGCAATTGCCAGTAGTAGCATGTGGGTCGAAGCATTGCATAATGAGCATGCTCATTTCAATGAAAAGTGAGCATGCCATTTTAGAGCATGTGTAACTAACTGTAGCTCAACAGTATTAATAAGCATAAGTAATGCTTAGTCATTTGTGGTTGAAAAAATATAGTATAATGAAATACAAGACAGGAAATAGGATGTACATACAGTTAAAGCTGGCTGCGAACATCTAAGCCACATTACCACAGTACAAATACATAATTTGAGATACATAATAAGTAGCTTTCAATGTAGCAGTCGCAGTAGAAAAAAGTGTAGTGTTAAAGTCCATAAAATAACCACTACTCAAACACTTGTAATGATAATGTACTCGTAGATGTTTTGCCGTTATCTAAATGAGTTGTACTGTTAAGTATATGGGTGGTAAAGTGGACAGTCTAGTTAGGATAATTGTATTTGTTTACGTGGGTGTATCTAGAAAGGCTTTAAACAAAGCTGTTGTCCTTTTCGTATCAGTTGACCCAGAAACCACCGACTAGCCCTTAGCAACATGTAACATGTGTAGACTATAACTACGAGTATGTTTGTAAGGGCTGTTTAATTTTTGGAGGGTGTACCATAGTATGACCTTCAACTGACGGTCAAACCACCATGTTTAACTACACACCCATAGCCATACCAAATTTAATCATAAATCAATACGTTCGTTTTCAAACCATCGACGAGGCGCCCCTTTATCCAATTCGTGAAAAGGGCGTGGAGAGGGGCTTAATGTGGCTTCCGGCTTTGAAGCTTTCGAAGCATCAAATCAACGTACAAATAGACTTTTGATTACTACGAATTATATGAGCTGTTTACCTCAATAAAATAATTATTATCCACAGTTATATTATTACCGAAGTGGCATATAAGGCAATTTTAGTAATAATAACCCAGATATATGTTACTGCGCGTTCTTTTTGCGTGTAAAGCATATATAATTTTTATTCAGTACTTCCTTTCTGTTGGGCTTACGTGGAACCTTTTGTAACCAGAAATTAGTAAGTATGAAATCTTCTAAATTACTTATGTGTGTTATAATATAATATTGATCTAGTCATGGCATATTATTACGGTGTTGCACGTTCACTGTTTTGATTCAAAACTACATCAGATGATCAGAGTTCGATTAGAAGCTTTAAATGTTATGTCACGCACTTTGTAAACATAGTATGTCATATTATCAATGAAAAATGCAAAATTATAATGAATCTTGTTCGAATGTCGAACAAGATTCATTATAATTACCTGATTTATTTCGAGTTGATGTATTTCGCTACAGTACTTATATTTTTTACAGTGCATAATATGGGTCCATATCGGCTCACCTAAAGTTCTTTACCCGAAATTGCCTACTGTTGTTTTTCTTAAAGCTTTTATCTCTAAACATAATTTCCTATTTTTCTCACATTCATATTTAGAAAGTAAAGTGATGTTTATAATGTGTGAGAAACGCCCTAAAGTCGCTCTGGCCGCAAAGTTCTATTTCGATTCAACACAGGCGCTCTACGAAATCCCAAAACAAATATTTGACGCGAACGATAACGTAATTTAAAGTGGCAAGGGCAACTCATGGTAGACGTACTGACTTCCTGTGGATTTAATACTCCCTTTCTCCTTGCGAACGATCGTTCTTTTTCTTAAAAAAAAGTTCATTAGTAATTTAGCCAGTAGTGTCTCTAACTATTTGATCAGCCTGTTGGTGCAAGGCTCTAGCGTCGGAGGCCGTGGGTTCGCTCCCCACCCACGAGAAACATTTATGTGACGAACATTTGTGTCTGTTGTTTGACTGGGTGTTATTATCTATTTGACTATTTATTTAGAAATATTTAAGTATGTTTATCAGTCTCTGACATTCATAGTATACACAAGCTTTGCTTAGTTTGGTTGGGGTCAGATGTAAATTTTTCTAGAAATTTATTTATTGGTCCATTATTATCCATTTTATAATTTTCCTACAATGCAATCTCATTGTAAACATTTTCACAAAAGCTCAAACACATTTCGAGCATATTTAACCTTTCACGGCCCGCCCCGACAGTTCCCTATCAGGAGCGAACCCCTACCCTGAGCCAGTTAGTGTCCCCTCGAGCCTCGATCGATACTGCCCTGTCATTCGCTTTAAACTCAGGTGTTTATTTCGGATGTCAGCTGACAGCAGGGGCATTTTTTGCTATAAAAATACCGCGTGGGCATACATCGTTTATTATTTGCAGTGAGGGGAGGTGATGCTGTGATTGATACTAGCATGAAAATGTTTATTTTGGAGTTTGCTTATTTACGTTGTGTGTTATAGAAGTTTTATTTAACGTGTTGTTCTAATACCAGAAAAGTGCTTGCTCTTTGCCAAAGTTGATCTGTAATGATAGTGGATGGTCTCAATTTGGCATGATATTTTCACAGCTTCGTTTAGACACTGGTAAAATACATAAATGTGAACCGAATTATTGTTTTTATGACTTTCATTTAACACAGGAACTGTATAGCTTACTTCAGGTGCAACCAACCACAGTTAAATAGTAAATCTACCCGCTGATTCATGTACGATGTACATACTAATTAAACATTATTATTCAGCGAAGACAAATACCAATCTGTGTCAAGCAATGTGATAATCTTTAGCAACTAACTTCTATGCTCTTAAATTACTACTTGTAATCAATTAGATATTTTACAACCTCCCGTTACATTAATTACCATGTTTATATTTATGATTAAATCTTCATTGTTGTGTGTACACACACTTCAGATACTAACTTTTGATATAAATACTTTTATGGTTATTACGCTCGTTATGATAAATCGATAATCGCATATATGTAGTTACTGAATTCGATTAACAACATAGTTAATATAAAAGCAATAAACGATTACAGGTTAATGGAGCTTTTTAACTTTAACTAACATTATCAGATATTAGGCTTTATTATTATTAATATTAAGAGCTTATAATCGATTGAATGCTGAAAACCCTATGTTCTTTATTTTGCATGAAAAGCCAATCATATTTCTTAGTAAATATCATGTTCTGCAATTGGATAGTTTTGCTTTTCAATTTGAACGCAAAATATATTTACAATAAGATCTGGAACCCAAAATGACTTTCCTAACGAACTGTTTCTTGGCATATTTTAATAACTTCCTGATTTATACAGTCGTTTTTACACCTATTTATTTAAGAGTAAATCCTACGCGGCTTACTTTTAAACACTTATTGCAACCGTTAAGTACTTCGAAACTATAATAATAAGATGATTCTAACATTGCATTTTTTTATCACGTTTCTTACTGCTACTAAATAAGATATTATTTTGGGTAATGTAGTACAAGTACTTTAAATAGTTATTTATTGCTAATTTTTAAGTTAACATTTGCATGCGTCTTGTGTTCAGGTATGATCTACTTGCGGTCGCACCTGGACAAATACCTCGCCGTGGACTCCTTTGGAAACGTCACGTGCGAGTCAGAGGAGAAAGAAGCAGGAAGCAAATTTCAAATCAGGTAAATAAATTAATAAATACATGGTACAATGACATCTTTCTCTCACATGGTAGGGGAAACTCACCATTCTACTTGTATCGATCCTGGCATCGTATACCTGGCGCTACCTTCAATCGCAGTATTCCTTGGAGTACGAATGATGATACAAAATACTGTGTGTACCAACGATGATGGAGAATTTGCCATCAAATAAATAACAGCAATTGCTATACTTACAAAAATATCCATCTTGCTCGATCTCCCAGTTCAACTTGGTGATTTGGAAGCCGGACCCAACCCTGATTACAGCATTCAACAAGTATTGAGCGATTCAACTTTATAATCATAATCATAATCAATCATTTATTTTCCAGAATACAATTTTACAGCAAGATCTTAATAGTATGGTATGTCTTTAGTATTCTGCCTGCAAGCAGACGCGCAAATGTTTGTTAATTTATATTGTTAATAAATTTATTAAAATGTCAAATATAAGAATAATCATTAAATCCACAATCACATTATTAAAACAATCAATTTTTACAGTTCTTACAAAAGTCAATAAATTCTTTAATATTATAAAAACAGTTACAAATAAGCCAGTCATATAATTTATTTTTAAACATATTATCTTTAAGTAATTTTATGTCAT
Source organism: Udea olivalis (assembly GCA_947369235.1). NCBI lineage: Eukaryota > Metazoa > Arthropoda > Insecta > Lepidoptera > Crambidae > Udea > Udea olivalis. The sequence goes on along the minus strand of OX376350.1, from coordinate 21,423,842 downwards.
TTGGAAGAAAATTGTAAATATATATGCACATATTGTAGACGTTTTATCCTAATTACCATCAGAATGTTAAAAAAAATTGAATTGATAACTGTAATACCGCACCGCTTCAAGATATTACCATTCTAAATTGTCAGTATCTGAGTAAAAAATGTTTACAGCACCATATTTTTTTGTTGACATTATTTATCTGGATATGCCAGATGGCCGCCATGATAGAGAACGCTCACCTCAGTTCATTTTTCACGCTAGCTGCTCCTGCGCAGCGTTTCTTTTTGCGATGATCGCCGCCGCATACTAATCTGCTGCGTTGAGACTGACTCACCGGAAACGAAGTTTTCGACGCGTGCGCATAAACGCGAGATTTTTTGTTTTATCGCAGATTCGTGGGTTGCTTCTTAAATGGCCTGTTTAAAATTGTATCTTTATATTGTTCTCTTTTTGTAGACACATTTTTAGTAACTGCTTTATTAGTTAAATTAAGAATTAAACTATGAAGTTTAACGATACATAAATAAATAATAATAATAAATAAATATCTGGGACAATTCACACCAAGATCATCTGACCCCAAACTAAGCAGAGCTTGTAATATAGGCGTCAGAGACTGATAAACATACTTAAATATTTTTAAATACATACTTAAATAGATAATAACACCCAGACACACAACAAATATAAATGTTCGTCACACAAATATTTGTCATGGGTGGGGATCGAACCCACGACCTCCGCCGCTAAAGGCAGGATCGCTGCCATTGCGCCAACAGGCCAGTCAAATTCCTTACTTACAAATTACTTAATTCCTTTTTCATACGAGCTTAAAAATGTGTTTTTTTATGTTTAAGAGTTGTAAATAAATCTCTACATTCATCCAAAACTGCTATATCGCTATTCGTCCTACGATATTACGATATGTGCAATTTCCTTTTTTTTACAAACTATGTAAAGAAGAGCATTTGTTCGGATTTTTCATTGCGATAGTTACATTTATTTGCTATTCTCAAGATCAGGCAAACAATCCATCGGCCGAGCGTGACTCACGAATTGCTCCAATAAATAAATAAAAGGAAGAAAGCTCTGACTCATTCTGAATCATTACTATTTGTCTTTGATTAAGTACTGTGAGATTCATTCGCGGGAACACTACTTCCAAAACTTTTCCAACATTAAGATAAAGATAAGAGATCGGAGCAAATTCGACACTGTTAAAATCGTGTGGTTAGACTGGTTAGCTTCGCAAAAGGGTGGGTAACTAAACCAGTTAGCAAAAAAACATATGGTTAGGTCACAAAATAAAGAGTTTACAGAAGGACCGCTCGCACCTTTTTCCAAAACTTGCGTGAACCGCCTAGCGTTGCTACTATATTCGCTCTAAATTTTTAAAATGAAGTAAGTAAGTTATACCTACTTGACAGAACCGGTCAAAAACAAAATTCATCAGGTGAAAAATTGCACCAAGTTCTACAAAAACAAAAACACTCGCGACAGTGCGACTTTCCGACTCACCGAAGCTCACTGACTTCGCTTGTAAACTCATGTCTCTGTGTGCGTGCGTCAAAAATGGCGTGTCGTTCTAAGCGGGCTATCTGCCAGAGCGCTGCGCATGTCTAATTTGTGGTTAGGTCCCCACCCAGGAGAACGTTTTGTTGTGTTCTGTGTCTGGGTATTATTTTAGCATTTTATAATGCTTGTCTTCATATCTAAACATAGAAAGCAAGCAAAATACTAGAAATTCTCGCTTGCGGCGATCATCAAGGTCCGAAAGTCAACTTTTTCCAGATTTCAACATATCTTAAGACACGTTTTGGTATGGATTGACCAATTATAATTAATATATGTTTCACGCCTCCGTGGCCGAGTGGTTTCAGAGCTCGGCCCGAAACCCGGAGGTCCGGGGTTCAATTCCCAGGTCGGGCAAAGTGTGTTTTCTGATTTTTCGGAACATAGCCCGGGTTTGTGATTACCAACCCGTATTTGGCAAGCGTGGTGATTAAGCCAATACCCATAAATTGTAGCGATGACTTGATTTCAATGATGGAGGCCTTTGCCCAGCAGTGGAACAGTATATAGGCTAATTACTTTACAAAGTATATGTTTATACTCTCTGATACTCATAGTACAAGCTCTGCTAATCTCGTGGCCAGATTATCTTAGTATGACTTGTCCCAAATAATTATTTATTTTACTCAATATTCATTTTGTATTTTTATCGCAATTTCCAAATTCAATTAGCAATGAACACGGGCTTTGCATTGTTAAACTTTGGAATGGAATTCGCTCCGAAATTATTGATCCAACACGACAAGTTGTTCGACCAAGTGCTTATATAACAGGGGTGCGAAACTGAGGGTGCCAATATGACGGTGGTGCCTCGCTGGTTGATCGTGCAAGTTTAGACGCTATTCTAAGGCTATAGAAGTTTTATTCTGTTGTTGACCTTCGAATGTGTTGTAGATAAGTCGGTTGGGAAGTGGCAGGCGAATTTTAATGAACGCTGGACTAAGTTATGCCTGCATAAATTGCTTGAAAGCCGTTTTTCACAAACATTTAAGTAAATGTGCTTAGAAAAAAACTCTTATAATTATCATATTTTTTGTAGTAAGAAGTCTAACAGGCCAATTAAAACAATCAGAATTTTGGACCTTCTAGTAAAGTTATCCATAAGTTTAAATATGGATAGCTAGCTACTGTTAAGAATATTCGTATTCGAGACCTATAGACGACCCAGTTTAAAGATTTTAAAATTTCCATAATTTTGGAAACCCGAAATTTGTAATTACAATTATAGTATCTGTTAAAATTTCAATACTCGATTCCCATGTGTGTGAATAACTCGGTAGGATAGGTTATTACCTCTAGCTAACAGCGGTCCTCCAACCCCCGGTCCCCAGACGCGCGCCTATTAACTACGAGCGAGGGACCGTCAGGTGCCTATTGTTCCACGTCCTCATCAGCACTGAATAGGCCGTAAGCAGTATTGCTAACTTTGCGCTGTTTGTTTCGTATTCACACATGGCTCTGCTATTGATGAACGCTTGTGTCAAACTGAATCATTAGTCAGCACTTCTACAATGAGAACTAGGTTTGGTTATGTCTGACGTTTCTTAAATATAATCGTATGAGTAGAAAGTTCGAGAGTTCGTTCTATGATCGTTTTTTACGAGATCAAATCTGTTATGTGGCTCGCACAGAACTCTCTCTCTTTGGTTAGAGGATATATTACGGCATCCTGCCACAGGTGGACTTAATAAAGGACGTCTCCTGGCTGACAGTGATGAATATCAGATGTAAGTTAACAATTAACTCTAATGTGTTTTGAGTACGCCTTTCACGTTTGCTTTTAAGTGGTCTCTAGTCAGCATATAACTGATGCAAACTCATAAAATGAATATGAATGCTGTGGAAAGTCGGATTTCCCGTTGAAATATGGCCGATAAATTCGGTTAGCAGATGCAACTTTCATTTCTGTAGAGGCTTCATATGCTGCAAAAACGCCAGTCATCATCATGTCTTCGAGATTCGACCTAACCGTTAAGATCTGAAGTGTGTTTTTAATGTGGCTTTTTATTTGTCTCCCTCTTTTACCGGAACTTTGATGTTCAATAACTCATTGCATTCCGTACATAATCATCTTATTATGTACTAGCTTTGCGCCCGCGTTATTACATATTACATATTATGGCCAAATTACATAAAATCTTTATAAATTATAGCCTATGTGTAATTCTGAGGTGTTGGGCTGTATTACTGTAAAATTTCATCTCAATCCGTTCAGTAGTTTTTGCGTGAATGAGTAACAAACCTACATGCATGCATACTCACAAACTTTCGCATCTATAAAACTAGTAAGATGGTGTGTGGTGATGATTAAAATAAAGTATTTGGTCGCGTCATTCATTAATCTCAATTTGTAATTCGCTTTTGTTCTTCCGTTGTTCGGCATCGGATTTTTACTCTGAAACGTCTCTAGGCTTTTTCAAATAATTGGCAAAATCACTTAGTCACGAGCAATTATAATGGCTACTAAAATTCTCTGCTAAAATAATCAATGACGGACGATTTTGATCATATAATTTACATAATTCTTTTTTTTTATATTCTTCCACAACATACTACTTATTACACATAATATTATATTTACATCCTGTTCGTTCCACCTAACATATTTTTCCTCCATTGCCGACCTGCCATAAGGGCCAGTCTGAAAACCAGCGCTGGGCCTCCGTGCCAAGCATACGCTGAGACTGGTACCTATTGCCGAACCAGCATTTTAATGACTTTCTTTTTTTTCTCTTCATTTTTATATTTTGTAACTTGTAGTCATTTATAAATTTTCCGTTCTGTGTTTTAAATTTGGCAATAAAAACTTTTTTATTTTTTATTTTTATTTTAAAATATTAAGAATAAAGAAAAAGATTTTACGTAGGTGATGGAAATCATATAACAAATCCTATGATATCAGGTTCCTTAATAGCTACCTAATTAACTAATCGAAGACCAGATTATACCCGTATCTAAAAGCTCTCTGCTACGAGTTATAAGTTTCTTTAGCGTCAAAACTGAGGTGAGAAAAGATCATCGCGAATTCTCATCATAATTACTAGTACAATGTTGATTAACGACCCATTCATCTTGAGAAACGTAATTTGAGGAATGGAATTTGGTGTCATCGTTTCTTAACTGTGCCGGATTGGAACAGTCATTTAATAACAGGTAGACTCTTAGTTAGTGAACCACCTGTCTATGAAATAATGTGGTACCCTAATCTCTTTATTAGGTCTCACTCATCGCACATACAATAGTAAGAACATTATGATATAAGTGCGGTAAGTTGAAAATTACAGCCGAGGTGATGGTGCCTCGCCTACGGCTCGGGCTACAAGAAAGCAGAGGCTGTAATTATCAAAGCGCACGTATGTCATAAGACGTTTTATAACATATTTGCGAGGGAATAAATAAAACTCGAACTTTCTTAAACGAATAAATCTTTAATCACTTGTTAAACAGTTATACAAATTTTTACTTGCTAACAAATTAGCGATGCGCGCGAATCAGCGCTTTTTTTAGGCATAAAAACAGCCAGTATTACTACTAATGTAAATTCATATTTTTGTGTTTTTGTTACAGATAAATGGTTGTAATTTATTGACAAAATTAATTAAATTAAATAATTAAATGTTTATTTATTATATTTTATCTCCCAAAGTTCATTTTATTCATAAGTTGTTGACCTCTTTTCTGACATAAAAACTCATTGCTAAGATTTAAAAAAGTGCCGTTCGTTTTAGACGGAGCATCTTGATAAACCGTGCGTTTTACATTACAATAACGCACAAGTGCGTAATGAGAAATTGGGGAAATAAGAAACCCTTTACGAGAAAATATGTTATAAAATATAATTTAGATATTAGACATTATCATACACTTCGTTTCATTTAATACGTGACTACTGCGAATCGGTAGCTTTCCTGTGAATCTCAAGCCATTGTCTGTGAGCAGGATTAAACACAACGTTACTGACTGCTATAAGAATGCTGTTGCTAAAGTGAAGCCTCTGATGAGAACACTGATGTGTCCACTGCCATAATACGGAAAATAAGTGGTTCGATTGAAGACCATTTTATGAATTTTATTCACTGTGCATTAATAGCGGCGAACTACTTTCCCACATTAAAAGACATGTGATGTGATGAGATATCACAACTTTCCTCTAAGTTAATGAAAAATTCAATACACCAGCTAATTGGTTCAATCATGAACACCAGGAAGAAATGAGACAGGTCTCTCTTTGTGATAAATTCCTCGCCCCTAATAATACAATAATTGCGACAAAACAAAGGCAATTGTAATTCCACAGTACCGATAAGATAATTGCTCGTCGTCCGTAATTGAACGGCGTGCCAGCCGTGCCGTAATATTGCGAATTTAATTGTCTTAGGGGTTGTTCTCCTTTTGTATTTTTTGGTTATGACATTTATTGATGTTCGTATGTGTGAATTACATCTGTGGATCGTAGTATTTCATAAATGCAGTATTCACGGCCTCAGTTCGGACCCGCATTTTTCGCATACTCGGATTGAGCTTTTTCTATTCGACCACAAGGAGTGGCGCGGAAAATTTATCTAGCTCTTATCTGCCTTTCTGATAAACGTTTTCTTATTGTTATCTTTCTGTTTCTGAACTGGAAGATTTAATCATTTCTTGCTTAATTATTTCTTCTTCTAAATTATTTTGAGAATAAACTATGAAAATTATCTTAATTAAAACAAGAAGCTCATATTATTGAGATGTCAATTATGTTCAATTCATACAAATTCAGCTTCCAGTTTCTTCTATTCTGCAGGAAGGTTCTCATGTATCTTCAAGTGAGATGCGCTGCGTAGTTATTACTGTAATGATAGTGAACGCCAGTCGTAGGGAATACTTAAGTACCATTACAAGTCAGTTTGAGTGCTCTAAGTATACCAAAAGTATACTCAAGAACATGTCATTTATGACGATCAAAATAAGATGACAATGTTCCGTAAACCAGTCATGATGGCTTCTTGAAATAGAATTTACATATTAAAAGGACGTATATAGTTAAATGTATAGCATATATGCCACAATTAATTTCCATTCACTTCAATTTTTATGTTTGTTCTAGAAGATACTTTGCCAAGTGAAAGAAATGACTTCATTGTAAATGTGACTTATATTTGCATTTTTTATAAAAGAAAGTGATCATTTTAAATTTGTACTTTGTCAAAGTTATTACTCGTACTTGTTGGTCTCAACGTAGGTAGGCATTTTCTGGTCTTTTGAAGTATTCGCCTTATCCTATATCGTCCCCTTGACAACCCTTCTCCACATTAGAGACAGGGAAGTTTACTACCAAACTGTCTATTAATTTTATCTGTGACTCTGAAATGCGCCACATTGTAGAAACAGGTTCCGTTGCACTGTCTCACACATTTCTTTGTCCACAGCGTGTCAGAAGACAACAGCGGTCGCTGGGCGCTCAAGAACGTGGAGCGAGGCTATTTCCTCGGCTCCAGCTCCGACAAGCTGTGCTGCACTGCCAAGGTGCCCGGAGACGCTGAGCTGTGGCACGTCCACCTGGCTGCGAGACCGCAGGTGACTACCCACCTACACTTGTGTGTTTGTACTGACTGTTATCTTCCCTTAGGCGTAGGACGCTCACCCCCGAGTAGTGATGTACAAGGCTCGAGGCTGCTCCGAGAGTTCCGAGTCCTTTTGTCTGGAGCTCGGTGTCGTTTACAGGGCTCGCCTCGTTTGTTTGAAGCTCGACGAGTCTTTTCCAGAACTCGAGCCTTCTCGAGAGCTCGATTGATGTCGATGCTTTTTGCAGGGCTCGATCTATCTCGAGGCTTTTTCAGGACTCGAGTTTTTTTTAGCGCTCGAGACGTGGCGAGTCGCGCTTAAGTTAGTTTCCGTTCGGAGTCTTCCTTTTCAAAGCAGGCAATAAAATATGTGTTTGTGGCATATAATATATGTGATAGAAGGGTATTTTTTAAGGGGTTTAATTAACATAAAAAGACATTTTAATCATCGAGAAAAATATTATAGTGATAAGGTTTAAGAAGACTCGAGCTCTTTTAAGACTCGAGTTCTCTTGAAGGATCGAGCTCTTTTAATAGGTTCGAGGTAAGGTTCAGTTCAAAGTTCAAAGTTGTTTATTGACCTATCAAAAAGAGGTTAAGCGCAGTTTAAGCCGTGACGCAGCACATGTGTCATGACCGCCACCAAAAAGCGCTGATTGCCGGTGAAATCTATTACGTGCCTACTTAACTTGATAATTTCGCACTGATTGCTTTAATTAGGACAAATAGTAACTAATAGCTGAGATGGTCTCGATTTAGTTATCTTTGAGCTTAATAGCGCTGAAAAAAATAACTAAAACTTATACGCTCTCAAATATGTAAAAACAAGCTTACTGCTTTTTCACACTTGGTAGTAAGTTATATTATATAATGGTACTCGTCTGCTGATTCACTCGTATCTTGAAGACACCCAAGTTGTAATGGTCTACGGAACAGTTTCACTCAGTAGCCTTTCGCATTATGAAAGGTGATGAAAAGCTACAGAGCGGCCGCGGTAACAGGGCTGTATTTTTAAAAATTCAATTCCAGTTTGCACCGAAGTATTTGGATTCCCTGAAAGTCAGTCGCAAAATCCAATAAAACCACCTTTTAGATAATTTCTGAATGGTTTGCGTATTTCAATAATTAACTGGAGCATCTGTGCTGCATGTCAACCAAACTGTTCCGCAAATTCACCTGCTATCAAAATAACTGGACTAAATACCTCCGAGGCTGAGATGCTCTCGACATATTTGCGATGCCATTTGTTGGAGATTCAACATGAAGCCATCCTCTTCATATTTCAAACGCGATGGCAATCTAGCTGACAGGTTTAGAGATTTTAATGATAATTTGTTTTGAAACAAAATATAGTTGGCAGTTGGTAGCGATAAACAGTTTTTTGAATGTCTTAAGGTGGGTACTCAATACTCAATTATTTATTGCATTCCATAATGTTATACAGGTAGTAAGTTATTAACAGTGATCAAATTATGGACCCTGTCGGGCACAGCACAGTTCAGTTTGTTTTTAGGAGAGAGGAAGAGTTGATGCGAAGAAATACGTTTGATCTAATGTTGCTTTTCGTTCATAAATTCTTTGATGCTGTAGTAACTTTTTTGTATGAGGAACAACTTTAGTTTTTTAGTGAAAATATTTAGTTTGGTTTCGTTTTTAATGAAAACTGGTAACTTATTGTATATTTTAATTGACATGACCAAGGGGCTGGAGGCATGCATTTCTAGCCGAGACGTTGGTAGGTTTAATCTATTTCCGTGTCTTGAAGTGAATTTAGTCTCTATGTTTTCTCGTTTAGTGTATTATTCAGGGTATTTACGAACAAATTTTACATATTTATAAAATATATATGCAGGGTAAAGTTGAAATTTCGAGTTCTAGGAAGTGTGGTTTACATGTTTCTCTTTCATCTATATTTACTAGTATTCTTATTAAATTTTTTTGTAAAGTTAAAATAGCTGGTGCATCCGTGCTATTTCCCCATAGGATAACACCATAGGTGAGCCATGAGTAGGCATAGGCATAATAGGTGACAAGAGCGGTTGATATGTCAGTGGTCTGCTTAACATCACGTAGGGCGTATGAGAAGCTTGACAACTTAGCCTTCACCTTTTCACGTGTAATCCAAGTAATGTGAATTCAGTAACAACTTCTAAAGCTGTACCTTCAAAATGGTAATTAATTTCTAATGGTGTTTTCTGATGTGGAAAGTTATTAGTTTGGTCTTGGAGAAGTTTATTTCAAGGTTATGTTTGTTCATCCAGTCTACTGTTTTGGTGAGTACAGAGTTAATATTTAGGTTGAGATTAAAATTATTTTTACATGAAATCAATAGAGATACATCATCCAATACAATACACATGGACCCTCGAATGTTTTAGGAAAATCGTTAATATAGACTAAAAATAATAGGCATCCTTTCACACTTCCCTGAGATATGGAGGCGTTAACATTTTTCCAGTTTGAACGAATAGTTTTTATTTCTTTTGTTAATGAAGAATTCGACCTCCACTAGCTGTTGTCTGCCAGTTAAATATGATGAGAGCCATTCGTGAGCTTTACCGCGTATGCCTATACCATGTAGCTTTCGTAACAATATTCTGAATTTAACTTTATCGTAGGCTTTTGTCATGTCCAGTAAGATACCTGTTGCATATTGTTTATCATTTATTATGTATAGAGCTTCTTGTTTATTTATAAACTGCTAAAGTTGTAGATTTATTTTTGCGTAAACCATTTTGGCACTCTTCAAATATTTTATATTTTTCGCAAAAGGAGTAGATGCGATTACACATAGCTTTTTTAAAAACTTTCGATGCAGTAGGTAGGAGAGCAATGGGGCGATAATTATCTGGAACCGTTCTTGAGGTTTTTTTATGCACTGGCTTCACTATAGCATTTTTTAATAAATCAGGCACGACTCCTTCCTCAAATGATTGGTTGACTAATATATTTAATGGTAAAGTTAGCTCCTCAGCGCAGTGTTTAAAAAGTTTTGGTGGAAGCTCATCCACACCAAAGTTTCTTTTATTTTTGAGACTTTTTTATATTGCCTTCATTTCACTGGGGTTTACTGGGTTAAGATACATTGAATTCTCGGTAGGGTGCACAGCTGGATCACCGTTTGGTTCCCGATCAGTTGGTTGAGTTCTTTCTTCGCCGATAGAAGTAAAATAGGCCAAACGATCGAACGTTCATTCTATCTGGTGATAGAATGAACGTTCACAAAGAGAATTTAGTATTGTGGGCAATATCAAATTCTCTTTGTGTAAACAGAGACTGAACTCGTTTCGTTTGTTGGCGAAGATCCTCACGCACGTTCTTGATTCCTTATTCTTGTTCGTTATAATTATTTTGGTATGAATGAAAAATGAATTGGCATTTACACTAAAAGATCACGAAAGAACATTCGTACTCTAGCTCTAGTTCTATGTTCGTTTGGTGTAAACCCACCTTTATGCATGTGGTTTTACAGATGTTCTGATATTTGGATTAATCACTAAAAATCTAACGTTTTTATTTTAAAACCTGTTTAAACTGAAGCTGTTTATTAAATAAAGATCTAAGGTTGCATCAGTACACCTAAGGAGTCATCTATGCAAAAAAGGGCTTCCCCCTTTCACCTATATGCACAGATAACTCTTTAGGTTTACTACCATGATTTTCTATTAGCGTGAGATGATGGATTTGGTATGGTATCAAAAATTGGAACCTTAGTGAAGACGTAACCTAGTCACTGTTGACGCTAACTGTGCAATGAAAAACCACACCTAAGCCCCAGTACATTACCTTCAATTTCCCCAGGTGAACCTGCGCTCGATCGGCCGCAAGCGCTTCGCCCACCTCTCGGAGTCCCTGGACGAGATCCACGTGGACGCCAACGTGCCGTGGGGGGAGGACACACTCTTCACGCTCGAGTTCCGCGCGGACGAGGGGGGCAAGTACGCGTTGCACACCTGCAACAACAAGTACCTGAGCGCCTCCGGCAAGGTCAGTCACCTCTGCATTAAAGAATAAGAGTGAAAATAATTATATTCATTTGCTAACAACTATTCGTATCTAAATTTCGAAAACTAGAAAAAAATATTTTCGGCCCAAAATGACGAGCTGTATTGAATCAAACCCGTGTCCTCCACAACCTGGGCGGCAGCTCTGACCACTAATCTAGCGAAATCCTAACCGACCGAACGAATTTTGCTAATCTATGGTTAAGTTGCAAGTCAACGTTACTTCATTAATATTTTAAGGCAAGTATAGGTTGAAGGGCACCTACTTGCCTGAAAGAAATATTTTAAATTTCAGTAAAGATGAAAATATGCTATTTGATTTTAATACTTTGTATTTAGCATTTTACGCTGCTTGTTTTCATATCTAAAAATAAGACTAGAAAAACATCATTTTATTATTTTTTAATAATATTATTTTATGTTAATCTAATAAAAAAGATAACGTTTAGGAATGTTAATTTTTTTTATTAGATTAACATATCGTCTGTTAATGCGAAAACCGAATAAATGCACTTTTTTTACAAAATCAAGTTAATCAAGTTAAAGTTATATGTAATTTTTCATGCTCTTTCTACTGGTAAAATCAAACAAATGTTAAGTATACTGTTGCAGAGTTAGCCAAAATGAAAAACTTATAAATACAGATATTTTAATTTTAAAATATAATGTTTTACTAGGAAAACATTATACACCTAATACACCATCATAACCAATAAATACGAAAAGCTTTTCACATGTAAATAACGATAAATGTATTAATACATTTTTTCTATTGTACGTGAAAACTTAAGCACAAACAAGTTTTGAGTGAAAAACGATTAAAAACGTTTAAAATCCATACCAGAAATTTTCTAGTTTCAGGCAAAACCTGTTATTTGCGTGCGCTAATTGGTTGAAATTTAATTTTATGCTAATTTTACTATCAGGCAAAAATAAATTAATTGCATTCTTAAAGATATATATATTTTACAACTTTCGTATGTGGAAGCGCCTAAACCTCCATAAATGGGGTGCGGTGGAAAAAAAGAAGAAGGCGTGGAATATATAGATACCTAGGTACTGAGTAAAAGTTTATATATTTTTAAGTTCGATATAAACCTCTAGGCCAGGTTGAAAAGTGGACTGTATATGCTTGCGGGATTTCAGCGAAATACATACAGACATCACTTACAAATTACTTTACTGTAGTTAGGATCAAGAAAAGGGCAATGGATTTATAGGAAAGTTCAAGGATCATGCGCACTTACCTCGATTCACCGTCCCCCAGTAGAAATCATCACAGCACTGTCTGGGCACAACACTGCACATTTGAAATAGTTAAAGAAAATGTTAATAATTGGAGTCCAAAAGGCACGCGTACACGATCTTCACAGCGGTGTCGCAGGAGCGGCGGTTAGAAGAAGTCTTTAACACAGGCGGCCGTCGTACAAGAGGGCCGGCGCAAGAGTGCACATGTAAGAAAAGGATCGGAGATGGGAAGGATTAAAGTAATTGCAAGTGTTCTAAACTACCCTATATTACTTTTTATAAAAACCAACAATACGAAATCCAACAGTATGAGACATCTAACTGACTCGATGTTTTACGCCGCTTTTATAGAGCAGCATGTAAGTTTCAAATTCCATTTTCTCGAAGCATCAAAATCTGCATTTATCAGGTTTTCGCAGTAAGCAGACGATACGGTACCAAATTAACTTAAAAAATGTATTAGCAATGTTTCAAAACAGAGGTTTACTTTTTCTACTGTACGTTATTACCATTTAAGATTAGAAACAAAATTGTGGGAGCAAAGACCTTTGTGAAATTAAAGGGAAATCTGAGACTGCCGCGTCGCCCATATCTGCACTTAACATAAACGTAAATGATCAGCAAATGCCTTTCAAAACAAAGATACAAACTGCTTTCCCATCACTTTTCTTACTTGGAAACTGCAAGCATTTATAACACTCGTATTGCGTGCATTTCATATTCTCGAAAGACGCGACGCCGTAAACATTGTGTCGGTGTCGAACGCGTCGACACAATGTGTGATGCAAATTACCGAGGTGCGTGCGCGTTAGGGTTGGCCCATCCAGTACCTATGTATATATTTATTTATTTATTAATAAAAAAAACATAACATTGTCTTCCTTACATACTTCTCGCCAAACTGCAGGAGCAGTTTGTTGGCAAGTTAACACTCATATATATGTATATATATATTATTATTTTTTAAGTAACAATATATGTACATGTAAGTAAATGCTTTTTCTTATTCAAATTGTGTACCATGAGTTTACGCCGACGACAACCGCCAGTGTCCACGTACACCGCGTTCACGTTTTTGTATAGGACTTCTTAACAGGCCCCTAGTGATTTAAAAGGGAACCAAAAAATGGCATACTTACAAATTTCTGATCGCAACAATCGCCGTTTACGAGACGGAATCTCTAGTAGACATACAGCGCTATACGCTATGCACCAATCCTATATGTACTTAGATGTAAATGCTGTATAAATAAATAAATCTTGAGGTAGGTAGGTTTACTTGCATTGAAAAGATCATTTTTTTGGTACGACATTATTTTATCAACAAAAGCCATTTTTTGCCCTATTTATTTCATTTATTTGCGGATTATGTTTATATCTTGTTTTGTTGAGTCAAAAAAAAATTTCTCCGCCATCTAACGTTACAAGTCTTACGAGGGGGTGCTTGAAATTACTTTTCACTAGTGCGTGAAATTACTTATATTTCTCCGGGGGCCATTTACTCATACAATCGTTATTCCAGTCAAGTTGATTCCTTAAACTGAGATTAACAAGCGAGCAGTTTCGTAAGTAAATATCCCGCCCAGAAAGTGCGTTAGTGTAGGTAACCGCTGACTGGCTGGTAATGAAAGATCATATTGCGAAATTGCGCGCTACGCTCAGCTTCGGAAATGAACTTGACAAGTATTTAGGGATTGCAATAAGGCCACTAGTGTGATATACTGGCGCATACCATTCGTAAGAAAATGCTACTATTCCCTAGCATTTAATATGGTCAGCCCTAATCACGTAGTATTTTGCAAACAATAGGTCCCAGTGAAATGCCGCGGTTTTATCATTTCGCTTCGATTTGTATGAACATTGAGCGCGCGTGGGAAAGACGAGAGTCGCCGTCTCGCGACCGGAAATTGGAACTGTTTACTTGCAGAATGTAAACAAAACTATTCCATGTTAATACACAAGAAAATAAATGGTATTCTTCTCCTTTTTCGTGTCGATCACCGTGTATTTATTTGAGGGGGACTTTAATACAGCTACAGCAGCCCAGATCATAAATCACTAATAACCTTATTACTATAGATAAGTAATTTACGACATTGCAGCAAAATATTAACTTTTTACGCGTATTGAAACAACCTTCACATATAGTTTGCACGTAACTTAAATATAGCCTGAAATTACAGTGTTAAATCTTTTCACAATCGTTTAAATTGTTACGGACAATCTTAGCATACTTAATGTATGCAATCAAGTATTAGGCCCTAATCATTAAAGTGCAAGTAATAATTTCTTACAATTCCTGGCCAAAGTGCTTGATTAAAAGCTAAGACCATACAACTGTGTGTAAGCTTTTCCAGTCCTGAAATGGCGTCTTCAAACAGATCAACTTTAGAATCCTCATCAACCTCTTCAATTCCAGCTCCTGGACACCTGCACGCCCGTGTGCCTCTTCAGCGCGGAGTACCACTCAGGCGCGCTGGCACTACGCGACGGCACCGGTGCCTACCTCGCGCCTATAGGCTCTAAGGCGGTCCTGAAGACCAGGTCCACCGCCGTCACCAGGGATGAGCTGTTCTCGCTCGAGGACAGTCTGCCGCAGGCCGCGTTCGTCGCTGCGCTTAATGAGAAATACGTCTCTGTCAAACAAGGTTAGTGTGAAAAAAAAATCTTAAATAGTTAAGAGCTTTTTCTGGCTAAGCCTTATAGGGTCGGCAACGCAAGAGTGTTGCACGTGTTCATAGCCTGTGGTGGCCCCTTGCCGTCAGGCTCTCCATATGAATGTATGCTACCGAAGTTGTATTTAAAAATAAAATGAGAATGAGAGAGAAAGGTAGAGTAAGAGTTGTTAATACATGTAATTAAGAGCGGGTAAGGAAATAGAAATAAATGAAGACGAGACTTTAACTTCAGCAAAATCCTGAAAAGGGTGTCGCAACAATACCTAACAAACATACCTAAGTCTAGTTACCTCGATTAAGAATATGAAGACACTATGTGTCGCTTGAAACGATACATTATTGGAAGTATCTAGTCTGCCACCAGAGGCCATTTAGTTCCTAAACATAGTTATCAAGCCGCTAGAAGCAAAATAAGAAGAACAAATTCTCCCTCAAGTCATTGGCTAAATAAAGTTTGATTTATTACATTTTGGTAACTTTAGGACGGTATCAATGCAGACACACACACGACGTAGGTAATTAAAATAAAATCGCGCGTTAATTGACATTTCATCTATCAATCACAATCCATAAGATTCATTCATTACTTCAATAAAACAACAATTAAGAAACAAAACCTTTTCCTTGTAATAAAGCGATCAAATAGGTAGACAGGTTGGTACATCATTTCCGTTATCATAGAAAATATTTCTTTAAATGTTGTCAAATCTATATTGATTGAGCAAAAATTCATCAACAGGTAATAATATCAAAGCAATCAACATTAACAATGGTTCGGGAATAACTTACTTTTCTGTTCAGTTTCCAGCGTCTGTAATAGAACATGATAATTACGAAGCGGTAATGAGATGGCTTAGATTAACTGGTAAAAAATCATACATAGCTTAAGCATGCCAATTAATCTGAGCTACAATTACCGCTGCTGGGAGACAATATCGCGATAAAGTATGTTATCTTGCAAGATTAAATACGCTTTTTGGACTTAAGGCAATTAAAACTCTTTATTTTATCATTTAGAATAGGTACACAGACAGATTACCATCGTTACATGGCTTAATATAATATTTTGTACACAATAGGCTAGACAATAACCCAAAAAGTGTGTACACAGCATGATTAATTGATATTTCCTAAGGACGGTTTTAAAATACAGCTAAAAGATAATAATAAAAAGTAAAAAGGTAAAAACTAAAAGTAAAAGGAAAAAGTTGAAGAGTTACGAAAGAAGTGAGGAGAATTCCTGGCCACTAAGAAAGCCATAATTTAATAGCTATGATAATGGAAGTCTATCTTGTCTTATCTTGTCCTTTTTTTTAATCCCATACAAATACTTGACAAGACGTTAGTGACTGTCATGAGCAATGACTTAAGCACTCATCTAATCGAGATGACATTTGTTGTCAGTTCCATACTTTTTTAAATTTGACATGTCGAAGCAAAAGTAGCGTGTTGCTCCTGGCTAGCCCCATAAGTACAACATTTATGAGACTTTTTTAGGGTTAAAGAAATGTATTTCCCATAAAAAAGTTAAATAAGTTCGCTTACAGTGGCATTAAGTAAAACTTACATTCACTTAAATTAAAAAAAATACTGGCAGGTAATTCATGCGCAGCATTGACCATCTGAACGACTTCGGCAACTACATGTGGTAATGAAATGACTGAAGTCGCTCTGACTATGAAATATTAATATTTCATGTGTCTTAAATGAATTGCATTTTAACTAATTCTACTAAAAACGGGTTTTTGCAACGAAACAAAATTAGGGTAAATTGTTTTACCTAATTTTCTCGACGTTTCGGCGACAATTGCATGTCGGTCCGCTAGTGACCACGGTGACATGCAATTGTCGCCAAAACGTCGAGAAAAATAGTTAAAACAATATATCTACCGTAATTTTGTTTTGTTTTGGCGACACGATTGACGTAGTGCGCTGTAGCACGGTTTCTCGCCTCGATTTCCTTAGTGTCCCGGGTCCGATTCCCAGTCGGGTCAATTCAGGAAACAATCTTTTCTGAATTGACTCGGGTCTGGGTGTGCTGGGAGACTCCCCTGGCTTATTTCCTCGTGTGGTGGTACAAGAGGTGTATTGTCTGGCGCTTATTTATGTATATTTATTTGTTTCGTTGCAAAAACCCGTTTTTAGTAGAATCGTGTTAGCTCCTAATTACTAAAAAAAATCCTAAATAGTAGGATGATAGTTGTAATTGCTGCCAGACACACCTATGAATTGCATTGCATTGTGACAAAGTATGGCTGTCATTAAGCGGTCACGCGCAGCAAGCTTCCGCGCAGACGCATGTACGCTAGCGAAAGTTAATTGCAGAGTAAGACAGGAACATCACCTCACATTAGATGGACATTTCCTATGAGATGTTGCGTTTTGATTTGCATGTTAGGTCTTGCCAATAATTATACGGATACACTCATATGACTTAGGTAAACAAGTAGTTCGTTTGTGACAACACAACAAGTCCTGAAGAAAATAATAATTGTTTGGGTTCGGCTTTATTGATCAAGTGTATTAATTTCTTATGTATAAATATATTAAAAATACCAACATTTCCTTTGACAACCGTTCTGAGACGAAGAGGGGATGGGTACGGTTGCACCACTTCTAATCTTTCAGTTTTTATTGAACTTTCATTGTTTCTGGTTTCATTGTTTTTTTATAAGTATGATAATCCAAATTTATTGGATTAATATTTACACTGAATAAATAATGTGTGTACATTATTTTACATTTTTTAGTACATTATTTATTCAGTGTAAATATTAATCCAATAAATTTGGATTATCATACTTATAAGGATCAAGCCATTGTATTAGGTAATTTGACAATACAGCCAGTGTTAAAATAAAATTGTCAAATCATCAAAACCCCTGTTACGGCTATTACGATCGACATTAATAAAACAATAAGCCTCATGTAGGATATTATATAGAAATGCTTGCTCCATCGGTTTCAAACGCTGCGCTTGCGCATTGTCCGGTTCCAAGAACGCGCCGAGCTGACGCGAGAACACCGGCCGAGCGTTGACCTGCGTCGAGATGGGGTCATCAGGCTTGCCAATACTGCAAATTATACTGTGTTATTTAGTAATTTGATGCTATATTGAATATTTGAAGATATGAAGACCTAGTTTATTCACCTTGGTCCTATGGATCTGGACTTGAACCCGTGAAAACGGACCTACCGAATTCCTACAGTATTACGGTACGTAAGCCTTGTTCAATCAATGTTTTGGCCAAGTACCTTTAAACACAGTGCACAGTATAATTGAATACTGCAGGAATATCGCCTGTATAGAAAGGTATTTGTGAAATAGCGTTGGTAGCAGGCAGGTAGGCAGGTGATCCACCTGATAGTGCGCGAAGGTATAGAAGGCGCGTTGCCGGCGCAGGGCTAAAGAGTATTCACTTGTTTTTAGAGCATCAAGTTTCGACGTTTTTAAATTTACGCGAATGTTTTTGAAAGCCAAGCAACAATGTAACATTACATAGAAAAGTGTTTAGAATACTGATTTTTCTTGTATTATACCATTCGTAAAAATGGTACAAGATAAAATGCTCTAGCAACTGCTCGAGTCTATACTCACCCTAAGGTAAACTTTTTTTAACAAAACAATAGCAACAGCTTACCAATGAGCTCTTACTCACCTGCAGGACCTGAACATTACCAAAACATTCCTATTAGCATTCAGGCGATGGAAATTCCGAAATCCGCAAAGTAGTTACAACACAAATGAAATACGTTTATACAAAACTTTCGAAGCGCGGGTCCGACTCGCTCTTGGCTGGTTTTTTTTTATAATTGGCTGTACGTTGATAGATTAATTAGACATCTGGTTTTAGGCATAAAAAAATAACATGATTTACAGCACATGGGCAACGTCGAGGGAGGTGGCCTAGTTATTCCAAAAATTACACATTGTACTCAATGTACTCGAAGTTTAATAATTATATACGAGGATCACATCACATCACGGCTAAGTGCGAGTCAGACTCGCACATCGTGGTTTACATACATTTAAAGTTTGGTAGAGCTAATTTTTTTAAATGTTTTTATTCTATGTTTTTTTGGTCGTGAAAGTTGCGTAAAAATAATTGAACATTTTGAAAATCTGCTAACGAAGCTTTCTTATAAAATACCACTTTTAAAATGAACTTTTTTACACTATGAAGAAAAAACACGGACACGTCAATATGCCGTTCACAGAGCGTTTTCTTAAAAGGTGTTAAAAATCGTATCCTAATGTTACCTAATGCTCAAGATTAAATGATACAGACATTCTCAATTCTCAATTCTTTATTGCATTCCATAATGTTATACAGGTGGTACATTATTAAGCGTGATCAAATTATGGACCCTGTCGGGCACAGCACAGTTTAGTTTGTTGTTAGGAGAGAGGAAGAGTTGATGCAAAACAGTCTTACGACATATTTTGATATAGTGTTTTTTTTTTCTGTCACCTTATCCCAGGAGTCTTGTGAATGTGCAGGGCTTCTTGGTACTTCTCTAAGACCAAATCATAAATAACGTGACCTGTACGAGAACTAAATTCATCAATGTAGCTTGGTGGATAAACAAATTAAAGCAGCAGCACATGGCGCAAAGTTTTTATCGCAGCGTGGGACGCCCACCCGCGAGGTGGACGAAAGACGTGACTTATTTATTTATTTAACAAAATTAAACGGGATAATACATTACACCAATTTGTCAACTTTGTTTAAAAGTGATTGAGGACTGTCAATTAATACATTATCTAATTCAGGGTTAGCGACCAGTTACAGGTTTAGCGCCCTCTGTATACGACACAGCGGGGATTGCTCATGCGCTACCGTACTGTGATAAATGTTTGTGAATACAGGGTACAAAGGATAGCCGCTATTTTCCCTTCCTATCACTTTAATCCTATTACATACTTGATTAAAATACGATGCCAACGCAATGGAAGGTTGTAAAGCAGTCAGCCACGAGGGGAGCTATCGGGCGTCAGCGTCACGAGACTCAGACGTGTAGATCTGTTAGTCACGACTTCACCGTGAACTACGACGCAGTATTGCGAATGCGGCTAGCCATAGTGTTTAACTGAAGCACTGCCTATATAACGTGATTTTTGAATGACTAACCGCCAAATTTAGACATACTTACTGAACTCTTTTTTTTCAACATAGGTACTAAATGATAATATGAAATCTTTTTGAGGCTTTTTCGAACCTTTTGGGACACCCTGCAAACAAGGAAGTAGAAAAGCCTGAAGCTACCGTGGAATATCTTGTAGCTATTACCCGAATATATGTAGCAAACTTCAGGAATTTTGGTTTAACGAGTCTATAGTATACCTCTAACTCGTGCGAAGAATATGTAGGTGGTGTGGTGGGTTCAATGACGAGTCCAATTGAAATTGAGATCTCAGTTTTCCATTGTAGTTTCCAATTATTCACTTAATTGCAAAAATGTATGATCCATTAATTAGGCACATTTACAATGTGCATTCATTTGTCATCGTTTAAATCGCCTGCGCCATTGGCATCCGAGACTGCGCATCAGTGTTGCAATCCAAACTATGAGGCTCCATTTATTATTTCCGCTCAGTAAGCATCTTGATAAAGAAAAAGCAGCTCGTATTAATGGTTCGTTTAGAGTGTATTTGAAACCGCGGTTGTTGCGCGAGCGCACGCTAACAATAAAATTCGGTTATAATAAATCCACCTTATCTGCTAACGGTACATTGTTAAATATGCCGTGGCCAGGGTTTACAACATACCGTGAATTTAATAAATTGAATTCTCAGCGATAATAACAATCTTATAATATGCTTTATTTGCTCAAAATTGTATGGGACTTTCTTGTGCTTAGGGACCTTATTACAATCGCTTATAGCCAGTCAAGTTAATTCTCTGAACTTAGGGTCGTCAGTAATTAAACAGCCTAGAAGAGGCTCTTATAGTCCCGGGTTCTTCAAGCGGGGCGTGAAAAGGCATTTCTGCAGGCCTTCAAGGTGAGGATGGCCAGCCCAGTGATTCGTTTGAATGACTAAGCTTGTCAGCCTCATATCTGAACCTCACGACCGCTTTCCATCAGGTGGAGTGAGGTCATCTTGACGGGATATATAAAAAAAAGAGGCGTTAGTACAGAATCATATTACATAAATGCTCGCTACGCTAAGTTTAGAGATTGAACTTGACAAGTTATAGGGGATTGTAATAAGACCGAGATGCTTAAAAATAATTTATTTTGCAGGGAAATGACACTGAGTGCGGTCTTGTAATAATAATTGGTATCCACGATTTATCACGTTTTCAACAACTTGAATTCAAAGAGCTTATTTTTTTAAATTGGCAAATAAGTATGTAGATATTTTTGTTGTTTTTATTAATTCCCACTAATTGGGAAAAGGTAAGAACCCTAACAGTTGCTTACAAAATTAAATTCGTAGTTTAGAACGGGAATACATTTTTCGATATGATATAATAGTTTAATAAATAATGCAGTGATTGCATGCCGTGACTAGGTACTTTCGTCTTGTGTAATTTGTAACCCAAACTTTGTTTTTAGGCAAGACCGATTTTTATAATGCAAGCGAGTCATTGCACTTATTATATTCTTGTTGCTTTCAAGTGTCTGTGCAAGCTTAGGGTTTTAATCTAGTTAAGTCAGGTTATTTTTTTTTTTAGTCTATTATATATAAATAAGTCGGGTTTTCCTTCCTGACGCTATAACTCCAGAACGCAAGAACCGATTTCCACGGTTTTGCATTCGTTGGAAAGGTCTCGGGCTCCGTGAGGTTTGTAGCAAAGAAAATTCAGGAAAAATTTCAACAGAAAAGCGGGAAAGAAAAATGAAGTTCACGCGGGCGAAGCCGCGGGCGGAGAGCTAGTTACTTATAATTTCTGTAAACCATAAACTGGATAAGTATTAAGGATTCCTGAGTGAGAGTACTAAAATGCTGTGTTTCTTGACGGGTCTTCTCAGTCAAGAAGCAACAATTTTCCGAGTCCGGTGGTAGATTCACATTATATTTATTTGTATATTCAAATTTATATTCACTAGTTATAAATATAAATAAATATGCGCCAGACAACACACCTCTTGTAATGGTCTCGAAGTAGGGATTAATATCCCTGTGTTACGAGGTACCACACAAGGAAATAAGCTAGGGGCGTCTCCTAGCACACTCAGACCCGAGTCAATTCAGAAAAGATCGTTTCCTAAATTAACCCGACCGGGTAATCGAACCCAGGACACTACGGAAATCGAGGCGAGAAACCGTGCTACAGCGCACTACGCCAACCGTGTCGTAGTTAGGATTAGACCATTTGAAAGTACTATTATTATGTGGTCTATTTGAATAAAAATATTCATCACTCTTTTTGATGAACCTGTAATGTCTCACTGCTGAGCAAAGGTCTCTCCCAAGTTTCTCCATGCGTCTCGATTCAATGCCAGGGTCTGCCAGTCCAGTACAATCTTGACTTTGTCCTCTATTATATCCGTCATGATCATGATATTTATAAATATCATGATCGTGACGGATATAATACGCCATAAAGCACAATGCACGATGCATTACACATTACGGTACTCATAGGCGAGTAGCCCGTGGCATTACCCACTCCCATTTATCCAGAATGGTACCGGAGCAGTTATAGTCGCTCACCACGCACATCCAAAGAACGCTAGCGGCTTCAATCCCCGCTAGGGATGTCAGAGAAGCCAACTACCATTTCTCCAGAATGGTGCCGGAGCTGTATAGCACGCTCACATCTCGACGCACTGCCGTACATCTACCCTTAGCTACAGCAGGGTGGCCGGATGGGCAATCTAGCGGATACCCATCTCCTTGCTATCCAGGCAAGTACCGGAGGAGCAGCAAGCCGCTATAAGGGTTCCTCACTAACCCCGCATCTAAGCACTTAGCGGCCCAACGCCCTAGACCAGTGAATTTAGATACTCGTTGCGCGCGAGGAGGGAACCAAACGGGGCATTTAAACGTATCTTACAGAGATCAGATTTTATTGTTTCAGTTCCCATGACAATGCATTTTAAAGTAAGCATGACCTGATTCCACGCCCTGGATTGGATTGAGCTGAGAAACCCCTTAAACGGTTACTTTGTCTATTAGTTTTGATAGCATTGTAATAGCTTGATTTTAAAAGCAGATTTTGTTTTCAATTCATGATTAAATACCCCGGTTAGGTAGATATAGAGTTAGGTAAATATCTTACTAGATATAGGTTAGGTAAATATCCAGGCTAGGTAAATTAGGTGCCTTGCAGCCACTCTGCTCAGACAATGTCGCCGGCGCGCGCGCAGCTATGCCGCGCAAAAAACGCCCATTGTGAACAGTCGATTTCTACCGTTTTCTACGCCACGGATGCTTGCGCATCTCGTGAGAAGACCAATAAAATTTTATTAGACAATTAGCTGACTGATTTCCACCGTTCGGTTTTGTGGTTGTCCGGCAAAACGGGGTTGTGCTCGGAAATTGTTTCTTATTTTGTTTATCAGTAGATAATATAATGCCATTTACACAAGGGAAGTGAGTAAAATCTAAATTTAGGCATAAGTCAACATATGTTAAGCCTTAGGCGGACCCTGGGACCCCACACACCAGTGTGGGTTCACAACCGGGATAGACCACACGGATGATGATGAGGAACACATGTTAAGCCATTGCATTTAAATAAAGAATTCTTGTAGGTGCAGTCAACTACAATGCACCAACTGTCAATCAATGATGAAATAAGCAGATAATCAAATCAAAAATTACAGCATATTTTAAAGCTCAAAGTTCAGTCTTTATTGCACCATGTTGTTACAAAGATGTTAATAAAATAAATTTGGACACAAACATGACCCTGCAAGGGCACAGGAAATACTTAATATGTATTTATAATGATTAATGATTCTATTAGGTGCTATACTTACCAAGAAATATATCATTTCCAGCAGTTCCAGCTAAGGTAGAATAATGTTATTTAAAGGGTGCTAGGCTCATTCTCATTAATATTCTGTACAATTTTTATTGACAGCAACAAAGTTTATATTTAGCCGTTAGGTAATACGAGGTAGACTTTTTTGATATACTAACATGTAGACCAATTATAGAAAAACAAACGAAAAGATGCTTTCTGATCGGAAGAAACCATTGATGTTCAAAACACTTTAAACTATGAGGTGTCTTAGCTTAAAAACTGTTCCAAAAAACTAACCATTCTGTATGAGCCCGAATCCTATTTTGTAAAGGTATGATGGATAATTACCTATACCGGAAGGGAAATGATACATGTAGAAACCATGAAAGTGTAAATTCGAATTTTATGATGTTGTTTTCTTTTATTTAAAATGAAACTTAATTTAATTTTGTGTTGTTTTCTTTTATTCAAAATAAAACAATTTAATTTTGTGTTGTTTTCTTTTATTCAAAATGAAACATAATTTGATTTTTTTGTTGTTTTCTTTTATTCAAAATGAAACATAATTAAATTTTGTGTGGTTTTCTTTTATTCAAATTGAAACATAATTTAATTTTGTGTTGTTTTCTTTTATTTAAAATGAAACATAATTTAAACTTTCTTATTTCACTAAGTTTCTCCATCACCTACCTACTGCGTATGCCTAATCATTTAATTTTATTTATTTATTCTTCATGGCACAAAATTAATGATACAATATATCTAATCATTATATTTACGCTATAAATTTAATAATCACCCGGTACCTATAGTGTGACGTTCTAGCTAGTATTATAAGCTGACTGTATTTGTCTAGCATCATTACATAGGTACTACGTATGCAAATAAGCAGCGGTCCGTTAAACAGCCAATTTAGCGTCACTAAAAAACCCCCAGCGGAATCAGTTAGCTCAGCACGACCAATTAATGCAGGTGTCGGTAAAAAGTGTCCGTGTTGCAATAATTTGCCGAGACGTAACTCTAGTGGCGCGGAACCAGCGATACCATCGACGCGCCTAGTCACGCCGCGGACTAACAGTGCAACTACATTGACGAGCAGAAACCACTGGCATTTTCAGAAATACGATATTTTCTTCAACTTATCCGTCGTAACCATCTTTGTTCAATGTTGAATTTCCGACTAACTCTGCGGTGATGGAAAACATCGATAAAAAACCAGGAGGAAGGCTCCCCACCTACCACGTTGGGTTCACTTGCCTCTGACTACCCCGTGTGGTATAAAATCGTGATCGTGATGTTATGTACATACATATGTACCCGTCGCTTTGACCTCAGCTCAGTCCACCTAATCTAAAGAAGCCGGTAGGTCCAGATATAAGGTTGGCTAGCATAGAAATCCATCAAATGCAGCAACTACTGTGCTGGTTAACCTCACTTTGAAGGCCAGCGTGAATGCATTTTCACGCCCCTCTTGAAGAAGGAATATCTGAATGAGTTCCACTTCTGGAAGTCACGTGTAAGAAATGAGTCATTGAACCTTTTGTCGCTTTGGTGTATTGGTGATATAATATATCTCTGGACACCTTTTAACATGTATTTTCTTTTAACACCTCAATAGATAGACGTTTTTCTTGGGTGAAGATCGAATTCTTGGCTTAGCATGAGTATTCTGGCGACCCCCTGTCGATTTCTAATACATGATAATGAAGTTGTTCTGCTACTTTCGTGGCTTGCGAAGCTCTGCCTAAGTTTAGGGCCAGATAAACGTGTGTACAAAGAAACCAGAGTTATTTTTCTGTCTTATGTGAAGGTACACCTTTAATCTTATTTGCTCCATGTAGATCGTTACATCGTCGTCAGCCCTCGCACCAGACGGTGCCGGGCTGTTAGATTGCGGTAGATGCGGTCGCGCCGAGTGCCTGCCCGAGCGCACAGACAATCGTTAATGGGCGTCTGGACCGTTCCAATACGACGATTTAATGTGGAATCTAGTTTTAACAGCGTAATAAAATCTGTTAACGGTGTTTCATAAGATGACAATACCATACGATAAAACCATAAATATAAACAACGTAAGAGTAAAAAGCCTTTTTTGGCGTTGGTGATGATGAAGAACTTTGAATTGATGTTCGCCTTGGGTAGGGGGAGAACCTATGACCTACCATAACTACGTACATACTACGCTATAGGTAGGACCTCTGCTTATTGCGCCACTGGGCCACTAGCCATTTCTTTCCTTGAAATTTGAGGGCATTTAATGTCACATAATAATCAGACATTAAGTTAGGGTTAGTAATCATCGTGATGATTATGGAAAGAAACACTAGATTATGAAAAAAAGTTTATCAAACAAAATAGACAACCTGACATCCCTACCTTTTGCATTCATCCGCCCTAGAAACATTCTAAAAATCTCTTGTCTGCTTATTTCCAGGTGTAGACGTAACTGCGAACCAGGACGAGATTTCATCTCACGAGACCTTCCAGCTGGAGTTCGACTGGGCGACGAAGCGCTGGTACATCCGCACCATGCAGGACCGCTACTGGACCCTGGAGACGGGCGGCGGCATCCAAGCCAGCGGGGACAATAAGTGAGTACTTATCTGGACACTTCTGACGCTAGTGAAATGAGCTTTGAATTGAAAGATAGAAACTAGAAAAAATTGACAACGGTCTTAAATCTTGAGCGGGACCCGAACCCGCACCTTTCGCATTTCCGGCGGGTGCTCTCCCAAGTTCCTACTAAGCTACCGAGGCAATTAACAGACCTGGCGAATTGCTTTAGTGAACTTTACGTTGTTTCATCAATGTTATAAGGCAAACGCCTTTCAACATCTGAAAGAAATTCTTGACTTTCGCTAATAAGGATGAAACTAGCTATTAATTTATTTATTTTTATACTTTAATTAAAACGCTATAATAGCGAAGAAATGTACTTCCTTGATACCTAACTAAAGTAGTTTTGACAGTGGAAATAAATATCAAGTTATCACCTATATTCTGTCTACAGGGCGTTCATTAAAACAAATAAATAAATAAATATGCGCCAGACAACACACCTCTTGTAATGGTCTCGAAGTAGGGATTATTATATCCCTGTGTTACGAGGTACCACACAAGGAAATAAGCTAGGGGCGTCTCCTAGCACACCCAGACCCGAGTCAATTCAGAAAAGGTCGTTTCCTGAATTGACCCGACCGGGAATCGAACCCGGGACACTACGGAAGTCGAGGCGAGAAACCGTTAACCGTATTATCGATATCAAGTTATCGCCATAAGAATGCGTATAAGCTAGGCAATCTATTGTAATGGGTGTTACTGGCCGTTTCTGTACGAACCAAATGTCAAAATCATCAATCTTGGCCTTAACAAACTTGAGCAACATGTTATACGGGACAGTATCAGATTCAAGTTTATCTATTTATACATTATTGCACATTTGCATTCAAAAAAAGGTACAATTGGCGGACTTGATGCCTAGAAGCATTCTCTACCAGTCAACTGCAAGGTTTAACAGGTTACGTTGTAACTTTGACTTAATTTCGGTGCCACCTGAGGTGTTGCAGTTGTCCATGGGGGGAGGTGACCACTCTCTATCAGAGTGCCGAGTGAGAGTTTCAGTGAACGATGCGAATGACTTAACCATCGCGTTTTGCGCGAGCACGTAAATTTAAATTAGTATGGAATCGAGTCAGCGCTATCTAGCGGCAAATTCAAGAAAAATTAGGCCGCTAGCGCTCACTGTAATTCGCACTCAGCACTCAGGTGACCTTCCAGCTCGTTTGCTCCCTATTACATAGAAAAGGGACTGCTTGAATCTATTTTCCTTTGTGTGCAGGTCATCAAACGCGCTCTTCGAGCTGGAGTGGCAGGGCGACGGCGCGGTGGCGTTCCGCGCCAACAACGGCAAGTACCTGATGACGAAGCGCTCGGGACATCTCTACGCGAACGCCGACACCATCGACGACAACTGCAAATACTACTTCTACCTAATCAACAGGTAAGGTGTGATTAATAAAAAGATCTCAGTTAACTCTACGGATTTTCTCGCTGGAGACCTACTCTTGTTGAAATATGCGCCAGATAACACCTCAATTGTCATGAGCCTGAAATGAGGGTACCTAAATATCTTAGTGTTAGACAAAGATTGGAGCCAATTTATGAAAGTATGCTTTCTAAATTGACCCACCCGGGAATCGAACAAAAAGCGCGCTACAACGCACTACGCAAATCGTGTTAACCTCCTGAAGTAATAATGGGCAGGTCTAATCGCTTGTGGACGCGATAAACTTTGGGGAGTATGAAAAGTCTATGAAAGAAGAAAAGCCATTAGCCATTAAAGCCTGTCTAAAAGTGGACTTCTAACTACTACTATGACTATGAATGAATCGAAAATGACTATAAAAGAGTCAATACATACATTTGCGCCAATTGCATTCATCTGCTAAACTAATACTTACAACGTCTACAACTAATTACATTTTTTTAATTCCAGGCCCATCCTGGTGCTAAAATGCGAGCAAGGGTTCGTGGGGCCCAAAGGCGTGCGACTCGAGTGCAACAAGGCCAACTACGAGACCATCCAGGTCGTCCGCGGGCCCAAGGGAGCCGTTTACTTCAAAGGTAATATTTTAAGCTAGGCCGCACCTGCAGTATAGTCTAATTATGCACAGGGGAACCAAACAGAATTTGGGGGTCTGTCCTCGTACATTTTCGGTGATCACAATGTCATTATAATTACAAAGACCTAGCATCTGCGCGCTGTTAGCGGCACAACATTAGAAAGTCAAAGCACATCAGGGCGCGGCAACAGCTCAGCCCACCGATCCAGAACAAAGTTATCGACCGATTCGGTTATTTTCTTTTATTTTTAATTATTTTTTGAAGTGGGATAGGTTTTATCTAATTTGGTTTATGAAAACCTAGGGCCTTTGGCTTTAACATATCAAAATATTGATTGCTACCGCTTAGCGGATCATTTACTATAATTAAAACAAATTCACCGAATCGGTCGATAACTTCGTTCTGAATCGGGGGGCTGCTCCAACCCGGCATCGCCTCGTATTAAAAAAGCGGGCGGCGGACCCAGTATTCTCTTTTTCTTAAACTTCATGTTGATTACAGCACAACGTAATCTCAGAATCTGACAACAAATGATCGCACACCGTGTGCGTTGAGTCCGCGGTTAATCCGCGGCGGACTTTTTATTCGCGGAGCGTACTTTTTTTTCCGAAAAGTCCGTCGTCTGCGCAGGCCTTAAATGTGCAGCTATCCATCTCATGTTTACTGATGTGTCTGTTTGTACAGTATCGGTTCTCATCTAAGATTATCGTTTCGTTACGCCGGAATCCACAAACGTCAATAAAAGCTGAGCAGTATACAATCCCTTTAATTTCTATTGACATGTGACAGACTTACATGTATAGCTCTCCCTTTCATTTCTATTGACATGTGACAGAGTAGCATCAATTTGAGGTGTCCTCAACTTCTGCTTAGCGTTTGCGAATACGGGGATTGTTAACTTATTATATCGAGTAGAATTTCTTTTTGCGCCTCGTCAAGTGTTTCACAAAAACTTATTTTGTTTTCTCTTTCAGGTCAAAACGGCAAATACTGGCACGCCGACAGCGAAAGCGTGGCGTGCGACGCGGACTCGCCGCAGGGCTTCCACCTCGAGCTGCGCGAGCCCACGCGCCTCGCCATCCGCGCCGCCGCCGGCGGGGGCTACCTCGCCGCCGCCAAGAACGGCAACTTCCGCCTCGCGTCTGCCGACCTCAGCTCCGCCACGCAGTGGGAGTACTAGACTCCGGAATCACTTGCGATACTGCTCCACCTGCCCTGTGACATTCCGACATTGCGTAGATCTGGCCGACAGTCTAGTTCGCAATGCGACTCGATTGCTAGTCGCAACCAAGCGATAGTCGCAACCTAGCGATAGTCGCTTACAAAATCTCAATTTTCTATCGGATTTGGTGAATAGCCTAGAAAACATTGTTAATGGCACTAGTGCCGTTTTTACTTATTTGGTTATAATGACACATCAGAAGATATAAGTACATTAACATTTGTGTTGGCTACATCTGCGCCATATCGGAGTTGACACTAACGCTGACGCAAGTGGAGCAGTAGCATTGAAACAATATTGAAACTATCATACTCGTAGGTTAACGTTTTATTTGTATGCTGACTTTAAGACGGTTTTCCTGAGTATGACTGTTTTAACATTGCTATAAAATATTAGTTCGGGAACTGGGCTTTTCGGTCTCCCTTCCATTCATAGGTATAATCAAACGGAAAAAATAAGTCTAAGGCAGTAATTAAAATGCTACTGCCTCGTCCATAGACCCATAAAAGGCCGTTATCTTTTACCGTTTAATTGTGTCGATGCTTCCAATAGTCTATCCGTTTTCAGTAAGTGTTGGCCAGCGACTTAATGTCGATTGAAAATGTGACGACAAAGGGCCCGTTCTCAGTTGGCGCCATTTTGAATTACCCCAGTCGCTAAAATGGCGGCATCCGAACGACCCAAACAGCTGATTCTGGCCGGAATCCGCTGCAAATGGATTTTTTATATTAATAAAACGGGAATGTTAGACAATGTTAGTGCATTGTCGTCCAACATTTCAGCAGAAAAAAAATAGACTTCACAAGGGTGTCAACTGAACGTCACCCTACAAGCATTTAGTACGTTAGGGTATATACGCGCGAGTGTAGTGCGAATGTGATCATTATGGAAATATCGCTTCTCTATAATTATTGTAATCATAGATTATTTTCATATTATTGGTAGATCTGCCGTCACTATTGCTTTTTTCGAATTTATTTTTTACTATGTGACTGTCACTCGTAATGCTTGAAATTATTTATTTTAGATTTACGGTATCGATATAAAATTATATTAATATGGGGGGACATTATTGGTATTTTCGAGAATATTTATTGGATATTGTAGCGTCTAGTCGATGGGTTTATGATTTTACCAACTCAGTACTTGTATTCCGAACGTAGGTTAGTGACACGTTAACATCATGAGACTGAAGCCTACATCCTGTTTTTAAATTAACAGTAAATTCATTGTACCGTAATTAATATAAGTTAGAACAGGGATTGTCGCAATACCGGTCGGCCGCACGCGGCTCGCCTATACCTATACCTAGGTCGAGAACTTAGTTAAGTTTTAATAAGTAACTTAGGTAAGGTAAGCTTCCAGAGACGATCGCTTCCGTCGTCCATATGCTACTCGAAACATAGGATTTTAAACCCTTTTTTTACATTTTTTACAAATAAAGTAATTTTTGTATAACTGGTGCGTAATATTATCTTGTATATAAGCGGTTTTCCAACGTTTATCGGTACTTTCAAGGCGTAAGGAAGCGTATCTCGTAAGTTTTTCTATGATGAACAGAACGAAAGTGTTTATTGAGTATTTGTACTGCAATATTGCCGATCCTGGAAATTAATATTTGTACGATAATGTCTTTGTAAACTATTAATGAATAAATTATAATCATATTGTAAATTCGTGGCGTTTTATTTTATATAAAAATTCCTTGAAATAAAACACAATGCATGTATTGAAAAACTTATAGGTATATTGTAATTAAATAGTTACATTAATCTTTACAGTTTCTCCCTAGCTAGTGACACAAATTATTAGCATCGATGCATTTTATTGGTCAAAAATTAATATATTAAAAAATAATTTATCTACATAACCGATAAACAAATTAATAACCATTTGAACCTGCTAGTTAATAATATAAAGCGGAAAAAACAATACCCTTGTGTTGCCAGCGCGAACAGCATTTTCTAAATAGTAGAAAACTTGTTACTGTGAAAAAAAAGTAACTGATTGTGATAAAGTGTGATATATAAATGAAATGGGCATCGCAGCCATCCGCGCTGGCAACACCGAAGGTTGATAAACTAAACGTATATAATTTACCTTAACTCGATCAATACTACGTCAATAATGAGGATTGTAAAATTATTTCAATAACATAAACATATAAAAATGGAATATTTTGTACGCAACAAACATACGTTGTAAAGCGCGGGGTCGGACAGGACGTGGTGAACAATTTTTTTTATCTTTAAACGAACTTTGCCTTTTGTAATCAAATTTGCTTAGTACTTAACTTGCATGTTATAAAACCCTACAACAGTTTTATAAGGAGCAATATGTGAAACTTGATGTCCTGCGTATTAGAAGCAAGACGTTCGCTGATGATTACCAACGCGGCGTGGATAGGCCGTTTCTTTTTTAGTGTTATGGCCGAATTAACGCTTTTGTCTATCCGTAGGCTACGTCGATGTTACTTTGTATGAATCTACATGCACGCAATTAATGTTCAGAAATACCGAGTGATTATTAAATAACTTCCGAAAATAATATGGCATACTCACTAAGTGATTTAACTAACTTTCATTTCAAGGTGACCATACAAATCACTCGAGAGGTCAGTATTTTTTGTATGAAAATCTTAAAAAAGTTAGCTGAAAAAATAACATTTTCTAACATCACTTACTGAGTACCTACGCCATATCGTTTTCGGAAGTTATTTGATAATCACCCGCTATAAAGACGAAAACAAGCACCTGTTAAGCTTGTTTTAAGCCTTGTGCTTCTGTCTGAACAAGCCGCACCGGATTCGTATCTGCACGCGAATGTCAAAGTACTCCGCAGGACGACACACAAGAAACCATAAGACTTGCATCATTTCATACTAATTTGGCGAGGCAAAGGCAAGTTCTAAATCAAATGCTAGTACATAGACAATATCGATGTTTTATTGTAAGTTGTACAGATTAGCTATAAGAGTATCTTTTTACAATTCATCGATATTGTTGAACTTTTTATAAATTGCATACTGTGTAAATAATCGTTAAATAATTACAATGTTTCCGACCGCTAACAATGAGGATATCAAGTCATTAGCTAATTCACTAAATCGGTGTTGCCAGCTCAAAGCTACCCTTTTAACCTTCGGAACACTAGACTGTAAAACGTGTTTCGTGTTTATACAAACGCGTAAAATATAGAGGAGCTATAAAAAAACACTATTTTCTCGCCGTTAAAAAATATCTTAGAATTATAGTATTTATGAAATTGACACGCAAACTATAATTTCCTATGCGAAAATTTTTTTAAACAACGATAATGTCATGTTTAAATTTATAAAGTCAAAATTCATCTGCGAGATGTGAGTTTGTAAATAGTTCAGATCAATTATTCGAAAAATATCATTTTGGAATTATTTATTACAAATATCTTTCAAAGCAAGCGGCCGGAAAGCTTGGAGGGCGACACACATTATCATTTACAAAACTGGTATCTAAGGCACGTTGAACAACTTGAGACCTTACACCGTATCGCCGCCTGGACGTTGGTATTGATTTCATAGTGCAATTAGGAATTTTGAGGAGACAGATAAAGTAAAAAACATTTTGAAATGTTTTTCACAATTTCGTCAAAAGCACACAAAACAAACTATAATTCCAATTTTAAATGTCGATATTGAACATTGAAATTCTCATTCCTTGACTGCACTATGAGAATCTGTTAGTACCTACAAAAAGTTTTTACACCTATTCAACTGTTTAGGGCCAATTTCACATTCAATTAAAAAAAACTAAAGCCAGATAGTTGAAAAGATAAATAGTTCGGTAATTACCAAAAAGTCACTGCATAAAAAAATTTAGAGCTAATTATTCATAGTCTCTTTAAATATGACTTGCATTTATTAATATTAGATTGACTGTTATTAATTGTCATAAAGACATCGCATTCTCAAAGCAAAATAAAACGTTATGAAGAAAATTAGCTGTAGTGAAACCTGGCCGGGGCCGGGGCTCCAACAATTACTATTTAATTTAAGTTTGTGACAACACGAGAAATAAAGGCCCTAAATACAACGGCTATTAATAAATTTCATAGCAGCGATTTCTTACCATTACGGGTTGTGGACTATGTGCTCTCTTTAATTTTGCATCGATAATGAAAGCGGTTGTAAAGTAACTGCCACAGATAAGACCATACTTATTCGTTTTATTCCCTGTGTGTTTGTGTGCTAAGAATTCGCCATTATGGAAGGCCCCCAGTTGTAAGGTTACTAAATTCTATTGCTAAGTTCTAATTTCACTAGAATTCAGACATGCGACTGATTGCCATCGAATACAGTTATTTTATTGTTTATTCAATAATCAGACTTAAGGATTTATAAGTATTTTATATTCAATTAATTAATTTTAATTATTTTTAAAACTAATTATAATTTGTTATGGACTCAATTGATTTAGCAAATACTATTCTATCGAGAGACATTTTAATCGAACTGACAGATAAAAATGCGGAAATTTTGGACACCGTTATCGCATAATTCCGAACTATCTTACAAGTATAGCTATCACTTAGGTGGTATTGAAATACTACAAGATAGAATCAGGTTAAGGGCTTTTTACGACGTTTCATAAATTGAGGTTTATTCAACTCGTAGGATTTTTAATCAGCTTTACTCTCTTACAACCTTAATTTGATAAGATAAATTCATTGGAGTGAAATATTAAATTTCCATATGACACATAGAAAGACCATGCCTATTATTTAGACCTGACGCATGTCTGAACCCCAGCGAATCAGCCACTACAATGTTACACGTCACAGCGTTATCCAGTCTATGTAAAAACTTTCATTATACATTACTTTGTATAGTGTACCTCTAAACTGACTTATTTTTACGTTAATTTGTTAACCTACCACCGGGTAGGACCAGCAGCGGGGACCGCGTTAGACCAGCCGCGCCTCTGCTGCTGACCTTACAATTTATTATACAGCGTTTCATGATATCCCACTCACAGCGCAAGAGGGCTCTCATAAAATAATTGAAATATACAATATATGATTTAGGTACTTTTTAACATAAAATGCAAATAATTAAAACATTATTTTTATTTCCCTTTTTCAATTTCATTCATCATATCAAAGTCAAAATATAAGTATCACCCAGTTTTGATTTCATAACAGGGTTGACAGGTCAATTTGAAAGAGACGTAAAAATATTGTTTGCAATTTCACACATGTTTTCTTTTGAAAAATATTTCTTTTTATTAACTAATTTTATGTGTTTTAATTCAGGAAAATGTATAGCCTTCCTACAATTAGGTCCTTATAAAACTAGCTGTTTTAAGTTCATGTGAAGGGGTATTTTAACACAAGGGGACCAGGTATGAACATGATGCTATGATCAAAAAATCTAATAAGGTCTCTATTCCTTTCATTGCTACTTAAATGCGTGCGCACACGCAGCTGCCAATTTTTTTTACAGTAGAATGTCACAGTTGACTATTAATGAATAAGCTAGCGGTAATTTAATTTTTGCGCTGGTCAATTCCACCACATCTCAAGAGCACAATGCTGGCTACGTACCGAACGCCAAGTACATCAATCTTGCATTAGTATGTTATTCATTGTCGAGTTAATTTAACTAGTTTGAATAAATAAATATCCTATTTACTTTCACCTAGCAACGAGAGTAGCTTATCAATGTTACGCTAGTGCTGTGGCTGATTGTACACGATTTAATTTTAAATTTTATCACGCGATAGCAAAAAAATGAATAAATTACCATGCTTTTCAGCATATTCATTTTTAACAGTCGTAACTATAAAATCAGAAGGCATAAATACATATTTTGTTTGTGTTGAGACATGGCGATGGTGGTATAATATTGTGTAACATAAAGCGGCACAATGACCTGGTCCCTGGCGCTGTGCGGCGACACTCACGCCTTCGCTCCACACCTGAGGACAAATAAATTATACATGAGACAGGTGTTTGTTTGTAATGCAATGACTTTTTATAAAGGTGTTATTTTTCAAATTATTAACTTCCAGCAATTCTATTTCTTACGAGCTGCCAAATGTTTGACAGCTGATGTCCATAATCACACCTCGCCCGCTTTTCTCCGACTTTATTTACCTAAACTATTATTTTGCACTGTTTTTTTTGTTCAATCATAATAATTAATTAATTCATTTGTAGTGGGAGTGCCGACTGAAGATCTATCGACCTACATAAAAAGAGGAGTTTTGGCCAAAAGGA
This sequence comes from Udea olivalis, assembly GCA_947369235.1. Lineage (NCBI taxonomy): Eukaryota > Metazoa > Arthropoda > Insecta > Lepidoptera > Crambidae > Udea > Udea olivalis. Next base: position 21,387,788 of record OX376350.1, on the reverse strand, counting down.
GTCATTTACTAGCGCTTTCGAGGTCAGTTACCGGACACCATGATGCGTCGCAAGTCGCCGATGAACCATACGTGTGTGAATTAAATATAGTGTTATATGTACGAGTATGTTAGTTTTAAGGTATTTATCTTTGGGCCGATTATGTTTAGTTAAGATCTTTTAATGTAATTTGTTGCCTGAAAATAAATGATTATGATTATGAATAAAATATACACTCCTGAATAGTTTAGCTTTCTGTTAGTGAAATGACTTTCTCGATCGGATCAGTAGTTTCGGAGCCTATACAATACAAAGAAACAATCAAAGACAAAAGTTATCAAATATTTGACAGCTACGAAGGGTGATCCAAAAGTAATGATAATCAATAATAAACACAATGAATATAATAAAAAAAAAAAAAAAAATCTCAACATAGTCTCCTAGCAAGTCTATACATTTAGTCCATCTCTTTTCTAAAACTAAAATTCCTTTAGAAAAAAAATCTTTATCTTGACTCTCAAAAAAGTCCTCAACCGCGGCCATCACGTCGCTATCATCGTCAAATTTCTTGCCTCGGAGGTGTTCCTTGAGTCGTGGAAAGAGATAGAAGTCACTGGGGGCTAGATCTGGTGAATAGGGGGGGTGTTCCACCAGCTTAAAGCTCGCTTCCTGAATGGCAGCCATCGCAATTGCAGCTTTGTGAACCGGTGCGTTGTCTTGATGGAACAGCACTCCAGCCCGCAGTTTGCCTCGCCTTTTCTCCTTAATAGCCTCCCGCAATCTTCTTATTTGTTCTGCATAGTAGGAGCCTGTAATAGTGGCCCCCTTTCTCAAGTAGTCCACCATGATTATTCCTTCAGCATCCCAAAAAACAGACGCCATAACCTTCCCTGCTGAGCTTGACACTTTGAATTTCTTCAGCGTCGGTTCATCGGATCATTTCCATGTCATCGATTGTTGTTTTGTTTCAGCCGAGCTATTCTTAAAAACTCGCTTCGTACCCCGCACGCGGAATCCGCTGTGAGATTTAACTTTGGCATTCCTAAAACAAGAAAACGACGGTAGCTCCTCCACTAGGAGAGCGTTAGTAAATGGAACTAAGGTAAAGGAGATTTTTGACATCACATGTATAGGAATGACGTTTATTTGGTATTCTCAACGTGAACTCGACCGTCATCTCGACACAGGGAACTCGAAATAATCTGTCAAATAGACCGTTACTACAGAGTGATCGAGTTTGGAATTTACGAGTGGAAATAATCAAATCCTTGGTCATGTTTCGGTCAAATAATTAGAAAAAAATTTGTTTGGAGTGTAGAAAAGTGTGTGCAAGGCATTTAGGAGACTATGCTTTGTCTACCAGCCGAAACCAAGATGAAAAGTTCGACGCCCATGTAATTGAAAGTTCAATGTACCTACCTTGAAGTCTAAGCATGGACAGTGAAGGCAGTTATTTGCTGGTTCACATGGTACTCCAGTACTCCACTATGATTCTGACATGGTGGCTAAAGAGCATTAGCATTTAGCGTGCCTAATATCTGCAACCAAACGAGGACAACCCACCCAGCAGTGCACCCTTGGATCATTGCTGGATCCCAGAATAATTTTATAGATGGGCAGTTATGTAGACGAGACTTTAAAAATAATTTGTGGCGTCCAGTTTAATTATTGAATGGATGATTTCCATTGTTAATTTGAGGTTATTTAATCAAATTTATTTTTAAGAATAAATGTATAAAAACCAGCTTTTTTAAAATTATGCTTTTTATGTATCCAAAATTCCACGTATATCAATAAATTCCCTCGTCTGGAGGCCACCCTCGAGGAAACAGCCAGGTCAAAGAACAGGTTATCGTAACTAAATGCGAATACTAATACAATTTCGTGACTGCAGTTAGCTGCCGGTCCAATTCTGGTTGGAGAATCAGGTCAAGCTTATCATTGAAATTCATTGCCATCAGCACTGCACTAACATGTAAAATTTTAATTCTGTAGGCTGAGTGGAAGTTGTTCTAATTCAGCTTGCAAGATTTGACCTAAATAAGAGTAGAGAGAATAAGTGTAAATATTCTTCATTGATTATTCTTTTATCAAAATTAAACAGTGTGTGGTCAAGTGGTGCGAATGACAAGTGTAGAAAAAGAGAGTTATAGTTAAGTCACATAATGTGCAGAGAAGCTGACTTCAATGTAAATAAAGAACTTCTTTTTACTAACCCGGCGTCATGGCTAAAAAATAAATATCTAGCACAAATTACACCAAGCAAGATCATCTGACGCCTTACTAAGCAAAGCTTGTACTATGGGTGTCAGAGACTGATAAACATTCAAGTAAGTAATTAGCCTATATATTGCCCCACTGCTGGGCAAAGGCTTCCCTCATTGTAATCAAGTCATCACCACAATTGATGGGTATTGGCTAAATCACCATGCTTGTCAAACGAGGGTTGGTGATCACAAACCCTGGTCCATGTTCCGAAAACACATTTTGCCCAACTTGGGAATTGAACCCGGTACCAAGCTTCGAAACCACTCAGCCACGGAGGCATTCTGATAAACATACTTAAATATTTCCCAACATATTTTTTAGTTAGATAGTAAGTAATAACACCCAGGCACACAACAAACCCACAACCTTCAGTGCTAAAGGCAAGTTGCACCAACAGGCCTTCACATCACTCACACAATAATATTAATAATAATACTTCAAGGTGATGAGTAAAGGCGAAAAAAAAAGAAAAATATTATTGAATCACAGGATCTTTTATTAATTTTCATAACACTTCTCTAATCACCTCAAAAATAACGAAATTAGCGACCAGAATATGTGGACCTTTTTGTAACCCGTTTGCCTTGCAGCAATCTCAGGATAAGTTGATGGTCTGCCTTTGCTGCATATACAGCTACAGCTTTTAGCAGTGCTGTTTTCAACTTCTCTGATTAACTGCTGTTCATCCAGTCATTTGCTGCACTCTACAACCACTTGACTGCTGCTGATGTGGCTCTTGACGAGCCATCTACGGATTCCTGTAGCTGAAACAAAAAATAGTCATTATATTATATTACACAACAATTTTATTGAACTCAAATGAGTAGATGGAACCTAATCTACAAGCTTTCATTGTTTTGAAAAACTACTTTTTTATGAATTTTAACAATTCAATTCATTTTTTCACCATTTTGATACATTACATAACATTGGTATATCAAGTATAATACAAAAAATTCGAACTAAGTTTTTGATAAGCCCAATCATGACTCAATTAAACTCACACATATTTGGATCTCCAACTTAGCATTTTATTAGCCATTTGAATAAAATTTATCATTTGTACTACTACTACTTTGTACTAGTTCAACTCACTTTTAGTGGGAAATGTCCGCTAGGTAGGTCTGTTGAGTTAACTGTGGAGTTAAAGCCAATACTAAGAGTGGCTTGCACCTTGCCCAGAAGGCATAATTTGAGCATGTAATGCAGCTTTTTTCTTTACAGCAGTTTTTGTCGACCTAGAACAAAAAAATACACATATTAATTAACTTTAAACAATGTTTTACAGTAAATACAAAAACTAGGCATGTTCCTTAATTATTATTTGATTTTAAGTTTGAATTTAGGTAAGTTATGGCTAATCTGTCACACATGCATGCAGCCTACAAAACTTAGGTAAAAATTATACTGAAATATTATGATAAACTCACAAAGGAGCGATATTTAGGCAAACACGATATTCTGGCAAAAGCCTTCTTGAAATTAAATATATTGCATGTATGTTTTTGTATTGTCAATGCAATCTATTGAAAAACAAAAATACCTTGTCCTGTTTCCAGGATTTGGTTCTTCCTTCCATGCTGTGCATTTAAGCGGCCAACCACTCTCAATGCCTTGTAACTACATCTTTAGCACTCTCCATCTTAGCAAATCCCTTGGGTACGCTTGGGATCTCTTCCAGAATAGTTTTCAGCGTTTCTGTTTGATAGTTCTGCAAATTACAATTTAAAATTTATAAATCGTCATTTAACCAAAACTCCATGTATAAATAATAGAAAAGTAAACGTAGTCATACTTACTTCATATTTTATTTGATATAAACTCAAATGAAGCATTAAAGCATTATATTTAGTTAGAAAACACAAAGAAAGTTTACTTTTATTCAAACGCCAAACCAACAACAACATTGTCGCCATTTTTTTTTTTTTTTTTTTTAATCAAGCGTAATGCGCATTGGTCCAAAAAGCCTTAGCCACAAAAATAATTGAAATTTTTCATACTTTACCTCAAGTTTATACAATAAATAATGTAGACTTAGCCAAAATACTGTCATATCACATTAATCCTCGCCGTTTAGTAAAGTATTCTTGCTTATAAAACTAAACAAAGTTTTATCGATTTATCGATTCATAATTGCCACATACATGCAAGCCCTATCCCATTTCGAGACTCACTCCGCTTCACTCAGACTTTGAAACAAATTGAGAATACCAAATCAAGGTCAGTTCAGTTCTTTTCTTATTGTGAGTTTTTAAGAATCGCTCTGCAGGATCAAAATGGTGGATCTAGGTCTAGTCCATGGTCACAAAACGTGACAAAAAATTATCCTTGTCTGCCTGGAACTTTTCGAGATTTGCTCTTGACATGTCGACTCGTTTCTTCTTTTGCTCGTCGTTTAACATTTTCGGTAACGCGCGGAGACCTTTCTCATATGCAATTCGTTCGCAAGGATTCTTTGAATGCTGCCATATGAGATCCCTGTGACCTCAGCTACATGCCTGATAGTCACTCTTCGATCTTCCAATACAACTTCTTCAACTTTTTTCACATTTTCTTCAGTGAGGGACGTCGATGGGCGTCCTTCGCGGTGTTCGTCATCCGTCGATGTTCTTCCCAGCTTAAACTCCTTAGCCCAGCGTGCAACTGTGGAATATGAAGGAGAAGAGTCCCCTAATGTTTCCACCAAGTCGCTGTGTATGTCTTTGGTAGACATTTTTTTCAAGCAGAGGTATTTAATGACGGCTCTGATTTCGTGTTTTTCCATTTTGATGTTCACTCCTTGACAGTTCGTATTCAAATGAATGTTGCTCCCGGGAATCGTGGCCTATTTATATGATTTTTTTTCCTGAACTAGTGGGTAACTGAGCAAGTGACTGTTTTTTTTTTGTATTTTTGTGTGCACTAGAAATAACTGATTATCATTACTTTTGGATCACTCCTCGGGCCCTCGTATCAGGGACTAGGACTCTAGGCGAAAATTAAAGTTTTTATTACAGAAAATACTAGCTGCCCTGACAGACTTCGTTCAGTCAAAAATTACTGGCACAGGACAATAACAATTTTATTGCTAATGACTAAAAGGATTTCATAGTGTGGTTTGTACGGAAAAAAATGTTATTTTTATATTCTCTCCATAAGAACCTCCTTTGCGCTTTAACAAAAATATAAAAGAAAGAAAGCCTCTTCCCCCTCGGACCGCTTTGAGTGCGAACGTATTCCAGTGAATACCCACGAACCAGTTTTATTTTAATTATAATATCTAATTCATACAAATTAATACCAACTGAATATTAGGAGTGCAGAATTGTAGTGGTGCTTTGAATCGTTCGAGCGCAGGAATTCTAACGCATAGCCTGCGAATGCGAGAGAACATATAAATAAAAACCGTGAGTCGCTGTTATTCTCCCTCACACCTTACCGTTGTCAAACTTGTAATGGCAACGCCCCATTCATCACACAACCTTGTTAGATGCGCGCACGCATAGTTGTACCTGTCTTACACCTACGAGCGCCAACCAAACTGACCCCGCCCAACCCGTAGCGGCAAGCAGGACGCATATATTGCAGTGATTGTACCACCCTAGGAGGCCGGCGCTTGCGCGACTTACTGTTTTTTGACCTCCTGTGATCGTGTGTTACCCTGGTACGATGAGTCTAACAGCCGATATGTCGGTATGTGAGTCGAGTGAGTCACCACAACACGAATCACCGCAGCAAGATCTTACTACTCCGCGGCAATATGTACATGCGCGCAATAAAAATGTAACAACAGAGGATTTTCACAGCTTTAAGGAGGAAATAAAAAACTTAATACAATCACTGTGGACGGAGCAGCAAAAAACTTTACTAGAAATAAAGCAGACGAACATCAACATTGAAAACTCAATTGGGTTACTAACCGCCCAAAACTTAGAATTGACAAACAAAATTACTCAACTGGAAAACAAATCGAAAGAAGACAGAGAGAACATACATTTATTGGAAGAAAAAGTTGAACACCTACAAATGGGGCTGCGTAAATCTAATTTAGAAATTAAAAATGCTCCGAAACAAAACAACGAATCCAAGGAGGATTTGATCGAGATGGCTTTGCGTCTTTCTGCTACTATTGGGGGAAACTTGCGCAAAGAGGATATCAAAGATATATACCGGGTGCGTGGAAAAAAGGAGCCGCAAAACCCGCCCATCATCGTTGAAACCTCGTCTACCCTCATTAAAGCAGACATCCTGAAGTTGTGCAGAGCTTTTAATGTAAAAACAAAATCCAAAATATGTGCCAAACACTTGGGTTGCCGTACTTCAGAGGACACGCCAGTATTTATATCTGAACAACTGACACCAAGGGGGTCCCGATTGCACTTTCTCGCCAGAGATCTCGCTAAAACAACAAAACAATATAAGTACTGCTGGACCGCCTATGGTAAAGTATACGTTCGAAAGACAGATAACTCCCCAATAATAGCAATTAAATCTGAGGCCCAAGTACATCAACTGATGAACGCCTGTGCTGAATGACTAGGCCGCAAAAACTTAGAGATGATTGCGTCTGCAGTGTTTAATACATTAGTGTTATTTATTTTAGGTAACCACGTGTTTCCTTATTTGCTACACACGCGAATTTTGTTTTTAAATATTTGCCTACAAATGTTAAAAAATAATTACATTTGCTACTTAGATTATTATTATAATAACAATAACATAAGGACAGTTTTGTTAACTTATGGGCCTTATGCTCAGCTTTGCATGATAATACACTTACACTCACACTCACACTCATTTACATACACTTACACACTCACAAATACACATAAACCTAAACAGTCTTACTTTCAGCCTGCAATGTTAATAAGTCTATTAAAACCTACAGTATTTTACCTATTCGTAAAAAATGAATGACAAAATATATATTATAAGTGAAGTAGATGACCGATCATTCAATGATCTTATTACAACTCTCCTGTTTAAAGTTAAAATTAAAATGTACAAAAACTAAATCAGTAACAAACTTTGAAGATGCTCTTCACGACTTAAGAAATAAGAACCTAAATAAACTTCTGTTTTGTGAAGACCCTGAATTGGTTGCTGAAGGATTAATAAATAAACTATACCAGTCCCTTAAAGATAATACAAAAACTGTACATATCCCCAAAAATAAAAGAATTATTAAACCCTGGATAACGCCTGGTGTTCTAAAATGTATCAAAAATAGAAATAAAATGCAATTGAGACTACGTAGTAATCCACACGATACCATTCTTTTAATCACCTTTAGACGATACCGAAGTTTTTGCAATAAACTGGTTAAAAAATTAAAACGTGACTATGAAAGACAACTTCTGAAAGACTCCAGAAGAGACCCTAAGAGTCTCTGGCAAAATATTGGCACTATTACCCATCTCAAAAAGGCTAAGTCTGATTGTTCAAAACTAATAAATATCAAATGTAACAATAATGAATCGGCTGACTTTGTTAATACTTATTTTAGTAGTATTGGTAAAAACCTTGCGGATGCTATTGCTAAACCTGGTCTCATTAGGCCTACAACTAATGTTACGTTTTCTTCGCAGCCCTCTTCCTTTGTGCTTTTTGACACTGACTTGGATGAAGTTCACAATACTATAATGAGCCTAAAAACCAACAGTGCTTCTGGTCAGGACAATGTGCCTACAGGGTTTCTGAAGCTAGCGAAATCTGAAACGGTGCCAATAATTACACATCTTGTCAATCTCTGCTTTAGGAAGGGCATTTTTCCTTCCTTACTTAAAGTATCGCTTGTAACACCAATTTACAAGGGTGGGGATGAGGAGGATGTGAGCAACTACAGACCAATATCAGTCCTGCCAGCTATATCCAAAATTCTAGAAAAACTTATCAATAAAAGACTCCAAAATTATCTAAATAAATTTAACCTCCTTTCAGACTCACAATTCGGTTTTCGTACTGGTAGATCCACTGAAAATGCCGTGGCAGCCCTCACGTCTGTGGTTGCTGAGGGCCTTGATAACAAAAGTAAATGTCTGGCGGTCTTCTTGGATCTAAAAAAGGCCTTCGATACGGTATCCCTCTCCATCCTTGAGCAAAAACTAGAACACTTAGGGATAAGAGGCACTCCACTTGAACTCCTAAAGAGCTACCTCAACGGTAGGTCTCAGCGAACCAAGCTAGGTCAAACAGTGAGCAGGGTTGCCAGTGTAAACTACGGCGTCCCGCAGGGAAGTGTGCTGGGACCGACCCTGTTTTTAATCTACATTAACGATCTCTGTAACATGAAGATCCCTAACACTAAGATACTCTCTTATGCAGATGACACCGCTGTGGTCTTTACTGGAAACTCTTGGAGTAGTGTAAAAGGTCTAACCGAAAAGGGACTGAGGGAAATCTTTGAATGGCTGAATGTCAATCTGCTCACGTTGAACACTTCAAAAACCAATTTCATGTGCTTCTCAATCCAAGACAGGTGTCAACCAGACACATCGTTTGAGATTAAGATTCATCACTGTGATCCTTCAGCCCTAAACCCAGATTGCACTTGTCCTGCCATTAATAAGGTCAAATCAACAAAATACCTTGGAGTCATTCTGGATCAGAGACTTAACTGGCATTCTCACATTGATCTTGTTTCAGGTAGGCTGAGGAAATTAATCTGGATTTTTAAAGAATTGAGACACATAACTGATAAAAAATTACTAAGTGAAATTTATATAGCATTAGCACAGTCAATAGCAATATACTGTATAACATTATGGGGAGGAGCACTTAAGACTAAATTTCTGGATGTTGAGCGTGCTCAAAGATCATTGCTAAAAGTAATGTATTTTAAAAAAAGGATATATCCTACTCAGAGCTTATACCTAGGCGCAGGATTACTTACGGTAAGAAAACTTTTTATATTACATGCTGTTTTAAAAAGACACCGATCCACAGAATATCACCCTGTTATAGAAATCAGAAGAAGGAAAGATAAAGTAGCCCTTATACCAAACGCTAATACTCATTTTGCTCAATATCAATTTTCCTATTTGTCCTCAAAAATTTACAATAAAATAAATAAAACACTAAAAATATATTCACTTACCTCAAGAGAATGTAAAAAAGTACTTACCGAATGGCTGAAACACTTAGACTATAATGAAGCTGAAAGTATTCTGAAAATATGTTGCTGAATCGATTATTTATTACTTTCTTCACACACTCACACACTCTCACTCTCTCACACACACACACACACACACACTCACACACACACAAATACACACACGCGTACACATTCTCAAACTTTCAAACGTATTGGTTGTTAAGACTTTGTTCACAAAATGTTATCATAAATCGCTTCTCTTTTCTCGTAAAGCTGTCATTAAATGTTTTTAGAATAAGGTCAATTCGTTTTGACCACTTAGCTAAGGAAGAGTGGCTTCCTCTGACACAGGTGCTTATGTACCTAATAGAGGAAGTCAACACCCAAATTGTAAACCTTAATTGAACAGAATAAACGTTTTTTTTTTTTTTATTGAAAGAAAAATTAGCCTAATTAGTCGAGCCGTTCTCGCATTTTCTCATTTGACGATTCATTTTTATTTTTATAGATTTGTGTTTTTGAATTCGGCAGAAAGTGGCACAATTCGGCATTTCAATTTACACAGCTAAAAGGTGCATGTGAATTATCTAAGTAATTTTGATGTTTTTGAGATTGTTGCACTTTGTATGATCCTATTTGACGTAATAAATAATTTATAATTATTTAATAATTACTATTGTAATATTTTAATAAAATTTAGTATTTAACCAATAATTTAACAAGAGTTCTCACACGTTTCGAAAAAATCTAGATTAATTTCTTAGGGTTTTCTTAGGAACACCCGTATGTTCCGCTGACACTCAAGGGGTTAAGGCCAATTTAATTATTGCGAACCTGAAAAAAATTGCAAAAAAATAGATAATCATCTAGTCTCTCTCACCTCGGCAACACTTTCGCAGCTAGCTAGGACAGGAAGGGGTTGGGCGTGTGCCGCTGCAGCGCCGGCGCCCACGGGGACTGCTCGCGCGGCGCGGGCACCGGCGCCGGCGCCCACGGGTCCGCCGCGGGGGGCGCCCCCGACATGCCTGGGGAAAACAAACATTTTTAACATTCTATACTCATATTATAAAGAGTTTGTATGTTTGAGGTAGGTAATCTACGAAACTACCGAACCAATTTTAAAAATTATTTCACCTATATAAAACTACACTAGCTTTTGGGCGGCGCCTGCGGCGCTGAGGGGCGCCGCTGCGCGCTTCGCCTCCGCGGCCGCAGCTTGGCCTGCGGCCTCGCGTCTTACACTTTTGGGTTTATCGTTCTGCGCTAATCATTCTTGGGCTTTTTCGGTTTCATTCATTTTTTCATTTCATTTTTTAACGTTAAAATGTCATTATTTCCATTTGCGACTTTTTCGGGCCATATCTCGAAAACCATAAAAATTGCAAAAAAAAGCTACACTCTCAAAAATGTACAAAACTGGAAAAAACCCAAGAAACAGTTTGAAAATTGTATTTTTTATACAAAATGGCCGCCAGCGCCGCCGCCATCTTGATTTTTGGAAATCTCGTAATTTTCCCACATACTCGACTATATATGGCAACACTCTTCATTTTTAGTTCCCCCCCCCCCCATTTGCAAGCATCCGTCGCTAACTTTAAAGTCACCCCTTCCGAAGAAAATGTTTCCTCTGTAGTTTGCAGTGTTGCCAGTCGATTTTTGCAAAAATATCAAAAGGTCATTAGGGACCGGGGTTGCCATCAAACAGCATCCCAATTTTTTTGACAGCTGTCATATTTCTCATTTCGGCTTTCCGGGGCCCTACCATGAATTTGGTAGAAATTTACATTCCTGGCAATACTCGAATCCGATAAGGTGTTGCCATCTACTACATATTTTTATATTTCTTTACAATGTTTTATTGTTTCGTAATTTACAATAATTTATGAATTGTCGTTGTCAAATATGACTTCGTCTAAATACAGAGCAGGACGATCAAATTGATGTGGTGTCTGGCCCACGCAAGATACCATACTACAGACTTTATGTGGGCACAGACACAACGTATGGTTTTAGACGTAGAATAGTAAAATCATATTTAACTACAGCAGAATTAATACTTCAGCATAATTATAACTTTTTTTTCTGGGTACAATATTGTCGACGCCATAACAAAAATTAAGGGTGTTTATTGCATCTACATCGTATAGTCTATGTCCCAAATCCACACATTTTTTTATTTTTAGGGCCCATTCAGTTGCGTTATCCTTTTTCATCATTATAACATTAGTATAGACAAGCTCTCTGCCGTAAAAATGTAGCTTTGTTACTCGCTAATTATGAAGCTTTATATTAATGGTAAAATCTTTAAAATCGGCCCAGTAGTCCCGACAGCATGGACGTTTTCTCACGTTAAAATATAGCACGTAAAAAACTTATGTTTAAACAAACTCAAGTCAATATAAAATACAAAACAAGAGCATAAAATGAAACACTTCTGCCGACATAAGCTTTTTTTGGTAGGTTTTTTGTTTTTAGATTATTAGTGTTTTTTGGGAATAAACAAATAAAAACGACGTAAAATATAAAAAAAAATTATAGCTCACATCTACATAAACATAAAAGTATTTAAAAAAACACACTCTTGTACAAGCTTTATGCACATCATACCATTACAAATACGAATAGTGTATGATGTTAAGGTAATGCTACTACCTATTTAGCTTGTTACCTACTTTGCATATCTTACCTATCGAGTCATGAAAGATGTCCATCATGTCATTATCATGACTCAAAACTGCGCAGCGGAAAGGAGATAATCGTATTTTTAGATTCTTTCATTTATATCTATTATACATACTATAAAACACAAATTAAGCTAATCGTATGCTGGCTTTGTAATAAGGACTAGTAGAGGTTTTGAACTTTGTTCCGCTATATTAGAGCTCACGAATCTGAAATGAACGACCCTCAGTAATGAGGAAAACGACGAGAGGAGGAGGAATCTGAAAAGACGCGCCCTTCCACCGCACACGTTCAGTAAAGGAATGAGTCTACCTTTATACTGTCCCACTGCTGGGCAAAGGTCTCCATCATTGAAATCAAGTCATCGCTACAATGCATGGGGGTATTAGCTTCATATACATTTTATCTCTTAGTTATTTCGCAATAATGAAAAAAGAGGAGCGCGTCATATCTGATTAGACAAGTTCTACTTCTGTATAACGCCTAAGTAAGATCTATTTTAAAGTCTCTAAAGTTTAGAATTCCGAATGTAAAATTTATGTCAACAGGATTGAGAGTATCAATAAAATAATGGCAAGATAAATAATTAATGTTGATACCCATTTTCTGTTCGAAAATATACGACTAGATGCTCTAGATGCTCTGATGCACAGATTCTCGCAACAACTACTTATTTCGTTTGCCCTCCACTAAAACAAAATAAGCAAGCAACGCAGAGTGATAACTTCAGTGTTACACCGAATTAAATTCCATGCCTAGATAATAACAATGTATGCCTACTCATACATGTCAGAAAGAGACCTGTATGAGTGAAAGGAGTATGCATACATTGTATGTAACTAAAGAAAAAGTGTGCTCGAATGACGTTAAGCTCATTTGTAACAGTTTCTGTGACTGAGAGCTGATGTCGAGTCTTTGTAATCAAATTAAACTGTTGCTAGCTGCACTGTCATTGGCAAATGTTTGACAGCTGGGAACATTTTGTATTAGAAAATTTAATTGTCATTTTTAGTATTTCAGCTACTTATGTGTTTCTCACCGTTCAAGACTTCCCTGAACTTCCAAAAATATTTCAAGATCAAAATTAGCCAAATCGGTCCAGCCATTCTCGAGTTTTAGCGAGACAAACGAACAGCAATTGGGTATAGGAACATTTTTTTTTGTATTTTTTAAATATTTTTTTTTATTTAATACCTTTTCCTATTTTAAGAAATTAATTTGAATATTTGTTGATCTAGCCGGTAGTTTTTTTTTTATTAATTTTTAAACATTGCGAACTCATGACGTCACAAATTTGCTAAATGTTCCCACATGTGTTTTTTCCCGATTCGTGGTAAATAAATAATGAGGAGAAAATCACTTTTTTACAGCACTTACGGCTGCGACAGCTCTTCGTTCATCATGTAGCATCACACGAGACTGTCAATTTTTTAATTAAATACTTTGGCAATCTGGGGTCAAATAAATAACCCCAGATTGCCAAAGTTTAAGAATATCCTAGATCCTCTGCCTTTAAAAATGTTAAATATTTAAATAAGGTATAAAATACAAATACCTCGAAATGGTTTTCAATTTAGGGCACGTTAGATTTTTTTTCCCATACCCAATTGATTTTTGTATAAATAAATGATTATAAGTTCCTACCTGTCACCCCGTTGTGCGGCGGCGCGTGCGCGTGCGCGGGCGGCGCGCCGAACGCGGGCGACGCGTGCGGGAACGTCACGCCGGTCAGCGACATCTGTTGCTGCTTCAGCTCGTTTATCGTAAGCCGCGGCTGGAACAAAACCTTCGTTGTACACTTTTGTACCGGCCAATTATTGATACCGCAGGAGCCCATGCTGATGAAACACATCATCTTCATCTTCTGAGCATTTTAATGTATTCAGATTCGAACTGAACAGGTCACCTGACTACTGGTTGGTTTCTCAACGAGTAGATAATCCATATAGTGTGACTGACCCAAATGTGACCCAAATGCTAGCACTGCACTAAATAATCAGCACTCCGAATATTTAGTAAAATTTGAAGGTTTTCACCCACCAATTTGGGTTACCACTTTATTAAGTGCAAGTATATGTTCCTTAATGGTTGTGTACCATATTATGAAGAAAGACACTTTCTAGTGAGTCTAAACAAATTATTCAAATACCCACATAAGACGTTAAACTTTGTCAATTTTATAATGAGTAAAATCTTTTTATGCTTATAAAGTTTTTTGAAAGATATTACAGGGTAAAAAATTCAATAAAAGGGGATAAAAATATTTATTAGTAAGTACCTACCTATAGTAGGTACTAATAAACATTTTTTTATTTCATATAATTTCCATACCACTAACACAATGCTGTTAATTGGCTCACTCTATGCTAATAATTGGTGGTGACGGTGCTAGTAAATGGTGAGATGGTAATTTTTTACTCTTGCCTATCTTAATAAAAATTGGATTAAGAGAAACAATTTTTATTTAAATATTATTTCACTGATTGAATATTGAAACTAGAAAACTCGTCTTAACGGGTGAAAAAGTATTTTTCAATGTGATAAACGGGCATAAGTCCCGACTCTTAAAGTGCTGATAATTAGGTCCTCCACCCTACATATTTTAAATTTTTGGTAAATCTTGCCGCTGTGATGAGACAAACTAATAGATAGTATAAACAGTCAGTGATCAATTTATCATGATATAACATACGCGGAAAAAATGGTAAGTTTGCAATCAGCAGGTGTTTTTTTACTGCGGTACAATTTAAGACAAAAGTTTTCCGCGCGATCTAAATCGCGACAAATCAAATCGACGTTTAATCGACGTTCGAATCAAATCGGATCACAGAATACCCCAATATTTAAAGTTTTTTGAAAGATATTGTCACAAACTAGATAATGAATTAATGACATATCTATTTAGGAGTATCAGTCTTTGCCGCCCATAGTACAAGCTCTGCGTAATTTGGGATCAGATGATTTCGGTGTAATTTGTTCCAGATATTATTTTTCCAAATATCGAGCTTTTTTGTGTACCCAGTTTTTTTCAAATGCGCCAAAACTGTTTTTTTCAAATGCGCCAAAACTGTTTTGTGGTCAATTCCCAGTTCTTCAGCTACGTCGTAACTACTGATATGCCGATCTTGCTCCACTTTTTCAAAAATGGCATCCATTTTATCCGTAATCGGGCAACCAGAGCGACGTGCATCTTTGACATCAAAATTGCATACATACTATATGCGAAAAGAATTTTTCCCCAACCTAATATGAAAAACAAAAATTACCCTCTTGGTCGAGCCGTTCTGGAGTTTAGCGCTTAGCAACACGTTTAGCGATTATTTTTTACTTATATCAGACTAGTTAAGCATAGTTACCGGCGCGGGGTTGGCCGCGAACATGTTCCGCGGCGGCTCGGGCGGCGCGGCGAAGGGGTTCGGCAGCGGCTCGGCGGCGCTCGGCTGCAGCAGGCGCTCCAGGTTCACCAGCGACGAGTTCTCGCCGAGGAACGCCGAGGGGGACTTCTTGATCGCGCCCGTACTCGGCGGGGGGGATACCGGCTTGCTGTTCAGGTTGTCGCCTGGAATGATGAAGAAATTTGTTAATTCTTAAGCCACATATCAGACAGGTGAAGCAAGAAGAAAACGTCATGTAGTTTAAAACCTGAAGATGCTGGCAGAATCCCGTGGGAAACTGCCGAACGAGTTTTGTTGCAGAACCCACATAGAAACTCCAAATTGACGTCACGATAGCGTCAGTTTGTAGAGAGCGTATTGGGCAAGACCGAATAATATGTTTTCAAAATTGCTATATCTCGGGAGAGAGCTTTCGTGTTTTCAAAATATTATAAAAACAAAGTCAAAAATAGTCATTCTTCTTGTAATACGAGGAACTACCCGATTGGGAATCAAACCTCGGACACCAAGCAAATCAAGGCGAAAATCACGCTGTAGAAGCACACTTGAAATTTATTCTAAAATAAAATTACAACAGCATGCAAAAAGCGATTCGCTACTTTGATAGAGGCTTGAAACTAGGCTAGGCTTGTACCTATTGGGAAACCAGTTCATATTCAAATAGCTCTCCGTCAACGGCATTGCACGCGTAGACTATTTCTCCTGTTAAAATATGTATAGATAAAAAAATAGGCAAATGCCTATGTCACTGGCCTAATAGCTGATAATGTAGCTTGATATTGGTACAAGATTTTTTGAAATCGGTACAGTAGTTTCGGAGCCTATTCAACACCAACTAACAATCACATCTCTTTGTGATATTAAAGTATAGATCACATAAATAGTTCAGATCGGAATAATATCCATTTATTATACGGTTCAGGCGCGGCTTTTTGAGGCAATATATTACAAATAATTTTGAAGTTTATCTATAATAAAGCTCATAGTTATTCGAAGCCAGAGGAGGACTTCTCCTCGATCAGTCACTTGCTCTTACGGCCGCTGCTCTTTCAGTTGGTACTGACCCTAAGAGCCTTCCGCTCACCACTATTGTCCGGTGAAGCTGTGTGTCCGGTGAAGCTGTGAAAGCCAGCAGTGACTACCTAGGCTGCGGTATAATTCGAAAATTTCTTGGTGCTCAGTCCAAATTGAGAAGCGCGATAAAAGCGCTAACGTTGCTATTAGCGTTTAAATCAAATCGGCCCAAATTATAGTCACATAACCTCAACATCGATTAAATAATATAAAGAAATATAAATATGCGCCAGACAACACACCTCTTGTAATGGTCTCGGAGTCAACTCAAATTGTGTGTCACCACACAAGGAAATCAGCCAGGGGCGTCTCCCAGCACACCCAGACCCGAGTTAATTCAGAAAAGATCGTTTCCTGAATTGACCCGACCGGGAATCGAACCTGGGACACTACGGAAATCGAGGCGAGAAACCGTGCTACAGCGCACTACGCTAATCGTGTCGTCGAAAAGGAAGGATGATTAAGTTTGTAGACTTTCGCAAGATATAGTTAAATTTAATTAACTTTACTAACACTGTGGACCTACGATGTCTTATCTGAATAAATAAATAAATAAAATTGTCATATAATTAATGGAAAGTCATGTTATTATTCACGCCGTAGAAGATTTTGCCACTTACGAGTTTGTTCTGAGCATTACTGAGACTTATCTAAAAAATAATTTCACGTAATTTTAATGATTGAGGTTTCTGCTATAAATTTGACATAACGCACAGAGTACTAACGCCGGAGAGCAGTGGCACCGTGCGTAAGTGCAAGATGGCGGAGTTGGTGACGTCGTGCCAGATGTCAAAAGCGCTAAAGTACATTCGGTCCAAATTGGACCAGTGTCCGTCCAAAACGGACCACAGCGTCCGCAACCCTATACTATTTTCACTGTAAGATGATATGCCTGACAGCTCTTATTGTTCCGTGTTATGCATACTAATAAAAAGTATATGGCGAAAGAAAATGTTATAAACTATTAAAAAACGATTGTTCTTTCGAATTTTATATCAAGTAAATTATTGTTATTATTATTAACTTTTAATAAATAAAGTAAATTAAATTAATATATCTTTACAGCGCCTGATGCGTGAAAAGGAACGCCATTCAATAGTGTATTGACACTGCTGAATCGACAGAAATCGATGAATAGGAGCGACCATTTTGTAATCACGTCATTCGCATTAGTACGAGTGCGTCTGCCTTGTATGCTATTTTGTAACTATTATTTTCGACATACCGCGTTTTATTCTATAACTTATTAGCCATAACCCGTTAACTAAGAATTTATTTAAAATTTAAAAATCGGTAAATCCGATTCCATTTCCTTTGCCAACTCGATTAAATTACATTCGTTACATCACTATTGTCAATTGTGAACTGTCAGGGATATCATCATACGGCGAAAGTGGTATAGTACAGTGACTCACCGAGCGCGCTGAGGTCGAAGGGGTCCTCGTCGTTGTTGTTCCTGGCGGCGAGCGCGGGCGCGCGCTGCGACAGCGCGTCGAACTGCTCCAGCGAGCC
The DNA here is from genome assembly GCA_947369235.1 of Udea olivalis. Classification (NCBI taxonomy): domain Eukaryota; kingdom Metazoa; phylum Arthropoda; class Insecta; order Lepidoptera; family Crambidae; genus Udea; species Udea olivalis. The sequence continues at coordinate 21,369,803 of OX376350.1, read as the reverse complement.
CGACGACGGGGACGACACCGACACCGGGGACTTGCTCTGCAGCGGACACACGACAAAAGTCAACAAATTAGCCCAGATACAGCCCCATTTCTGAGCAAAGCGCCAGAGCCAGACGTGACCACTTACTTCCTTTGTACGATAAGTTGGGGGCGAAGCTCGTTTACAAGTTGGCACGTTCGAGAGTCAAAACGGCCCAGGATATTCCCATGTGCCGCTGTGTAAATGACACTCTCGGTAACCTGCTATGCGAGGACCGCGCGGTAAAGGAGAGATGGGGCTCGTATTCCCACGAGCTGCTCAACAAGAAGCACGAAGAAGTGCAGCCACCTGACTTCCTCCCTCATATTTGAAATCAAAGTCATTGCTACAATTAATGCGTATTGGCTAAGGGTGTTTTTAATATCGTGCGGATTTCATCACACCCGCTGGATTGATCCGTTTGTGTCACACCTGAAAGTACACTTTTATAAAAGTATTAACTTTCCGCCCGCGGCTTCGCCCGCGTGAACTTCATTTTTACGACATACAGGATTTTTTTCGACTTACGAAACTTGATTCGCAAAATCCCGCCTTAGTTAGCACCTACATCCTAGGACCCATTTGCAAAATTTGAGAATCCTAGAACTTGTAGTAACAAAGTTTCATACAAACAAACTATCAACCCCAAAAAAAACCCCTTTGGGGTCTAATAATCCTGTCTTATTGAGTACCTACGTCCTAAAAAAAACCCCCATGCAAAAATTTAAACTCCTAGCACTTGTAGTTTCTGAGATTTCGTGTTAAGCGACCTTTCACATTTATATATAGATTTATTGTTGTGTGGAATACACACACGAGGCCATCCCGCGTGCGTTATGATATCCGTACGACATTATGTTTTACAGCTTCATTCTTAGCGATTTATGGCAAACATGTTGTAGCAGCGCCCCCAAGCGTCAGCCTTGCACACTTGCCGAATGCGATAAATGTTTCGAAAAATCCGAAAAGACACTGAACGGTATGGGATTTGAACCCAAAACCTCAGGGTTTCGATGTTATGGTACCGTTTACTATTTCTACTCAATAGAGGCGCTATACTAAATCCCAATACTAATATTTTACAGTAAATTTAAAGTGGCAGCTCATAGTAGACATACAAAGCGCTCTTACCACTCGGCCACTGTTCACGTATACACAATAACTTAAATTGGGATCACGTAATTATGGCGATGAATATAAACCTTGATAACAACTGTAAGTTTGATCATCACAAAAATGGGTTACACTGTACAAAACATACAAATAATTATAAATGTTTACCAGTGCCAGCGGCGCCCAGGGGTCGCCCGGCATCGTGGCGGCCCAGGGGTCGCGCGCCGGGCTGCCCGCCGGGCCCCACGTGTCCGGCGCTGTCTCCTGCGATACCACACACAATGTTGTCAGTAAATAGATGACATAAACATCTAAACATTAGCACTTTTTACTTATTTTAGCGTAAAACATTAAAAACATCAATTTTAAAAAAAATCTTCGAAATCGTGCAGTTTTTGAGACGTTAGCAAGGAACAACGATATAAACATCTAGACATTATTACTTTTACACATAAGGAGAGCTTGTCTAAGTCGCTCCTTCAGTCTCACACATGAATATAAATTTTAAATATGAACGCAATACATATAAACATGTCACGAAAGAAAACATAGAAAAAAAATTTGCCCATTGATGTCGAGAGGGATCAATGGGCAATTTTGTTTTTCTATTTTTCTAACAGTTTTATCATGTTATATTCTTATCAGAGAAAGCTAAACTAGACAAATCGAACGTGGTCATAGATACTGAGCGGGACGCAATAAAACAATCCAGTAGCAAATTGAACTATAAGAGCTTTTGCTGGGGGTGGAGCGAAAACGTTGCATTTCAGTAAGATGTTCGTGATTATTTTATTGAATTTAAATAAAACTAAAAAAATTCCGTGTGTATAATACTATTTAAAAACACATTGAATCGTCCAACATTAGGTACTTAGTCTCTAATAATTTGCCAAATTAAATAAAAAAACATTTTTTTTAATAATTAAATACGTAAAAATGCACTGTACACAGTTAAAGTCATAATTATAAAATTCAAACGTGCGGACAACAATATAGAGATAAATGTTAATAGTAGTTTATAGAGTAAAACTTTATAATAACAACCTTTTTATAGAGAACAATAATTTATTCTTATTCTTATAATTTATACTTAAATTTAAATTCAGCTAAATAATCTATTGTGTGCATAATACTATATAAAAACACATTGAATCGTCCAAAATTAGGTAGTCGCCAGTTCTTGGTAAATTAAACAAATAACCGTTCTTTTTATTAATTGTTAAGAAACGTAAAAATTTACTGTACACAGTTAAAGATATAATTATAAAATTCGAAGGTGCAGACGATAATACTAAAACTAGCATTCCGCCCGCGGCTTCGGCCGCGTTTCGTTACATATTACCGCCAAATTACATAAAATGTATATAATTTTAGCCCATGTGTTATTCTGATGTATAAGCTGTATTACTGTGAAGTTTCATCCAAACGTTCAGTATCTTTTGCGTGTAAGAGTAACAAACATCCTCACAAACTTTCGCATTTATAATAATAATTAGAAATTAGATAAGATTTGAATTCAGCTAAATAATCACGAAAATCTTCAAAAAAATTCGACGTTTACGATCTTCCCCCATCAAAGCTCCTATTTCTAATATCTACTTTTCTAGCGTGCTCACACTAGTAATCTCGTATCGTATTTAACTCGATGTGTTGTGTTTTATACCACCAAAAGTGCATTTATTGATATACCTAAAGCACTTAAAACCAGAGTACCTAATTCATTAAATGTGATTATAGCGGACATTATCTTCTAGCGAACAACTTAGTGGCACACATAACACTCCCATCATCTGTACCTAGAACACATGCTTACCATCGCTTCAGGATAATATTGCCCGAAATCCAAATGCATGGACTGATAAAAAACAGATTAGAAAGTAATATGACCTTAACAAATACGGAGACGTCTGTCGTTATTGCTGTATAATGTGTATTTATATACATATCTATATAGACAATAATAATATAATGAATAATATTATTATAGTAATTATGTCTATTATTTAGTATATCTTGCTTTAAATTTGACGATTTGAAAGTACTTAATAAATAAATATCCCTGGACATTATTCCACACAGCGCCATCTAGCCCCAAAGTAAGCTAATTAAAGCTTGTGTTATGGGATACTAGACAACGGATAAACATACTTAAATACATTTTCTTTTGTAAATACATACTTATTATACATAGGAGACACCCAGACCAGTACAAACAGACATGTTCATGCACACAAATGTTTGTACTGTGCGGGGATCGAACCCGCGACCTCTGGTGTAGTAGCCAACTTCTTAACCATTACACCAAGTCGGTCGTCTAATTAGGAATAAATATATCTGTGTTACGAGGTACCAGACAAGGAATTGAGCCAGGGGCGTCTCTCAGCACACCCAGACCCGAGCCAGTTTAGAAAACATCGTTTCCTGAATTGACTCGCCCGGGATATGAACCCGGGACACCACGTAAGTCAAGGCGAGAAACCGTGCCACAGCTAACGGTCGTCAAAGAAATGAATCAATTATAAAAGTATGCTTAAGAAATTTAAAAAATGCGCCAGATGTTTCATCAGTATCGCTTCTATATTGCTTCATATTATGAAATGTTGCCAGTTTCTGGAAATGTGTGTGAAGCTAGTATTTCATAAGATCTGTAAATACCACATTTGAAGCAAAATAAAGTTATCTTACAAGTCCATATCTTATGTTACTCAGTACTGTGTGGCACTGTGCATGAAGTCTTCATGGAGCAACATTGCTGGTAAATAGCAGGATGTGGACAGATATTCCAGTAAATGTAGTGGTAAAGCCAGAATATGATTGATAAGAAATAATATGGTGTAATATTTAGAATTTTTATTTTTCGTCGAGTTCCGAGTCCGACCCTGCGCTCTGACAGGTAAATCGGTTTCGAGTCAGCGCCCAACGGAATATGAACGCTCATGCCACGCGATAAGCTTCAATTTCGCGTGCACCTCTACTTCTTTTACCTAATCTCGACTTTTGTTCGGGAGTGATCGTTCTGAGTGCTAAGTGCGAGTTACAGTGAGCGATGCGAATGACTTCACCATCGCGTATTGCGAGAAAAAACGCGAATTTGTATGACATCGAGTCAGCGCCCTAGCGGCCTTGATGTTGCCCGAATTCGCCGCTAGATGGCGCCGACTATATTCAATACTACTGGCCATTAGCGTGCTCGCAAAACGCGATGGTGAAGTCATTCGCTTCTCTCACTGCAACCCGCACTCGGCACTCTGAACGATAGTAGTAGCTACAATAAATTATATAGCGGCATACCTGTCTCTGTTGCGGCGAGGGAACGCCCCAGGGGTCGACGAGGCCGGCGGGCGCGGCGGCGGGCGAGCCCAGGTTCACGTCCAGCAAGTCCAGCAAGTGGGATTGCTGGGGCTCAGGTTTCTTCGGTTCGGCGCCTGGTGTCCTACGAGGATATTTGTCATGTTATTACGATTGATGACTTCTTGGAACATAGTAATGGTCAGTTGTTTTACCTGTGTTTGCACGTCGTTTCGGCGATAGTTACAAATGTCGTGTTTAAAGTGTTCTATTTCTAGATAAATGCAGCAAAAAAGTTTTAATGTTATTTAAAATTACTTTGTGATTGGCATACACTCACAATAATAACCACTTGATTGTCTAATATTTCTTCTTATAAAATCATAATCTGCGTTTTCACCATATGCAATTACATTCAATAATCAAATGGTGAAAGAATGTACAAAGAAATAAGAATAATAAAAATTCTGGGCAAAAAAAACACTTTTTACTAGAACTCAACTTGCTAATGCTAATTATTGCTATCTATCATAAGATAAAGGCGAGTTAATTAACTATGGACATGACTTACGCGTGATTACCTTTTACCCTATATTTACAATGGATGGACCGATGATATAAGTAACAAAAACTACAGTTCTATCTACATTCACAGCGTGCGCTAAAGGCGGATTGGCAACGCCGCATTTTTGTCCCTAATTCGTTGAATTTAAATTAAAGTATATTTTTTCTGTAGTACATATATTCCGAAATTTGTCATATTATTATATTTATAACTACTAAGTATGTATCCTATTTTCTAGTTTTCCTACACTTATTGGGTATGAAATGTTTTTTTGACTTTAATTCGTTGGGACTACCCAATATTTGAAGTTTCGAGGAATCATATGCAAAACATAGCAGAAGAATAATGATATTTTCATTTGAATTAGAGAAATAATTTCACAAAAATGCGACGTTGCCAATTCGCCTAAAGCGCACTCCTAAAGAGCTACAGTAAATGATACAGACTTGGCCCCGAACCGGCACTAACTGTTTGTGAGGCAGGCACGGGATGCATTCGCGGATCCAGCGCGGACACCACTCCGTGTGCGAGCGAGACAGCTGCGAGTGGAACCACGCACTTCGGAGGTACTCTTCTAGGCTAGGAAAGGGATTGGAGAGGAAGGGTATGGTTTATTTTTGGAGGTGATATATTAACTAACAGGTAAATAACGGAATTGAGGGCCAAATTGGTGGTATGAATGAACTTCCTCCCCCGTTCATATTGTATCCGTGCGCAGAAAAATCCCGAATACTGTTGCCTAAAGAGTTTTTATAAAACGAGATGTGTGCTATACCTATATGGGCACAATTTAGTAGCTGTCCGTCAGCGGCTTCGCCTGCGTAGACTGACTGTCTGTCCCGTCAAAATAGCTTCAATTATTGAAATAATTTTTAAAATCGATCCAGTAGCCTCCTTCGGCGACATCGCCAGCGCCAGCTGCTGCTGCTGCTCCTCTGAGCTAGCTAGTTCCTGGGAGGCAGTACTCACTGGAAGTCGTTCTGCGACTGGCTGAGCGCGAGCTGCAGCCGCACGTCGTCGGAGCGCCGCCTGCGCTCGTCGCGCTCGGCCTCCTCCCGCGACATCGCCAGCGCCAGCTGCTGCTGCTGCTCCTCTGAGCTAGCTAGTTCCTGGGAGGCAGTACTCACTGGAAGTCGTTCTGCGACTGGCTGAGCGCGAGCTGCAGCCGCACGTCGTCGGAGCGCCGCCTGCGCTCGTCGCGCTCGGCCTCCTCCCGCGACATCGCCAGCGCCAGCTGCAGCTGCAGCTCCTCCTCGCCGGCTGTTAACGGCCGCGCCAGTTCCGCTTCTCGGCCGCCGCCAGACCATTCCGCTGAGCCGCTGCTCACCTGCAACTTATTCACAATTGTTTGAGGGACAGAAATTGTCTTGTGTAATAAGACCACCAGGCGGGACTGAGGCCAAATTTATATTTCATTACTCATACACGGAAAGTACGCCTGAAGTTGCCTGAGCATAGGGTTGAAAGCTTCACTTTCAGCCTTAGGGCTGTAAAGTTTTTTTCAGCCTTAAGGCCAAAGTAAATAAATGTGACCTTCTATTTTGACATTCCTTTTGCGGCGAGTCGATGTATTCTAGCTGGTTGATGGAAATCTAGTACAGTAGCTGAAGGCTACATCGAGGAATAGGTCAACAACAAGGCAAACATTTCAAATCAGTTGACTGAAACAATAAATTACCTACCAAGTACTTCAAAAGATTGTCCGGGTGAAGAGATTGTTCTATCACCAACATTTACTCAAGATGCTCAAGTTTCACAAAAAATATCAACTATCAACATCCCAGGAAGTAACCTCTCTCTCTCGTTTAACAATTGCTCTAATTTTAATATAAACTTTAAATAGAAATATCATCAACTTTGCTGAAGTTAAATTTTGTTGGTTGAACTTATGTATCGGATTTTTATTTACTTTCCTTATATTCGTAATGAAAATCAGAGTGTTTACCTCGGAAGAAAGACCTTTTCAATGCCCTCGAACTATTAGCGCTCTCGTTACGCTCGCGCGCCAAACCATCTCGTGCATTGAAAAGGTAACTTTCTAACCTTGTGTAACAATCTACTATTTATTTCATACATTAGCTAAACGTTTCACATCGTTTATACACATTGCCGGTAGCATATATATAAATATATTAGCGAACGATTTTAACTTAAAATTAAATAAATCAACGATATTCATCAACGATATCAATTCCTGTCTCAGAGAATTAGGAGGCATTAAAATTTACTTAGTACAAATAATGCGAAAAATACACTGTAAAATACAAAAATATGCGTAAGATTCAACCGAAGGTCAGCAAGAAAGTTACTAATTTTATTGAAAAATACACGGGTCGTTTGAAAGACACATGTATTTTCAACGCTACTATACTCAAGTACAGGTTTTGTTTCTTAGTGTGCAAAATAAATAAATACTAATTAAAAGACGACATCGACCAACTCGGTTTCCCACTCCTATTTGTTAAAAAGGGCCTGGAGAGTGATCTTTCAACCTATTCTGTTGCCAATATATCCCAAAGTTTTTCTGTATTATCTTGTTCATAAAAATAAACATAGAAAAATGATGAATTCTACCATTGAGAGAATAAAATACTGGAATAAAAAAAGCAAACTAATAATGCAATCTCACCGGTGGATAAGTAGGACTAGAGGGCGTGTCGAGCGCTCCGTCGCTGCCAAAAGCGCTCGCGCTCTGAGCGAAGCGCTGTTTCGCTTTTAGCGCTCTCGCTCGCTCGTTTTTCAGTCTCTCCTCATCTTTCAGTAGGTTCACTAGCTGCTTCGCTTTTTCTCTGACATTAACACCTATTGAAAGGAAAGAAATTCATCATTAGAAATCAAAGACAAGCAAAGTTTCATAATGTTTATATTGTTGGTGGGTAAGAAAAAGCTTCAGGGGATACAGTTCTTGACAACATGTGCCGTTAATACGACTAAAATACGCCTAATACAGCTGCCATCCAGCAATGGCAACCAGGAAAAAAGTCTGACGTTTTGGTACATGCCTATAAGGTGTCACAACATGTAACCAGTCAAACCAGACAAATGGTGTATAATTGGCAGTATCTTGACAGGTACAATATTTTACACCATTTTATTTATTTATGTGCATGCTACTGGCATACCAGCTACAGGCATCATTGATGCATGAATCATGAGATATAACATAACATAACATACCATCACGACTTTATGCCAAACGGGGTAGTCATAGGCAACTGTTGCCGTCATGGTGAACGGAATACTCAGAAGTCCACTTTTGACCAATGGTATTAGAACCCAACGTGGTAGGTGGTGAGCCTTCTGCCGTTATCTGCCATGTTTTCTATGAGATATCATGATGTATTTTGGGTTTCAGAGCCTTACACTACGCGTGGTTTTTAAGCGGGGCGATTATATTTCAGCGCAGAAAGCAGTGGTGAACACGCCACGATTTCTCTATAAAACAAATCGCGGAGTTTAAATCTCAAGGGCCGGGTTAAGTTTGTTTAATTGTTTTAACTTACATTTATTCTTTATCGAGTTAAAGTAAAGGTGTTCAAAACCCGTATGTGAAACACTATCTGCGCCTATTATCTGCGTGTGTCACGCTGATTAGCACTCGGCTCGACTGCTAATTAGATCCTATAATGTTGGGTAACGCTAGAAAGCGACGGCACAAATATTATGTAAATACATCAGTTTGCAGAGGTTTAAAATATTTATACTTGATCTTGGTAGTTTGTTGTTCAAGCGGTCGTGACGTGACGTGCTCTGTGTATGTTGCTATCCACTTATAAGTATCTGTTCTATTCACAAACATAAATCGAAACAGCTGAAGCGTAAGTTGCTATCCACTTAAAAGTATCTGTTCTATTCACAAACATAAATCTAAACAGCTGAAGCGCTTTTAAAGTGATCGGAATTTTATTTTTCTCAACCGATTTTAGCCGAGTTTTGAAGACAAAGTAATGATGATAGTAGATCGACTTAATTGAGAGATCCGTTGCATATCAGCATTAAAGAATAGCATAGTTTTCCTATTGACTTGACAAGCAAGGTACTTCAGGGTACGGAGTCAACTTCGCTTTATCGCTGTGGTTCTGGCCTAAGAGACTCCACACTAGTGTTTTGGAGCGTTGCGTCTCCGCGGCGCCCAAAAACGCTAGTGTGGAGTCTCACTAAGTTTGGTTTCAGGGGGCCTACTCTGGGCTCTGGACACGGCGCCGGCGGTTAAGATTGTTTGTATAGTTGTATGGAACGCCTCTCTTACATAACTTTTAACAAAAACAAATCTTCAAATTATTCCTAGTGCGCTGTAACACGGTCTCTCGCCCTGACTTGTGTGGTGTCCCGGGTTCTGGGTGTGCTGGGAGACGTCCTTGTCTGGCACCTCGCAACACTAGGATATTTATCCTGACTTCGAGACCACGCACTTGAATCCCCAATGGTCTCGTACAGTTCGGTTTCAGAGATGTTTCCTTCCGAGAACGCTTACAATTGTGGAATGAACCCCTGCCGAGGTTTTCCCGATGAGTTATTACAGTATGGAGTTCTTCAAGAGAGAGTAATACCACTGGTGTTGCACGTGTCCATAGGCTGCGGTAACCGCTTACCATCAGGTGGTCCGCATGCTTGATTGTCACCGACGTGATATATAAAAAAAAACGCCAATTGGTGTGTCTGGCGCATATTTATTTAGTTTAGTTAGGCGACGCTAAAGCATATCTGTCAAACTTATTATACTCTAAAATTTACCGCAATCACCATCACAGGGTCAATGTCCATCTATAATACAGGCTCATACAAAAGCACAATTCCATATTGTCTGTGCTATTGTTTTGTTGTTTGTGGGAATGTTAACAAACGACACGCGCGAAGGTCGCTCGGTTGCCAAGAATGGGTCTTCCCACGGTTGCCGCGCTTAGTTAGACAATCATTTTCATAAATTCTATAATTATATGCATTTAAAAATAAGTTACTAATTTGACCTAATTTTGAGAAGTTTCTCGCCTTCGAATTCTGAAACGAAAATTAAAATTGACCGTCTTTCATATTAATGCTGTTCTGTCATTGTCATTTCAGAATGGGTGCGTTCAGTGGTTCCTTTACGTAAAGTGATCTTATGAATATGATAATCTAAAAAGGAGGGATGAAGTTCTTTGCGGGGGAATACAAATAACGAATAAATTATTTTTTTCAGAAGTTCCTCAGGTGATACACACAACAAGATCGTCGGAGAACATCAGGTTGGGGTTTTATTGTTATAGTTAGTCCATGTCACTCTTGAGCTCAAACCCTCAACATTTCGGTATATACACAGTGACGCGTGGCAAAAATGTCTTAGTCAGATATCAACTTTTATCTTTAGCACTGCCTGTAATGTCTCTGTCTGACTGTGTGGTTGACTGGTAGAGAATGCCTCTAGGCATTAAGTCCGCCCTTTGTAACATAGACTTTGTGCAATAAAGAATAAATAAATATCAATGAATAAATATAAATACTATATAAATATGCGCCAGAAAACACACCAATTGTCATAGTCTCGAAGTAGGAATAAATATATCTGTGTTACGAGGTACCAGACAAGGAATTGAGCCAGGGGCGTCTCTCAGCACACCCAGACCCGAGCCAATTTAGAAAACATCGTTCCCTGAATTTACTCGCCCGGGATATGAACCCGGGACAGCACGTAAGTCAAGGCGAAAAACCGTGCCACAGCTAACTACGCCATTCGTGTCGTCTAACCTGTGACCCTAATTGACCTGTAATAGAAAGCGAGACGAAAAAAATTTCGAAGGACTTTTCATACCTTGATCCTTTCCCTCCTCCATATACTGGAAGTCTTTAAGCGTGTGAATAGCAAAAATGTTCTCTTTGCACTGCATCGCCACCTTTTCGCTGCCGGTCTTGATCAGGTACTCCATGAGCACCAGCGCTTTGTACACGTGCCGCCAGTTCTTGCCGTGGTCGTTTAGCCGCTTCCATATCATCTGCATGATCTCTGTGAACGCCATCACATTGTATGTGAGGTCGGCGATCTCCGCCATCAAAGTGCTGGATGGGCCCCATGGGTCGTTCGAGGTTGCCTCGCGCACTTTTACCTGGGAATGTGATGTGCTGTTTATAAACGAACTTAAGACAACTTTTATGCAAGTGGCTGGGACTGGTACACTGTGTGTGTGTGCGTAAGCCCTAGACTGGCCGAGCCGGTACAAACCGGTTACTGCGTAAGCGACGAGGTTTTTTTTTATAGTGCCGGTCAAGATGACCTCACTCCATCTGATGGAAAGCAGTCGTGAGGTCCAGATATGAGGATGACAAGCACAATAATGCAAAGCAATTGCTGGGCTGGCCATGCTCATCTTGAAGGCCTGCCCTGGCACCGGTTAGTGCAGTGATGATCCCGGAACGTGACTAGACCGAAATAGGGCAGAGTCACTTGGCGGGTTTTACGCATCTGCATCGTGGTAACATCAACCGGCCGACATATGTCTCCCACCTAAAGAGCAGATGGTCTGCTACAGGGCTTCCTTAGTCGCCTCCACGGGAAGGAGATGGGGCGGTGGAAAGTATTATTTTAAAGTGCCGCCACTAGCACGGCACGAAAACGAGGTTGCTAGTGTGCATGCGCATGTGTAGTAGTCACCTGTCACAGCGCGGTTGGGTGAGCTTTCTCATGAGTTCATACTGCAGGGTTAAGGACCTATGAGGTAGAATGAGCTATAGGGAATCTAAAACGCGGATTGTTAGAGTTGTATGTATGAGTAGTGAACTCGACCATCAGATGGTATCAAGCCGCAAGTAGGCTTAGGTTTTGACATCTAACGATGACGTCTAGGAGATGCCCTTAAAATGAGCAAAAGTCCTGCCAATAACTCCAAAAGTCGTGGTTTCGTTCCTCACCTCGGACCAACATCTTTTGTTCGTTACTAAACAAGTACGTTAATCGGTCTCTGCCATCTGCCTGTTCAGATTAGGGTCAGTAATCGTGGTGTAAACTATTTCATAGGCCGTAGCCAAGAGCATTACGTTTATATCGTTTCTACAGGTCATGTCATTTCCATACATTTGCAAATTCGCCATTTAGAAACGGTATTAGCATGTTGCTCTTGGCTTAGGCGTTAGATATATCTCTTAAACCTGCGTACAAAAAATTAAATGGGGTTACCTGTGCATCAGAGTAGTTGTGCGCGAGGTTTTTAATATTTCTCCTTAGGCCCGCCACGTTTACTTGCATATCGTCCCGACCTCGGGGCATCTGGAGAAGGAGGCGACAATAACAATAAAATAACAGTACCATGTCATAAGTGGTATAGAGTGGTTCAGACTAGTTTTTTATACGCGCGTATAAGCTTGTTCAGGGAAGGGCATGTGGGCGCGTACAGGTGCACCTTTTCCACACGCGTATCTCGTACGAGCGTGACTGACGCGCTGACTCCCCACTACCGGTTAGAGCGAATACGCAGCCAACGACCGTATACGCGCGATAAAACACTGGTCTGGAACCGCTTATAGTAAACCATAGCTCGAACGTAACACGTTATGTCCTGTATGCGCGTTTAAACGGGTTCAAATTGAGAAGCGCTCTACAAGACATTTTTGTCACGCGTTATCTCGCGCCATTCGCTGAACCAGGGGCCCGATTCTGCTATTTAAAAGCCAATGGAATCGTAATTGAATTGCATGATTTTGACGTTTGGTCCATCCTAAAACTGTCAAAATCCATGTCATTCAACTACGATTCCATTGGCTTTTAAATAGCAGAATCAGGCCCCAGCTCGGGAACAAGCTGGAGATAATTTTGTCACAGTGTGCATCTTAGCATAAGTGGGAGATATTCTTCATTTGCTGACCAATGAGTGCTCATTTGAAGCCTGCAGTGTTACGCTTGAGCTGTGGAAGACTTCAGTCATGAGATAGTAAGAATATATTAATGCAACATAAATCTAAAAAACTTAAAGAATAAGCTAGGAAATTCCATTACAAAAATCAAAAAATTATCTTTTAACTCATGTTAATGAAGCATTACTAATAATTGAGGTTTAATTATCCATCATACATAATCAACTACATTAAGAAATGGTACTTGTTCTAAATTTAAAAGTATAACACATTACGACGTAATAAGTTTAGTTAATCTAATTAACAGACGATTTTGCTATGATACGTTCGCCGATCATAAGATTTTACTGCTAAATATTTTCTCACACCAATCTTTGGTAGAAATGTTTTAAATTTTAATGTGACTTGTTGACAGAGCCAGATTAGTTTGTTCTGTATCTAATTGAGTTTATGCAATAGTTCAAAAAGTATGTATCTTTGTCAATGAACCACCCCTACTTGCAGCTCTTTAAAAATACTACATACGTTTGGTTTTCTCCGTAGCTTAGCTTTTAATAGTACATGTTTGCATAAATGGAATTTTAAGCTTGCCTTTATTGAACTATAGTAGTGCAATTAAGAATCATGAATAAATATAAATAAATAAATAAATATGCGCCAGACAACACACCTCTTGTCATGGTCTCGAAGTAGGAATAAATATCCCTGTGTTACGAGGTACTTGACAAGGTATTAAGCCAGGGGCGTCTCCCAGCACACCCAGACCCAAGCCAATTCAGAAAAGATAGTTTCCTGAATTGACCTGACCGGGGATCGAACCCGGGACACTACGGAATTCAAGGCGAGAAACCGTGCTACAGTGCACAACGCCAATCGTGTCGTCACACACACGATAAAGGAGGAATTGAATTATTGTATGAAAACGGAATTGCAAATTAAAAAAGAAAGAATCTACCTTTTTACCGTTTTTATTCCTTTAACGATTTCAATAGACTCCTTATTAATATTTCCATGGAGTGCGAGATTAGTGAGTTATAATAAATATCTGGGACAATTCACACCAAGATCATCTAACCCCAAACTAAGCAGAGCTTGTACTATGGGCGTCAGAGACTGATAAACATACTTAAATATTTCTAAATGCATACTTAAATAGATAATAACACCCAGACACACAACAAATACAAATGTTGTTCACACAAATATTTGTCATGGGTGGGGATCGAACCCACGACCTCCGGAGCTAAAGGCAGGATCGCTGCCATTGCGCCAACAGGCCAGTCTGATGAGTGACGTCATCGTTTGTTTGATGCCGTATCTGTCATGATGACGATGCTTTTTGACAGTCAACTCGACTTTTTCCTTTTTCATAAGGTGCGTTTCTCCCAGAGATGTGCGAGGATACGTTGCGAGGAATGTGTTTGTTAAGAACCAATAGAATCGCGAAGCCAGGTGAATGAAGCGATTCTATTCGTTCTTAACAAACAGATTCCTCGAAAAGCATTCTCGCACATCTCTAGTGGAAGCCAACTACTAAATAAAATAAAATGTTGACGATTTCAAAAAAGCCAATAAGTAATAATGGAGCTGTAGCAATCTAGCTGAGAGTCAGTGTTTGCCATATAAGGAAAAAATTAACAAGCCCTTTGACTGGCCTGTTGGCGCAATGGCATCCTGCTTTTAGCGCCGGAGTTCGTGGGTCCGATCCCCACCCATGACAAATATTTGTGTGACGAACATTTATATTTGTTGTGTGTCTGGGTGTTATTATCTATTTAAGTATGTATTTAGAAATATTTAAGTATGTTTATCAGTCTCTGACGCCCATATTACAAGCTCTGCTTAGTTTGGGGTCAGATGATCTTGGTGTGAATTGTCCCAGATATTTATTTATTTTATTTATTTATAATATTACTTGTATTAACTTCCAGTTGTAATAATTAACATAACATACCATCATGACTTTATCCCGAACGGGGTAGTCAGAGGCGAGTGACTGTTGCCGTCATGGTGAACGGAACACTCAGAAGCCCACTTTACACCAATGTTATTAGAACCCAACGTGGTAGGTGGTGAGGCTTCCGCCGTTATCCGGGTTGATTTGGTTTTTTATCGATGTTTTCCATCACCGGAGAGTAAGTCGGATATTTAACAATGAACACAAAGATTTTGGTTCTGGCCAGATTTGAACTCGGGACCACACGATCCACGATCTGAGTTCTGGTGCTGAACCACTAGGCCACGACGCTCTCTGTAATTATTGAGGGAACTAAACTCTAGTTGAGAACAAAAATCAATGATTTAGCTAATGATTACTGATTGATTACACTATAACACATATGAGGGCCACCAAAAACTAATTAATTATTGTTACAAAAAAGCTAATTAATCTAGCTACAATTTAAATCACACAGTAAAATACTAACAAAAAAGTAAGCATGAAACATGTGGATCTGTGAACAACGACAATACGTTTTTATATGTTATTTTGTTTTTTTTTAATGCAATAAAAAAACAGACAGTTAAAAAAATCTCCAATTTAAGGTGTAAACTTCAACACCTACACCTTAGATTGTAGAGTCATGTGAAAACATCATGAAAAAATAAACAAGTTCCATGAAAGTGGACAGGAAAGCCGTTAGAGCTACTATTCATTCTTTTGTTTTATTAAAAGGCCCTTGCAGAGCAAGTATAAGGAAGGACCGCCCGATGGTAAGCCATTATTGCCTATATCCACAAATCTTGTTCTAGACCCTGCAAGGCTTAAAAAAGGGGCCTTCAGTGTAGACACTAGTCACAAAACAATTAACAGCGAACCTCGGGTCCCGTAGCTACCCAAGTGTTCCAGATTTAGAACCGATACACCAGGACCACACCACTGTACTTACTTTTTTTTTTGCTGTGGTATTCCGTAAGGTTTGGTCTCATGAGTACCTAAATTATTAAGTACCTTCATGAAGAAATGTTCGATGTGGCAAATCGAACTCCCTTTAAATGAATAATGGTCATATTTTGTCATTGTTTCTTTTCTTTTTGCTCTGTCAAAATTACTATTTTAATTCTACGTAAGTATGTAAGTTTGTTTGGTTTTCCTCGCATGCCTCTACATCCGCAATAGGCACTGTGCCATTTTTTGGGAGATCGAGACATTTGATTGCAAAAGTATAGGACCTAACAAAGATTTTATTTCAGGCCGCGGGCTGTAACGTCAACAAAGCCGCATGCGCATGTCTGTCTGTGTACTTTTATTTTTATCTCCGGTGTTAGTGACCTAGGCGCGGGAGATAACACCGGCGATCGCCGAATTCACAATAAGGTCGGTGACCTTTATAATTCGGTTGTCGAAATTAAAAGGCCGTTTTGAAAGGAAGTTGGGCTTCCATTTCCAATTTTTTTTTTG
Source organism: Udea olivalis (assembly GCA_947369235.1). Classification (NCBI taxonomy): domain Eukaryota; kingdom Metazoa; phylum Arthropoda; class Insecta; order Lepidoptera; family Crambidae; genus Udea; species Udea olivalis. The sequence goes on along the minus strand of OX376350.1, from coordinate 21,353,598 downwards.
GAATTGTTTCAGCGACCAATAATTTAGTTTTATGGATTGATCCAGGGCCTTTATAATAATGTGACGCACATTTATGAGAGAAATTCATCTGGGCTTACTAACTTCAATACATTATCAGTCTTTGACACCCCTATGTGTATGTAGGTACTCAGCAAGCATAAGTTAGGCAAAAAAAATATGCAAAAAGGTCGATATCATTTACAACGTTTCTAAACTGGTTGTCTTTTTTTGCTTATTGCAGAAATTAAGTTATTTAATTATGGCATGGTTAGTTTTCAATCGAATAGCCTTATAAAACAATTTCCCTCATTAGATAAACCAGTCTGTACGCCTTTCAGTCTTTCACGGCTAGGGCTCAACTGAAAGACAGTTGACATCACCTTTTCTAATGCAATAAACGTAATTTTAACTTTGTCATGTTACGCTGTATGTTCTACTGAATATAAAACAGAATTCAAGCAGCAATAAAGAAATTGGGAGAGATGTAGGAGCAGGAAATAACATTAAGGAAAACAATTCCGCAGGGAAAGTATTCAAAATCTGCAGGAATATGTAGACGAAAGTGTACAACCTAATTGAATAGGCAAGCAATCGAGCTACATCAGCTAAACTTATCAGGAGATCATGACGCGTGCCATCTCTTAACAGTGGCCTTAAGTGGCCTAGCCAGGGCCAAACAAAAGTCAAGCACTACAAGTGTAAAAGTAATCCAAAATCAATACCACATCGGGTTTCCTCGCCCGAAATCCAACTGAAACTAGGTAGGTAACTAATACGGATTCCGCTACGCCAACTTACTTTGCAGTGCAAAAACTCGTGTTATTTTAGTCAAAAACAGCCAACAATGTGAGGATCCGCGTCTGCCGACAATATAATATACACAACCATGTATTAAATGTATCACATGCAGATAAAAATCGTTATAAGCACACAGTTTTGTTTCAAAATAGCATGCCACACTTTAAGCTGTACTGAAATGTTTTGTAGAAACACGTAAACAGTCTGTGTAACTACTAAGTGATCGTAAAGGCGTTCTCACACGGTGTTCGGATGAACGCTCAGTGCAGTGTTCGTGTTAGTGCGGTTTTAAATTCAATGGCAAGCGAAATTAGCACTATTATTGCGTGATCAGGTGATTCGGTGCGATGAAAGTTGTGACGGTGTTATTATCTGATTAGTTGAATTAGTTAATGTCAGGAAGAGGTTATTTTTGAGAAATTATGACTTGTGTTGAAGACAGGTTGGAGTGTGTGTAGTTCCTAATTCGCCATGAAATTCGGAAATAAACATGGACAATTATTTGTCTCTACCAAGAGATCCTCCTCAACTAAACTCTGAACACGTGAAGAGTTGTGAAGGTCATCAGACTTGTGAGTTCGGAACGATTAACTACCTAGAGCCAATCCTAAAAATTCTGCAAAATATCGGAATACGAAACTCGTCAGAGTTATCATTGAAGACAAAGCGATTAACTACCTAGAGGCAATCCTAAAAATTCAGCAAAATATCGGAATACGAAACTCGTCAGAGTTATCATTGAAGACCAAGCGATTAACTACCTAGAGCCAATCCTAAAAATTCTGCAAAATATCGGGATACGAAACTCGTCAGAGTTGATAACTAAAGACTGAGACTTAAACTAATCAACCACAGAAATGATGAAATACAATTCAATACCAATCGGTATGTTCCAGCAGATTTTCAAGAGCCACTCTCCATTAGGATATAAACTAAATAAAACACTTGTTTACAGTATTTTCTAGTTCACAGGTCGTTCGTGTGTCAGTGTGTGCAGGCCCTTACGGAGAGTTAAGTAGGGTGCGGTGGGAGGAAGCACTATACAAGCGCCTACCGTACGTGGACATCAGTGTAATGGACGTATAATAGAAGAGTGACTGAAACAAACATGCCTGCGAGACTTCATATCGATTGTCCATGAACATAACATATGTATGTCACCATCACGACTTTATCCCAAACGGGGTAGTTAGAGACAAATGACAGTTGCCGTCGTGAACGGAACACAGAAGCCCACTTTACACGAATGATATTAGAACCCAACGTGGTAGGTGGTGAGCCTCCTGCCGCTATCCGGGTTGATTTGTTTTTTTTATCGATGTTTTCCATCACCGGAGAGATAATCGGAAATTAAACAATGAACACGAAGATTTTGGTTCTGGCCAGATTTGAACCACACATTTGGGACCACACAATCCGCGACCCGAGTTGGAGTGCTTAACCACTAGGCCACGACGCTCTCCATGAAGGATGGCAATGGCAAGTATACAAGATATTGTGTATACAATGCAATATTATTTATCATCGCACACTATCAGAATGACTGCGTGGTTTGTAACCCATTAAGATGGTGTAGCTGTAACAGACTTTCTTGTTCATTTCATTCAAACTTTGGGATTCGACTGTTTCCTACCTGATTAGGAAAAACTTCAAATTCCTCGTATTATCCATTTCAATTACAAAGTTACTATGATCAAAACAAAGAGAAGAAGAAATAATAACCTCTTTTGACACTGAAAAAACTACAACGTTCAGTGAGTACTTAAGTGACGAAAAATATCTAATCTTATCGCAATATATTTGCTGAAAGTATGACTGTACTATGTGGTTATACGCCTAAATGACTTATGTACTATCCTCGTAAGGACATTGAACGTATTTTGGGCAAGGTGAATGTTCGTACTAACAAAATAACAATAGATCATAAAAGTGATATTGATTCAAATTGATGTCTATTAAAAATACTTCATAAACTCATGATTTAATTTACTTCTACATTGAGATTAATAAGCTTAGTGTAAATATTGCCTTTTACAGTTTGACACAAAAGAAAATAAAACATTGACTGTGAACTTCGAATTCCCCCAAAAACTTTAATTGTTAGTAAACTTTGTCTACTCAAATATACGAAGGAATCGTATAAGTGTCATCTGCAACTAACATAGGAGTTATAAAATTTGCTGGAAACACGGTACAAGCAGACCCAATCTTAATAATTACCATTTAATGAGTGTTTTACAATGGCAAAGGAAGACGTGAAATATTAACTTACTGAGAATGTCTGAACAGAATGGACCGATCGAAATTGTATCTTAAGTATTTTTGTGTATGCGAGGTCGTCTCGAAACAAGACTAAATTTATTTTAGAGTTTCTTTTTACATCACGAACTGGACAAAATAGAACTATCTGTCGCAACGTGACCATGGAATCTAAGTCTAAAACTGCAATCAAGAAAGTTAAGAAACTCGCCAACGTCGCGCCAAAATGGCTGGTCTAGATTTCAAAGCTTATATCGTTATATCTCTTATCTATCTTAAACAAAGAAGGCATTGCAAATAGGTTCTCTTGGTTGTCATACAGAGAACAATAATAAAAAACACTTTATAGCATACTAAACAGAGTAATTGGTGAATAATGCACATAGTGTTGATGTACAAAGTAACAATTTCCTTGCATTAATCAAAATTGGCCTCAGTCAGTAATGAAAATACCAATAATTATTTTGTGATATTGAACCAATGATTTCTTAATTTTCTTATAATATACGGGATATTGCACGTCGTCAATCGACAAGCTTAAACATCACGGCACACGTGTTGCAGTGACATCCTGCTTTCTGTATCTTTCTAACATGTATGAGTGAAATAAGTAGGACTTGGAATACATTAATTATAACTTAGGAAAAAGTGAGCTTAGAATGACGTTAAGCACACTTTTTTCTGTAACTTTGAGAGAGTGGTGATGCATATTATTATTTTTAATGCACAGTTCATTGTATTGAGAAAAATAAAATCGATAGCTTATTACAATAACCAGTTATACTGATTCTGTATGCCTTTTTCGTAACGTACCAATGTTTTAACTCGCTTCACAATTCTATAATATTTAAACAATGAAAACACATCAGTCTAATATCCTATTAAAAACCGTTACCTATATTATTTTAAACATGTTAGTAAATGAGCTATTTAGTAGAAAAACATGCCGTACTTGTCGTAAGAACAGACAGTATTGGCTTAATTACTACTTAACTACAGGTGTTTACATTTATTCACCTAACTAGAGTTCAATGATCGTCTCAGTCAACCGACTCTGATGATTACGCATACCTATCATTTTGTACACTAACAGTCTACACGTACTCCATAGGTCCAGTTCCATTTTCAACCTAAAGCAATAGAAAATAGGGCTTTAATAAATATAAATATAAATAAATATGCGCCAGACAACACACCTCTTGTAATGGTCTCGAAGTAGGGATTATTAAATCCCTGTGTTACGAGGTACCACACAAGGAAATAAGCTAGGGGCGTCTCCCAGCACACCCAGACCAGAGTCAATTCAGAAAAGATCGTTTCCTGAATTGACCCGACCGGGAATCGAACCCGGGACACTACGGAAATCGAGGCGAGAAACCGTGCTACAGCACACTACGCCAATCGTGTCGTCAGATTTAATGTATTTATTATACATCTATGTGGTTACAATCAACCATTATAGACCGGCCTGTTGGCGCAATGGCAGCGATCCTGCCTTTAGCGCCGGAGGTCGTGGGTTCGATCCCCACCCATGACAAACATGAGTGTTTGTTGTGTGTATGGGTGTTATTATCTATATATCTATGTATTTAGATATATTTAAGTATGTTTTCTTAAACATGCTCGGAAATATTGTCATTACTTTTGAATAAAGAACACGCGAAGTATCATATTTACGTAGACTGAAAACCCAAAATCACTTCCCGGCGCATTGTATGAAACGGTGTGCTGTTTGAATTTAGAACTCTTTCATCTATCGTACACATTGCGTTCTCGTGGCTGTATAGCCACAGATGCGTTTACCTTTCGGCACAAATTGTAAAATAAAAAAAAACTAATTGGCGGTAAAGCGGAGTTGTTATTTTGTTAATAATATTCATTAAATTTATTATGTAAAAGGCCCTTTTTATTTCCTTGCATTTTTTTTAAGAAAAGCACTATATATGCCTCGGCCGAAATGGCAATTGCCTGTCTCGTATCATTGAAGTCCTCGCCTGCGGCTCGGCCTTTTAAACTCATACTCGACCTGCAATTGCCTATTTCGCTGCCTTTGCAATAATGTACTATTATCAGTCTCTGACGCCCATAGTACAAGCTCTGCTTAGTTTGGGGTCAGATGATCTTAGTGTAAATGTCCCAGATATTTATTTATTATTATTATAGCATGGAACAGCCGGAAGACTTTCATTGCCATGAAATCGTGTACTACGCGTCTACGCTACCCGAGGACTAAGGCGAGCAGCTGCGTTGATGTGTGGGGAATTCCCCAAAATACGGGTAAATTCAAATCGATTGGGTAAGTTGTGCGGTGAGCTTTCAATGCAGGGAATCGGCGATATCAATTTGAACCCTTAAAGGTAACAATAATAACGATTTCCATCGCTTGAAAAAGTCTTAAAATAAGCTCGTAACTCCCAGTCTAAGACTGCATAAGGTAGGAAAATCATTTGTTGGTCAATGTGTTAAATATTTTAATAAGATTCCGCAAACTCTTGTTGAACTGCCTCTTCACCAGTTTAAGTCACAAATTAAAGCTAAGTTAATGAAGCGAGGTCATTATAGTGTTGTGGATTTCTTAAATGATAAGATTTTGTGGTCATCTTAGGTATAATCTGCTCCTCTGCACACTTTTTTGTTATGACTTTACTCTGTCAATTCAATTTTTGTGTTAAAAAACAAGATTGAAAAGAGTAACCATCGAGTTTCTTGCCGGAGTCTTCTCGATCAGAAACAACCTCCGAACCGCTGGTAGAGTCACATTATGTTTAATTATGATATTTACTATCATAGTATTATTTTATGTAAGTTTATTTTAGTATATTTTTGCTTTAATTTTTTTTTGTAACTATATGCCTTGTCATAAGTACTTTATATAAGTCTATATGAATAATAAAGATATTTTTTACTTTTTTTTTTACTTTTACTTTACTTAATAATCTGATATGAAATGTTGACAAAGAAGTATGAAAAATCGGGCAAACATAATTTTATTAGCTTAGTCAAAAAAGCTGTAAGTTGACGACGACAGATTTTTCAAAATAATTGAATTATGTAACAATGTGTTTTGCATTGAAGAGAATCTCTGTGGGGAATTTGACCTCAACTTTTGGGTAATTTTGGGAAGTGGCATTAGCAACGCTTAGCTGAGTGTTGTGTTACCGGACTGTACGTAGTCATGATCGCGAGGAGGTCGTGGCTTTAGCGCAGATTTAGGAGTTCTGGAGACGGATCGTACCCACGACCCTTTGCGTTCCACCAGGCTATGTAACGACTGTGCTCAACGGGTCAGGCGAATAGTTGCTAGCTAACGCTCTGAACGCAGGTAGGTCACTGCTGCGCCCGCGCCGTCGCCGCGGCCGTTGACTCGGCTGTAGGGTTACTAGATCGCAAGATCGTTAAAGGACGATGGTCCAAAACGTCCTCGAATTGAGTTACACCGACAAAAATATGTATTTGGTTTATAATCACCATTCACCTACAATAAATGCAAAACACATCCCGAAATTCAGTCAATACCTGCAAATGGTGTTAAAGGCATGAAAATCGGAACGATTGATCTTTTGACCTGTAGCACGTAAGAAAAGAATAAAAAAGGCGGCTTTTTTAAAAAAAATACCAATGATCAAGTGTCTCAAATCGAACTTTTGATACATGTTTCAACTAATCGTAATTTTATCACATTTTGTAAAATTGAAAAATTATAGAAAAATACTAAATGTAAATATTTAGATATGAGGATATCTCGTACCATTTGAAGGATATTTTACAACAAAATATTCAACCGTATCATATCTGGAGGAGCATTAACTTGGTAGGTATGTTTTGAAAATGATTTTTATTTTAATTTAATACTAGTAACTAATTCCATAATTCCTTTTCTATTTTTAATTTTTTGCCTTGCTACGGGTTAAATTGATTCGTATGGCCAAAGATCAATCATTCTGATTTTCGTGGCTTCAACACTATTTGCAGGTAAATTTAGCGTACCATAATTCGCGCTAAAACTATCATAATTTTGCGCCTAAACCACTGAACCGATTTTGACGAATTTTGGTACAGAGATACACCAGAGTTTGGGAAAAAACATAGGCTACTTTTCATCGTGGAAAAACGACTTGAAGCCGTCGAATCCGGGACCTTCGATCAACACAAGTCAAATTAACTGGACAAATTAATCCCAAAAGCAACGCGTGAATTGGTCGCCTTACTCCTGGGCGTCGCACGCGCATGCCTAACGTACGATTTACCACTTCCGTGCGCTGTGACGAGCTGAACCGATCAGCTTCGTTGTGTATTGTTGCCGTTACGTAATGCGGTGACTGGATCACACCAAGCCAGCAAGGTGAAGTCAGGCCTTATACCATGATGGGATATCCAGAGGACCTTTAACTTGGTGGTTAGCTGTACGCTTTACTGGGTATAGCAAAGTAGGTTCAATTAGTAGCTAATGACTGGCCTGTTAACGCAATGGCAGCGATCCTGCCTTTAGCGCCGGAGGTCGTGGGTTCGATCCCCACCCATGACAAATATTTGTGTAACGGACATTTATATTTGTTGTGTGTCTGGGTGTTATTATCTATTTAAGTATACATGTATTTAGAAATATTTAAGTATGTTTATCAGTCTCTGACGCCCATATTACAAGCTCTGCTTAGTTTGGGGTCAGATGATCTTGGTGTGAATTGTCCCAGATATTTATTTATATTATATACTGCTTGCTACGCCGAAGCTTGCCTGATGAGAAGGCTGAGTCCGAGAATAAGGTAAGACTTACCAAAATCGTCAGGCTAGAGAAAGGCTCATCATCCAATAAATAGATGGGCCGCCCCCTAAGGGTGCGTTTCCGACAGAGCTGTGCGAGGATGCGTTGAGAGGAATGTGTTTGTTAAGAACCAACAGAATCGCGAAGCTAGGTGAATGAAACAATTCTATTGGTTCCTAACACACACATTCCTCGCAACGCATCCTCGCACTCGCACATCTCTGCTGGAAACGCACCCTTATTATCTGACTAGCAAGCAACTCGAGTCGATTGTTATCGCTCGCGTTTTGACAGCTTGTCAGCCATATCGCCGTCAAACAGCAATAAGGGCTATCAAAATCAGGTTTTTTTTTTGGAATCGAAGTTAGTGAATAGCCCAGCCGGACAGCTGCCTAATGGCATTGTAAGATTGTAACTACCGGGCGAGCAGAAATCTTAGACATTAAGATATTAACTATTATAGGACTGTGTAGTGGCTCTCATTTGCAATTATAGTATAGTAGAGATTCACCTCTGGTCATCTCAATTCTAGTACAAATATTTTAATTCGTATGATCCAATATACACTATGGAATAAAACGTAGGAAGTCGTAACTCGGCCATGTGTTCAGATTACATTTGCATATTGATGCAGCGGATGCTTTTGTTGCGTCTGTAGATTTTAATCAGGTGTCTAGTTTTTGAATTAATTTTGGACGTTAAACGAGGGAACATAGCATCGATGGGATGGTGAGAATGCTCAAAATACCTAGGGAATTAAAATCTAAATTAATTTAAAGCGAATTGAGTGAGATCCAACACCACAACTATGCTTGCGAATGCCACATGCTAGTTGATCTATTTGCGGTACAATACGAAACAGGCTTTTTTCACTTTTTTAATTTTTAAAATAAAAAAAAGGTTTTGAATAATTAGTAAAATACTTCACTACTTAGTGGCGTTAATATCAGTTTCATTAAAATAACGTGAGTGTCAAATTACGTATTCAATCGATTATTTATTTTATTATTCAGCAGGACTTCCGATACGCAACATTATTCGAAAATTCCATGTAAACGTGTAATTCCATGTAAATTTTAAATAGTACCTTAAATGAATCACGATTCTTCGAAAAACATGACTAGCGGGAGACTTGCGAGAAATGCACATATCGCATAAATATTTAAAAATACAATAAATAAATACTTCTAATAATCAAATACTGTATGTCGAATATTGATGACATCGAATAAAACAGTTTAAGGAGTTGTTTTTATTTACTATTACCTACCTTAACTCACTCAATATTATAAAAAAATGAATGTGGCTCTACTAGCAGTGCTGCTCAGTGTTTCCGAACCGAGATGAATACACTCAAGACTTAACAAGTATTTGGCTGGCCTACTGGTGCAATGGCAGAGATCCTGTCTTTAGCGCCGAAGCACGTAAGTTTGATCCCCGCCAAGGACGAAGGTGTGTTTGTTCTGTGGCTGGGTGTTATGATTTATTGGAGTACAAATACAAATAAACTTTATTGTGAATCACAGGTATAACAATAATGTACACTTCAAAATATCAGTACCAGACGTCTAGAGTACAAACTCTGCTCAGTTTTATTTACTTATTTAAATGTGTTTATGAGTCCTTGTAATGAAATAAATAAATAAATATAAATAAATATGCGCGAGACAACACACCTCTTGTAATGGTCTCGAAGTAGGGATTAATATCCCTGTGTTACGAGGTACCACACAAGGAAATAAGCCAGGGGCGTCTCCCAGCACACCCAGACCCGAGTCAATTCAGAAAAGATAGTTTCCTGAATTGACCCGAACGGGAATCGAACCCGGGACACTACGGAAATCAAGGCGAGAAGCCGTGCTACAGCGCACTACGCCAACCGTGTCCTCAAATAAGTAATTAAATAAGTAGTAATTGATAGTAAATTATACGTAAAAAGATACGTTAAAGTTAATATGCTTTTATAATCTTGACGTATTAGATAGTGAAAATGATTCATAGATAACTTCGCGCAAGTCCAACACAACATTCTGAGAGTGCATTTAGGATTGTTATACAATTTTAAAATGTAATTACATAACATAACATACCATCACGACTATATACCTAACGAGGTAGTCAGAGGCAAGTGACTGTTGCCGTCATGGAGAATGGAACACTCAGAAGTCCACTTATTATCACCAATAGTATTTAGGACCCGACGTGGTAGGTGGTTACCTTTATCCGAGTTGAAATGGTTTTTTATCGATGTTTTTCATCATCGGAGAGTTAGTCGGACAATGAACATAAAGATTTTGGTTTTGCCCAGATTTGAACTCAGGACCACAAGATCCAGGAACCCAGTTGGGGTGCTTACCCCTAGGGCACGACGCTAATTAAATAAAATTATGGATTAAATTGGCAATCGATTCATTTATTTTTAAATGATTGCTTATCGTATTTAAAATTTCTGCATCCGAACAATCATCATTTTATCCGAAAATTCGTGATAAAATGATAACTTATACTAGCTTGCCGCCCGCGGCTTCGCCCGCGTTTTCGTTATATATCATGGCCAAATTACATAAAATCTTTATAAATTGTAGCCTGTTGCGGACCCCGACGTGACATCACGTCGGGGTCCACCACTGTTGCCGTGCTGTCGAGGAGACGCAATAAGACACAGTTGGACCTTAAGAATTACTATATAACCACAGACGGAATGGCAGTGAAATGAGACAACAGTTGGTAATAGTCTGGTTTATTATAATTCTACTAAAGCTTATATACGTACACTGTGCGTGCCTAATCTTACTACGTGACCATCCGGCACATAGCCTATGTGTTATTCTAATATGTATAAGCTGTATTACTGTTAAGTTTCATCAAAATCCGTTCAGTAGTTTGCATACATACATACATCCTCGCAAACTTTCGCATTTATAATATTAGTAAGATGGCAACACTACTAAAGAACTTTACCCGGCTACTTGACAGCAATTCGTGGACCAGCTGCAGCAAACCAACTAGTAACCTAAATTGTAATAAACAACATGTCTATGTTTTAACAATGAATATTCGAAAAATCTTCATTAGCTTTGACGACACGATTGGCGTAGTGCGCTGTGAATCCCAACAGAAAATGATTTAGTTTTCAGTTAGAATTTTCAAATCAGACCGCAGGGAATGTGAGCCGATTTTATGCAGATTTAGTAAATTTCGGTGCCAACATCCACTTTCCAAGGCTGCAAGGCCGCGGTCCGATTCGAGCGGAATCGTAGCGCTTTTCGCTTTGATTTACGTATTGTCCCTTCAATTCCCGGTTGAGTAAATTCAGGAAACGATATTTTCTTAATTGGCATGGCTCTGGGTGCTGGGAGACGCCCTTGGCTTAATTTCTTGTTTGGTACCTCGTAACACAGGGATATGTATCCCTAGTTTGAGACCATGGCAGGTGGTGCGTTTGTCTTGCAAATAATAGGTTAAGAAGAAAGTTTCTTCGCATTTTTTAAGAAAATTCAAAAAAATAATTAATATCTAGTTTATTTAAATTTAACTAAAGTATGTAGGTGCCATTTTCTTCGATTACTTTTGCCATCTTGTAGGTAGGGACATGACCCCATTGATATAGGAATTTTGAGGCTTCTGATCAAAATACCGCGACAAGTGGTTTTGGCAGTCCTCTGGTGATTTGACCTGACACTGCCTAAAGAATTCTGAAGAGACCGAAACAGGTGGAAATCTGAAGGTGCAAGTTCAGGACTATACGGCGGATGCATTAACACCTCCCAGCCAAACTCTCGTATTTTTTGCTGAGTGGCTAAAGATGTGTGAGGTCTAGCGTTATCATGATGAAAAACCACACCCTTTCTGTTCATTAATTCCGGCAACTTTCTCTCAACTTCTTGCTTTAATCTCATCAGTTGTTCGCAGTAGAGTTCAGAATCGATGGTCCGCCTGGTGGTAACAGCTCATAATGAATAATGCCCTTCCAATCCCACCACACACTTTATTATGTTTTAAGTTTACTTTCTTTAGTGACGTCAGCCACAACGTCTAATGGGCTAGTTCACCAACTTCGCCTGCGAACCTGTTCTCTTATCAGTGAGTATGTCCTATCCCCGTATAGTTAGCGCTGTGCTATGTAAGGTCGACCGGTCTAGGTTAGGCAGGCCTTGCTTAGTTGCCTAACATTACTATTGATCCACCACATGCCTATTAATAGCTCATTTGTTCACATTCAAGGTCTAGGTTTGTAAGATCGACTAAGTTTTACCTGTTTGTAAACATACCTTAGAAAGTAAACGGTTTTATTCTAGGTATGTATATTGCGTATCACGTTTTGGCAGCCTCCAGCTGATGAATTATTATGATGATTTAGAACTTTTCAAAGGTACGGCATTTTTACTGTATGCCTTAGAGAACAAATACTTCGAGGTTTGAGCAATGAAGAAAAATAAGTGAATGCTATAGTTCAATTGTACCTTCTGATACTTTTATTTATATCCACTTAAGGCGCTGTTACGGTATCCGATTAAATACTTTACTACAGACGCTAGCGACTATCGTCGGCGTAAATGCATGGCAATGGGTAAAGTATCCAAACTTGGCATAATTACCTAAAACTGAAGCGTGAAACACGAAATGAACTCCGAATCCAGCTAGGAAGTGATATCATGTCGCAAAATGCCCGCGAATACGAGACTATGGCGCGTCACTGGAAACTTCTATAGTTGCGTGCGAGCCTTCTGCTCGTCATACCGTTCAGAACTCAAGATAAAGGCCTGTGCAGACGACGTACGCGGCGAAAAAAGTACGCTCCGCGAATACAAAATCCCCCGCGGATTCACCGCGGACTCAACGCACACTGTGTGCGATTATTTGTTGTCAGAGAGTATTTACATATTCTGAGATTACGGTGTGCTGTAATTTACATGAAGTTTTGAAAGAGAATACTGTGGGTCCATCCCTTTATTTCGAATCGATTTTTAACGCGGAGTAAAATCCGCCGTGTGCGTTGACGGCTCGTAGTTTGTTCGTTCTATTTTTTTCGCGGACGCCCGCGCACTTCAATCCCCTGCGCTACGCTACGCCTCGCCGGCGTCCGCGGTGTTTAGGCGGATTTTTGGTTCGGCGTACTTTTAGTCGTTCGTGTGCGTTGCTCGATACAGTTTGTAAGGGACCTATTTTGACGGAGAAAAAAGTACGCCGCGGGTAATCCCTCGTCTGGGCAGGCCTTAAGGATCAGGGAAGCTATTGGCGCCAAATCACCACCGTACATATTTTTATAAAAGAATCAGTGTCAGTTTAGTGAAAGCATATGGGTCCGCGGGCAAGTCCGGGCCCTGACGTGTTGGCAACGCGTAGTAACTTGATGAATTGAATTGATAAAACTTTATTACCACATATTTGGCACATAACTATTTAATTAAATAGTTGAACACATTGCAGATAAGATTACAACTAATAGATAGGCTATTACAACTAATCAAAAAATAGCTGGCGGCAAATTTGGTACCTCCTCTAAAATAGTAGTTTTGTGCTTGTTTCTCTATATGCTAATAAAGATTAAGTGAGTGTTCCTAACCGATTCCAGCTTCTCAACCAGGTAACATGGCTTTCCAGTTTAGATAATCTTACGAGAAGTAACCGCTAAAGTCTTTGATTGGTCATATTGAGCTTGTCCTTGTTCATAAGAAAATACCTTTATATTATTTGAATGTAGGTCCTTATTTTAATTTATTTTCAAAACTTCCAACACGAACAGCTGTAAAGGTGGGAATGTTACAAAGCGAGCATTTGTCAAGTCAGTATCGAGAAACGAGCGACTAACCCGTACATGTTACATTACACCATGATCCGCCGGTCAGTACCCAACAACTCGCTTTTAAAAAGGGCTGTCTTGAACTTACATACCACTTTTTGAACTTAGCCAGAAGTGAGTAATGATTATGTTATTTTTGGGCTCATATCATATTCAAAATATGATTTCTGAAATGACAACAACTAAAGAGTACCTAATCAGAAATAAAATCATATTTGTGAATAATCATATTTTAATTGATTAAATATTTTTTATCCATTGATAATAAATTTCCTACACTTTTAGATATAAAAAACCAAGATAAGACTTTTTTGTGGCTAAACCTACATGTGACAAATATGGACAAGTCAAAATTTTCATATCATATTCTTATCACACATAATCAATTGTAAACAATATGCAAGGAAACATTCAATTCAGCTACACAAAGTTATTCCCCTTAGAAAGTTATCAAGCTTTGTTCAATATCTTGCCTACAATATCATGAAAACCAGAAAATTTTAAGACCTTTGTACTACATACAAGAAAGCAATAAATAAATAAATAAAATATGTTTAATTTGGACGATCACTGAGCTCCTTCACAGAGTCATCAGAGTGGAATAATTGTGGAGTAGTAATAGGATACTACAGCTGCAGTAGATGATCAATACAGGATCAATGATTGAACATGAATTACAAGCGAAAATTATCCACAATTTATAACTATTTTGCTAGTTTGTCTCTGTTTGCTTCAAATGATATAGCTACACACAGCTACTATCGAGACAGTTCAGATTATAGATTGTACAACACTAAAAAGCTGTTGTATAAATTATCTGTTTACTTGTATCCCATCTTAACAGGAAATAATACTAAAATAGCCTTAAAGAAATGTTTCTGTATACAACTGTGTACTTGGGGATTTCTGCATGCTTGACATCACCCAATGAATAACTTCCTGTATCCAATGAGGAAAATGCCAATAGGTACACAATAAAACAGTTCCTACAGGGTCAATATTTTTTTTATTTAAATGCAATACTGTCCTTCATGGCTGCTTGAACACTTCGTTGACATATTAATTGATAAATGATATCTGTACTATGAAATGTAACAACCCGATTATACAGTGCAGGGTCCCAAAGTGAGTCCTGGCCTCTAATAATGATCAAGCCTAGAGTTTTTGTTTATAACACACACCTCCTTAACTTCTAGGGTGCGAATTTAACGCAGGAGATACAGCAATCAGAAATGTAACCATTCACCTGAATGAGATGATTATAATTAAATTTAACCTGTCTTAAGGCAATAACATGTTGACGACACTAAAACATCAGTATGAGTAAGGGATAACCCCTACTATCCTATCTTATCTTCAAGAATAGATGGATAAATATATTGACATATATGAGCTTGTCACCTGGTTTAATATAATCATCACAAATCACATAATAATTTTAGCAAACCTAGATGCTTCGTAGGCACTTATTCAGATAATGTGTAGGTTACTCGTCTGTTGGACTTTTACAACTTTAACAAGAACATTTACCAATTATGGTTGTACTGGATATAATTGTAAATAACTCACACAATATGAATATAGGACCTTGCAACTCCTCCAGTACCAACTAAACACTGTTTTTAACAAAAGCTGACATACACTACATGAAAAATGGTCTTACAGCTCAGGCTATCAAATTGATAGCACTATCTGTTCAGATAGTGTTTATCATATCAGACTACATTAGCACAAAGAATCTCAGACTATACACACGTGACGTCACAAAACAACTACCCAATCCGCGAATAAACACAAAATAACGCGCCCTAAATAAAGTGAGGCAACTAACCATTGACGAATACACGTCATGCTAGCTTGCTGTTTAATAAACACTAATAGAATTTGTGGAATGGAAACTCATGAGGGTGAAGGTCTTTGAATGCATGCAACGATAGAACAGTGCTCCGGTCCAATTATTACTACATAGAAAGTAAAGTAAGTGACAGGCAAAAATTCAACAACCAAAAACTTACCAAATGGCAAAGTACGACTTATTTGTGAATCCTTTCCTTTATCAGACTTATTTCCGTTTGTTAAAAACAAACATTATAATGCTATCACGTCGCACAACACTTGTTTTACTGTTTAATTTTGCCTAATTCTTGTCTAAACAAACACTTTTTGACGAATTGACAAATCGTATATAATCGTGACGAAAATCAACATGTCGTCCGTCAGCTCATCCGATCAAATTAAACACTAGTATTCTCTAGACTGACTCAAAAACCAGGTACAAAAATATTAAATCGTAAAATAAAAATATTTCATAGTTTGTCTATTCATCTAACAGTTTCTAAATTAAAATGAAACATTCAAAATAAAAGTGACTATAGCGTTACTTCGAACCAGCGGAAGCTTTGAAGAACTGACATTTGGCAGATAGTATTGCCAGTTCTTGGAGTTCGCTTTCGAATACTTTGGATTTAGTACTTTTTTTCATTAAGTAGGCAATGATTATGACGGGATTGGATTGACGGCGCCTTGAAAATCTTTGGGCGGACAATGGGTGATTTTGGGAATGCACCCGCTCTGACACAACACCGGAAGCTAGCAAAAATGGTGCAGGCGATCTCACGCGGAATCGAAAAGGATCGTAAATAATCGAGTTAGAGAGTTACTTACGCATTCGGTGGAGTATTGAATGTTTTCTTGTGGAACAATACATTACTGTTGTGCCGTGGAATGTGGTTTGATAATTGGTGCATGGTGATGTGTCTGTTTTGTGAAATACTCGTCCACCTACCGGCTAAATCTACCTCGTCATGAATACCGATGATAACCCTGACATAGGCAGAGATATGATAAGGGAAAACCTATATTTACATTAATCAACTACAACTCAATGAACGACAAATTACTGCAATTGGGTATGGGTTTTTTTTTTTTCATGTTTTTTATACCTTTCACTATTTTATATTTTATGTAACCTATTTGAATATTTTGCTGATCTTGCCGGTAGTTAATTTTTTATTAATTTTAAAACAAGAACTCATGACGTCACAAATTCACTTAGTGTTCCCACATGTGTTTTTCCCCGATTCGTGGTAAATAAATAATGAGGAGGAAATTAGTAAAAAGTAAAAGTAAAGTAAAAAATATCTTTATTCATATCCACTAAAGTGCTTTCTGCAACCACGGTTGCATGAAAACAGACGTCCAAAGTGCCGCCGTGCACCACCAACCACGGTTGCACGGCGGCAAGTGGGTCGCTTCGTATACTCAACAGGCTCAAATAACCGAATCACTGGGCCGTTTCTTTCTTTTTAAAAAAAATCACATAGACTATGGACAAATGCATCACTCTCAGTCATGCATTCGTTAAAATAAATCAAAGAATTTTTAAATGACAGTGATAGAATATCCTTGGTGAAAACTGGCTGCCGCCTATCGTGGATGATGATGTAGTATATGTGGTCGTAAATTCTTTAAAAATGCTAGAATTATGTATTAAAGTAAAGGTGTTATATATCAAAATAATCTTCAGCTGACTCTGTTTCGAAATATGGGTATTTCGAAACCGATTTTCATATGATCACCAAGTATTTGTCTGAAATGTGGACAAATTGGTAAATCATTATTTTTTTTTGCTGTTAATGTGACTTATTTTAATCTATTTACATACGTAGTGATTCCAGATATATATACCATGTTTCTTACCAAATATAAAAGATAGGAAACGTTTATTCGATTTTTTTTTTATGTTTTTTTTTTCAAGTCAAACTTATGTTTAAAATTATCCTAATTAAAAGGAAAACTAATATTATTATGGATTAAAATATAAAAAAACATATGTCATCGTGCTGTATTGTACAATAAAAACTTTTACGTTCATTAAGTCGGGTATTTTTAACACTAATGAAGTTTGATATTTTTTGTAAATTATTACTAAGTATGCTAAGCATATTGTATTTAAAATCAAATGGAACATCTATTCCTTAGAAACAGTCATTTGTTTAGCTTAAAGCCACACGTGTGACTCATAAATCGCGTTTACATCTCAAACGGCGAGTGGTCCGGAGTGGTGTCAAATTTAATGAGCGGCGCAAGCGCAAAACAGTGATCCCACCCGCCACGCCAAGCACGTGAGTGGTTATGATTATAATTGTACGAGTGGAAGGTTTAATTTATTACTCAATACATTTTTGTATGAGTCTGCACTGAACTTGTTAGACTGTTATCTATAGGTTTTAGAAGGCTAGCATTATGTACTACGCTGCCGCTTTGCCGTGACCATCAAACATGGTCAGGTTACCACGGTCATGCTTGCTGTAATGACTGTTTCGTTTATCTCTGTAATTATAAAGTGGATTAAGCTGAAAATTGAAATATAAAACTGAAGAATTCAGCAATAAAATCCAGAAGAACCTCAATTAATTGGCAGTTAAATAACCCCGTTGCACATCGCTGCCCAAACTGAACTAAATTCTGTAATCATTTGTTAACTACTAACAGGACACTAATGAATGTTTCTCACATATTTGTAGGTAGTTGTAAACTACAAAAACAACGTTTCAAATAAGCCTCGGGAGTATATATTTAAATAGTTAGGGCCTATAATTAATCTAACTAAAAAAGAAAATATATATCTATTCATATAAATAAAAGAAATTAAGAATACCGTCAATCGTTGAACAAATCCTGTGAGTGTGGTATGGCAGCAAGGATAGAGGCAGAATTTCCACGCTGAACGGCTATGCTTAGTCATTGAGCGAGGAAAGAGCCAGCTCTTTGGTCTCTTGCTGCTATGATCAGTAGAGGGTTATTTTTTTTAAGAAAGTTTTCGTATGTGGTCCCCAGGGCGCAAAAGTTTCAAATCCAAGCGGCGTAAACACCTGTCGTAATCAGCTGAAATTGAATCGTATTTACGCAGCTTGGATAGCTCCGCTGCCTCCGCTGCCGCCCCCGCTCTCGAAACTGACCCCCTGAGAAGGGGCGGGGCCAGAGTGTCGACACAAGCGGCATCCCACACTAGCGCTCCTCCACGCTCCCAGGGAATCAGTGTCATGCCATCAGGTCTCTTGCCATCATCACGCACCAAACCAGCATGGTTTGGTGGTTCCAGCGTGTATGGAACACTGATGGTGGCAAGCCCTCTTGATGATGTCGTTCAGACAGGCATGGCGGGCGAGACGTCCAGCACTTTGGGGGCAGCAAAGACCAGTCCAGTCACGCTCGTAGTAATATTTCGTTGCATTATTTCACGCCTGTAAAATTTCTTGAGAGTGTAGGCGGAAAGCCAATTTCCGCGTGAGAGGATCTCCACCAGGGAATAATTTAACCAATTCTTTGACGCTACTGCTGACCGGACACTACCAGGACTAAACGGAATGTTTGCGTCTTTAAACAGGTGTTCTGATTTCGCGCGTTGTCAACCGCGCGAGGTGGTCGCGTCCGCTGCATTATTGCGAAAATCGGAGTGAATACAGATAAGAATAGTTAACAGCCTAGAAGACTACTGCGCGGGCTCGGCCTATTGTGCGCGGCTGCAGCCGGCGCGCGTATGACTCACTTGTTTACGAGTTAGACGCGTTATAATGCAGAGCGAACAGGAATTCAACAATGAGGATGAGACAGGATCAATTAAAAACGGTATTGAGATGGAGAATTTGCTAAGTAACAATGAAATTGAAAATGAATGTAACAGCTTAGAAAATAATTGCGATGAGGCGAAAAATGAAGAGATACGAGTATTACACGATTCCCAAGAAGGTTTAGAGATTAACAGTAAATCAATTAAGAGAATTCATAGCGATGAGAAATCTTCGGAAGGCAGTGAGCAGTGGGAGTGGAAAGTCAAGAAGAAAAAGGGCAAAAAACTAAATATTGAGAAAGAGTCCGAAAAAACAGGGGTTGATATCTATATTTCATCTAAAGAAATTCTTCCAAAACAGTTCGCATTGGCGCGGTTATTAAAAGGAAATAATGTCACGAACATTTGCAGAGTTAAATACTTGAACCCTCACAAGGTTCGTTTAGAGTTTCAGGACAATAATACTGCTCAAAAGTTATTAAACTGTTCAAATTTAATTGCAAAAGGATGGTTATTATACAAAGCAATGGAAGTTACTTATTGCTATGGAACTATCAAAGATATAAACCTAGACTTAAAAGAAGAAGAAATTTTAGAAAATTTATCTTGTCCTTCAACCAACGTTACCGCAGTTAAACGTTTAGATCGGCGAAGCAAACCCGGTGAAGAAGGAAGTTGGATACCGAGTGAAACCGTGCGCTTGTGCTTTAAAGGAGCTGCCCCACCCCCCTACGTTTTTGTCGACGGTCTCCGTATTAAAGTTGACCGCTACATTTACCCAGTAACTCAGTGTTACAAATGCTGGAAAATAGGTCATAGTGTAAAAACTTGCCCTTCAAAGAAGATGACTTGCCCTAAATGCACCGGTGATCATGAAAATTGCGAAACGAAATTATACAAATGTATTAATTGCTCTGGGAACCATCCGTCCTTTGCTAAGGTTTGTTCAACCTACATCAAAGAAAAACGCTTGAGGGAGTTAATGGCGGAGTTTAACTGTACTTATAGAAGAGCACTAGATATATATGTTGTCCCATCCCCCATTAGCTTCGAAAAGCGGGAAGCAAGATTTAACAATGGGCCAGCAAATGAGAAATTGGATATACTTGATCCAGACTCTTTTCCTGAAATATCACCAGGATGTAGCGCAAAACCTGTTTTTGAGCCCGAGGCCCAATGGAGTCACTCTGATTGGAGAACACCTTTACAGAATGTAAATACAAGCGCTAAAACCAAAAAGGAGAAACGTAAAATTGAACGTCAAGATAGAGACAATGAGTTCACCTGGGAGCAATTTACAGAAAATGAGATGGAGTGTGATAATAATAATCAGAGCAGTAAAAATGAAAATGATGAAAGAGCAGTACCTTTTCAAGAATTACTGTCACGTGTGAAAGAAATAATATTCCTTAAAAATGTCGATGTATACCTTAAGATCAAGAACATTTTAAAAAATTGTCTAGAATGGCTTATACTAGTAGTTGTGAACTTTATTTCTGATTGGCCAATTGATAAGAATTTATTACAGTTTATTAATTTCAATGGCGGGCCCTAAGAATCCCGCTAATCTCACTTTATGCCAGTGGAATGCTCAGAGTATTTTGAAAAAAACCATTTCCTTCGAAGAGCTTCTTTGTCAGGAGAAAGTTCACATTGCTGTCGTCAGTGAAACGTGGTTGAAACCAAATAGTGCCTTTAGAGTTCGTAATTATAATATCTATAGAAAAGACAGAGATGATGGCTACGGCGGAGTAAGTATTTTAATTCATAGATCTATAAAATCAAGAAATGTATCGTTTTCTCTAGCTAATTCAGGTATTGAAGTATTGTGTGTAAAAGTAGCAAACTGTAAGCCAGTAGAAAACGTTGTTGGTGTTTATTGCCCAAACAGCGTCAACACAAACCAGCAAGTCTGCTTACCGCGATCAACTAAATGTATCGTTTGACAATTTCGTGTACCCAGCCGAACCTCAGGCGGCCTATGATTTATTTGTTCAGTACTTAAACGAAGCCGCAAAGTCAACTATACCTCATAAAAAGCCTTGTCTCAAACCGGAAGCAAATTTTGTTCCTAAGCCTTACTGGAATGCAGAACTCTCCAAAGCGGTAGCCATTCGCCGGCTGGCCTTATCTTCATTTAGAAAGAATCCTACTCCTCAAAATCTAGAAACTCTTCATGAAAAAATAAAATTAGCCCGGGACCTAATAAGTCGGGCTAGAAGTAAGAGTTACCAAGAGTTTTGCTCTACAGTAGATAGTAACACGACCTCATCACAAATGTGGAATAAAATGCGATGGCTAAAAGGTTTTAATCGATCACATAATACGTATGTAGATATAGAAAGTAGGAACCAACTTCTGCAATCGATAACACCCGACTATGTAACGCCTCCTTCACCAACATTTTCAACATACAATTCTCCGCTTGACACCCATATCTCAATGCAGGGGCTTGTTAAATGTATCAAAACAAAGGATACATCTCCTGGATGTGATGATATTTCGTACTCAATGATCAAATATTTACCTTCAAAAGCCAAAAAAGTGCTGCTTACTTTATTCAACTGCTTTCTTACCCATAGCTTTGTTCCTTCACAGTGGCGTGACATAGAAATCGTTCCGATTCCAAAGCCTGGTAGAAGCAATAATGATCTATCATCTTTGAGGCCTATATCACTTATGGCCTGTCTATGTAAGATATTCCACTCAATAATTAATGTTAGAATAGAATGGCTACTAGAGAAAAACAATAGCTTTTCTGAAGATACCACAGGTTTTAGGAGGTGCAGATCTTGTTTAGACAATTTAAGTTGTCTGGTGACTAGAATACAAACAGGATTTTCTAAAGGCGCTACGACCATCGGCTGCTTTTTAGACATTGATAGTACATACAACAATATAGAACATACAACACTCTTGGCTAAGTTGGATAAATTACGTATAGGCAGATACTTGTGGAACTTTTTACAAGAAAGAAATCTTAAAATAAGGATAGATGGAATAGTATTAAGCAGCACTACTAGCAGAGGTTTAGCTCAGGGGGATCCCTTGTCGCCACTCTTGTTTAATGTTTCCACCTTGAATATATGCAATGAACTTGGACTAGAAAATATGTTCATCTCACAGTACGCGGATGATGTTGTTTTTTATTGCTACTGTTACTGTATTAAAGATGGTGAAAAGAAAATTCAGGAAACATTAGATAAAATTGACAGCTTACTTTCAAATATTGGTTTAAAAATATCGACAGAAAAGACAAAACTTTGTATTTTCAAGAGAGGTTTCAGACGGGAAAATATAGATATCAAGTATGAAGGAAAAATCTTAAAAGTGGTAGATAGTGTAAAATATTTAGGACTATGGTTGGACAGAAATTTAAAATGGAGTAAGCATATTAATGAGACTAAAGAAAAAGTGTTTAATTATTTAAAAATATTCAAAATACTATCAGGGCCAGGATGGGGTGTGCATCCTAATCATTTGAGGAGGTTATACATTGCTATTGCCCGTAGCCGGCTCGACTTCGCTGGTTTTCTGTATGGTAATAGTTGTGATACGCATTTATCCAAATTAGACAAAGCTCAAAATGCATGCCTACGAGTTATCGGGGGATTTATAAAAAGTACTCCAATTCATGTAATGGAAGCAGAACTAGCTTTGCCACCTTTGTTTTTACGAAGACAATATCTCGCTGACAAATTTTGGCTGAAAAATAAAGCTGTTAGTTTAAATTTACTTACAAATATTTTGGATAATCTACACAATTTAAGCAATAACTCATTTTGGCGACGCAAAAAGAAACCACTGTTGGTAATTTCACACGAACGTTACAAAGACATGCCGATGTTTTGTAGCAGGAATCTTGAAATGTTCTCTTTAAATACTTGGGTTAACAATATAGATTTATGCGATCATTTAAAAGCAGATATTGAAAGTATTGATAAACCAAAGCGCGTTTCTGATAGCAGACATCTCCTCAACATTTGTAACACTATGTTGGTTGTTCAGTATTCTGGCTTTTATCAAATTTTTACAGATGGTTCGAAAGTAAGTGATGGTAATGGAGCTGCATTTTGGGACTCTGAAACTGGGGACAGTATAAAATTGCGTATAAATTCAAATAATTCTATTATGCAGATTGAAATGATAGCAATAGTAGAAGCGCTGTCGTATATAAATAGCGTATATAAGGACAAATTTGTTGTGTTTACGGACTCTAAAAGCACTATTCA
Source organism: Udea olivalis (assembly GCA_947369235.1). Taxonomy (NCBI): domain Eukaryota; kingdom Metazoa; phylum Arthropoda; class Insecta; order Lepidoptera; family Crambidae; genus Udea; species Udea olivalis. The sequence continues at coordinate 21,330,172 of OX376350.1, read as the reverse complement.
ACATTTGATGAGGTGCACGACGTTATTTAGGGGTATTCCATTGGCATATGTAATAATTGATTTGATCCGTAAGCTTAAACAAGACAATAAAAGTGTTGTAATTCAGTGGCTTCCGTCCCATATCGGCGTTCAGGGAAACGAGACTGTGGATCGACTTGCAAAAGAGGCTATTGAAGAAGGGGATCATTGTCATTATTTACCACTACACACAGACATTTTGTCCGAAGTCAAAAGAAAGGGTTTCATAACATGGTCGGAATATTTTGATAAAAGATCGCTGACAAAAGGAATTTGGTACAAGACAATGCAGCCTACTCTTTCTCGGGCTCGTTGGTTTGAAAAAGCGAATATCTAAAGAAATGACTTGGTTATGGCTTTGAGGCTTCGTTCTGGTCATATCCCATTAAACAGCTTTGGTTTTATAATGAAAAAGATTCCTTCTCCCAACTGCGACATTTGTAACGTTGTAGAAGATGTTTACCATATAACCATGGAATGTTCTCGATCTGAGGCCTTAAGGGGTAAACTGTTTACAAATAGATATGAGGTTGGAGCCTGTAACAGCATTCTTTCATTCCCTGATTCACCTACAGCCAAAATACTTTACGAAGCCATACAAATTATTATTAAATCTAGATAAGATACTGTTTTCTAACTTTATGTAAATTAGTGTATTTAAGTAAAACTTATAGGGGTGTCATGTCTTCAGATAAAACCCCTCTTAAATAAAGACTAAAAAAAAAAAAAAACAGGTGTTCTATCCAGCCAGCAATGACAGCTCGTGAGGCAGCTTTAGGAGGCCCCCTAAACGTCATAAGTAAACTCGGAAGTCTTCGCAGTCTCTTGCCGATTGTTTAGCAGCGTTATCAATGTTTGTATCCAAACTATAGGGTTCAAGTTAGCATTATCTGAATTACCCAATAATTTCCAACCTGATTGCCTGTAATCGCTGTTATCAGTTTTTGATCCAAACTCTGGCCATGAAATCATAGCTTCCTAAGATTTAATGCAATGATCGGGATCGACTCGAAATAAAGATAAATCGTGAATACGCCGGCCAGAACACAAAAGCAATAAAATAGCTGTGTGGCGAGAAACTTGATAAACGAGTATATTATTTCTATCTATTGATCATTTAGACAGTTATTCGCTAAATCGTTGATGTCCTAAATAGGTAGCTTAATTTTCTATTCATTTTTCAAGGAAATTGATTTTAAGATATGTTTTCTAAGGCATGAGAGCTTAGATAACTTGACATACTTGACGTACAAAGTGTAGTGAGTACAGACTTATGTAAAAGAAATTGTAATTATATTACGTATAAGTCGGCTAAAACTTGCGCAAGTTTAGATCCTGTCAGTTTATTAATGGCCACCTTTTTTAGTTTTGCCCAGTTTACCCACCGATTCCATGCTATTTTATACGTCTTTATTGTAGATGGACGCCAGGAGTTTTTCCACGAGGAAATTTGATCGGCATTCCAGGTGTTGATCTCCTCAGACTACCACCAAATCTCCAACTTTCAGTGTTAGATCCTCCAGGTTGGGAGGTGGTAATTCTGTCAGATTGACCTTCAAGTTCCTCAGGACTAATGGAGCTTCGAGGGATCTCGCTTTGAGGTCTGCTCGTCAGAACACTTTTTGTCACCGGGGTACGACATCTAGAACACCCCTATCGCTTGATTGAGGTGTGTCAACACTTTGGTTACAAGGAATGGCGGAGGGAACAGCCATGCAAGAGGATAATTCCACGTTACACTAAATGCATAGTAAAATAGAGCTTTCGGGTCCCTTTGATCTAGGAATACATAATTGCTGACAACGTGAGCTCTCTGCGAGGCAAAAAGATCTATTACTGGAGTTCCCCATTTCGCGAATATTATCACCAAGCACTCCGGCAACAGATGCCACTCCGGCGGGATTCGATATCTTGACAGATGATCGGCATAATTGGTATACCTGCCCGGGATGTAGTGAATTGTGAAAGTTATTAGGAACTGGTCCAATAATGTTAATAACTGACGAGTTATGATCATCAATGCCATCGATTTGGTACCCCCTTCTTTCCGTAAGTGAGCTACCACGGTTTGGTTGTCGAACTGCATTAGCACAGAGCTGTTTTCCAACATCATGATTCTGAACGACGTGCAAGATAGCTAGCATTTCTTTTTGATTTGAGTGCAGTTGTTGCACCTCTGGAGTCCAAGACCCTCTCAAGGGAATGTTGTTTAGTTGAGCTCCCCAGGCTAGGTCAGATGCATCGGTTGTGCGAAAGTGGGCTGGAGGAGGCAAGTGCAATATTGTCGAGAGTTGACAGCTTTGAATCCACCACTTCAACTCTGTTTAAACGACTTCGGCAAGTAATACTTTCTTTGTTGGCTTGCCTAATAGGGTTTTCATAAACCTTAGCAGGTGTAGATGGTGTGAACGACCTCGTGAGACCACAAAACTGGCAAAGTTCAACAAACGGACAAGCCTTTGAACTTCGATTAGCTTCACCGACCTTTGTTTTAAAATATGTTAGGTCTTCTTTTTAATAGTTTGTGTCTTTTTTTTTGGTAAGGCCTTTAAATTGTCCTACGGATCCCACAGTATCCCTAAGTACGTCAGACACTTTTTGGGGTCGTTATTATTATTATTTTTCTTATGTTTATACTCCATCAGAGTACTTGAAGGAGATTCAAAGTCATTTGTAAATGTTTGTGAAGACTTTTAGATTGAAATAGGTCGGAGGGTCCGTTTTCGGAACTAGTAAACGATGTGAAATGACACTGGGGGTCCAATTTACCGGTTTTAGAACGCCTTGATCGTTCATTGTCTGAACGAATATGGTCATTTCTTTTGAAACACAAGTTTGAACTGGTTGTGTTGATTTGGAACATACAGAGGAGGTTTCCGGATAAATGGTATGCGTAACCTTTTATTGATTTCAATGCTATTTCTGGGGCCCCCATTCCTTTCCAAGTCTTGTAATGATGACCCAACTGTTCGGCTTGAAACAATGACCTCGCGTCATTGCTCGTTACGTTTGGATTGGCCTTTAGGGGCGCTACCAGGAGGTCCTCGCCCCCTTCCTCCTCTTTGTGAACTACGTTTGGATTGGCCTCTAGGGGCGCTACCAGGAGGTCCTCTCCCCCTTCCTCCTCTTTGTGAACCACGGGGCCTTGAGTCCCAGTATTGAAAGCGACCCCTTGCATTGTTGCCTTGCATCGTTATTGTATCACATTGTTAATTATCATTGCTCATAATATTATTAAGGTACTCACTCCTCGAGAGTGGTAAATGATTGTGTATAGGCCTAAACGAACCTGATACGTATTATGGCACTTGGGCTCCACTCGATGGGCCAGTGTTTTTTTGGCACCTAGGCCCTTCGAGGGCTGGCGATACGATGGCTGATAAAGCCTTTATCTGGCCTTTTTTGAAGATTGTCCGATTTAGGGAGCCAGAAAGCTTCACGAACACCCCCTGCTTTTTCTAACGCAGATGAAAACGCATTAGCCTCAAAAATATGTGTTGTAGAGGGCGGTATTTTATTAAGAGCAACTTTCACCACAGGGTCTTTCATATTCTTTAAAATTGCGTCCCTACTAATTTGTATAATTTCTGACCTATGGCCACAGACCATTTGCAAAAGATCAGTTGAAGCTTATGAAACTCTCCGTTCAAAAATCACTCATTAATTTTTAAATTAAAATTATTTAAACTTTTCTCAGATTTAGCCCAACTTAAACGACTGCGTATGTTTTCTTGTAGAGACTCTTTTTGCTTAAGAATGCAATTTTTCCTTTGGCCACATGTACCAAGGACTCATATTGTCTTATTTCTCCATTTAACTCAAGGTTTACGAAACCAGGGGTGTGGTTGTAAAGCTTTTGGGTATCCGCATGCTCACTTCGGACCAATCAGCATTGCCGAAATGTTGTATATCTGCTAGCATTTTCACGAAATTTTTAGGAGCTTTAGGAATAGAAGGCTCTCTTATTTTTGTGTCGATTTCAAATGTGAAATCAGAACCTGCTGGCTCAGGGCAATTTGGTATTTGTTCATGAAGTTCATTCTCATTAAGTTCGCCACTGACCCCCGAACAAATACATTCTTGGTCAATAGAGTGGCCATCCTGATAGGCGGGAGATTGAGAAATGACATTGCGCAACTCACATATTTACTTCCTTAGCTGCCTTAACGAAGGGCCGCCTCTCTTACTCTTCTTATGGCGGTGGCGCAGTAATCGCTGCCGCTTTGAGCTGGGAGAAGGCGAGCTGCCACTTGAGCTACTCGAGGAGCTGCTACTGCTGCTGCAGGCGCTACGAGCGCGTTTGCGGCGAACTTCGCTCGGCCCGGCTACCGGCTCATCATCACAAGGGGCAGAATTCAACTAACTCTTTCTGAAAATAAAGCTATATTACTAATCTGCTTTTATAATGGTTTGATTAACTAATCTCTCATGGGAAAGCCCGTTTAAATTATTTTATATAATATATCATGATTGATATCCGCCGCATCAATGAAAATAACCCAAAAATATTAGGTCAATAGGCTTGAGCCACAATTGTAATGAAGTATGATTACTAAATTTGAAATTATTCCTTGTGATTGGTTAGATATTTGCGGATTAGAAGAAACCATACCAAATATAAATTCCTTAAAACCCAAACTTAGATACAGTTACCTTCAATAGAAACAAGTTACCTTCAATAGTGTTTTGCAAGAATAACTCGATCAATGAACAGTCGAATTACAGATGCCTCAGCCTTTGTTAAAATCAGCAACAATCTAAACTTTTGGTAATACATTTATATCCCTTTCCATCGTGGCTTAGTGGTTAAACAGCGTAAGAACCTTGTTAATTAGGTTTATTAGCACCTAAGGCTGAGACGCGTTAGTTGATTTAGCAACTATTATTGTAAAGATTTTATTGAAACTTTGTACAAATTACGCAAATTTGTACTTGATTAAAATAAAAACATTATAAAATTTACTCGTAGTGATTAAGATTTAATCGTAGTGATGGCATCACAATTGTTAGTTTTCTCAGTTCACACGATTGCTGTCGAGCTAGTCTATCAAAGTAGGATAGTTAAAATATCCTAGATAAGTTATGTTCACAAAATTCACTGGAGAAAATTATATCTCTTAACCACCATCATTTTATTATTTTACGAAACGAAATGTTATTTTTTGAAAACACGTACTTACGTACTTACGTTTTCCTTTGAGCACTGTAATCACACACTTAGATTTCAATATGTATCCTTATATATTCGATAATTTATGGTATATATTTGATAATTGCTTAATACGCGTGAGCGCACCAATTGCTACGGGAATCTAAACGCCAATGAGGCAAAAATGTCGCCGCACCTATTTTATAAGCTTACAGATGGCGCCACTGCCTACTGAGCAACGGAAATACGTCATCAAAGAGTACTAAAATGGTAAAAGACTACGGGAAGCGGATATGCCTATCTCATTTATAAGCTTCGAATAACGGTCAAGTACTTTTAATAATAAATTCAAACCACCATGTCAACTTTAACAAGTTTATTTTATTACTTCACAATCTTCACTGTTCTTCACTTATTGTTCACAATTTCACACTTTTGACTTAACGTAACTTCACTGTTTCACTAAGTGATTGGGTGACAACTGTTTCACATCAGACGATAGAGTACAGTGAGTGAGTTTGTCGCCTAGAACAAGCGGCGGGTAGGTGGGGAAATTACGTTAACCAATCAGAGTCATCAACCAATCACAGCCCAGCAAAATGTGTTTTTGAAAGTAGTCATTTAGTGACTATTAATTTTAACAATCAAACTTAGTTTTAATTAAATTAATTTAATTTAGTAATCTTCTTAAAATATTTTAAATCAAAACTACAAACTAGCTTACATTCGTCCATCCTGACAATAGGTAGTAGAGTCCGAAGGGCATTCTGTTAAACTCATACTGCCCATCGGGTGTCACGAAAGTAGTTTTAAACTTAGCTTCTTCTGTTAGTTCTACCTGATAATATCCTGAGGCTAAATCTAAAGAAGTAAAGTATTTAAATCCTGATAACCGGTCTAATAAAATTGGTCTTCTATGATAGGTAATGGATAGTGTTGTTTTAGTGTTTTACGATTAAGAGCTCTGTAATCTATACATGAGCGTTTGTCCCCAGTTTTCTTCTTGACAATTATGATTGGACTTGCGGCGAGGAAGATTATTTAATGATCCCGTATCTAAAAGTTCATCTATAATTTTCCTTACTTCAAATCGTTCGCTGTGTGACAGTCTGTAAGGTCTATATACGACTGGTTCGTTATCAAGCAGCACAATATCCATTTATTCTACTGAAGTACAGCCTAGTTCGTTTAATGAAACTGCAAACGCAGATCTATACTTATTTACCAACTCCAGCAACAACGATTTACCGTTCTCATCAACATTTGCACTAACATTCAAATCCGTTAAAGTGAACAACTGATAAGGTGCATTTTTTTTGATGCGCTTATTTGGCAGACTCTTTTGGTTGGAATATTTATCAGTTTAATTGGTTTTCCTCTTCCTACAAGTTCATCTTTAGCAAATGGTATCTATGATTTTCTTGCATAAGTTATTAATGACTAATGCCCCTGTTCCTTTATTCAGTAAGTATATACCTTCCTCTAACAAATATTCATTACTTGGACCACAGCGAAAACTACCATGAACTAAAATTGGCCCTGATAAGTTATCCTTGGAGTAAACATCTAGATAAGCAATATCAGGTGGTAGTTCTGCATCATTGGCAGTGAAAAGTTTTACACGCTGTTCTTCGGAAATGGCCTGAGATACTATCAAATCGTCATGAGTCTTAAGAATACTTATGTCAGGCAATTCTGTGAAGTTCTGTCCTACCAGCATCGGATATTTTAAAAAGTAGTCCGGCACCACGTGCACTGTAATGCTAGCCGTTGCTGCCTACAAGCTAACCTCAGCCATAAAATTACCTAGAGATGGCACTTGTGCTCCGCCAAAACCAGCCATTATTAAGTTATCTCTTCCCAAGGTACCTAATACGATATCTTTTGCATCGGTTTGTCTGATCAATGTACAATCACTGCCTAAATCAATGAATGCAGTTTTATCAGTACCATTTAGTATTACTTTTTGGACATATTTATCCTTACACTTCTGCAATCCATCTCATATTTCAAGAACTGTTTTATTTTTAGGTTTCTGAACTTTTCTGTAACATTCGTTAGTGTCATGGCCAATCCCAGAGCAATTACTGCACCTTTCGATGGGCTTACTGCAATTAGGAACCGTATGACCTTCTTGTTTGCAATTGTAACATCTGAGTGGGTTTTTATGAGGGACTGAGGAAATACGTTCTTTAAAATTATTTCTTTGGACATTATTCGGACCTTTATTCTTGAATTCATTTTGTCTACTTTTAACATTTCTCAAGTACGACAATAGTTTATCAGGGTTGTCGAATTGGGCAGCTTCTGCTCCTAGTCTAACAGTCCTATCATCTATCCCAAATATAACGCATTCTACGGCTCTTTTCCCAAAAAATTCACATCTGTTTAGCAACGCGGTCTTTTCGTAAAAATAATCCTCTAGGGATTCTCCAAATCTTGCTCTCTTTTTAAGCATGTCAAACAGCATTTGACCATAATTTTCCTCAGAAGGGAAAGCGGATTTCAATTTATTCTCCAACTCTCCCCATGTAAAATTTACAGAACTGAGCCCGTCGTACCATCTTTGAGCGTTGCCCTTTAATTTTGGGATGGCACTAACCACAACCTGCTTATCGGACCAGTTGTATGTGTTTGCTATCTCATTAACTTTACTAAGCCACGTGTTAATATTTTGACTTTTAGCAGATGGGTCATTAATTTTACTACTACTGTTATCGCACAATCTCTCTGAAATTCCCGAAAATTTTGTTAATAGCTCACGGTTTGTATCCTGAGTATCCTCTATATCCTCGTAGTCCGGGGTGCGAAGAACGCGCATGCGCTGGTCATCCATGCGCAGAGTTTCTCGGCGTGATGTCGTGTTTGCCGTGAGGCCCCACTGCGTCTCGAGCTGTCTTTGCTAGCCCGTGGACTATCATATCGAAGAGCGCGCGAACTGCGGCTGCGTTGCCTGTTGACGTGCTGACGTCGACGTGGCATTGCACATCTAAAACACATCTTTGGGGCTTGGGAGAATTCACAGAACGCTCTTGGCGTCTTCTGTGACTTGTCCAAGGCTTTTGATTTCGTTGATCACGATACACTTATACGCAAGCTTGATTTTTACGGGGTAAGGGATAATGCTTTAGATATGATAATTTCTTACCTTAGTTCGAGAACTCAAAAAGTTGATGTTAACAGTGTTCTGTCTACAGGATCACAAGTTAAAATGGGGGTATCAATAGGATCTATTCTGGGTCCATTCATCTTTATCCTCCAGAAGCGAAGCGAAGATCAGATTCATCTATAAGCACGTAGAGAGCTTTTTAAGGAAATTGGTATACTTGATGTAGCTTCACAATATATTTACAACTGCATTGTTTTGGTGAGAAAAAATATTGGTCTCTTTACTAAACACAGTGATTTACATTGCAAAAATACTAGGAATAAGGATAAAATTGCGCTTCCACTCTTTAGGCTACAAAAAGTTTTAGGATCCTTTAAGTATACATTATTAGAACAAGATCCCAAAAGCCATTTGTGAGTTACCACTACATAAATTCAAAAATCACATCAAAGCAGCTTTAATGAAAAAGGGCTATCATACCACAATAGACTACCTTATAGATAAAAATACCTGGACGGGGCCGACTAGATAGGTAACTCTATTGTAACAGATATTTTATTTTAATACCTAGTTAATACCTAGTTTGTACTGACTAACAATTTTATTTCTTAATTGTTTAAACGGCCATAAGTTTATATTCTTTTATGTTTGATTTTTTTCCATTGTTTTATATTCTTTAGATGAGACACTCAGTGGGTCTATTTGTATCAAAATGACACATTGTACTTTACTAACGCCTGTCGTAAACCCAAAACAAGTTAAAAAGAGTAACTGCTGAGTTTCTCGCCGGGTCTTCTCAGCAAGAAACAACTCCGACGCGGTGGTAAAGTCGCATTATGTCTGTATACTGTGTATTTATATATCTATATTAATAAAGTAATTATGTCTATTATTTAGTATATCTTGCTTAAAATTTTACGATTTGACAGTACTTACTGTGAAGGTATATTTGAATAAAGTTATTTGAGTTTGAGTTTTCTTTTATTTTTCCTGACGCAACGGCAGCGCTGCCCAGTGGCAGAAAAAGTATCGAAAACCCACATTTGGACCCGAGTGAGTGCTAAAATTACTTTTTTCACAAATCGGACCGCAAGCTATGTGTCACTGATTATTTGACAGATGATGGACTGACTCTGAGTCAGTCAGTGTCATAGGGATGCCCGATCTTAACTCTAAGCTTTGAATCAATCCATTTTGGATTGATTCAAAGCTTAAGATTTTCTTAGTTCAGGTTCGTATTACGTTGAATCGATCTCATTCGAACTTGGGAAATCGTATCATATTTAAAAAAAAGCTACTCAACGCAGACGTTAGGCTGCAAAATAGTGGAAAAAATTGGTGTTAAAGCGAATTTGGCACAAATGTAGGGAATGGTCTGCCTGAAGCAACATACTCAAAGTACTGATGGATGGGAGTGGAGCTAACGGGTAGGGGGTGGGTGTAAACAACTCTTAAACGGTGGCTCATATCAAAAAAGTTTTTTACTTGTAATCTACATAAAATTTCCTACAAAGGTTTTATACACTTTTTGATGATGATGATCTTCCAAGCGCAAGCATACGAACCAATCTGGGTGAAAATCGTATTCTGTTGAATTGATCCAAAAAATCTGAATAGCGTACTGTCGTGAATCGATCTTCTAAAAAATCGATTCAGAACGGGCATCCCTACAGTGTTGTTTGTCTGTTGGTATTTTTTTCGTTTTATTTGTGTGTTGCAAAAATTCAAACATTTGAAACCGATTAATAAGTAAATTAATACCTAATACATGCTTGGTTGTCATGTTGCTCAAAAAAGTATACACGTTAGTATTCGTGCGCAATGAGTCCCAGTTATTATTGGGTTTAAAGAAACGCGGTTTCGGCGTTAACAAATGGAATGGATTTGGCGGCAAAGTGGAGCATAATGAACTCATAGTTGATGCTGCATCTCGGGAGCTCAAGGAAGAATGCTGCCTGGACGTGAACATTAGTGATCTAAGGAACATTGGCCACTTAGAGTTCACCTTTAAAGGTGATCCTATTACGATGGAGGTCAGGGTTTTCTCTACGACTGTTTTCGAAGGAACTCCTTCGGAGACTGAAGAAATGTTGCCAAAATGGTTTATGTATGACCAAATTCCTTTTGATGATATGTGGCCCGACGACCGGCTATGGTTCCCGTGGATGCTGAAAGGGAAACTGTTTTACGGTACTTTTCACTATGAAGGTTTTGATAAAATATTGAGTTATAATATTCAACAGTTAGAGTCAATGGAGGCCTTTTATGCAGAGAAAAAATAGCTTGGAATGGATTGGTACAGTACCCGGCAAACTTCTTGGCCATCGCGTCAGGTGGTGGGGGAAAGTTTAACAATTCAGCACGTACATGTCAACATTATTATCTATATTAAAAACTTAAGCAAAGAGATCACGAAAACCATCCTTATTGTTAAATTAGCAATTAAAATAACTTTAACCTGTGGAACATCCTTGAGGTCATTAACTATATTCTCAGTTACAAGAACATCTGATGTTATTATAGTTGCAGTTATCCACAGGTTTAGCTTAAAGGATGTTTGCTAAGTAATTGCTAATAATTATCCCTACTTGATAAGACTAACCAAAATATTCATTACTAGCTGTCCGTCCTTCAGCGGCTTTGCCCGCGTAGACTCTCTGTCTATAGATTTGATTATCCACTTTACAATTAATAAAATATCAGGATCTAGGTGCCCGTGGCTAAGGAGGTGCCCGTGGCTAAGTGACGACAGCGGATCGGCAACGATCCGATGTTCAGCAACGCCAGTCAGGTCGGGTTATGGATGGGTGACCATCCCGACCGAAATTAAGTGATGCGTTTTTCGGGCATCTCCGTGCTTCGGAAGGCACGTTAAACAGTTGGTCCCGGCTGACGTCGCAAGATATCAGTCGTAAAGCCTAGTCAGAGGCCTAAAAAGGCGGCTTGATAACATCTGACGGTAAGGTTTATCACTGGCCTTACATTCACCTCTCCAACAATCCGCACTGAGCCCGCGTGTTGGAGTATGGCTCGTACCACCTCATAGTTGAGGTGAGGCCTGTGCCCAGCAGTGGGACGTATAAGGCTGTATTTGTCAGGATCTAGTACTCCCGTAACTAGATCTTATATTTCAGGAAGAAACATTAACATATAGACAACATATACAACAAAGTCAACGAAATTATAAATGAAAATATTAAAGAGAAAGTCTACAAAAATAACAAAATCTGCACGTGAGTGTACACAAGTGACAGCCGGGACGTAAGCGTGGTGCGGAAGCCAAGCGTCAACTGACCAACCAATCAGAGCGCGCCCCGCCTACTCGTCCCGCACAGCACCACCAAAGAGACCTATTTTTCGTTTCTGCGCATTCAAGGTTGTCCAAGAAGTTTGCCGGGTACCGTACCTGCTGTTGGTGCTGATAGAATGTAAGGAATATCGACTAATCTGACTTGCTAGCAATCTTCCGCTATGAGTCTTTAATGGACCTTATAATAAGTTCAAATATTTTGCTGTGACTAGTACATAATTATTATAAGTTTAGTTTTAATCTTTTAGGAATAGGTACAAAATATAAATAAATGATTGACCATCATATATTTTTTTATATTTACCTTAAATTTTACTTCACATTTAGAAACACTCGTAAAATTTTATAACTCCTTAATTAGACAATAGTTTATGATTTAGGATGACAATTTTGACAGTTCACGCGTATGAAGTATTGCATTTTTTATTAGTAAAGTGCCTCGCAAACAATTAATACAATCAGACTTTAGAAATTTTTCTTAGGTTTGAAATCACACATTCGAAAAACAGTTTTTTTTATATTTCATTATTAATATTCAGTAACTTTATTTAACTGTAAATTGTGTAGGGTATGTAAATAATATAAGAATGAAATGAAGTTTGAATTTTTGAATAAAATGTTAATTTTAACTAATTATTTCGGGGCTCGAAGCTCGACGCGCACGTCTAGCGCGCACTAAAACCGACAAAGTGCGGGCTCGCCCTGGATGTGCTCGGACTTAGGCCGAGCGTGTTTTGGCGTCTTCACTTGAGCGGCTCAACCAAATTAGCCGCTCATTCTCCTGAGCATGCTCAACTGGATACAAGCCTTTATGAGTGAAAAGTTAGTTTCGTTCTGTAGATGCACACCATCACGTGATTAGAAGGGCTGTCATTTGTGATGTCAGAACGTATTTACAGTACACCTACACTATATAAAATTAAACAATAAATTTATTTTTCTGTATTTTCATGTTTCAATTTATAAATATTATTTTGTTCTGTAGATGCACACCATCACGTGATTAGAGCAGATTCGAAGGGCTGTCTTTTTTGATATAGATGTCAGTAGGTATTTACAGTACACTACATAAAATAAAACAATAAAATAATTTTTCTGTTTCTTTATGTTTCAATTCATAAATATTATCAAAACAAATTGCTTGTGAACATTTATCAACCCTTTAAAAGAAGAGTTACACATCACATTAATTTAGTATCTTCTGCTCTAAGGAGTACCCATAAAAAAGTTGCAAATATTTTTTTATTCAAGCCCCTATTTCACTGTAAACTTAACTATACTGCCAACAGTTTTTTATCCAGACTGGGTAGCATTTCATTGTACAAGTCTCCAAATAAACTTTTTCTTTCTCTAGTCAAAAAGTCAGAATATTTTTTTTCGTAGAAAAGTAAAATAAAGAGATGATCTATTTCCCAGTACTCGCGACACAGAACAGACTATGTCTAGTGTGGGTGCCAAAGCCGAATCTGACATGATAACTCCACAATAAACCATATTTCTACCTACTTTCAAGTTTCTAGAATGTAAAACCGTCATTGTTTATTGAAAATAAATAATGTTGTATAACAAAACGGACACCTTTTTGTTCGAAAATACTGTTTTATTAAACATATGGCATGGCAGACAAGTATAATAGGGGCTTCACAATATTAATAAAGATCACAAAACGCTTCACTATTCTGAAAAACTACTTACATTTGAAAAAACTGAATGTAATGGTATTAAAATGTCCCTGGCATCACAAAATGTTATGTTTAAAAACTTAAATATATTCACTAGAAGTGGCAGTTAGAAATAGTGTTCGAAACCAATATGATTTTCATCACACTTAAGTTGTTAGCCAGTCTTTAGCAATGTTGATTAATGTTGCCATTTATTAAAAAAGCTACTAAATACGTAGTTCATTCGCCACTGTCCACATCTGCCAGGGAAGTCCGCGCCAGGTTCCTGACGAGGGCCAGCCGCAGCAGGTCCGCCTTCTCCCCAAGGAGGGTCGAGGACTTGAGCTCGAGGCACAGCATAATCTCGGACGTGTCCAGAGACGAGAACACAGGTTCATCCGACTCTAGCAAGGGCAGTGTGTCTAATAGAAGCGTCTCCCAGAAACTGTAAAATAGATTATTTTGTTAATGTTAGTTGAATTAAAAGGGTGGCTGAATTTACATTGCAAACGAGGACTGCCTGATGGTAGGTGGTTACCACAATCTAGGATCAAATCCACCCAAAACATAGTGAGTCGACCTAAAGTAACATTTTCTTGGCTTATTTTTAAATCAAGCAATTTTTAAAAGGTATTTCAAACTAAAAACCTGGATGAGTCAAGCCCTTCACAAACCAAAATCCGCTTCTGAGCCTATTCTTACCTAATTCAGGTAAGATTTAATTTTGATCAGGTGGAGTGAGGTCATATTGACGAGCATTATAAAAAAAAAGAGAACATAAGAGGTACTACTTGAGAGTCGCCGACCATAATCAAATAAGACATACTTCATTGTACACAATACAAATGATACTATTGTTGAGTAAAAAAATTATAGGCCAACGATATTCGGGTCATTTTTATTTAAAATCTTGGATCTCTCTCTTTCTCAAGAAACTGTGAGCCTTGAGCTGCCTGTCAAGAAATGACCTCAGAAATTGTACTGAATGAGACGAGGTTCATCCAAGGGGTTGCTGACAACATGAAAATCGTAAAAATCGAAAACTTTGAATATTCTGGTTAAAGTTGCGGTTTGCACAAGGAAGGCAGCAGTTTTTACCGACCACTGCTCTTGAGCTAATGAAAGTGACGGAAACATCACTTAAAACTAGACTTGCATGGTAATCAAAATGATAACTTACTAATCAGGTGCTATTTTCGATGTTAGCAATGACACAAGGAGTTTGGCCGCCTTTTTGAACTCTTTGTTTTTGTACAGTCGGTGGAAGTCACAGTACTTTCCTGAAAGAAATAGGATACAAATTCAAAATTAATGTATAGAGACGAAAAAATGTCGAGTTCAGACAGAGAGCGAGTTGCAGTGACAGAAGTAAATGACTTCACCATCGCGTTTTGCGAGCAAAAAAACGCGAATTTGTATGGTCATGTAAGTCAGCGCCATCTAGCGGCCTTAATGTTGCCAGAATTTGCGGCTAGATGGGGTAACAGTGTTGAAAGAAACAGGGTCTATAAAGCGCAAAAAAAATGTGTCAGAGTCATATGTGGAGTCCCGCCTGGCGAGTCTTGCCGACCAGTTTTTGTAAAACTTGGGCCTCCTGCCGCTACCCACACTGTACATTTTTGAAGTTGGCTGCTTTGTAAAAAGATACGAGGGATTATTTTTGAAAGCCAGAGATACTAATACCAGACTTAAAAGAGATCCAGATAGGCTGGTCTTAAGTGTTATCGCGAAATCTCAAAAGTACCCGAATAATTATGTATCCATGTGTGTCAAGATTTACAATAAAATTCCCCGTGACATAAAATAATAATTTACACATTTTTGAGGCTAAACTATTTAAGTGGCATATTGACCAAGGAATTTATGACTTAAAGGAATTACTTGATTGAACATTTTAGTTTAATAGATACTTTCATTCTGACTTTGTTTTATACGATTGACATTGATTGTTTTGTTTAATTGATATTTTACTATGTTTTATTTGCTTTGATTTAATTTATTTATTGTTTACTTTTTATTTATATTGTTTTTTTTTCGTCCTACATGAACATTTGTATGTATATTTGCATGCTAACAATCCTGGCAAGACATGTGCACTTTGAAATTGTAATTAAAAACTTTATACCGTGTTCTTATGCAAATAATGAATTATGATGGCGCTGACTCGATTCCAACTAATTGACATTTACGTGCTCGCTAAACGCGATGGTGAATTGATGAAGTCATACACTTCTCTCACCGCAACTCGCACTCTGCACTCAGTATTCGGTCAAGACCACGTAAACGCGAATTGATATGGCATTAGGGGTGGCGCCTCCGGCGGCATGTTTACGCAACCATTGTTTTTCTTTGTGAATCCGCGTTTACTTTCTCGGTGCGTATGATCAACTGCCACTTGGCACTCAGTATGTCTAACATGAGTTTTTGTCACTCAAACTACGACAGTTGACTTCAGCGTTCATCGATATAAGAGAAAGCGATGGTGACATCGATAGATTATGAACGGATAACATTGAGTCTTAGGATGCCAAGGTGAACTATTTTGTTTTTCTCCAATGTGGTGAGTATGCTGTCTAAAAAAAAAAACATTTAAAGTGTAGCGAAAAATTACTGTGTTTATGTTTGGATTCATAAATTTTGTGTCAATTTTCAACCAGTTGGAATATAGATTATTATCGACTTTACAAATTAAGAGTAATCATCGAGTTTTTTGCCGTTTTTTTTTCGATCGGAAACAACTTCTGAACCTCGTAGAGTCGTAGTCTCATTGTTTATTTATGATATTTGCTATCATAGTATTATTTTATGTCCGTTTATTTTTTGTTAGTATTACTTTTTATAAGTCAGTCTATGATGATTTTTCACTTTAACTCACCGAGAAACAGCAGCTTGTCCGTGATCAGCATGTTGGCGCCGGCGGTCAGCAGCAGGTCGCGCGCGGGCAGCCGGCCGCAGCGCGCGTAGGCCCGCAGCGCGCAGTCGGCGGCGCGCGCGCACAGCGCCGGGCAGCGCGCGCGCACGCCCCACGCCAGCGCCGCGCCCACGCGCCCCGCGCGCAGGTGCCGCATGCCCATGCATGACGCTATCGTCTGCTCTGCACGCGAAAAAGTATGCAATTTAGCAGCTTTACCAGCGGAAACGGATAATAAATACAAATACAAATATTTTATTTGCCATTAAGTAGGGTACAGTAGATGAAATATGTGATATAAATGAAAAGAAGTGCATTAGCCTACCTAACTACAATTGTTAGCATACAAATAATAATTTAAGAAAAAATATTTACAGTAATGCTCAGATACGCGTATGATAACTAAATCGATAGCATTAATTATTTAAATGGTATTCATTTATTTATCTATAAAAAATTAAATATCATTTTCTAAATTATTGGCTAAACATCAAAATCATGCATTAAATTAAACTTTTACAATTCTTTATAATTTCAAAAAATCATCGAGTGAGTAAAATGTCATGTCCAACAACCACCTAGGCAAAGATGTTTTAATAGTAAATTATGGTACAAGTGTGTAATGTTGGTGATTACCGCGGAGGCGCCATTGCATTGAACACTTATTCTCTCATCATCATAAAACAAAAAATGAAATTGCCCTACCCCAAAATCTATAACAAATGTAGAAGTTCTGAACAAAGTAAGTTTCCCATCGGACCACAGAATGGTGAGACGCTCCCTAAAAATTCAAGAATCTAAAACCAGTAGAAGAATGTTCAAGACCCAACCCAACAAACTGAAATCTATTCAGGAAGAATACAACTACATACAAAACCTTGAAAAGAATCTATCAACATTACATGCATCTCTAAAAGGGAATAGAAATGTACAAAGCCTAAGCGACAAATTGGAGGATGCAATTACAAAATCCTCACAATAGATGGAAGAGCAAACAATTCTCAAAAAGAAAGGATCATTAGCAACCACACCCAAAATCTAATTTCAAGAAGAACTGAACTAATGATTACAAAAAACAAGTCCAAAGAAATGAAGGACGAACTAAAGCAGTTATTCAAACAAACTAATAGATCAATCAGGAAAGATTACGAAAACCACAAAAAGCAAGTTATAGAAAGAAATATTTCATTATTTCGAAGCTCAAAGAGAGCTTTTAAAGAATTAACTACCCATAAAAGCTGGATACAGAGTCTGTACAGTGAGAAAAGCGTGGTCAAGGATAGGGAAGGTATAATAAAATGCGCAACAGATGTCTACACTAATCTTTATAAAAGCCCACCTCAAAAACCGACACAAGAAAATGAAAATAATTTTGTAAACAAAGAATATACAACAGAAACCCCAGTAGACCCAATAACGGTAAAAGAAATAATGTGTCACATAAAAAGATTAAAACGGGAGAAGAGTCCAAAGAGATGATATCATCACAAATGAAGCCTTAAAAATTAGTGCACCAATTCTAGCTACTTATCTAGCACAGCTTTTCACCCTAGTACTAGAAAATGAGCAAGTACCATCACAATGGTGTAACTCAAACATAATATAACTGTACAAAAAAGGGGCTCGACATCAACAACTACAGGCCCATTAGCTTATTATCCACAAATCATAAACTCTTTTCATCAATCATCCTTAGTAGAATAGCACCAGAAATTGACAATAACCAACCAAGAGAACAGGCTGGCTTCAGACCACACTACTCGACAGTTGACCATATCCATACAACAGAACAAATAATAGAGAAATTTAAGGAATTTAATAAACCACTTTTATAGCATTGGTTGACTATTCTTAAGCTTTCGACAGTAGAACACATTCATCCATTTGGACTGCTCTACGGAATAATAACGTAAACAAAACATATATAAAAACCATTAAGAATATCTACTCCAAAAGCGTAAGCAGAGTAAAATGGGAAACATGGAGAAGAGTTCACAATTGGAAAAGGGGTGAGGCAAGGGGACCCGCTCTCCCCGAAGCTATTCATAGCTGTATTTGAAGACGTTTTCAAAAACTTAGATTGGAAAAATAAAGGACTCTGGATTCTGAATAATAATCTCACACACTTAAGGTTTGCAGACGACATTGCTCTCTTTAGCGAATCCGCTACAGATTTAGAAAAAATGTTACAAAGCTTACTCTTATAACAAAAAAATTGGATTACACATGAACGCATCCAAAACCAAAATCATGTCAAATAGTCAAAAGAAAACCATTAGAATAGAGGAAAATCCGATAGAATATGTTAATGAATATGTATACCTACCTAGGCAAATTGGTGTCTTTTGAGGCAAATAGCAACGGAAACAAAATGGATAGACGTATGAACATGTCATGGAAGAAATACTGGGCACAAAAAGTAATTTTAAAAGGGAATTACAGCCTCAAGATGAAAAAGATTATCATGGATTCCTGCATTCTCCCATGCTTAACCTACGCTAGCCAGACATGGGTCCACACAGAAAGAGTGAAAAACAAAATTTTGTCTTGTCAACACGCAATGGAAAGAAGCATCTTGAAACTAAGAAAAATACACAAAACAAAAAATGTAGATATACGCAGAAAAACACAACTAACAGATGCTCTTGAAGAGCATGAAACAGAAATGGAATTGGGCAGGGCACGTAGCGAGATACAATGACAAAAGATGGACTCACCAAACAACACAATGGCCGGGTCCTATGGATAAAACAAGTGTAGGAAGGCAAAAGAAAAGATGGGTTGATGACATAATATATGCAGCAGGAAAAAATTGGATGCACACAGCAAGGACAGGGTAAGGTGGAAAAGGTTGGAGGAGGCTTTTACCCAAGGGGGGCCACACAACAAAGGAAGAATAAATAAACAGAAAAATTAAATGTAATATAGAACTAAAAAAATTAAAATTGTTATGCGGATAATAAAGAATAAATAAAGCTATAATAAATAAATAATAAATCAGTCTCTGACACAGACAAGCTTTGCTTAGTTTGGGGTCGATGATCTTGGTGTAATTTGTCCCGGATTGTGTAGAAAATCTCGTGTCTGTTTATACTCACGTAGCTCCCTAGTGGCGTGTTCGCCCTGGCACAGGCGCATGGCCTTGGCGTCGCTATCCAGCGGCACGCGTTCCAACAGAAGCCCTCCCGACGCGCCGCCGCCCAAGTACGAGACGCCCACCGCCCACAGCGACTTGTGCTCCATTAGCAGGCAGCCGTATTCGGATATGAGGCTGTCGCGGAGGCGGTTTGTGACGCTGGAAGATATTCTTACTTAATACTTAATGTTAATACATTAATGTTTGTCACTCTTTTAAGCAAAAACTACTGAACGGATTCAGATGAAACTATGCAGTAATAGTGCTTAAACATTAGAATAACACAAGCTACAATTTATGAAGCTTAATGTAATTTGGCCATTATATGTACATAACGATGAGTTCACGCGGGCGAAGCCACGAGCGGAAAGCTAGTATGATCAATACTAAAACAGTATAAAAAAGCTTTTGAAAAGATTTAGATGATGGCCATTTAAAAAAAATGACATGAATTTTAGGGCAACTTAGGGAAAAAATAAATTTCTTACTTTTTCAGTTTCATCTCAGTAACTGGTTCAGAAACAACTGAACCAGGTAATCATTTAATAATGAAAAATAAGTATTCTCCTCAACTCAACAAATCGCGCCACAGTGACAGAAAGTGACTCAAAACCAGAAATTTTCAGAAGTCGTATAAAACTCGTGAAACTACAAAATTTCATGAACATACCTACATGGGGTATTTTTACTTCTGGGAGTTAGTAATATAAAAAAGCACCCAGTATATTGTCCTAGAATAGATAACCTTGAATAGTGCGGGTTCAGTGCGGAAATAATGGACAAACTCCTTTAATATTAAGATTAAGCGTTCATCGACCTATCTCATGAGAAAATCCTGAACTTAATTTCTGGTGTAAATTATAATGTATTCTTCTTAACAAAAAATAAAGTGGTGGATAAACCTAATAAAGAATGTAAATAATTGTAGTGTCCAAAAAAGCACTTAACTGCTTACTTTGACAACAATTATACTGCGTGGTTAATTAAATCACAAGGAAAATGGTATGGTATCTCAGTAAGTTATTGTAGAATAAACTATGTAAGTAAATATTTGTTTATTTCGATTTACATTTATATTGGTATTCTCATACAAAATTTCCTTCTGGAAATTCTTATCTAAGTAGAAAAGCATTAAAAAAAGTACTTCGCACTAGAGCAGTTTTCACTTCACCAATATGTGTGTAGGTACACTGAGTATGTACATACAGAGGCATTCATATCAACCTTTACATAATCATTTCAAAATGAGACTTACTTCGGATCGGAGCATAAGGTGCTCTTAGGTAAAGGTTGATGTGAACGCCTCTGTGCATTGTACGTATTTGTTGGCCCGAACTAAAAGGTTCGGTGACTCGTTTCTTTGTCGTACCATCCAGACATGGATCGCCCTTCCAGCCCATGTGTTTCCTTCCTCTTATAGACCTGGGTTCTTCAAGCGGGGCGTGAAAAGGCATTTCTGCAGGCCATCAAGGTGAGGATGGCCAGCCCAGTGATTCGTTTGAATGACTGGGCTTGTCAGCCTCATATCTGGACCTCACGACCGCTTTCCATAAGGTGGAGTGAGGTCATCTTGACGGGGAATATAAAAAAAAAGTATTTTCCTTACGCTTCAAAAAATCACTTGGTTAAAAAAAATTTTTGTTACCTACTTTGTTTGATGTTTGTCCAATATTTTGAGTTTGCCACAGTGGTACAGCATATCGGTGAGGTGCGTGGCGAACCAGCCGTTGTCTGAAATCTGCTGTATTTCATGAATCACCTGAAAAATTCATTATAATTGAAAAAAATCACTATTGTGGTTTACTTGCATACAGTAAGTTGACTCCTTTTAAGTGTGGTTATTCCGATAAGTTATAGCATGGAGTTTTTAAAGAAGGGTTTGAATAGGTTTAAACAAAGTCAAACAAAGTGATTTAGTGATTATGTTTGTTAAATATTATTTATTAAATTAACTTCAATTTCGAGGACACCATACAAAATCAGATGTACAGTCAGTATTTTTTGTGAAAACCTTGTGAAAAGCAATGTAAGTGAAAATCGGATTCATTCAAGCAACTTCAATTTTAAGATTTTCATACAAAAAATTCTGACTTTTCATCTGATTTTGTATGGTGACCTTGAATAAATAATATTTCACTTACGTCATTCATTATAACATTAGAAATAAGAAGCAGGGGTACTAAAATAAATGACAATAAGGTAACAAAGCTGAGTTTAACCTGGCAAAATTGTAAGCCTCATTCCCCACAACATATGAAGGGATTATGTAACATGTTAGGATAAAAACCCCTGCTTCTATTAGGTTTTTACATTGAAAACATAGTTTGATGCAAGACAAAATAATTTATTTAAGCAAAAGCCACAATAATTCTGAAGTTACTTTACTTTATATGAGAACAATTAAGTCTGACAGCTGCTATATAGGTAGATTGTAAAAAATTCGGCATAAATCTTAAAAGTAATAATGTTTAAAAATGAAAAATGCTTTATTAGTAGCCGAATTACTTAAGAGTCTTAGACTATAGGTACATAGTATTTCATAACCTCACTAAATAGCTAATCGCATTATTCGTCTAAGACATACTTGTTGAAGGAACAGGGGATCCCAAACTAGGCACAGCCTGTATCTTGGGTAACCAAAAGACGAACTATGTATCAACAGAAATACAGTATCAATTAGGTAACTTATTATAGCCAAATTAATAAAGAAACAACAATTAATCAAATGTTTTTTGTAAATAAAGTGGAAAGATGTATTGTATATCGTAGTAAGAGTCTCTGATGTGCATTCAAAGGAATGTCATGTTATATTAGATGAATTTAAAATGGTAAAATAGATTCTGTTGTGTTATAGTCCATTGTGAGTAACCATTCAAATAGTGTAGTCTTCGCCTGCTGCAATGTAGACCAACTTATGTCACAGAATTTTAGGTTGTGATTGAAAAGTGCAGGAAATGCATAAGCCGAAGATCGTTTTGCGAAACTGGTTCCCACCACGGGAGTTAGAGGTTTAAATAAACGTTTTTTAAGTAAAATTAAGTAATCTTTACTTCTATTGTCCTTTTACCACGAAGTGTACCCTAAAAACAACCTTTTTTTCTTCTGTCTAATGCTATAATGAATAAAGTAAAGATAGTTTTTACATCACTTACTATGCCTATATTGCGGCAAGTCTTGATGATCAACCGGTAAAACGAAGCAGAAGGCCTTTCCCACCTGATGCAAGTCTCCCTCCAAGAGTGCGCGCACGCACGCGTCCAGCTGCGAGCGCGCGGCCGGGCGCAGCCCCGCGCCGGCGCCCGGCCGCAGCCCCGCGCACGCCGCCGCCAGCTCGCGCCGCCGCGACCACGGCGCCGTGAACATCAGCCAGCCCGCCAGCAGGTCGAACCAGGACGCGTATGAGTCGCGGACGGATTCGAACGCTCCGTAATCGCCGATTATCAACTAATTTTATGAGAAATTAATGAAACAATATTTTTTTTATTAAATTTTTTACACAAACAAACAAATCTTTCCTCACTATCATATAATTATAGACAGTCTAGCTAAAGTAACATACAAATCTTCTTTCTTTATAACATTAGTCTATGATGATTCCATATGTAATGAAAAAGAATACTACAAGAAATTTTAAATCACAGTACCCAAAAGCATAGTAACTTAACATGAAAATCCAACCAATAGTTTTATCCTCTTGTTACAAATTACTACCAATTTAAAAACTTGCAGTTAGTTGTTTATGTCAACTCTGGGAATCCAATTATGACTCCAAAGAATGGGAATCTTTAGTCTAAGGTGTAAAGTTTTAATGATTCCAAAAACCAGTAAGCATTGCATTGCACATAGTTTAGTAGTTAATTCGTAACCAGCTTAATTGTAGATTGCAGTGCCCTGACTGGGTTCATATTTTGAACTTAAATTTGATATTAAACTTATATTGTACAAGAGTACCATAAAATAATTGGAAGTTTGGGATGCTTTAAAATACATCAATAAATATGGTTGGGGTATCCTATTTCATTTCTGTTTCTATAAACTGTTGCAACAAAGACTCTTTAGTTAGATTATTTAATAGTTTCGGTAACCAAGCTTATATTACCTTCATTATGAGCTCCAACTTTGGCTGTGAGGCCAGCACACGGCTGCCAAGCTTGGAACGACACTCGGCTTGCCAGTGTTTCCAGGATATTTGGAACTCTCCTGTAGATATACCTCCATATACCTGCAAGTTTTTAAAGCAATTTTCTTTATTGAACTCAATTTCTACATTGCCACAAAGATTCACCGGTGATGGTGCAATTCCTCCATATTTTGTAAGTTAACCTGTGCAGCGTAGTCCTATCTTCACATTTCTAAAACCAAGACTACAACTGAGCTGGGAATATTATATAAAGATAGATTGTTTAAGGATGTAAAGAATAGTTTAGTGTATTTTTTGTGATTGTGTGATGCAAGAATAAGCAGACTTAGAAACTGTTATAAATCTATTATATAAAAATAAGTCGGGTTTTCCTCCCTGACGCTATAACTCCAGAACGCACAAACCGATTTCCACGGTTTTGCATTCGTTGGAAAGGTCTCGGGCTCCGTGAGGTTTATAGCAAAGAAAATTCAGGAAAAATTTCAACAGAAAAGCGGTAAAGAAAAATGCAGATCACGCGGGCGATGCCGCGGGCGGAAAGCTAGTCTCTAATAGATAAGTTGATTACTTACACTATAAACTGGCATACTCCTCAGAGAGTTGTCTAAAAGCTTGAATTCATTTGAGTCAGTTGCTGAATGCAGTTTCAACAGAGCTCTAGCAACATCCACTCTTCCCTGCACCACCATTCCAACAACTGTATCCCAATACTCTGGGTGGTCTTCGGAGCCTCTCTCGCAAGCTTCTAGCAGTTGGGCTGCTGTTTGCTCGTGGCACGGAAAGTGAAACCGTACCCATTCTAGCAAAAATGGCAAGACTATATCACCTGGAATGTTGTCAATGTACAATATCTCACACAGATGCCAAATACACTCTATAGAGTAAAAAATTGTAACATAAGAATGAAGGTGGTTCTTTTCAATTCCATCTGTCTCAGTTGCAGCAGCTTCTTGAAGATTCTCAATACATACTCTGATAATGGACCGGTACTGGCGAGAAAGCTTCAGAAATTCGACTTGGTTATCAGTAGTTTTAGCTGCTTCGGCGGTCTTTTGGAGAGACAAGAAAGTTCCATTAGATTCGTTGACGAGTTTGCGCAAAATCGGTATAAAAATTAAAATATCTTGACGGATCACTAAGATTTTATTTTCAGTGTTCTCTGGTGCTGTGCCAGTCTTTTGACTCCGAGGATAAATTGCAAACTGATTGCCACGACGCCAGGCGCAAGCAGCACGTTTTGCAAAACATTGGTCGGGTAACACCTACAAGCAAAGGTTCAGAAAAGTTAGTTTTCCAGAATGCAAACATAACCTCGACAACACGATTGAACTATACTTACAAATGTTTTACAGTTCTTTGAAGATTCAGAAACACTGTTACGCGCAGAGCCTAACTGAATATTTGATGTATTCATCTCGGCAGTAAAAATAATCAAACAGAAAAGAAAAGTTACAAAATCGTCGACTGAACCATTCAAACAACCAATTTTTTTTGCTTGTTGCGGCTTTTGCAGGGTTGCCAACTATGCACCGCGGGAGGGTGTCGATGATACCCCAAATAGTGTTAAGATTGCTAGGAATTTCAAAAAATAGTGCTAAACATGTGAAATAAAAACACATATCACCGAATATTTATTTATCTGCCACAATTATTGATAATAAAAAAATACAAAATGAGTTATTACTTATAAATCATCTTTGTATCATAGTTTTCCTATCATCTTCCCTCCCTGCACTATGTTGTTTAAATGGCTCTGGCTCACTTACACTTAGCTATATCCAGCTTGAGCTGACCTTTATAATTTAAATTAGTAAGGAAGATAGCTGGCCATTTAGTGCTAGATTGAGTGCTAGGTGCTGTTTATCTAATTTCAGTGCTAGACATGAAAATAGTGCCTAGCACGTAGTAGACACACATAGTAGATCTGGCACCGAAAGTGCTGTGTTGGCAACCCTGGGCTTTTTTAATTTCAGTTCACTCAGTTCAGCACAGACAGTTCAGCCAGCACACAGCAGTATGAACGAGATGAATGAACGAATGAAAGACATCTGTCAATCAGATGTCAATCGTTCCGTATTTGGATTCGTACTTTCTTGAAAACAAATATTTTGCGAATAAAATAACTTAATTTAAATGTTTCCACGCACGCTGAAAGTGGTGAATATGGAAAAACGACATGCAAACCAATAAAATAGTCTAAAAGCACGTCTTAAAGCACGGTTGTGTTATCTATCCCGCTTGAGCTATTCGCTAACTTCAATCGCAAGAAAATCACGATTTTGACAGCGATTATTGCTACAATTTGTTTAAGACGTCGAATACTGCATCGTCATTGGCTGACAAGCTGTCAAAACGTGAGCTTGCTACCAAGAAGGCTAGAAACTAAGGAGAGATAACTCCCGAAGTGGGGGTAAGCTTTCGAGGGCCGAAAGTCGTATACTCTGTGCCGGGCAAAACGCTGTATTGCGCATGTGCAGCGGCAGCTATTTGTCATTTCATGGTCACATGGTTTTGTTTTGAACGGTGTCACGTGCGACAGTTGTTGTTTTTCGAGGTTGTGTTGACCAATTTTGACACTTCGCGAGGATCGCGGCAAAGAAGCGTAATGCGCATGCGTCACTGTGGGATACGGATTTAGTCCAACCCTTTCCAGGGAGTTATCTCTCCTTAGTCTCTAGCCTTCTTGCTTGC
Organism: Udea olivalis; assembly: GCA_947369235.1. Classification (NCBI taxonomy): domain Eukaryota; kingdom Metazoa; phylum Arthropoda; class Insecta; order Lepidoptera; family Crambidae; genus Udea; species Udea olivalis. The sequence continues at coordinate 21,304,046 of OX376350.1, read as the reverse complement.
TACCATGGATGGAAGTAATAAGTACTTAAACTGGAATGTGCACTGCTGCTAAAAAACGGTACTAGTGAGACAGTAGGTACGAGGTCAGTTTATCTCACTCTGATATGGTGACCATAATGTATGAAAAGAAAAAATATTTTTCTTGTTATATTATTAGTTAAATTAAACTCACTTATAAATGCGACGGAGCGACCAGATTCGCATCACGCTTGAAACTACCTTGCACGATGCCCTTCACTCTGCTTCGGAGAGAGGCAGATGGCGACAAATAATTCGCGACAAGATACTCCTTAGGGATGATCACGACCCTCAGCATAGAGACCGACACGAGGAGGAGGATAAATGCGGAAGCGTTTGTTGGTTTTGATGAAAAGTGATTCAGAAATAGCTGGCCCTAAGTTTAACTTAGGCAATTATATGAAAAAAATCGGTGGCATTGGAATATTCACCTACATACACGAATGTATAAAATAACAGACTAGAAAAAAATTGCATGATGATCATGTTCGTGGTTTCACTCGCGTAAGATTCCTCAGTAGGATCTACTGGGGATGCCAGAAAGTAGGTGGCGGCAAATAAAGGAGATAAATTATTATAATACTTTGTTTTATTATTACGCAGATCTTACAGAAACGAATATAGGTACCTATTTTACAAAACAGGATTACACATTACTAAATAAGATCGTCTTGTGCAATTTATGGCGCATACCAACACGGTTTCCTAAACAAGCCATAGACTTCAACTTTGCGTGGTGAAATATTCGCAAGGTGAGTTTTATTATGAATCAGACACTAATTTTCCAAGAAGAATTTCATGTGATTCTTCTTGCGCTGGATGTTCAAATAGATCATTTACCATTACAGCTCATAGGTGTGGCGGAGATGCAAACAAAAATAAATCATGTGACTGTACTGCAATATCTCGGACGCATAGTATTAAATACCTCTACCTAGACAGTGTAATGTCCTGGAATGAACACATTCAATCTACTGCGGCTAGAGACAGAAAGTTAATATTTGTGTTTAGCAAGTTGAGACACGGGGCTGATCCAATGATTCTCCGAACTGCCTACTTTGCCTTGGCACAGTCAATCATAGCATACTGCATAACAGTGTGGGGTTCATCTGGTAAGACGAGGTTTTTGCAGCTTGAAAGAGCCCAGAGAGCAGTTCTTAAAGTAATGGCGTTCAAACCCACCAGATACCCAACTACAGAGATTTATGATTTCTGGGAGGAGCTCTCTGTCCGTAAACTCTTTGTTTTGAATGCTCTGCTCCGTATGCATATGCGAATTCTTTACGACCATGAAGATTGGGCTAAAAAACGTCGAAAAGATATTGTTTGCAGAACCGTGAGTTGTAGACTTGTACTGGTGAAACACCATTTTGATTATATAGGTCCCATGCTTTACAATAAGGTTAATAGATTAATAAACATCTATCCTCTTTCTAAATTTAAGTGCAAGGCTGTCTTGATTGAATGGCTTCTTAGTCTTGATTATGATGCTGTTGAATCATTGATGAAATAATTAAGTGTTAAATTATTACTACCTTGTAACTCATTCATTTTTATCCCAACCTACGCATCAAAACAGTAGGTTTTCTTTTCCCTCACATCACTCCCCTAACACACATATACACACACACACACCCACACGCATACACAAACAAAGATTTACAACAATAAAAAAACTTATGAATTATAATTATAAAAACAAAATACATAATCACAATTTGTAAAACCTAAGCTTAAATTAAAGTTATAAAACAATGATTTATAAAAAAAAATATTATTATTATAAATTATTATTATTAAGTTTGGTTGAAAAATGTTGTACTATAAATACCAACATTTTCTTCTCTGATTTGTATAATATATCAAATAACCTGTCTAGCCATCGAATGTATTACACAGTAGCTTCGCTGTTCTGGAAAATTGGACTGCCATTTTATCTCAAAAAGTCTAGCTACAGATGCACTAATTAGAGCGTCGCTAGTTTTGACATTAATTTTTTTACCAAAAAAATTAAAAATTAATGTGGGCGTTACAAATCTTGTTTCCCAGTCGCAAACCTTCGTTTTCTAGCAAATTGTGTAATTGTTTATCAAAATTAAACTCAATTTTTCTAACCTCGGAAGTTAATTCTGTCTCAGCGTAAATATTTCTAGTCAATTTAATCATGGGGGGTGGGACAAAAATACAATGTATATAAGTGTCCTGCAACGGATGTTTTAAACTTGATACCATATTTGGAAGGTGAAAATTGCAACCTCAGATTTCAAATGTTTTACAATTTGTAATAGTATTTACCATCACAAGTCAAAGATCGCACAGTAATATTTATACCATGTAAGATTCTTACGACAGTCAGAATTAATTGTGCTTGGACATTAGCTGAAGTTTTATAGATAAAAACTAGCCAATAGGGCATTTACATTTTTGTTTGAAAGACACGATTTGAAACTCAAGCACTTCAGTAGCCAGAGCTTCTGAATCACTTGTTACCATTAGGGCATGTAATATCGGAGGATTTCCAATTCCGATACTGATTTGCGATATTAGACCGCAATATCGGAATTCCAAGATTAATATCGGAATTGTACAAGTTTGTTATAAATTGCACATTTTTTGTTATAACTCAGCGTCGCAGACCTAGCTTTAGGGCCGCGAGTCGGCCGTAGGCCGGCGGCCCGAGAGCTAGTTTTTTGTTATAAGGTTGGAATGGGCGTAAGGGGGTCCTCCAACATCTTTGGCAAATCGGCAGATCGGCAAACTAAGTGGGCAACAAATTTCTGGCCATGCCGCCCCCGTCAGGTACCGGTAGAAGAGGTCGACCCAAGAAGCGGTTGCTCGACGTCGTTAGGGGTGACATGCGTGCCAACAACCTCACCACTGAGGATGCACAAGACCGCGCGAAGTGGGCCAAGAAAATAAGAAAAGCGAACCCTGGGACCCCACACACCAGTGTGAGTTCACAACCGGGATAGACCGCACGGATGATGATGATGATGGGCAAAAATAAATAAAAAATCAATACATTCTTTAATTTGGCACTAATTTTTACGAGCCTCAAGTGTTTTATAGTTTTCATTTAGGTTTAAAATCACAGTTGTCGCACTATCCTATCATCATCATCATCATCCGTCCGTTTATCCCGGTTGTGAACCAACACTGGTGTATAGGGTCCCAAGGTTCGCCTTTCAGTTACCTATTGAAACGCCTAAAGTTTTTTGCCATAAACTAACAATGCATACTGTTAATAGCCATAATAGTCATTTGCCATAAGCCTTTATAGCTTAACTTCATAAAGCATAACATCAAATGGCCGAAACATGTAAAGCATAATCATGGAAAGGCATAATTTCACTAAGCATAATTACTGAAAGGCATAATTTTTGTTAACCATAATATTTAAAAAGCATGTATTTAATAAGAATAACCGTCAAAATCCCTAAGCTTCTAAGGAATAAAAATTATTTCCCATAATTTCAGAAAGCATAAATTTCTATGCATAAACGAATTGTTACACAAATAAATATATGTATATGTGTATATATAAATATATGTATATGTGTATATATAAAACTTTCCACATTTTCTCTGGATTTTAAATTGCACTCTAGTATAGGGTAGAAGCATTGTTTCTGTCACGGCTCCGGCGCGGCGAGGCTCCGGCGGTACCACGCGAGCTTATCGTCGCAGATGGTTTTCGCTCATCAGCGCAGCTTCAAACCTTTCAAACCACCTGCACCTCAGCTCGCGGGCCGCCTCGCCCCTCCGCGCCTACGCGGGCTTGAATTACACTCTAGGGGTAGGGCAGACTAGTATCACGGCGAAGGACCACAGCCAGTTCGTTTTAACATTCTAGTTTTATACTTAGCAGTAGAATTTCCGGAATATATTATTTAGCAATTTATTGTTATATCTCATAAAAGTTATAACATTTAAGCACTAAATAAAATTATTTTTATATCCCATGACTGATATGTTTTATACAAGTATGGGTTCACTGAGTTATGCTTTATAAAAGTATGTCAGACAAAGTTATGAATATGGTAATTTATGATTAATTAAAATCTGCGTTTCAAAGTATGCCTTATAAAAACATGGCAAATGAAAATATAGATTTATATGATTATGGCTTTTATTATTATGCATTTCAACAAATCTGCGTTATTATGTTTGTATAGTTCATTAGGTTAAGATTAGTTCGTAAGTATCTCAATAGATGGCGTTACGCTTATTAGCAATTACAACATTTCTAATTCGCGGTGTTAAGATTTTTCCGGCAGACCATATATGTATCTTGTCACTTGAAATAAATGTCGCTCTTTTCGAACCTAACTAGTATTTTGATTATTCGACCTTTGACCTATGCATCTAGCATTTTGCTGTGGGTTTTTACATGGTCCTTCTGGAGCTGGATAGATAATCCGCTTTGGGCGCTTGTATAGCGCAGGAGAAAGGTTTTTTGTTTAAAATGGACGTCCTGGGCAGTGGATCGCTGTCGCAAACAGGACGTAAGGCTGTAACTTCAGTCTGACTGCTGAAAGCGGTCAGGGCAATCATCTCATCAGGCAGCAGTGGTGCATTGGCGCAGTGAAGCTATATGGCGTAGCTAGGAAGCAGAAATTAAGTGTTGGTGTGTGTGTGAGTAAGAAGAAATACATTTGTGAGTACTTTATTTTGAATCTTATGTCAATGAGGAAATTAACTTGCGAATTGAAATACGGAGGAGAACAAGTAAAGGAAATCGAACCTTATGTACTATTGAACTTTAACTTAGAAAAAATTGTGTTTGTAGTGTTAGTTATAATTTAGGACTTGGAATAGTTTAGTAAAAAACGGAGGTACGGGGAACCTATGCCCGATTTCCTACAGAATTGTAAAGTTTCAAACACTTAGAAAAATTTCATCGTTGGTGCTCCATAGTAATTTGCCATAATCATTTGTTGAGTTTATTTGTTATTTGTTTTGTTAAGTTTAAATTGTATTGAGGGATTACATTTTGAAAAGAAGTTCTGTTTAAGTTTATGTTTTAAGATCGTTTTTCTCGTTAATATTCATTTAAACATGGAGTCATTAATTAATTATCAAGAAAATTTGTATTCCCGCTTTAATCAGGCCTTGTCCAACTATAAAAAGAGCCCTAAGGACCGGATAACTAGGGAGTATGTAGAAGGCAGATTAGAACTTCTCGAACACATGTGGTCAGAGTTTTCTGTGGGCCATAAGGAATTGATGCGAACCGTGTCTCCTCCAGAAAGACTGGACGAGACAGAATATGTACAAAACGATGTTTATTTCAAAGGGGAGGAAATTTATTTTGAGTATAAGCTTCTTTTGCGGACAAGTATGTCAAAATTTGTAAACCAGCAATCAAAACAAACTGCCAGTACGTCAAGCGTAGATTATAAAACTAACACCTCTCTTGTGAAGTTGCCAAAGGTCAACAATCCATATTTTTCGGGAAAATATTCGGAATGGAAAACCTTTCGAGACTTGTTCCAGTCTCTAATTCACAACAACAACGATTTGGGTAATGCTCAAAAAATGTTATACTTGCGAGGATACTTACAAGGAGAGGCAGAACAGCTGCTTAGTAATATACCAATAGCTGATAACAATTACGACCGGTGCTGGAAACTACTCGAGGAGAGATACAATAATAAAAAATATATTTGCCACCACATTTTGAAAAAATTGTTAGGTCAGAAAAGTATTGTAAATGAATCTTCTAGTTGTTTAAAAGAATTAATAGATACTACAAATAATTGTCTGTCTGCCTTGTCAAACATAGGAATTAATGTGAATACTTGGGACGTCATTGTAATACATATTTTGACTTCTAAGTTGGACCCAGAGTCTAGGAGACAATGGGAGTTCAGTGCGGCCGATTGTAATTCTGATGATTTGCCTACCTTTAAACAATTTCAAGATTTTTTGAAAAATCGTTACCGGGCGATTGAGTTCCTAGACTCCGGGAAGTCTGTTAATTTTAATAGAAGTCAAAATAATAGAGTTCAATCAACTAAAACAAATTCTTTACATGTTTCTAATGTCACTTGCGCGTTTTGTTCAGAGGAACATAAGCTTAACAACTGCAAACAATTTTTTAACGAACCTGTTGACTCGCGGCGTGATTTTGTCGCCACAAACAATATATGTTTTTGTTGCTTAGGTAGTAATCACTCTGCCAAGTACTGTTATAGTAATATTAAGTGCCGTATATGCAGGAGAAAACACCACGCTCTCTTGCACCCCAGTAAAAGTTCTACTGATGGTCAAGTGTCCCAAGAAGGGAAGGTTACGTCTAATGACGATAAATTTGTGGATTTGAGTACTTCCTCGGATATTGAAAATCCTCATGTAAATCCAGTAGTTTCTTGTACTTCGACAAAAAAATACAATTCAATAAAGTTTTACTTGCCACTGCAGTCGTAAATACAATGTCGAAAAAGGGTCAGACATTTGCAATTCGTGCATTGTTAGATCAAGGATCTCAGTCATCTTTTGTGACAGAGTCAATGGTCCAGCTATTAGGCTTGAAAAAAATACCTGTAAAGGGGCATATTACAGGAGTAGGTGAGGAAAATAGATTAATATCCAAGGCTGTAGTTAACATGCAAATATCATCACGAATCGACAAAAGTGTAGTCATAAACGTTCAGGCTCATGTATTGAAGTCGATCACTACACTTTTGCCTACTAATCAAATAAAAGCAGAACAATGGGAAGAATTCGCTGATATTGTTCTCGCTGATCCAGACTATTACACTCCCAATCGTATTGATTTGTTGCTTGGATCCGAGGTTTATTGTCAAATCATACAAAATGGGGTGATGAAAGGCCCAAATGGCTCACCACTTGCACAATGCACATCGTTGGGATGGATCCTGTCAGGTGTTGTGGATACTATTGTCAATCGTGATGGTACTGAAAAAATTAGTGTTATGCATTGTCAAGTGGAGGAAAATAATCTAATCAAAAAATTCTGGGAGCTAGAGGATGATGTTCCCATGGCGAAAGAAAATATGTACACTGTTGATGAAAAGGCATGTGAAGAATATTTCTTGAAAACCACGACGAGAGATGAAACGGGCAGGTACGTTGTACGGCTTCCTTTCAAATCGGAAAATCCTGAAGTGACGAATTCGATGGCCATTGCTGAAAAAAGATTATACTCATTAGAAAAAAGATTAATTAAAGAAAACCTAAAGGAAAAATATACAGGTGTTATTAACGAATATGTTGAAATGGATCATATGGAGCATGTACCAGTGGATGAAATAAATGATTCAAGAGCAATATATCTTCCGCATCACGTAGTTATTCGAGAAGATAAAGACACCACAAAGGCAAGGGTAGTTTTCGATGCTTCTTGCAAGGGCAGCAATAACAAATCCTTAAATGATAACCTGTTAGTGGGGCCAACTTTGCAATCTGAATTGAGACATATAGTAATGCGCTGGCGGACTCACTCCATTTGCTTATCAGCTGATATCATTAAAATGTACAGACAGGTTAGGATTCACCGCGATGATGTTGACTTCCAGAGGATATTGTGGAGAGATAACCCAAACACTGAAGCAAAACATTATAGACTAACGAGGGTAACTTTTGGGGTAGCTTCTTCTCCATATCTCGCAGTGAAAGCGCTACAGCAAGTGGCTGTCGACGATGGTCACTGTTACCCAGTTGCAGCTGAAAAGATTTTAAAAGACTTTTATATGGATGACCTTATGACTGGATGCGAATCAATCGAAGAAGGCATGCAACTGTATATAGAAATGAATGCACTGTTGGCAAAGGGAGGATTTTATTTACAAAAATGGACTACAAATGATAAAGAATTGTTAAAAGCGATGAAAGAAAGTAGTATAAAAATGTGCCAAGATGGAAACGTAGAGGACAGCTTGAAGATAAAGACTGATGAAATAATAAAAATAGTTGGACTTACCTGGAACCGCAGTGATGACGTCTTCCGCTATAAAGTAGAAGTACCGGTCTACGAAGAACCTATAACGAAAAGGAAAATTTTATCAGATATATCGCGCTTTTACGACCCCTTAGGATGGGCGGGGCCTAGCATAATTATTGCTAAAATGATAATACAGAAGCTTTGGTTGGCAGGAATTGATTGGGACGAAGCAGTGCCGAATACTCTGTTAAAGGAATGGCTTACTTACCGTCAGGAACTAAAACAACTTAGTAAAGTTACCATACCACGCTGGATTGGGGTGAAAACAGAGGACTTAGTAGAGTTGCATGGATTTTGCGATGCGTCCAAAGATGCATATGCAGCAGCGGTGTTCATCAGAGTAGTTGACTCCCATGGAAAGATTCATGTGACGTTGATATCTGCAAAAACAAAAGTCGCTCCAATAAAACAAGTTTCGATACCAAGACTTGAATTATGTGGTGCGGTATTGTTAACGCGGTTAATAAAGGAAATATCATCTGTCATGAAAATAGAACAAAAATACCTGCATGCATGGACTGATTCGACAGTAGTTCTCTCTTGGTTGAACAGTGCACCGAATCGCTGGAAGGTTTTCGTTGCAAATCGTGTGTCTGAAATAATAACCAATTTAGACGCTCACCATTGGGCACACGTACCTTCAAAATCCAATCCTGCTGACGCGGCTTCTCGAGGATTATATCCGTCAGATCTTGTTGAAAACAAAATGTGGTTTCAGGGTCCGGATTTTCTACATGAAGAAAATATTGAATATAAAAAACCTAAGGACAATGCCACGGAACTAGAGATGGTTAAAACGAAGTCACATTTTACAACTTTCGAAGGGTTTCAATGGGAAAGATTTTCATCACTTACTAAACTAATTAGAGTTATTGCATATTGCAAACGATTTATTAATAATGGCAGAAAAGAAAAGTTGGAGAAGAATACTGGGTACTTAAAGACAAGTGAACTGCAAGAAGCGTTAGATTATTGTGTACGTATTTGTCAATCTGAGAGTTTTAGTGATGAGATTAAGTGCCTAAAGGAACAAGAAGAACTGCCCAAACGTAGTAGCATGCGCTCTTTGAATATATTTCTTGATGGAAGTGCTTTGCTACGAGTTGGAGGCCGCCTAGGCAACTCACCACTCAGTGCACAACGTAGGCATCCTATATTAATACCTAAAAAATCTCATTTTACTAACCTTATTTTATTGGAAGCACATAAAAGGACGCTTCATGGTGGACCTCAGCTTATGATGTGTTATGTGCAAGCGAAATATTGGGTCTTAGGTATTAAACAACTGGCAAAGTCAACGCTCCATAAATGTGTTACCTGCGCAAAAAACTCGGCAAATACACAAAATCAGTTAATGGGTCATCTGCCTGCTGCGAGAATTACT